>JAJOZX010001171.1:342500-1009736 GCA_023014485.1 Bathynomus jamesi | reverse complement strand
TTGTCAAAGCTGATAAATATCAATAGATGCAGTACCGCATACATTAGTGCTCGAATCTTGAAGGGTCACTATCGCTATTAATGAAATGGTAAGACATCATATATATATATATATATATATATATATATATATGAATGATAAACACAGACAGTGCATGGAACAAGGAACTCTTCTGGGATAATTAAATCCACTATAGTGGATTTAATTATCCCAGAAGAGTTCCTTGTTCCATGCAGTCTGTGTGTATCATAAAAAACTCAGGGAACCATTCTGAGTTCATTCCCATATATATATATATATATATATATATATATATATATATATATATATATATAGGTTTTTTTACGCCATTTCATGGCGTGACCACGTGATCAGCAGGAACGCTGACTCTGAGACCGTGTGACCTTTCCCTCCCTTTTCATCTTATTGAAATGCGGTTAGTGTACTTAAACGCATTCATATGTATTATTTTCAGACTTCCGTGCAAACTTCCGAACGGTGCTATTTTCATAGTTGAGTCCCAGTGTGTAACGAAGAGTAGTCAACCTCTTGAAGCGGGAGAAGAAAAAGAGACAGATGCACCGAACTCTGTTTCATGAACCTCACCAACCTCATCTTTGTATTATAAAAAATGTAAATAACATTGGCGGAACCAAAAATTATTATTTTTCAATTTTTGTACATACGATTTGTAAAGTTTTTCTATTTTATATATATATATATATATATATATATATATTATATATATATATATATATATATATATAATACGGTATGTTATTCCATGTAAATAAGAGTTTCTAACTATTATATTATCGTCAGTATTATATTTTATTTATGCTTTACATAATTTATATTTAACATGGTCCTTACAGTATCTCAGGGTTACAAATATAGGTTGGATTTTGCATGGATTGTCTTGTACTAAAGAAATCCTTTTTGTTGTATTATTAAACTCATCGATGATAGGTTCCCATTTATTTATTTAGTCTTTAAGCAAACGATTCGTTGTGGATCTTGTGCTGTGGGTGGCAACTGACGCATTTCTGATACTTTATCTAGAATGAAGGAGGGGATTGCGCTGGGATCCCGTCTTCTCTGTAGCGTAATAATGTAGATTAGAGCCGATGTCAAAATTTTTACAATTTTTTTAAGACAAATTCCTAAAGACCAGACCGTGATTCTTTTTCTGAATTTGGTTAGTGGTTCTATAAAAAGAAATAAATAAGCCATTTTGGTTGCTATGGGAACGGATGTCACGAAAGTGTTAAGAATATTTGTCTTTGTATCAGAAATACCTACCGATTAGATTACTCGTGGTAAATAAAATTTTTGCAAGTGGGAGTTTATGGCACAAATTATTTGGTATTTTATTCAAAAGGTAAGACACATTTTCTACCTCGCTTTTTAAAACTAATTTCTCGGGCACCATTGAACTTCATCAGGTAAAGAAAAAAGTTTATTTTTTATGAGTTTTTAAGCTGGCCAGTTTGTATTTCATCATTATACGATGTATCCATAGGAAAATACAGCGTGATCAACTTAAAAGTATACGATACGAAGTATATAACAATCTCTGCAGCGCGCACTTTTTTAAGTTGATCATACCGTATTTTATATTTTAGGATGTGAAAACTTCGCTGCTAAACGAATTCATCCCACGATGGGAAAAGTGTGTACTGTATATCGTCATTAACTGTCTCAGGAAGTGCGTCTGAATTGCTTCCATGTTTTTAAATACTCATTCAGCTTCTCTACACATTCCTCAGGTCGTAATTATTATTATTATTATATCATATGTAACATTATACGAACGTATTTTGTATCATATAACTTATTCTGTACAATTTCGGTAACAGTTTTTAACTTTTTATTTTTTTTTTTAAATTAAAACGGGTTTTTAGTTCTTCTTAAAGGAACTTTTCAAATTTTTTTTTGTAGATTAACAATTTGTCTTGAGAATATTTTGTTATTAAAAATATTCGTAAGAGATTTGTAATAATTGTAAAAAAATTTGTATATTGTTTAAATTAAAACATTTAATAATATTTTGGAGTATTGAAACCTATTTTGTGTTTGGTAAATTTTATTTCAGTATTGTACAGTTGGTTACAAAAAGACTAGCTACTTTGTACAGCTTCAGTGTATTCGAATTTTGGTAACCAACTGTTGTGAAAGAGTTCAATGTGTTGGTTGTTGGTTAATAACAGACACGAGTAAGAGTAAGTAAATTCATATTCTTTGTTCAAAGCAAGTACGAGAATATTTACTAACAATTTGTCTTTCAATTAGGAGGTAAATTTTTAGTTATATATATATATATAAAGAAGTGCCACATCTGAAGGAATAAGACTTACTTTTCACTCGAAGTTGAAAGCTGGATGTGGAACCGTGGTAGACAAAATCGTCCGGAATGCCACAAAAGAAAAACAGATGGCATTAGGGTGCCTTGGGGCCAGAAAAGATTGGAAAGCACTACCTTAAATAAAAACTGTTTAGAAAGAAGTGTTTGACTAAATGGAGTAAAAGATTTTTTGAAGATGTTTTACTCCAACGCTAAACTGTGAATAGAAAAATTCTTGTTTGTCATGAGAGCATTATTTGAAAAATGAGAATGATGGCGGTATAAAGCTCCTTGACTAGGTTGGTTTGACTTTGGACACGGATTGCGATGGCTCGGGTTTGGCTTCCGACGCCATCTCGCCGCGGTTGGAGTCGGAGACGACCGCCTACTCTCTAATTTGCTCGAGCTCGGGTAACTCGGAATTTGTACCCACCCACCTCCGAGTGTGGAGAAATAGGGGTTCTGAATATTGCCCATTCAGTCAGAGGGCCAGGGTTCGTATCCTGGTGAGGGATGAATTTTGCATATGCAAAAATGCGCGGCTATGCGTTTATATTTCCATCTAATGGTACACTCGTGTTTGTCATATAAATTTGAATTAAATGACCAGTGGCTCGAGGGCAAGGAATTAACGTAAAAGTACCTCCGAACGCGAAAGCGTCAGGTGCTTCCCTCGGGTGATGAAATGTCGCCAGGTTGTTGTTAATTCTACCCTGTCGTAACCGAATGGTCAACGCTTTGATCTCCAAGTCAGGGGGCCCGGGTTAGAATCCTGGTGAGGGATAAATTTTGCATATAACGGGTGCGGCAAAAATAACGCCCTTTTTAGTTTATTCTCTTTTATTGAAGGAAATAAATCAATTACAGCATTTTAAGAGAAATAATAAGGTTTTTAAGAAAAATACAGCATTTTAAGAAAAATAATAAGTACTTTCTCAGTAAAAACTAAAAAATAACAAAATGATACAATATAAACTAAAAAATTATACTGTATAAAACTATAAAGATACAATTATTAAAAGGGCGTTACTTTTGCCGCACCCGGTATATATATATATATATATATATATATAAAAATAAAGGCGTTTCTGATATTGCAGTTATCCATCCTTCCATGCATGAACTGGAACAATGTGGCAGGAGTAAAAATATATATATATATATATATATATATATATATATATATATATATATAATGTTTCGAGAGGTGACCAGTCAGTGAAAGAGAGAGAGAATCCCTCTCGAAGGATGTTGCAATGTCGGCCAACTTTTATGATTCACTCGCGCACTATCGATTTTGATCTCCCTGTGTGGTACAAACCACCCCTCAAACCATGACAGACATTCCCCTGTGTTTTACAGTGGCTTGCAGATGTTTCAGTGAAAACTCTCGTTTAGCTCGATTGCCGCCACACCGATACAGGCCCATTGTAAGAAAAATGTGAAAATTAAGGCTCGTCTATTGATAATAAGAATAATAGTTTTTACTAAACTTTCAAAAAAATGGATAAGTGAGCATCTCCGTTGCTTACTGATGTCTGGTTTTGATAAATATTGCATTATTTAATATACTAAATATATTATGACGATAACGACTAATGTGGTTTCTTAGTATTTGGATACTTTCTGCTATGCTTGGTTGGTTGGTTGTTCCGTTTTACGTTCTTCATTCAATTGATTCTGCCACGTTTGTTGCATTTTTTTGGAATCTCTTCCCACATGACGAGAGGTGTCCTTTTCTCATGGATTTGGGTGACCAAAGTGTACATGAACGGTTATTTTCTGTTTTCTTCTTGAATTATAGTTTTTTAGGCGATGGAATGTTCAGTGACTTGGCTGATTTGACCCTGATTCCTCCCAACATCCCAGTGAATTAATCCAAATTGCTCCTTTGACATTACTAAATTTGTAATTATGGAAAATGTAAAATATATATATATATATATATATTGTGTTACAAAGTAGTTGACAAATTTCTACGACACTCTTTTCACGAAATTTTAAGATTGTTTTCATATAATTTAGGCTAGGCTAACTCTGCTAGGCTATCATCGAATTTACAGTGGAAGATGGCCTATTTCTCGGCCTACGAGGCGAGTGTGTTTACTGTGAAATATTATTTATATACAAAGATGCTGTGTAAGTGCAATGTCATTTTCAAGCACAATTTGCAGTAAGGGAAGCCCAAGGGAAGCCCTAGCAGATCTGCAATAAAAAGACTAATGAAAAACTTCGAAGATACTGGAGACGTGAAATGGTGAAAGACAGTTTGAAAAGTTGTGTTAAATAATAAACAGTCGGGAGAGCCAGAAACGAGCACAGCACTAAAGTCGGACGAATGTTAACTTGTAGATTAACAAGTATTCCCAGAATTTGAACCCCCGACTTTCGTGTAACTTCGTTTAGACGGGAACTGCGTTGGCCATTGAGCTACGGGCGTTGACTAGTGAAAAGGCTTGTCTGTCGGAAGAAAACTGCAGAGTACGCCATCTCCGTAAAAAATTACTTCTAGTTGGTACACGCTCTCCCTTTTAACATGTAAAATTTTCAGATAAACGATTTTAACAAATATTTTTCAGCCAGTGAGACCTTAACATCTACTTAAAAGATTTTGAGTGCAGTTTCACAAATTTGGCCTCACTGGCTTTGGATGTGAAGCCCAAAATTTTTATGGCTGTGGTATCTTTGGATATTTATGGTCTCACCAAACTCTTAACTCAGAGTTCTGTGAAAACGACAAAATTTTCAGAGATGATACAAATCTGTAGTTAGCCAAAGATTAATTGGCCATCATGAGGGTCCTACTTTTTTGTGAAATCGAAAAAAAGCCAGTCCGTTCATAAATTTACAAAATACTACAGCCATCAAAATTTTCAGCTTCACATCCAAAGCCAGTTGGTCCAACTTTGTGAATTTGTATTTAAAATCTAAGCTCGTTGCGAGCTTAAAGTATAAAAGGTATGAAGGTTCCACTGGCTTAAAATTTTCCGGCCAAAATTGTTTATATGAAATTATTTATAGGTTATATAATATGAGCGTAGACCAACTGATGATATTCGTTGGCTTTGCCCGTACTGCATGCCTAAGTCTACTTTGGTAAAACCATAACCCATTTTTTCGCCACTAGTGTTGTCTAATTAGGGCTTTCTTGTCAGTGTAAAACTTATAGCCTAGTATAATACAATTATCCAACAAGAAGTCTGCACAATAGGTACGTAACTGTTATCTTATTTTAGGCCTATTCACCTTTGTTTTGCATATTCAGTGCAAATTTTCTCTTAATGCCTGGTCTTGTACTAACTTAGCCTATTAGGCTTATTTTGGCATTGTTCACATTCAAATTTAGATAACGAAAGAAGATGGACACTTTTCATGAAAATGTATGATGAATTATTGTTCTCACTAAAAGAAAATATAAATAGATAACAGGTTCATAATATATTTTTAATATTTATATTAATTAATAGGTGTAGTTTAGTACTGAAAACCGATAGGACCAATTTTACTGCTTATGTAGGCCAACTATACTAAAATAGGATCACCTGAAGCTCGGGGCCCCCAGCCTTCTTTAGTTAGCCTTATAAGGCTAACTAACAAAAATATCACGACCTAACCTAACCAATCGTTAGGTCAACTGTACGCCCTTGACGATTGGTTAGGTTAGGTCGTGATATTTTCGTTAGTTAGCCTTATAAGCTAACTAAAGAAGACTGGGGTCCTGATCTTCAGGGGATCCCTAAAATATATTGAAAAGTGGCTTTACCAAAGCTTAAACTGTGGACTTTGGAATAATCATTAAGGTAATAAAAAGTTAAATTTTCCTCGGCAACTTTATCAAGATGTGTATTTCACCATAATCCTCTATAATCGTGTTATTTAGTTTTATTTAGTTTACTTAATGACTTCTTAACGGATCACCTGAAGATCAGGGCCCCCAGCCTCAATTACCAAATGATATCTTCGGTAAAACTAACGAAAATATCACGACTTAACCTAACCAATCGTCAAGGGCGTACAGTTGACCTAACCGGGCATTAAATTAATTTATTATTATATTTGGTACTGTAAAACAAAAAACAAGAATACATGGGGGCCCTGATCTTCAGGTGATTCCTTCTTAACTGCCTAGATTGATCCCCAGTTGAAAATTAACGAACTTACGCCATACCATAACTAAAGTTTTAGGCTGTACTAAAAAAAGAAAATGAGACAATGGAAGTTAGAGAAGACTGCTTATTGTTCATACCCAATCAAAGAAAAGAAACCTGGACAAAGAAACAACTGGTTGACATTTGAGGCAGGGGACAATGATCTTGCTTTGAAGTTTTCGCAAGTAAGTTAATTACCGCATTTAATAATATTATTAGGTTTTCCTCTTTAGTAGAAAGGAATATATTATACGTAATCTATTTAAGTATGGATGCGAACCTAGTCAGTTTTGTTTATAAAGGAAATCAGGATTTGAAACTCCGTAATATTAGTAACTTTGGCTTTAGTGGAAAAAATACATTTAAAAAGTCCTGAAGGTGAAATTAGTTTGCTAAAAGAATATACCTTTCGGTTTCAAGTCCAAACATCATGTCCACCTAATGGAAGATTGGAAATAGTTTTTAGCTCCAGTAATGTATGTATACATGAAGGATGTTTAATTAAATTTTCTTAGTTACTAAGTTAACCGTGATAAAATATAAATTAATAAGTATTTGGAAGCCATCTTGCTTTTTAGTATACAGAGGATTGGAAAAGTATGTAGATTCCAAGCTTAGATCGTGTGTCAGCTTTTCATAGTGTAAAGTGGAAAGGGACCTTTTCCGTTCTATGGGCACCATTGAAATGAGAGAAATTAATATATATATATATATATATTATATATATATATAATATATATATAGTAATCCAAGAAACAGCACCCAGTTCGACCTCAATCCAAATTAAAGGATTTTAACAACATTCCTCGAAAACTTTGTCCAGGTCATTGCTTGATCGAACTTAGCACACATCATCACTTTTTTAATAAGATTTTTTCTCTTACACCAATTTATTACTGGCAATGGATCTTCAACCAATAATAGTAAGACTTCAGTTTGAAGTACTACCATTAATATGGGGTGCTTATTCTTGGATTGCTCATATATGAATCCAGGACAAAAATTCACTGGACAAAAACTCACCACTTAAATGCAAAAAAGGACAAAAACTCACCAGACAAATGTTTTTGCGACATACAAATACTCTAGTCTAGATCTTAAGAGTTTAGACTCATTGTAGATAATTACTCTTCATCTTTTAAATTGTTCTGTTTTTAACCAAGTTGGTATACTAATGTAGTTTTGGTCACTGATTTCAAAATAACTCGTTTTTTGGAGAAATGAAAAACAAACATGTTAGAACACTTTAAATAATTAATGTGTTTTTAACGAAAATATCATGACTTAACCTAACCAATCGTCAAGGACGTTCAGTTGACCTAACCGGGCATTCAATTGACCTAACTGGGCATTAATTTATAACGAAAGATTGATAGGTTGGTGAAAAATTAATATTGGTTAGTTGGTTAAAAACAGAACAATTTGAAAGATGAACAATTTGAAAGATGAAGAGTAATTATCTATCATACAATGAGTAAAATCTTGAGATCTTAAGATCTTAAGATCTAGACTAGAGTGTATCTATTTCGCAAAAACATTTGTCTGAGTTTTTGTCCTCTTTTGCATTTAAGTGGTGAGTTTTTGTCCGTGCCCCCTCATATATATATATATATATATATATATATATATATATATATTATATATATACACAGTGGTGGGCACCGTTAACCAAAAAGTTAACTTCGATAACGATAATCCGTTAACCCCAAATTTTTAACTCCGATAACGATAATCCGATAATTTTACTACAAAGTTAACGGAAGTTAACGATAATCCGTTAACGATAACTATTTCTTTACTAACATTTAAAAAAATCAAGGAAAAAAGCTTTAAAACCCATAGAAAATGTTTATTTATGCAAAATCCAACAATAAATAGGTATTTAACTGTATTTTTATCAAGTTTTGCAACTTTTTTGCTTAATAACTTTTTTTTATTTTTAATAAAAAATGTACTGATTACATGTTTTGAAACCCTTGTAACCACTAACCATTAACTAAATTTTAATTTACCAGAGAATTATTATGGCGGGAACTGAAAGGTAAAATTAAATTTTAGGCACATTTATTAAAGACTATGACACAATGTGCTGGTTGCCCTTCAGAAAGACCAACTTCTCAAAGTTAGGCCCAACTGCCAGTCTTGACCTCTTGTGCCTCAGGATGTCCTTGCCGAGAAAGAAGAGCCGTTCCACTGCGGCAGAGGACGGAATTGGCAGACTGAAGTTATGGCGGTTTGAATTCATTCGCGGAGCGGTGATCTTCCGTGAATGACTCCTCGCAGTTAACGTGTTAACGGACTTTAACAGACTAAATATCGGGTTATCGGAAGTTAACTGGTCCGATAACGATAAATGGAAATTAACTTCCGTTAATAGTCCGTTAAAAAAAGTTAACTTCGTTAACTGTTATCGGATTAACGCTTTAGTGCCCAACACTGTATATATATAATATATATATATATATATATATATAAACCTACGATAAAATTATTGAATGCCCGGTTAGGTTACTTGAATGCCAGGTTAGGTCAACTGTACGCCCTTGACGATTGGTTAGGTTAAGTCGTGATATTTTCGTTAAAACTAACGAAAATATCACGACTTAACCTAACCAATCGTCAAGGGCATTCATTTAACCTAATCGGGCATTCAGTTGACCTAACCGGGCATTCAATTAACCTAACCGGGCACACATATATATATATATATATAGCGCCTAGGTCTTTGTGGGAACTAAGAATAAGATGGCCTTCTTCTTCTACAGCATTATTAGTCCCGCACTTGCGCGGGGTCGCTGCTGCGGATCCTCCTTCTCCACCCTTGTCTATCCTGTACCAGCTCGACATCCAGCTCCCGCTCCCTCAGGTCGTCCCGAACACTGTCGTGTCCATCCATCTTCTCCGAGGTCTTCCTCTTCTTCTTCTATCCGGCGGTTCCATATCTAACATCCTGTTTCCTATGTACCCTCCGTCCTTCCTCTTCACGTGTCCGAACCATCGTAGTCTTGCCTCGCGCACTTTTTCAGATATGCGTCCAACCTTTATTAACTCATTCCTCACTCTATCCCATCTAGTCACTCCACACGACACCTCTAGCTTGTTTTCCAGCGCCTTCGCCATGGGTACTGTCTCCACATTATTGCTGGTCTCACCACACTCTCGTAAGAGTGTGGTGAGCAGCATTCTGCAGCATTATTATTCCCATTTATATGGGGTCGCTGTTGCGGATACTTCTCCACTCCTCCCTATCCTGCGCCATCTCCTCCGTCAGGTTTTTATCGTTCATGTCCATCCTGATGCGATCCTTCCACCTCATCCTCGGTCTTCCTCTCTTCCTCCTCCCGGGCACTTCCATAGATAACACCCCCCTCCCAACGTAGTTCTCGTTTCTTCTCATTACATGCCCATACCATGCCATTCTTCTCTCCTGAGCCTTCTTTGAAATTCCCGTAACTTTCACCACCACCCTGCTCTGTCGTTCCTTATCCCGTCTCTTCTAGCTACACCCCTCGATATTGTCCGCGTGTCATCCTCCGGTTTTGGCAATAAATTTTACGGCCGGATGCCCTTCCTGACGCCAACCCTAATAATTTTAATTTTCCATATCTATACTATAAAAAGGGAGTCCCATCCGTTCGTCCAACACGTCCGACGTGCTTCACATTTCCCTATAGTTTAGTAATACTGTTTTTAGTAATTAGGGTTCATAGGCCCGTAAATTTAGGTGATTAAAGGAAAATGTGGGGCTAGTTAAATGTGTTAATTTTTATCCTGATTACCAGTAGTTGTGGGTTAAGAATAAGATGGCCTATGCCCTATCTCTAGCGCACGTCCAATTTTCAACGCAAATTATCGTCAAATTTTTGAAGAAACTACAAATATTTATTGTTTTAATTTATGTTCATAGCTGTTAAATTAAATAAATAAAATTTCTCCTATTCAAAATGTTCTCATTATTAACAAAAAGTTAAAATAAGTTTAAAAAATATTAATTTCTCTCATTTCAATGGTGCCCACAGAACGGAAAAGGTCCGTCGAAAGCAATACGATTCTAACAAATTGATTCACTATAAATCTATTATTATTTATTGACTTTCATTATCAAGTAAAAAAATATGGAAAAAACCAAAGGTGTCTATTTGTTTTTGGCAACCTTCCACTAATATATATATATATATATATATATTCATTTAAGGACTCTGGGATTATGACAATTAGATGTGGAGAAAATGTACTACAGTTGTGGGATTTTAACCATTCGCATCATTCAGTGCGAGTTTACAAGCAAAATGCTTCACTTCTTCTTCTTAAAAAATTGAAGGTAAAGAATTCAAAGAGTTTTAATTATTTATAGAGTTTTCCATTGTATATATATTTTAACGAAATAGTATCAGATTTAAATTGTATTATATATATATATATATATATATATATATATATATATATATATATATATATATACAGGGCGTCCCAAAAAAATGTATACACACTTTAAATAATTATAAAGGCAGTGTTTATTAAAATACATTTCATTTTCAAAATGTAATAGAATCTACAGACATTATTTAATTGTTTTGTCAACGACTGTTTTCAAACTGACGTCCGTTCTGGTCCAGGCACTGCTGATAACGCGAAGCAATGGAATCGCAAACATCACGAAACATTTCGTTTGGTATTTGTGTGCATTCTCGTTCAATGGCTGCTCTCAATTCAGCGACTGTTGCAGGTTTTATAGCGTAGACTTTGTCTTTTAAGTATCTCCATAAAAAAAGTCTAGTGGTGTGAGGTCTGGTGAACGCGGAGGGTATTCTACGAAACCCCTTCGTCCAATCCACATCCACATCGTGCCAAGTACCACTCGCAATACTCCACTCTTCGGTCCGGATCATCATCTTCATTAATAGCATGGACTAATCTTGGAATGTAACTTTTCCATTGACAGCGCTTCAAAATGCGTTGGACAGACGATTCTGAAATTCCTACCTCACGACTCGCTTGCCGCACAGATTTTCTTGGACTTTGGTGATACGTTTCCAGTACTCTTTCTTGCTTTGTGGGGCTTGTCGATGTCCGTGGTCTTCCGGAACGCTTCTTGTGGACATTCTGAACAGTTCTATCGGCTTCAAACTTATCTCTAATTCGAGTGATGGTAAGTCGCGTTGGTGGATCTGTTTGAAACTCCCTCCTAAACTGTCTTTGCACTTCAACTGCGTTTTCACACTTCCAGTAGCATTTTAGAATGAATTTCCTTTGTTCAAAGCTTAGTCTGACTGCCATTATTAATTCTAATGGGTTTAACTTGGAAAGAAAGAAACATCAATTGAGCTATCAGCTGTTAAAGTGTGTATACATTTTTTGGGACGCCCTGTATATATGGGGATTAAACTCAGAATGGTCCCCTGAGGTTTTTTCATGATACATACAGACCGTGCATGGAATAAGGAACTCTTCTGGTAAAATTGAATCCACTATACTTCGAATAAGTAATGGTAAATGACAAACTCTATAGTTTTTCCTTTTTTTTATGTCCCAAAGCTGGATCCTAGCTGCTTTGCAGATAGCTGGTGAGGGAAGCTATATTTTTGGGACCTCTTTGCGAGTGACCTGTTGCCCACGTCGGGCTAGCATCATGAAAAAGAAAAAACTATAGTATTTATCATTTACCATTACTTATTCGGACTATGGTAGATTTAATTTTCCCTGAAGAGTTCCTTGTTCCATGCACTGTCTGTGTGTATCATATATATATATATATATATATATATATATATATATCAGTGGCGACTGGCGTATAGGAGCGATGGAGCGGTCGCTCCCCCTTGCTTGAAACGATAAATATTAATTTAACAGATAAAAAATATATTAATTTTAAGATATTAAAATAAATATTCTTGAAATATATTTTAAAAATTCATGTGGCATATCATGATTCATGAGGCATTTTGAGTAAGCCTTCATACAGTAAATAATATTCTAAACTTAATAGCATAGCTTCAAACAGCGTACCGCTGTTTGAATACAAAATAATATCGCAGCCGAATGGAGTGATAGATTTTTCGCTCAAGTAAATATAAATTATATTTTACTGTTGTAATGAAAATATAAGTACAATCGCGAATTTTTTTTATAATAACAACTTCATTTTTACTAATAGTTACTTCAGTAATAATGATATAAGCCATTTATATGCCTTTTATTGAAATTATTACTTATTTGTAATTAACTAGAATTGTACGTCTGGCATAGCCGCATATGTTAATACAAAGTACTCTTGTGAGCGGCAGTTGGATTCGCGCTAGCCTATTGTGAGTCCGTGTTGTCGTACAATTTTATGAAATCGCACCCCCATACATTTATACCACGAGTCGCCACTGATATATATATATATTATATATATATATGGTGACAAGTAATTCATAGACACATTTGTTTTGTTGCTAAATTATTTTATTTGGACATTAAAAATTCAAGATACGAGACATTTGTAAGGACACAATGTGGAAATATTGGTGGTACTCGGATTTCTTCATTTTTTGAAACTGACTGATGTGAGGTAACCTTTAAAACGTATGCATTAACGGCAGCAGAAAAAGAAATTGTCCATAACTTGCTGAAGTATTTCGGGAGAAATGTGGCTTATTTCATCTCTGATGTTGTTTCTCAGTTCGGGTAATGTTCTTGATCTAGTTACATACATCTTGGAGGGCTTGGTCTTTAAGTAGCCCCACAAAAAATCTGGAGATGTAAGGTTAGGAGATCGGGGTGGCCGTGGAATGTCCCCAAATTTTGAAACATGAATTGGAAATGTCTCTCGCGACAGTTGCCTTGTTTCATTGCTTGTGTGGCAAGTTGCACCATCCTGTTGGAAGAAAATTTCATTAGAGAGTGGGTTGCAGCGACGTAATTCAGGAATGAAAAATTCTCTCAGCATTTCACGGTATCGAACACCATTCACAGTCACATCTCCCCCCCCCCCCCTCAGTTCATTCTCAAAGAAATATGGGCCTATTATCCAAGATTTGGAAATGGCACTATCACTTTGGCCGTGTAAAGGTTTTTCGTAGATTTCGTGAGGATTTGTGTTGACTCATATTCGACAGTTTTGTTTGTTGACATACTACCTCGATAAATGAAAATGTGCTTCATCTGTCATTATGAAGTTTTCGCCCAAATTTGGGTTACCTAAAAAAAGTCCTATGATAGTGTTACGCATTGCCAGTCGGCTTTGTTTGTCTGCCAGTTTCAACTGTTGCGTTACTCGCATTTTGTAGAGATACAAACTAAGATCCTTCTTCACAATTGTACGCGCAGTTTCCCCGTTAATGTCTAGCTGCAGAGAATGTCTTCTCACCGATTTCTTTGGGCTCTGTTAGACTGCTTCTCTCACTCTCTCAATTATTTCTTCAGTTCTTATTGTTTTCCTTCGCCCTGACCTTTTTGCATCTGCTACACTGCCAGTTGTCCTATGTGCTTTAACATAACGCAATATTGAATTCCTTGTGAGACATGTCCGCAAACCAAACTTTGCTCGAAACTGTCTTTGAGCAATTGTTTTGTGTAGTTATTGGCAAAATAAAGCTCCACAATGGCGGCTGTGCTCCACGCTCCATTTGTCCATTTTCAGTTGTGATGGTGCAGTTCAACTTTCCAAAGCTTAGTTCTCAAAATCACCTGGAACAAACAAAAAAGACAGTTAATATAAAGAATTGTTTATGATTGAAATGTGTCCATGAATTATATATATATATATATATATTCATTTAACTGCAATGACCACGCAGTATATAAATGAATAGAAACGACGTAAATAAGGAGCGTCTCTGCACACGGGGAAGAGAAATAACGAATAAATGAAAAATGAGGCGAACCGCCCGGGAATTGAACCCAGGGCCTTCCAATTGCCGGTTGGATGCGCTACCATTACACCACGGACCTCATCAATCATAAATCGAAATTCTCCTACATAGGGCAGAAACCAATGCCCTGAGAGGGCACCCTCGCAAATCCCCGTGTGCAGAGACGCTCCTTATTTACGTCGTTTCTATTCATTTATATACTGCGTGGTTATTGCAGTTAAATGCACATATTCACGATTTGCGAGGGTGCCCTCTCAGGGCATTGGTTTCTGCCCTATGTAGGAGAATTTCGATTTATGATTGATGAGGTCCGTGGTGTAATGGTAGCGCATCCAACCGGCAATTGGAAGGCCCTGGGTTCAATTCCCGGGCGGTTCGCCTCATTTTTCATTTATTCGTTATTTCTCTTCCCCGTGTGCAGAGACGCTCCTTATTTACGTCGTTTCTATTCATATATATATATAAAATTATATATGTTACAGGGGACCATTCTGAGTTGTATTTTATATATATATATATATATATATATATATATATTTAACTGCAAACACGCAGTATAATTAACGTAAAGAACGACGCTTGTATAGGAGATATTCCGCGCAAGATGAGAGAGAGAGAACAAATGAAAAAATGCGGTAACCACCCGGGAAGATCCCGGGTTCGATTCCCGGGTGGTTACCGCATTTTTTAATTTGTTTCGTTCTCTCTCTCTCATTTTGCGCGGAATATCTCCTATACAAGCGTCGTTCTTTACGTTATATTATATATATATATATATATATATATATATCGTTAAATTGTGCTAAACTATTATTAGGACACCATATACAAGTGCAGAGTGCTGTTCAAGGGAGAGAAAAGTATAATGGATTGCAAAGATTGTTTCACAGAACTGAGCAACTTTTGCTCCAGAGAAGACACCACCGATCGGAATTTAAATGAGGCCTTTATCAATCCTTCAACTAACGCGGGAACTCGCACCGAGACAGAAGAAACTAGTCAGTTATCTCCTTCTTTACTGGAATCTATTCCGATAGCGGATGCGCCATTAGTCGATCATAACGCTCAATATCGTATGAAGAACATTCCAGGGAATTCCTCAGTTGAGCCACTGTCCAAGGAGGCTGATTCAAACACCCCTGCGGGAAATTTATATTCCGAAGAAAGCGCTGACGACGTTCGTCCTGAACGAGTGGAGAATCTAATCCCTAAATCCCGGGGTCGTGATGCGTTTCCTTCGTCAGTATGTGCTTCTGACCCTTCGTTCAAAGGAATCAGAAATGTAAAATCCTTTTTCATTCATTCGGGACTAAAGGACAGAGGTTCTCAGGACGTCGTTCCGTCAAGTGCCACGTACGATGAGAATGACAGAGCTATTTCGATAGGCACTGGCTCTCTCGCAGGAAGTGAAGAGATAACGAATTATATCGATGTAGAAGGAGAAAGATCTCAAGATCCTCCTGTCGAAAGAACGTTAGTCTTCGAGAAGGAGGCTTTGCGAGTTGGAGGAGCCGAAATCCAGTGTTTGTCCCTTGGTCTCCCGGAAGAAGCGGATGTCATCGAAGTCACAGACAGTGTTGCGGGAACATCTTCAGGAAAGAATAATCGAAGAAGAGGTCGTCCCAAACAATCCGCATCTCGCCGTCATATGACTAAAATCCTGAAAAAAATAACCAACCCTAACAACCAATCTGTTTTCAGCAAAGGTAAGTCTCTCTCTCTCTCTCTCTCTCTCTCTCTCTCATATATATATATATATATATATATATATATATATATATATATATATATATATATATATATATATATATATATATAGTAGCGCTCATAAGTATTTGTACAGAGAAATATTTCCGTTATATTCGTCCCTCTTTTGTATCATGCGTAGGATAGTTATGTAAAGTTTACCATTCGTATGGAAAAAATTAACAAAGAAAAAAATTAGTTTAACGCCAACATATAATGTTAAACATCAAAGAATTTAAAGCAAATAAAAACAAGGAGTTAAAATGCAAAAGTTTTCGTACATTTATTTATAAAAATTGTTTAATACTTTGTGTGTCCACCGTTTTCTTGAATGACTTCAATGATTCAGTTTGGGTGTTTTTGATTTTTTACGAGGTTTCGGCATCTCACAGTAGAAATTTTAGCTCATTCTTCTAAGGAAAATTGCTGAAAATCATTCAGATTCGTAGGGTTTCTTTTACAGACGACTTTTTATTTTTAAATCAAACCATAAATTCTCGATTAAATTAAGTTCTGGGCTTTGACTGGACCACTCGAGAAGTTTGAAATTCTTTTGTTGAAGCCATTTTATGGTGCTCTTACTTTGTTTTGGACCTTTATCTTGTTGCAGTACCCATTTGTGACCACCTCCGCAGTTTCTTCACTCCAGCTCAGTTGCTTTCTCTGTACGCGGGTCTTGTCCGCCCCTGTATGGAGTATGCTTCTCACGTATGAGGTTGCTTAACCCACACAATCGTACTTGATCGGGTGGAATCAAAGGCTTTTCGTCTCATCAATTCCCCGCCTCTTACTCACTGTCTCCAATCCCTCTCTCTTCACCACAGTGTTGCCTCACTCTCTCCTTAGTATCACTATTTAATGGACGCTGCTCTTCTGAACTCTCTAACTGCGTGCCTCCTCCTTTAAGGAGAGCACGCAGCACCAGACTTTCGACACTTTCTCATTCTTTTTCTGTCCAACTCTCTAACGCGAGGATTAATCGACATTTTCAGTCTTTCATCTACTGAACCAGTCAGCTTTGGAACAATCCTTCTCGCTCCATCTTTCTCCCTGTCTATGACCTCCAATCTTTCAAACGCGGAGTGTTCAGGCATCTCGAAAACCCTTAACCTTGATTTTGGCTCTTCTTCTTCTGTGATGGGGTGAAGCGCTCTTGCGGGCATTTGCCCTTGGCCCCTTCTTCCTGCAAAAAAAAGAAATCTGCAGTCACTCGTGGATTCGCAGCAGCCATTCTTTCAATCCGTCTAGCTGTACGTTCTGAAATGTTGCAAAGTCGTCCACACCTTGGTAGAGTTTTGATTGTTCCAAAGCCTTTTAATTTCTCTATACTAACAGCAACCGTCGTAAGTAGAATTCGAAGTTCTCCTATTTTCCTGTTAGTGTGAACCGATTAATCGGCATCGGTCAAATTTAACCGATTCTCCTACCGATTCTTTGAATTTTAAAATTTTCATAACAAAACAAAATCTATATTTAGAGAAATTGACCATACAAAAAAAAGCGTTATTTATGATAATTTCTGCTCACTTCAAGGTGCAATTGTATAAAATACATTTTCCATTCGCGAAAAATGAAAAATGCAAAGTTTCATAAGTTAAGTTACCCATAAATTTACATTTTCTCTAGTTAAATTCTAAATATTATAAGTAGGGGTGTAGTGCCGCGGGAGCGCACGGGAGCGCCGCTCCCGTACATTCATTCATCCAGATTTTATTTATTTATTTTTTTAAGTTGATACTTGGAAATTGGGAACAAACAGACTGAAATGAAAGCACTGACTTCTAATTGTGATTTAATATCCCAAGTCTAAGTGAAGTATTATTATTATTATTATAAAAT
This sequence comes from Bathynomus jamesi, assembly GCA_023014485.1. Lineage (NCBI taxonomy): Eukaryota > Metazoa > Arthropoda > Malacostraca > Isopoda > Cirolanidae > Bathynomus > Bathynomus jamesi. Next base: position 991,803 of record JAJOZX010001171.1, on the reverse strand, counting down.
AGTTTAACCAGACCAGTGACTCTCAACTGAGACTCTCATAGGGTTGACCAGTAAAAAGTGAAGTAATATAACGTGAATTTTATTATATTACCTTACCTGGTGAAACATTAATATTGAAGTCAAAGATTAAAAATATCATGAAAATATTCCAGATAAAATGCCTATGCCACCCACCAGCGCTGTTGGTTTACTTAATTGAAAGGCATATTTTTATTGAAATAGGGAGCCATATTTTCCCCTTAAATAGGATTTGTAATTAAATAGGATTTGTAATTGCATAAATTGGTTGAGTTAATTATTACGCCTCGATGTACTACCGTAAAATTTGTGTATTCAACTTTTCGCTCATTTTGTGGAGTAACCTGATTAACTGATATACCGGTACAAGGAAATAATAGCAGAATTTAAAATTATGTACCAACATGCCGGTATTTTCTTAGAGCTCCCGCGCCTTAAAATTCGCCACTACACCCCTGATTATAAGCTATTATAATCTATTCTATATTAATAACAAATCTATATTAAGCCGTACTTTATAATTTTTATATTAAACTATCTTATTAGGTTGATTTATTTTAAGTATTTTAATAATTTCATAAACCCAAATTGTATATCCATTCGCTCATTTTGTGGAGTAACCTGATTAACTGATATACCGGTACAAGGAAATAATAGCAGAATTTAAAATTATGTACCAACATGCCGGTATTTTCTTAGAGCTCCCGCGCCTTAAAATTCGCCACTACACCCCTGATTATAAGCTATTATAATCTATTCTATATTAATAACAAATCTATATTAAGCCGTACTTTATAATTTTTATATTAAACTATCTTATTAGGTTGATTTATTTTAAGTATTTTAATAATTTCATAAACCCAAATTGTATATCCATTTTTTTCATTCAAATAGGCCACAAGGGCCTTGAAATTTTACCAAAAAATTTTGTGTTGTTTACATTGTTGAAGAAAGAAAACACCTTCAACATAAAAAAACCAATTACTTTAAATATTGGTATTCAATTTATGAAACTAAAATAAAATTATTTTATAATTTTACTGAGTAATAAAACTATATTTAACATCACTTTGGCTACGGTACATGAGTAACAAATTCTGATATTGTATATTATTGTGGAGTGAGCTAAGGAAACTCATTTAGACAAATCTAAAATTTAAAAATATGAAAATTGAAAGGTTCACATTAGATTAGTAAAATTTGTGAAGGAAAATGATTTTTTTTTAAATCTAGGGAAAGAATCGGCATCGGCATCGGCTAAATTCCGGAATCGGTACCTCACTACTACTCCCAGTAATTCTTCCCAGACTCGTGTGCGGCAATAACAGATCTCTTAGACAACTCTTTACCACGACAACCCATTGCTTACTAATGGTTCGTACAGTCATCCGTCTTCCATGAAGATTCACAGAGAAAATTCTAGAATTCAGAATCGCCAACAGTCTCTAATCAATAAACAGCCAACTACTGTTAAAAAAAATTAAATTCTTCAAGCCTATGGTGGACACAGAAAGTATTAAATAATTTTGTAAATAAATGTACGAAAACTTTTGCATTTTAACATTTTTTTATTTCCCTCGAATTATTTTGATGTTTTACATTTTATGTTGGAATTGAACTAATTTTTTTATTTGTTTAATTTTTGCAAACGAACGGTGACCTTTTCATAACTATCCTATGCATGGTACAAAAGATAAGGATGAATATAACCGAAATATTTCTTTGTACGAATACTTACGAGCGCTACTGTATACAGTATATACAGGGTGTCATATAAGTCCGGCATCATAGGAAAAATAATAAAAAAGGCAAAACAAAAGCTTTTATTTACAGAACGTGCTCAATATGTCCACTATTGTTTTCAATACACAACTTCAGACGTGATACCCAGTCAGCAAGCACACGGTGAATGATGTCAGGAGTAATGGTGTTACATGCCCCAATAATGGGCTGCCGCAAATGTTATTGGCTCGCGGTCTGGATGCAGTCTGTTAAATTCAGCAGCGGCCTCTGACTTCGATTTCCTCTGAGTAGAATTATCTGGATTCGTTCTTCTTTGCTCACAGACATTATGGCCTGTATAAAGAGAAAAATATGAGTTATGGTTTGTAGAAATAGAAAAATATGAATTTCTCCTATGATGCCGGACTTATGGGACACCCTGTATATATAACCTTGGTTAACCTTGGTTTTGCTTTTGCCGGAATTGTTCATTCAGACGAAGGTCAAGCTTGTCACTCCACCTTAGACCTAAAGTTTAATGTGGAATCCGAACCACGCCCCATCAGCGACACTAACCACTATACCACCGAGGCGCCATACTTATTTATGTATTTATATTTTGCATGAAATCGATGTGTGAATGTAGGTACCGGGTGTCCCATTCGAAATGAAACAACTTTGAAACTCTGTAATTTTTAAAGTATTAATGTGAGAATGTTGATACTCTGCCAGTTACTACACCATATGCGTAAGTTTTTATCATAATGTTCTTTGTTTGTTTCAGATTGAATTATGTTTACCCCACAAAAAAAAGTGAAATGTGTGTTATGGATGGCTGAGTTGAAGTCCCTTACTCTGGTGCAACGGCAATTCCGTACAACCTTTCACGAGGAACCACCCACCAGAAGAGACCTATATGCGTGGACCAAGAAATTTGGGGAGACTGGCAGTGTTCTAAAAGAACATCTGAAGGGCGAACAAGATCGGAAGATGTTGAACGAATACGCGGCGCCTTTGGTAGTAGCCTGAGAAAGTCCATCCGTCGTGCCAGTGTCGAACTGCAGATTCCTCGTTCAACTGTGCATAGAGTCGTGCGCAAGCGGCTGCAGCTCAGTAGTATAGCCGCAAAAGGGGAGAGTGCAGGAATGTTGCAGGTTATTATGTAATGTTGCAAAGGGGGTGGGGTTGGTGCAAAGGGGGGGTTGTTGCAAGGGGTGTTGCAAAGGGGGTGGGGGAAAGGGGGGTGGGGGGGAACTTGGAGGCGGCGTTATCCCCCAAGAGAAAGGAGGAGAGGTGTTCACCTGGCAGGAGCCAAGTGCACATTAAGACTTCCAGCCGGGCTGGCGTTGTTTTATAGGCTCTAATCAGCCAGTTGGCGTAAATGGCTTGAGTTGCCAGATACCGCGATACCATTGTATACATTATTATAGACTCCTAATCAGCCAGTTGGCTGGTTGTCAGATACCTCTTTTTAGCAGTATTATTGCATACATTATTATTATATACGCCTAATCAGCCAGTTGGCTGGTTGTCAGATACCTCTTTTTAGCAGTATTATTGCATACACTATTATAGACTCCTAATCAGCCAGTTGGCTGGTTGTCAGATACCTCTTTTTAGCAGTATTATTGCATACATTATTATTATAGACTCCTAATCAGCCAGTTGGCTGGTTGTCAGATACCTCTTTTTAGCAGTATTATTGCATACATTATTATTATATACGCCTAATCAGCCAGTTGGCTGAGTTGCCAGATAGCGCCATGTATTCCATTGTATACATTATTATAGACTCCTAATCAGCCAGTTGGCTGGTTGTCAGATATCTCTTTTTAGCAGTATTATTGCATACATTATTATTATATACGCCTAATCAGCCAGTTGGCTGAGTTGCCAGATAGCGCCATGTATTCCATTGTATACACTATTATAGACTCCTAATCAGCCAGTTGGCTTAGAAGGCTTAAATATTGCCAGATACCTGTTGTATACAGAATACCGGTAGTAGAAGGCATAACAATAAACAACATTGCATCATTCTTTTTATTAAATATATAGAAAATAAATATACATTTGAGGAATATGCGTATAACAGAAATATATACACACAATTATGATATATATATATATATATATATAATATATAAAATAAAATATACATTTCATATACATTTGAGGAATATGCGTATAACAGAAATATATACACACAATTATGGATATATATATATAATATATATATATATATATATATATATATATATATATAAAATAAAATATACATTTCATATACATTTCAATATGTACATAACAGAAATATATACACATAATTATATATAAAATAAATATACATTTCAAATAAATATACATTTCATATACATTTCAATATGTACATAACAGTACAGGAGAAATATACACACACACACACACACAATATAATTATTATAAAATAAAATATACATTTCATATACACTTCAATATGTACATAACAGTACAGGAGAAATATCAAGCAATATATATATATATATATATAAACACAAATCAATAGAAATATGCGTATAATCGTCAAGCAAAATATATATATACAATTCACTTTTTTTTCAAAATACTAAAATCGGTCTTAATCGAGTTTACAATTACATCATTATTGCTCTGCATTACGCAGTCTATGCGGCTTAATAATATTTCACCGCTTAAAGTATAGGGAAACCTGTATTCGATATGAATGGCTTTCATATCGTTCAGTACTATTTTTGTCCCCACTTTACAACCGGTTGGCAAGTCATCTTTAAATACGTCTAGAATACAATCAAAAGCACGCACAAAGAGTTCATCGTTAGCTACATTATTAAACGCAAGTTTATAAGAATGCTTTTCCAATCGAGGGTTTATTTCTACCGACTCGAGCTTTTCAATCGTGAACTCTTCACTCAACATAACGGCAATTGAAATAATCTTCTAAATCGTTACGGCAACTGCGCGTTATATAAAGAAATAGTTCTTCAGGGTGAACGGTGTAGGTGAGCTCAGCCTTGTACCGATCAATTGCTTTGTACCAAAGTTCATGGTATTTCAAAGAGTCTAAACTTTTTAAATAAACATCCAGCACTAGACCATTCTCACCAGTCCTACACTCGGTAAACCCATCGAGCAGAGCAGTGTATGCGTATTCAAGAACTGTATCAAAATAAAGCATATCCGTAACACGCGCGTCTAATATAGGTTTCAGTTTACGGAATCCGACGATTTCAAACATTCTGTCGAGGATGAAACGGTTTCGCGTAGGAATAAGAGCGTTATTATCAGAAGCATTCTTCCACATCAGCCTTATATCAATGCATGGCCGATCGTTATTTATACACAACGTACATACAACGGCGTATGAGGGCGCGTCACTAATCTGCTCTCTTCTTGTACCTACGTTAGCAGGTATTTTATAACGATCTTCACACCACTTATCAACTATCACAAAGATTCTATTCATCTCCTCGATACTTAAATAAACCCGTTTGTTTGTCGGTCTACATTCCGTTTCCAGTACATAGCTAATGGTACCGGAATTACGCCTGAACACGCGCAACGATTTCGTCACGGACACATCGTACGAGGCGTTGAGAATGCTGCTCAAAGGAAGTTCCATCGTATTCGAGGAGCGCACGTCTACTCGGTTCAAGCTCTGAGATAACTATGAGCCGTGTGAGGCACAGGCAGGAACGGTTCGACGGGCGGCTGACTCGATGATACGTGAATGGGCATGTTCGTACGACTCGAATTGTTGCACATATTTGTTTTTCCGTTTCGTCACTACCAGCCTACGCACTTTGGATAAGAACTAGGCGCTAATCATCTCCACACTCCGGCGCACTATTTGAGAGGAACATATGCTCATATTTTTCCTTTCTACCCATCAAACGATACTCGTCTCTAAAATCTGTTAAAAACTCACGCATGGCACTAGCCACAACCTCACTATGAACCTCATCATGATATACGTTAATATAGTGATAAAAACACCTAAGATTGTCCATGATCACGAGATTCACATTTTCAGACGTAGGGTATGAGTAATCGACATGGTGTAGCATGACGTAATACCGCTTGTCACACCACCCATCCACAAGGCTCATTATCCATACCTGCTGCTTCTCTTCTGCACGCGTTGTTTCTTTTACTTCACGGTGTATGTGAGACTTTATAAAGTTTAGCCCTGCAGCATACTTCAGCACATCGTCTGTGCAACGAAAGCCTTCAACAGTCTCACCAGAACATCCGTAGAGTATTTGTACATCTTGGAACTTCGCACAATCCAATGTGGTTTTAAAAGAGGCATAGGAGGGGGGAATAGGAAGTTTTTCGGTATCCACCACATCCTCACACTTTACTGAATACCATTTCATAAACGTTGTGCAAGATATTAAAGGTAGCCATTTCAATATACGTCTGATCTGAATACACGTCTGATCTCTCGGGCTTACTGCGGTCGACTGACCACGCAGGGACTCCCAGATAGTAGCATGACTCACGCAGTGGGCGGAGCTTAGAACTTTCACCTACACACACACACACACACACAAAGGAGAAAGTGAAACGCTATTTGATTTATTGAGATATTCATATATTTACAAATACGATTCGAGATATTCAAGTTATATATATATATATATTTACAAATAGATACGATTATATACAAGACGTGTGAGTTAGAAGCATCATTGGTATCCAAAGGGTACGGTATCATAGGTGCCAGGTAACTGGTAACGTTTCCTATAGGTGTTACGGCACACCATCGTACCCCTAAGTTCCTTCACGCCTCCCAGCTTCTGCGCCCGAAAATTGTGGGTGCCTACAATTAGTTGGTGAGGTTGCAAACATACTAGATCCTTCAACGACTCAAAGTTAACAACCTCCCGATTCGCATGGTTGAGCGTAATACCCTTTGCCTTCACGATATATTTCATTTCATCCCCTACCCTGACCCGTACCCCATAAGTCTTAGGTCCTGTTGAGATAAAAGAGTCGGCGTATGCGTCGTCCCCATACTCATCCTTGATCTCATCAGTGAGCTCGCCGAGGAACTCCCCAATAGCGGGCATGTAATCACCCTCCCTCTCTGTGAATATCACGCTATCTGTATCGGCATACAATACTCTCCGCCCAAGAGAATGCAATAGACCCCAAAGTTTTATACGGGCGTAGGCTGTTGTGAAGCTCGCCACAGGTATGTTTGTAACCCTTGAGGTATCTGTGGCAAATTCAGTGTTGTTGTACTTTATTACGTAAGTATTACCTACATTCACGATCTCCATGACCTCTTTATCGGGGGCATTGGCATAATCCCAGACATCGCTATAACTTTGTGCCAAATGAATGTTCCCTCTGCCGGTATTCTGCGCAAATTTTCCCCATAGACTGTTTAGACACAATTTTGCACTAAAGCGCTTGCCAGGATTCTTTACAATTTGGACACGATCAAGTTGTATACCTTCGCGGTCGCGGTAACGTTGAATATAGGCAGACTTTTCATCTTCGGTATCAACTCCTCGCGGATACCCTGATGCTTCAACCTTATCCTTCAAAAAGGCGTTTATATATGGTGTGAAAAGGTTGGGGAGCTTCTGAAACCTCCACACCTCGTGTATCTTCAGTATTCTATAACCATGGCGTACGGCTAGGGCCAGCTCAGGACTTGTATATACGCCTCTGATCTTACGCTGGTGGGGTATATGGTTACATTCGCCGTTATCCTCTTCCGCGCACTTCACGCACAGGGGAAACATGAGCTTGTCGTCGATAACGACAGGTAAGATCGGCATCCATAAATTGCGTGGGGGGAGTACGTCTACGAAAGAGAGCCCAAAGTAATGATCATTCAAATTTTTTGAAAATTCATTGATGGATGGTAGGCTAGGCCCCACCAGTTTCTCAGGAGCGCCCACGGGGTACGGATTGCTCTTCATCACGTATGGGTATAAAGAACAGAAATCGTAGTAATGGAGCTTCACGCCCTCCGTAGGTGGGAAGTATAGTCTGAAAGGATTTGTACGTCCTCCAAACAAGCTATCACCACATTTGAGAGGATCCAGCACCATTGAACGCTTGATCGTTTTTATTTCCTCACGGTATACATCGTCTGTCTCCATCCGTGCATCATATTCATGCTCCCACAAGACTTTGTGAGTGAACTGTGATCCTATAAGTTGATCGCGGGTGCGGGTCGATGCAAGACAGTCGGCAGGAGACCTACCGTTGATATCTCCGGTGACTCCGCACTCAGGACGGGGGCATCCATGCCACCAGCAACCGTTAAAGGAGTACACAGTCTTCACACCAGTGACACGGTTTTCACTTAACCCATCAACCCAAAAAACACGTCCATTAATCTTAATGGGTACTTCACCCGTGTTGCGGGCGTGCTTTATGTATACACCTGTTTGTTGCTGCAGGTGTATGAGCCAGTAAATAGCCTTGTGTCCGTAACTGCGGGGGTTGTTTCGGTGAATAATGGCTAAGGTGTCTTTAGGCATGAAGTTATTCTTGAACACCGTAAAACATAATGATGCGATGGTGGTTGCGACTTGCAGTGGATCGCATTTGAAACGGGCTATGTACATACTTCTAAAGGCCTGGAAACATACTCTAAGCACGCGCACATCATTCACGCAATAACGCTCACATTCATCAGCTATATTATAAGGGTTACTTTCATTAAAACTGTCGTAGTATCGATCAAAGTCTTCACGTTCATCCATGCAGTCAAAATAATGTTTGGGGGGTGGTGGGCCTACGTAGTTTAAAGTCTCGCTGGTGAGGAAAGTGTATGGGAAGTATCCTTTGGAAACTTCAGCTGCTACTCCCATCACCTTGGGTAGCTTTGCTAATTTACAAGGTGTGAATAATAAAGTATCTTTAAATTGTACATTGCCTCTTATCTGCATCTGTATTAATTTGTTGCCTCTTTTCAATGGATCACCTGTAAATATCTCAGAGGATTCGTGTTCAAGCAACTCCTTATAAAGGAACTGCGTGTCAAACTTTGCCCCGTTATGGGCGAGAATATACACAGTCATTTTTTTGAACTTGTCGGCTAACTTGACAATATAGGACACAAATAGTTTCACAGGACTATCGCTGACATTCGTTTTAAAAACGTTTGTCCGTTTACCGCATTTGGGGCACTCGTCACATTCGATACCCATACACTCATCACAGATGGTCTGGCTCACAAGTAAATGTGGAATTACCTCTTTGGTTTCAGCGTTCGTATATGTTTCTATATCGTAGTACACAGTTATACAAGGGTTATTTTTAGGCTTAGCATCTTTCATATAACACACATGCTTTACTCCATCCGCCTTATATTCCTCCTGGCATGTAGGACAGTGAATTACGTCGCACTTGTGCTTAAATTTTCCCCAATTATCCATTGTGTGAAACATACCACATTCACAGATTCTCATTTTCCTGCACGTACCAATTGATTTATGGAGATCAAAGCAGCTATTATTGAAAAATGTGCGTCTACACACATCACAGTCTCTCTTCTCAACTACACGGCTTTCACATTTGGTGCTTTTACACTGCTCACATACCATGTGACATTCTTTACAATGTCTCACTATATCATCCGCAAACTCGAGGCACCCCTTACACAAATCATGATGTCTCCCATATTTTCGACTTTTGTCATAACTCGCGTAAAGCCCCCTTATATTACGGATGGGGAGATACGTTGTCCCTGACAATCCTAAAATAAGTAGGGGTCTTGTACGATCTCTCACACAGCTTTTAAAAACATACACAGTCCGGCGGCGATCATCCAAACCAAATACAACTATGCGCACATTCATTTCCTGTTCTACCTTTCTCAGCTCTTCAGGACCCATATTACAGTCAAATTCAAGTTCACAGTCTACAGCTAGTTTACGGGCACGCTCAACGATCGTAGGCAGCCAAATTTTTTGAGTCCGTGTATTTTGTACAGTAAACATACGTGCTAAGAGTACTGCTATAAAGCCACAACCACGATCGACGTTTATATGCCTTCGGTAAATAGTTGGAGAATTGAAGTTAAGAGTGTACGGTATGGCACTATGACCCGCAACACGGAATACACGGTCAATATTTACCGTGAAGTTGTCCATATTGAAGGCTATACTACTTTGGACGGCTTGCATTATACGCCCTAATATATATTCTACATCTTCAGCAGCCAAACGTCTGAACGGTACTATCACCCAATAATCGTCTACATCACCGTCATCTGACCCGAACCCAAAGGACAGACTCGTCCTGACCTCACGCTCGTCGCGATTCTGAAGAGCAAACTCTATAATACGCTCTACTACCCTGCGTATCCCGCGCTCAATTCCATTGCTATACAGGGCTCTAGGGTCGACCCTGACTCTATACCGATTTCTAGTCAAGGCGGGGGTGGGGGCTGCGGCGCGCACTAACTCGAACGTAATAACATCCTCAACAGAACGGGGGGCGGAATTAGGGTATATTAGGTGCTGCTGATGGGGGCCCTGTTGCGTAGGAGGGTTGGGGATCTATTATTGTAGACTTAACAGAACGGGGGGCGGAATAAGGGGGTATATTAGGTGCTGCTGCTGGGGAGGTTGTTGCGTAAGAGGTTGAGGGTTGGGGGTCTGCTGCAACAGGTACGTATTTCGGCCGCTTTATACCTGATGTGGGGTTCTCATACCTCCGCTTTGGACGTGCAACCTGTATCGCTGGTGAGGGTTCAGGGGAGGAGATCACAACTACACTGTCATCGTCATCCGTAATGATAGGGTGCTCTACCTCATCGTCGGTTCTGTGGGAGAAGAAATATAAGGATCAGCACTCAAAATTTGTAATATTTTGTAAATGACCCACTTAGGAGTGTGACGTGTTAGAAATGGACTCTGTAGAAAAATTCAGATTCACGAGCCCATCCACATGTATTATATCTGGACCTACAGGATGTGGTAAAACTGTGTTTATGCTTAAAATCATTAAAGAAAAGGGCGAGATGTTCTCGAAATTTGTGCATAAAGTTATATGGTGCTATTCGACGTATCAATCAGTGTTCAACGAGTACCAAGATGATATTTTGTTCCACAAAGGTGTATATGACGTTAATTCGCTAAAGGGAACTGAACATACAATCATTGTAATTGACGATCTCATGTTGGAGATGGATAAAACGTTTGCCGAGACATTTACAGTATACTCCCACCATCTTAACATAAGCGTGTTCTTCATCAATCAGAATCTATTTTTCAAAAATAGATACATGCGCGATGTGTCGTTAAATACGCAATATCTAGTCTTATTCGCGCAACGTAGAGATGTATCACAAATTGGGGTATTAGCCAATCAAATGTTCCCGAATCAGCGTAAGGAGTTTTTGGAAGTTTATAAAGAAGCTACAAGCACGCGTTACGGATATTTGCTTTGCGACCTTCATCCGCGAAACACGTTTAGAGTGCTTCTGCGAACGAATATATTTCCAAACGAGCCTGAAACGGTGTATATTCCAGAATGACAAAGAGACTAAAGAAATACCATGAATTAATAAAAATCTATCATCGACTGCCCCGGGCAATGCAGCAGATGTTTATTAAAAATATCGACGCCGACTTTTTAAAATGCATCTGTGAAATCTGTCTTAACGTTATAAATTGCAATGTATCAATGAAAACCCATCAGAAGGCTCGCCTACGCCGCTACAAGAACATAATACGTACACTCGCTCGTAAAAGTCAAACTGTAGCGAAGAAAAAACGAGTTATTGTGCAAACAGGAGGGTCATTTCTCCCCATCTTATTTTCAGTTTTGGGCCCTTTACTGACTAGATTAATATAATGAAGAAAGTGGTAGTGATTCCCCACGAGGTGTACGCTTCACTGCAAAGAGACACGGATCTAGATCCCCGTAAAAGCAGACTTAAAAGAATGGAAAGCGAATTGTTAGCCCTATTAAACAGTGAAAAAACACCTGATGAGAAAAGAATCTTATACCAAGAAGCTCTGCAGAAATTTCTTCACGAGTACGAAAATTATAAGAGCCCTACGGAGATTCCTGTGGTTATTAGGCACAGCACGGGGGACGATGGCGACATAGGACCTGTACCCGACGATACAGCTGATCAACCAAAAAGATTAGCCACACAACATATCGAACATGTATTAAAAAATACCCTCCCACTTACATTGAGGAGTAAAGGCTTAAGTCTTTATAATCTATTGAATGAGGATCCCGCCATACAATGGACCGATACAGGGGAGATCATTGTGGAAGGATCAAAGGTACAGGGATCGAATATCGTAGACATTGTCCATGATCTGGTGAGAAAGTGGGATAGGCCATCACCATCAGGATGGAAGCATATTAAAGCAAGACTACAACAAATAAATGTCCCTAAAACGTTGATAGGAAATCTGAACAGGTTAAAAGACTTGGAACACGCAACGTCTGTGGCACAATTGAAGACGCCGTCACCCCTGCGGTAACACCTTTGAAGAGGAAAGAAGAGGTTAAACCAACCCTACCCACCTGCCTCTAAAATACGCAAATGGCTAACGTATTAACTAAACGTTATTATGACATTTCTACCCCATCCTCTTACGGCGGCGTAGATAGACTGCACGTTTACGGAGTAGGAAAAAAAGATGTTGAAAGATTTTTGAGGGAGCAGGACGCTTATACGCTTCATAAGCCTGTGAGAAAAAGGTTTAAAACAGCCAAGACAACGGCTTCCTCGATTGATTCTATTTGGCAAGCAGATTTAACAGACATGCAAAGATATTCTGTGTATAACGATGGTTACCGCTACATTCTATTCATAATAGACGTATTCTCTAGATATCTGTGGCTAGTTCCTCTGAAAAATAAATCACCTGAAACAGTTGCTAAAGCCACCAAAACGCTAATGTTAAAAGAAAACAGGGTTCCTGGCTATTTTTGTACGGATATGGGGAAGGAGTTTATAGGCCGTGCTTTTCAGAATATGTTGACAGAGTTTAATATCAGCTATTACACAACCAATTCTATACATAAGGCTTCTTTAGCTGAAAGAGTTCAGCGCACCATAAAGGAACGCATGCACCGTTATTTTACACATAAAAACACATACAGATTTCTAGACATTCTGGAACCATTGGCATCATCCTACAACCGCTCACACCATCGCACGATTGGGGCAACACCTAACGAAGTTTTAGAAAGAGGTACGCTCCCGAGAAGAGATGGACCACCACCACCACCACCACCACCACACTCTGTGCGCTTCAAAATCAATGATTATGTAAGGCTGTCGCGTTCGGGGAATAAATTCGCAAAGGGTTTTGAGCAAGGATGGACACGCGAGATTTTTAAAGTTAGGGCTGTGAGACCTAAAGGTGTGATAATGATGTATTACATTGAAGATTTGAATGGGGAAGAAATCTCAGGAGGCTTTTACCGCGAGGAATTGCAGAAAGTTGCGTTTAATTTAGAAAAAAATGTGTTTAAAATTGAGAAAATTTTAGGAAGCAAAGGTTCAGGAAGGAGAAAAATGTACCTGGTGAAATGGCTAGGGTACCCAGAAAGCTTCAACACCTATATAAAAGCTGATGCAATAATGAAGCTTAAATAGTATGCAACATGGCTCCTAACCATTTCTACGTCACACTCCCGTCCTCCTCGTCCCTGTCTGTACACCCTAACAACACGCTAGCCAACTTTGTAACAGAACTCCATGGGCACATTGAATTGGGTCGTGATTCGTATGAGGTGGGGATATGCGAAATTCAGCTGGACACCGTCTTTTTAAATATTGAACATGAAGAAACCGTTTTTACGATTCTTAGAGACATTGACGAGTGTGAAAAAGCTGGGGTAGCTATGGATGAAACTATGCGCATCGCTTGGACTAAGATTGCACGGTATTACAGTACAGAAGTAAGACTAGGGCCGGGTCAATATGGTTCGGCCGAGGATGTTGTGAGAGGCTTAAACGTAAGTTTAAGAAACTCAAACCTTACGAATGATTTAGTATATGAAATCGTAAACAACCCTGCACATACACTAATCCTAAAATCAAAGACTAACAGATGTCTTAAAGAACATAGAAAGTTCAAAATTCTAACCAACGGCCGATATAGCGCAGCCTTCCAAAGAGACACATTTCACGAGACACAGTATAACTTGTCCAGATTAATGTATCAATTGAAGATGGAGAAATTGGCTGAAAGGTCCCCAGACATGTGCTATATTTACAGTAATATAGTGGAGCACCAGTTTGTTGGGGATACCCAGGCACGCCTGCTGCGCATTGCTCACATCCCCAACCATAGAGGAAGGAGTTTGAGTATTACATATGACAGACCCCATTATGTGAATGTCGCAACTAATTTAATAACCAATATCACAATATATATAAGAACGATTGAGGGCGAAAACTTCCCATTCGGTAACGGGAGCTTAACAGTGAAGCTACACTTTCGACGCACTGAGTTATAATGGATAGAAAGCCTTTCACCGTCTATCGAGGGATGCGATACCAGCGCGGTAGTGGACTTGGATCCATTTTTTCATCCATACTACGTACGGCTGTTCCTTTGCTGAAGAGGGGTGCCAGATACCTTGGAAGGAAAGCGCTACAATCAGGCCTTAACACTGCAGAAGACATATTGGCCGGGGCTAAACCTAAAGAAGCCCTAAAAAAACATTTAAAGCGTACACGGAACGAAATCATCAAAGATGCAAAGAGAAAAATGCGTGGTGGCGGGAAGAGAGGGCCCCCGGAAGAAGAAGAAGGGGTCACGTGGTATTAAACGTAAAAGGCTATCAAAAAAGAAATGCTGTAAGCGAATGAAACCTATGGTTGACCACTTTTTTGACTGATATAAGCTAAGGATATTGATCTCATGAATCATAGTTTGTTTACCACTTGTCGAGAGAGGAGTCACTATTTCGCCATGGCACGCTTCATCCACCCATGTAGTTCACAATGCTGTAAGTCGGAGCTGTCCTTTTTTGAGCTCCCGCCAACCCAAGTTTCTATTGAGCACAGTGACTTTATTACAATTAACCCTTTAAACACAATTAGTTCCCCGAGTGCACCTATAGAATTCGTGATACCCAGCTCAGGTCCTTACTTTTTTGATCCAAGCTGTGTGCACATGTACGCTAAGCTACGTATAGCCCATTCTGATGGAACGGCCTGCGATGACAAATATGCTGTATACCCTGAAACAAACTTTCTGCACGCCATATTCAACCAGTGTGACGTATATTTAAATCAGACCAACATATCGGCAGGCACGGGGTACTATCATCTACGAGCCTATTTGGAAAATGTCCTCAACTTTTCCAAAGAAGCGAAGGCTACCTTTTTAAGTGCGGAGGGATATTATCAAACTAAAGATGAAAATAGTATAAAGGACAAATTTAAAAATTCTAAAAAGAAAATATACGAGTGTTTTGGACGGTTGCACACAGATTTCACTTTCCAGGAGAAGTTGCTTGTGAACGGGGTGGATATGAAAATAAAGCTCACCCGCACGAGTCCTGAGATCTGCTTAAATCTGGATGCGAATCAAGAAGAGGGCGCAAAGTCCGTTGTGGTTCACATTATGGACACATACCTCCGCGTACGGCGAGTGAAATTAAGTTCACCAAAACAACTAGAAATTGAGAAAAATTTACTAAACGCTACAGTGAAATATCCTATTAACAGAGTGCAGATCAAACTATATACGGTTCCTGCAGGGTTGGCATCGAAGCAGATAGAAAACATTGCCCTGGGAAATCTTCCTAAAAGGATATTAATCGGCATGCAGGACCACGCTTCGGTGAATGGAAAATATAAAAAGAGTGCCTTTAAATTCGAGAATTTCGGACTTAAAAATATAACTCTATACGTTAATGGCACTGCTTTGGGTGGAACAATGGGTACGGACTATTCATCAGACGCTGTGTTACCTCTTTGTGCCAGAGCCTATAGTAATCTGACCCATATTGCAGGTGATTGTGATGAGCTTGGTAATGGGGTAACGCAGGAAGAATTCATTGATCAATTTAACCTTTATCCGTTTGACATTACACCTGACTTATCTGCTAGCGTAAATACCCATTTAACACCACAGCAGAGCGGTAACATCTCAGTGCGGCTGGAATTCGCCAAGCCTATAGACGCTCCTATTAGTGTACTAGTATATCTCGAATCGCAAGCCCTAATAGAAGTAGATAGATTTAGAAGCGTTATCACTGACTTTTAAAATGGATGCTAATACACTTCAGAAAGTAATGGAGCGAGTCACACGTTCCAAATTTATCGGCGTGTTTGCGAAGAATGAAACATTGAGTTTGCCAAGTACGCGAGAATGCGGTAGTCTTATTGTGAACACAGACATCATCGGTAATGAAGGGATTCACTGGATCGCTGTCTATTTTAAAAATAGACAGCGCCTGTACTATTTTGATTCACTCGGTACTCAACCCTGGAGTGACCCTATTATTGTAAAATTTCTCGCTCAGTTACATATTCCCGAAGTTGTATGGAACCCATTTCGTATGCAGGGATATTTTACTAATGTTTGCGGAATGTACTGTGTCTCATTTCTCATGCATATGTCAAATGATAAAGAATTTATAAATTTTTTAAATTTATTTGACCCGTGTCACACTCACCGAAACGATGAAATGGTATGCAGACAGATAAAAAACCGTTTTCCAATTGTACGTACTCGTTGTATATTATAATGTTTTTGTTCGTATATTTGTATATTCGTTCATTGTACTGATTTCTTTCATTTAATAAATTTATGAAAATATATTGCGTCTTCTTATCCCAAAAAGATCGAAAAACACTTACATTATTTGACATTGTTGACTGATTAGTATATCATCCGTATTCCCTTCAAAAGATTGTATAACTCGTGTCAAATCCTCATCGGACCTTAAAGGAAAACATATACAGAGTATACAGACAGACAGATCCCCATTATGTGAAGATATCTTTGGTTCGAGGAGTGAACGCCATAAAAATTTCGATTTTAGCATAATGGGGAAATAACATTGATTGACATTTTTGACTAGTATCTATTTGACGAAATACTACAACTCTCCGTATATATAAAATTCTAATTATGGACACTTACATTTCTATGGTAGTCCCTTGCGTCGGATTGTAAGGAGCGTCACTGCAAATATCTTCTACGGTTTGCGTCGAAAATAGTTCGCCACAATCAGCAGCATTGAAAAGGCTAATTGTGGTTAATGCTGCAGTATCACGTTCTTCATACAAGTCTGGGGAGACGTACAGGTCCATGGTGGAGGATGTGTGACACTGCTGACTGATCAGTATATCATCCGTATTCCCTTCAAAAGATTGTATAACTCGTGTCAAATCCTCATCGGACCTTAAAGGAAAACATATACAGAGTATACAGACAGACAGATCCCCATTATGTGAAGATATCTTTGGTTCGATTACCAATTTCGATTTTAGCATGATGGGGAAATAACATTGATTGACATTTTTGACTAGTATCTATTTGACGAAATACTACAACTCTCCGTATATATAAAATTCTAATTATGGACACTTACATTTCTATGGTAGTCCCTTGCGTCGGATTGTAAGGAGCGTCACTGCAAATATCTTCTACGGTTTGCGTCGAAAATAGTTCGCCACAATCAGCAGCATTGAAAAGGCTAATTGTGGTTAATGCTGCAGTATCACGTTCTTCATACAAGTCTGGGGAGACGTACAGGTCCATGGTGGAGGATGTGTGACACTGCTGACTGATCAGTATATCATCCGTATTCCCTTCAAAAGATTGTATAACTCGTGTCAAATCCTCATCGGACCTTAAAGGAAAACATATACAGAGTATACAGACAGACAGATCCCCATTATGTGAAGATATCTTTGGTTCGATTACCAATTTCGATTTTAGCATGATGGGGAAATAACATTGATTGACATTTTTGACTAGTATCTATTTGACGAGATACTACAACTCTCCGTATATATATATATAAAATTCTAATTATGGACACTTACATTTCTATGGTAGTCCCTTGCGTCGGATTGTAAGGAGCGTCACTGCAAATATCTTCTACGGTTTGCGTCGAAAATAGTTCGCCACAATCAGCAGCATTGAAAAGGCTAATTGTGGTTAATGCTGCAGTATCACGTTCTTCATACAAGTCTGGGGAGACGTACAGGTCCATGGTTGATTATTCACTGATGCGAAAATAGCTACTGTTACTCCCAACTGAAAATATCCCCTTTTATATGCACATTCGCCAAGCTCCGCCCAAAAGACCAGATGTTCGTAGTGATTGGCTGCCGATGTAGCTGGGTGGAGCTATGACGTGTACCAATCCGCTATAACGAGACCGGACGAGTAACATATATATAAAATCGAATTATAGGCACTTACATTTCTATGGTAGTCCCTTATATTATATTTTTTACTTACAAATTATTAGTATTGTTTGTTAACATAATTGTTAACTTATTTTATAATAAAGAAATTATATCCTAATTATATTTTAAAAAGAACATTCGGTTTCAACGTTAAGCTGTGGTCTAAGGCGGCGTGGCATGAAAAATACTAAAATAAAATTAAATGTTAAAAATCTTTATTCATACGTTATTAAAAGTTAAAAATCTTTATTAATAAAACAGGATAGAAGCATATGAAAGTCAAGGTAAACTATAGTTGCAAATTAGGTTATACGATGTTTTTCGGGCATACTACTGCCTCGGGTTAAATGGTCCTGTTATTTTAAATCACGTATTTGAAAGAGTTAATCATTATTGCTACATAGAAAAAATCGTGCATTACGATGTTTTTCGGATATACTACTGCCTCGGGTCAAATGGTCCTGTTATTTTAAATCACGTATTTGAAAGAGTTAATTATTATTGCTACATAGAAAAAATCGTGCATTACGATGTTTTTCGGATATACTACTGCCTCGGGTAAAATGGTCCTGTTATTTTAAATCACGTATTTAACGACACATCGCGCTCATTTCCATTGCTATATATGGCTCTAGGATCGGCCCTGACGAGATGTATTTCGTAGGTTAGGTTAGGTCTCTTACATATAAAAGTCCATGTGGTAGAGTAAGCAACGAACCAAATCGACGAGATGTATTTCTGAACCCATGTTAAACTGGAGGTCTAATTTACGAGCGAGTGCACGTTCTTGCACCGCCGTAGGCGAGAAAGAGTTAATTAGTATTGCTACATAGAAAATCGTGCAGTTTTTTCGATTATTATTTATTGAACAAAACTCTCGCTCTCTTTCTATATATATATATATATATATATATATATATATAGAAAGAGTGGTCTGGAAGGAAGTTTACCAATGATTAAATTCTCTTTGCGAGTGACCCGTTGCCCGCGTCGGGCTAACCTTTGGTTAGCTTCCGCCCGAATTGTTCATTCTGACGAAGGTCAAGCTTTTCACTCCACCTTAGACCTACAGTTTAACGTGGATTCCGAACCACGACCCATCAGTAGCCCAGCGTCTTGACCACTAGGCCTCCTAGGGTGCCCATTTATCTACCAACCACTTTCTTTATTGTGTGGAAGGATGAACAGCTGGGTTTTGCTGCGCGCAGGCTGCCGTCGGGTCTCGAACCCTGGGCCGATGGATTCGTAGTCCGCTACGCTAACCACTACACCACCGAGGCGGTATTTGTCATTACTTACTCGGACTATAGTGGATTTAATTATCCCAGAAGAGTTCCTTGTTCCATGCACGGTCTGTGTGTAGCATATATATATATTGTGTGTACGTTTTTCCCTTGACCTTCGTCAGAATGAACAATTCGGGCTGAAGCTAACCAAAGGTTATCCAAAGGGTATATATATATATATATATATATATATTATTATTTCTACAATGAAAGGGGTCGGGCCGAAGAACGGGTGAGAGATCTCCCCCCCAATATATATATATATATATATATATATATATATATATATATATATATATATATCATTATATTTCTATATGACACCATACAAATTACGCGTAAATATTTTCATTGTAGAAGTAATAAGAATGATAAAATTAATATCTGGAGTCAGTGGTGATTTCTGCTCGAATAGCTTGTAGAAGGATAATCCCTCGGCCCGAAAAAGGTCCCTAGAGACCTTTTTCGTTCGAATCGTGTCCCTAGAGACACGATTCGACCCCGCTATAGTGGCTTGGGCAATGAATAATTTCTTTATTTTACGTCATTTTTCATTTTTTTCGTCGCAGGAATGAGGCTATGTTTCATAAGTTTTCATCTCGTTTGGTGGAATTGTATCGTAAATTATTTAAATGAAGTTTCAATTAATTGGTTTTACTGTTATTTAGGAAAATTTATATTGGGAGCAAACGTTACAATAATAACAAGCTTATGTCGATATAGTTACCCATTGAATTGGAACTCTTTATTCACGTTTGCTATTATTTATTTATTGATTGGTGCATAATTAGTTGGGTAACCCTTATAAAAATTCGTTTTCTGTCTAACGATTTATTTATTGGGTAACTTTACTAATTCTATTAACGCGTAATGAAAGAGGCGCTTGTGTTATTTTATACGGTTGAATCTTGTATAACCATATAAATATATATTGTGGTATTTTATATGATTCATTAGTTTATTATATATACAAGTACATTTGGAATAACAGCCGTCATATATGTGTTACACGATTAATGGGACACATGGCGCTATCTGGAATACCTTGCGCTATCTGGCAACTCAGCCAGAATAGAGGATTATAAAAGATCGCGAAGCTGTTGAAGAACCATTCCCCCCTCGGCTCCGGCCGAGTAAGGAGCTCTGCTCCTTCTATTTCAGGCCCTTTGGTAAACCCCTTAGTGGCCTCTTAGGTTAGGGAAACGAAAATAAATTGGGGGAGAACTCCACTCTGTCCTTCAGGTGTCTCTCTCTCCTTCAGCTCTCTCTCTCTCTCTCCTGCATGTATCTTCCTCCTTCAGGTGTCTCTCTCTCTCCTGCATGTTTGCCTCCAGCATGTGTACTCCTGCATGTGTACATCCAGCATGTGTGCGTATGTGTGTACCTCCAGCATGTGTACCTCCAGCATGTGTACCTACTGCATGTGTACTCCTGCATGTGTGCGTATGTGTGTGTGTACCTCCAGCATGAGTACTCCTGCATGTGTACCTATCCTCTCTCCTTCAGGCGTCTCCTCCTACAGGCATCTCTCTCTTCTTCAGGCGTCTCTCCCTCCTACAGGCATCTCTCCCTCCTACAGGCATCTCTCTCTTCTTCAGGCGTCTCTCCTTCAGGCGTCTCTCTCATCTTGGCTCAGCCAACTGGCTGATTCTGGCTGATTAGGAGCCTATAAAACAACGCCAGCCCGGCTGGAAGTCTTAATGTGCACTTGGCTCCTGCCAGGTGAACACCTCTCCTCCTTTCTCTCCTCCTCCTCCTTTCTCTTGGGGGATAACGCCGCCTCCAAGTTTTCCCCCCACCCCCTTTCCCCCACCCCTTTGCAACAACCCCCTTCCCCCTTTGCAACAACCCCCCCCCCCTTTGCAACAACCCCCCTTTTGCAACATTGCATAATAACCTGCAACATTCCTGCACTCTCCCCTTTTGCGGCTATACTACTCAGCTCTATCCATATAAGCTTCAAATTGTTCAGGGAGGGAAGGGAAATTGAGTGCCGTTGCGACCTGGTCCGTGCTACAAATGGTGCACATATTGAATACATACAATAAAGAACTCTAATATATCTAAATGTCATAATTCACATATATCATATGAAACTTCATGACATTGACTATTTACTGTGTGAATATTACATTGTTTGCACCATTCAATAAAAATTTATAAGGTTTCAAAGTTGTTTCATTTCGAATGGGACACCCGATATATTATAGCTAGAAAAATTAGTTTTAATACTCTCGTGTTACTTTTTTGCTTTTCTTCCAAAAAAAATATAAAAATGACACTCGCAGAAAATTTAAATAATTTTGAAAAAGGCAATGATTGTGGAGGCCCATTTGATTGTTGCCTCAGCGATCAAAGTTGCTGAGATTGGCCGTGTTTCACGAGGAACAGGTTCCAAGGTTATGACGTCATGCAAGAAATGAAAGACTATACAAACAAACCCAAGAATGAATGAAAAACAACATCGACAGAACACCCAAATATAACTACATCAAAACGTTGTTCACGACAACAAATAGTGTGCGAGGACCACTGTTAATCAGAACGGATAGAGGGAAACTGAATACACGGGATTTGGTGCGGCAGTCTTCCGTGACGCTTCACAATTCGTAACAAGGCTAATTTTCTACACTTATTTTTCAGTATTTATGCTTACTGTTGTGCTCATTTGACGTATACAGTACATTTTGCGAACGGAATGAAGGTCGAGGCGAACTATCTGTTGGGTTTTATGTAGTGATGTACCGATTCCAAAATTTGGCCAATGCCGATTCTTTGCTTATACTGTATTTTAAAATCAATACCCTTCATAAATTTTACTAATCTAATGTGAAATTTTCAATTTTCATATTTTTACATTTCAAATTTGTTTAAGTGCATTTTCTTAGCTCACTCCACAATATACAGCACCAAAATTTCTTACTAATAGCTAAAATTATGTTAAAAAGTTTTATTACTCAGTAAAATGCTAAAATAACTTTAATTTAGTTTCATAATTTGAATACCAGTATTTAAAGTAATTGTTTTTCCTTATGTTGAAGCTATTTTCTTTCTTCACCAATATAAACAGCGACAAAATTTTTCATTGAAATTTCAAGTTCTTGGTGGCCAATTTGAATAAAAAAATGGGTATAAAATTTGGATTTATAGTTATTAAAATACTTAAAGTCAACATAATAAGATGGTTTAATACATAAATTATAAAGTACAACTTAATATAGAATTATTATTAATATAGAGTAGGAGATTACGATACTTTATAATATTTACAGATTATCTACTTAGAGAAAATGTAAATTTATGGCAACTTAACTTATTAAGCTTTGCCTTTTTTGTGAATGTAAAATGTTTTTATATAATTACACTATGAAATTACTATAAATTATTTTAAATAGTGTTTTTTATCCGTTCAGTTTTCTATAAATATAGATTTTGTTTTGTAATGAAAATTTTAAAATTTCAAAGAATCGGTGAGAGACTCCTAAATGTGGCCGATGCCCCAAAATGGCCGATTCTACCGATGCCGATTAATCGGTATACCACTAGTTTTATGGCGTCGTTGTTGTAGACTTTCCTAAGTAAAATTTATTAAACATTTTATCAATCACCAAGTTTGTTTCATATTCTGAAAGAATGTAATACAAAGCTGCCGCGTCAAGTTTTAAAATCGAAGATGACGTATTTTTCGTAATTTCAACATTTTTATCTGAAGCACGTTTTGTGACATTTTAGGGTATTGTTGAATGAGAGTAAATTACATGAACTTTAATATACCATTCTAATTTTTACTTTTAATGAAAGTATTAGAATGTGTGTGTGTGTGTGTCAGAGAGAGAGAGAGAGAGAGAGAGAGAGAGAGAGAGAGAGAGAGAGAGAGAGAGAGAGAGAGAGAGAGAGAGAGAGAGAGATTTTTATGTTCAAACTCGATGGGTTCACCTGTCTTGACGGTGTTCTATTTCTTCATTGTCTTCCATAGTCTCATAATCAAGGATTAGGGAATTGAGCATTTTCAGGGCAAATTTTTCCTGACATTCCTTTGTTTTTTTTTTCTTTTACTTCTTGAGATGAAGTAATTACTTGCTACTATACTTGTAGTTAATAATTAAAACGTAAGTTGAGGACTTACTGAATTCTATATCAATTGCAATGCAGTAGTTTAGCTCGTCATTTAGAAATGTTGTAGCAAAATTTTATCTCAATTTTGTAAATTGTAACGTTTTTTTTTATATAAAAAAGGCTTTAATTAATATACGTTACTCATACTCTAACCTTTGTGTTATTTTACGCTACGCATAGTGCTCATGAGGAAATTAGGACACCCTGAAAATTTTCAGGGCAAATTTTTTCCGACCCCCAGTAAAGTGCCATCCCATACGCCAATGCTCATAATTTTGGACGTTTGTCGCTGAGGCATCAGCCAAATGGGTCCCGACTATCATACCCCTTTTCAAGGTCGTTTAAATCTTTTCCGAGTGTCATTTCTATATTTATTTTGGAAGAAAAACAAAAACATGACCGTATTTAAAATAGTAAAAGTGTTCTACGTATAATATGCGTCCATATATCAATTTGGTACGGTATATGACGTCTCATCACGAATTGTGAAGTGTGAACGAGAAAAATGTAGGTGTATCCAAACTGTTGAATGGCACTATAATTATACAGGGTGGTTCAAAAGTCACTTTACATTTATTTTCATTATACCTGTCAGTCTGATAAAACGAGGAATATACGAGGGCCACTCAATATATTTTGACCCACCTTTTTTTTATCCATTTTAAAAATAATTTGAATAACAGTGCGGGAATGTACGAGGGTACTTCAATAAGTATCCGCACTTTTTATTTTAGTGATAATGTAGTATATATAATATATACTCGTAATAACGAGCCAAACTGAGATCTATAGGCTTATTTAGGCTAGCAACAGTATAGGCTTATTTAGGCTACTCGTAGTTGTCACATATCGTACGAGTAGTGAGCATGGCTGCGCCGTTTTCAATTTGTACTCTGGAAGAACAGAGATCTGTGTTTCGTTTTTTGTGGGCAGAAGGTGTGAAAGTTGCTGAAATTCACACGCGTTTATGTGCTCAGTATGGGAATAATGCATTACCACGGCGAAGTGTGTACGAGTGGATTCAAATATTCAAGGAAGGTCGGACAAGTGTGACAGACGCTCAGTGCTCAGGACGACCGTCAACATCAACCAGTGGTGACAAGCAGGAAGAAGCCAGAGCCATGATTTTCGATGACAGAAGATTAACAATAAAAGAAATTGCATCTTCAGTAGACATCACTCGAGGGTCAGCCTATTCGATAGTTCATGACATTTTTGGCTTTCACAAGGTTTGTGCAAGATGGGTACCCAAACAGTTGACAGAAGAGCACAAGCGTAATCGTATGGACATCTGCTCTCGTCTTTTGGCGCGGTATCATAATGAAGGTGAAAACTTTTTGGAGCAGATTATCACTGGAGATGAAACCTGGATCCATCACTATGAACCAGAAAGCGAACGACAGAGCATGCAGTGGAAGCATCCAACATCTCCCGTTGCAAGGAAGTTCAATGCGCAGCCGTCAGCAGGTAAAGTTATGCTAACACTGTTTTGGGATACACGAGGCCCTATTCTTGAACATTATCTAGAGCGTGGAACTACAGTAACAAGTGCATCGTATTCTGACATGCTTCGGAATGAGTTACGCAAGCAATTCGCACAAAACGGAGAGGGAGATTGTCGGAAGGTGTTATTCTGTTACACGACAATGCCCGCCCTCATACCACTGCACAGACTAGGAAATGCCTTCAAGAACTTAAATTTGAAGTTCTCGACCATCCAGCCTACAGTCCAGACCTGGCACCTTCGGATTTTTACCTGTTTGAACCACTAAAAGACGCTTTGAGAGGTCAGCGATTCCAAGGCGATGATGACCTAAAGGAAGCGGTGCGTGACTGGCTATGCACACAGCCAAAAACATTCTTTTGTGATGGCATTGGGAAGCTTGTTGATCGCTGGACTAAGTGTATTGAGAAACAGGAAGACTATGTTGAGAAGTGATGTGTTTATAATCTATCAGATGTGAAAATAAAAAGTGCGGATACTTATTGAATTACCCTCGTATAAAATTGACAATATCCTCTTGAAATACCTTTTGTCTTTAATCAACTCTTGTTACTCGTATGCTAATCTTTTTATTTTTCTGTCCCGTTGTACATATGTATATATTTTCGTCATCTCGCCTTCTCCCTTCATTCCCTGACGAGGTGTACTTCTGAATACACGAAAGGCCTTGGAATAATTTTTCTTTTTCCTTGTGGGTTTGCAGATATATACAGTATAGTGAGTATACATATATGGGATTGAACTCAGAATGGTCCCCTGAGGTTTTTTATGATACACACAGACCGTGCATGGAACAAGGAATTCTTCTGGGAAAATTAAATCCACTATAGTCCAAATAAGTAATGGTAAATGACAAACACTATAGTTTTTTTTTTTTTCATGATGTTAAGCCCGACGTGAGCAACGGGTCACTAGCAAAGAGGCCCCAAAAATATAGCTTCCCCTCACCAGCTATCTGCAAAGCAGATAGGATCCAGCTTTGGGACAGGATCTAGGGTTTAAAGCAGCCTAGCCCCACTATATTTAGAACATCAATATAAGCAAATCCCATCATGAAACGGACATGTTATGTGCCTTGAAAAGTGGATGCTCAATTTTGCCAGTTGAGGTTTATATTTTGGATTTTGGCTAAAAATACAATAGTTACCCCTTTTCTTTGATGTATTCAATCCGACGTGAATGCAACGAGTCTTTTGGTTATATTGAGGTCCTAAATATAGTGAGGCTAGGCTGCTTTAAATCTTAGATCCTGTCCCAAAGCTGGATCCTATCTGCTTTGCAGATAGCTGGTGAAGGAAGCTATATTTTTAGGGCCTCTTTGCGAGTGACCCGTTGCCTACGTCGGGCTTACATCATGAAAAAGAAAAAACTATAGTGTTTGTCATTTACCATTACTTATTCGGACTATAGTGGATTTAATTTTCCCAGAAGAGTTCCTTGTTCCATGCACGGTCTGTGTGTATTATAAGAAACCTCAAGTCCATTCCGATTCTATCCCATACATATATATATATATATATATATATATATATATATATATATATATACACACCTTACCTTACCTTACAACCTTACAAAGGTTTCGCGCGATGATTCCTCATTTCGCGAAGGTCAAGCTTGTCGCCCCTCCTCTCGAGTTGGCCTGGTGAAGTAGTGAGTTAGTTTCTTGTGCTCTCCACCTCACATGGCCAGGTACGCCCGGCTCATCGGGGATTGTTCTGAGCTAGGCGTCGTCTTCTTTTGAAGATGTTCACTGCACCTCCCTTCGTGTTTCTTAGGTCTTTGGGCAACTAATTAAACAGTTTTGGTCCTCTCACTACAAAACTATTTTCTTTCAGGGTTAAGGATGTTCCCTGTCTCGCCTTCAATTTGGGAATACGACACAGTCTACCGTTTCTACCTTCTACCGTTGTTTGGGGAGTTATTGGGTTCAGAGTAAGATATTGTTGTCTTCCGTCCACTTGTAGATTCTGTTTATGTCAGTTTGTAGAGATCCTATGTCTTTTGGGTTTCTTATTTTTCTACTGATCTTTGTGTCATCCGCAAAGGATGTTACTGTGCTGTCTCTGGTAACGTCCTCATCTATGTCAGTTAGCATGATTATGAAGAGTAGTGGAGCTAATACTGTTTCTTGTGGTACTGAGCTGAGGACCTCTGATTCTGATGAAGATACTCCTTGTACTGTGACGACTTGCCGCCGCTCACTAAGGAAATTATATATCCATTTCCCTACTTTTCCTGTTATTCCTATATATTTCAGTTTATGTATTATGATTCCCTGGTCACACTTGTCAAACGCTTTAGCAAAGTCTGTGTATAGTACATCATAGTTTTCATTACTTTCAAGTGCATCAATGATGTTGTTGTAGTGTTCCATTAGTTGTGATAGGCATGATCTGCCTGACCGAAACCCGTGTTGGTTATCATTGAGTTTTTTCTGAGTTTCCAAAAAGTCATAGATTTTCTGTCTAACTATATATATATATATATATATATATATATATATATATATATATATATATATAT
The DNA here is from genome assembly GCA_023014485.1 of Bathynomus jamesi. Lineage (NCBI taxonomy): Eukaryota > Metazoa > Arthropoda > Malacostraca > Isopoda > Cirolanidae > Bathynomus > Bathynomus jamesi. The sequence goes on along the minus strand of JAJOZX010001171.1, from coordinate 964,229 downwards.
ATATAGAGCTTAATTTAATATATACAAACAATGCTGCATGAATTAGCGTAGTCATCGTATCACTTTGGGATAACAATGGCTTTTCCTCTTCGAGATTTTCTAACATCTTTTGGATGCTGTTGTAGCTGATGTTAAGCTCCAACGCAAGCCCATCTGATCAATTTTTTCTGGCTAGTCTGGAAGGCATACTCGATTTGCTCAACAGTTTCTTTTGTGCTCGCAGGACGTTGTCGGCCTGAACGAGGAAGATACAACACAGAACCAGTTTCTGAAAGCTTCCGACAGATGGCGTAAGTTGTTAGCCTACTGGACAAAGTTTGGTCAGAAAAGGCAGTTCGGAAGAATTTTTGAACGGCAGTTGAGGAACTGTGGACATCCTGCCAGATCGAGGTTTTGCACCTCATAAATTGTTAGTTTTGCGAGTGTTCACAGCCAAATCAAATCCAAACTTACGTTTTACAGAATTTTGATGATTGCTCTTCCAAACAAAACCGCTTTGGTCGCAATAGCTCTTATTACCCGCAAATAATCTTTTTTTTTTAATTGTAAAGTGACTTTTAAATTATATATGCAAAATATTTTTTTAATGTATTACCTGAAGTAATTAATATTGTTCTTATCAGAATACGCCAAAGGAACTTTAGCCTCTGTTCCTGAAGATGTCCTGAAACAAATGGTAACGGAATGCTTGCTCGATCCTCAGCTACCCGAATTAGTTTCGAAGATCCATAATATTATATCTAATTATTAGCCTTTCCTTTAAAATACTTTGAAGTAGTTTAATTTTTACATAAAATGTTATTTTAGTACTTGACTTAAAACATTATCATTTTCGGCTGAAGATTGTAAATATTTTCTGTTAGTTTAAAATGGACTGATTTGACGAGCAAAGCATTTAATATTTGTATTGAGAATACTGTAAGGAAAAAAACACTTTTACTTTATACCACAACAAATTGTTTGTTCGTTTTGAAAGTATGATTTCGTTGTTGTATTTGTTATATAAAATCTCGCCATTCAGTTTCGTTTGAATGTCATATATGCGATTTTCTTAACCTTAAAAAAGGAGCGTTATAATTAGTTTATCGGTATGAATATGGAGTTTCATCAGAGGACATTTTGAATCGACTGTCCATGAATGTTAGTGTGCATGCGTCATATTTATTATCGTTTCCTAAATTACACTGGGCAACAACAAAAAAAAATTTTTCGTGTCCCAAGAATGAAAATACCTTATTCTTATAGTATTTTCTGTGCTGAATCGAAATAAGTTTGTAAAATTTCTCTATCAGGTCTGGTTTTTGTGTGACATGCAATTTAATTTTTAAAAACCCATATAGTTACATACTTATTAAAATATGATCGAAAAGACATACCTGTAGTTTAAAAAGTAGCTTGTTTTGATTTTCTGCTGTGCTTTGCCTCAGGTATGTCTCTCTTAAGAGTCCAGCAATAGTCAGCCAGCATACTGGGGCTCCATTTGCCTTGGTAACGGTTTTCCATGGCAGAAATATCCTGATGAAAACGCTTACCATGTTCGTCGCTTACCGCACCCAGGTTTTCCGGAAAAAAGTCCAAGTGAGAGTCCAAGAAATGAACCTTTAATGACATATTGCACCCCATTGCTTGGTAAGACTTAAGAAGATCTCCTACTATTTCAGGATAGTTTTCGGCCTTGTGATTTCCCAAAAAATTTGTGCAGACACTTTTGAAACTCTGCCACGCAGCTTTCTCAACTTCATTCAACTCTCCTTCAAATCTCTCATCTCTTAACAATTCTCTGATCTGAGGGCCTACAAAAATGCCTTCTTTAATCTTGGCATCACTGATCTGGGGAAACTTATTTCTCAAGTATGTGAATCCTGTTTGCGCTTTATCCATCGCTTTAACAAAGTTTTTCATAAGTCCAAGCTTGATATGCAAAGGAGGAAGGTACACTTTCTCAGGGTCAACAAGTGAACTATTCACATTTTTCTTGCCTGGAACAAGTGAGGTGCGTTTTGGCCAATCCTTCTTAACGTAGTGGTTTTGCTTGTCCCTACTGTCCCACTCACATAAAAAACAACAGTACTTGGTGTAACCTAGCTGCAACCCTAGCAAAAGTGCAATGACCTTCAGATCTCCACAGATATTCCACTTATATTTCTGATACTGAAACTTTTCTAAAAGCAACTTCATGTTGTCGTATGACTCTTTCATGTTTGCAGCATGTGCAATAGGTACAGAAGGAAATTTATTTCCGTTGTGAAGAAGGACTACTTTCAAGCTGACTTTTGAGGAGTCAATGAACAATCGCCACTCATCCACGTTATGTTCATGACCAAGAGCCCCCATGACTGAATTAACATCTTTACAAAACACAAGTCCATCTTCATGGGAGAACCATTCTTTGAATTCATCATGGCGGCTGCGGAAAAAACAAACTTTAGTGTCACGTTGCAGTAGATTCGAACCCTTTAATCTCGAACCTAAAAGTTCAGCCTGCTTCTTAGATAATTTCAAATCACGAACTAGGTCATTTAGATCTCCTTGTGACAGTAAATGTGGTTCATTGGAGGAACAGGTAGCCTGGAATGTTGGATCAGAAATGTCTTCATCTTTTTCCTCGTGATATGCTACAGCTACGTTTGATTCCTCATCACTTAAACTTACATGTTCAGGAGGATTTGGTACTGGAAGTTGAGCACTGTGGGGAACTGGTCTCATTGCAGACGGTAGATTAGGGTATTTCATAAGGCTCTTTGTTTTTGAAGTGATCCCCTTTGTATTTACCAGGCAGAAATAGCAGTCTGTTGTGTGATCTTTGGTTCCCTCCAAATCATTGGAATAGCAAATGGCATGTGACGTGAATCGTTTAGCCATCCTGTAAGTAGTCTTACACATGTCACACAACAAATGTGAGGGGCCCAACTCTTGTCCTGATCGCCTACTTTACATCCGAAATAAAGTTCATAGCATTTTTTTACTAATGGTGTAAAGTTACGTTTCTGGGATTTTAAAGTTAGATCACCACATACATAACAAAAGGAATTAGGATGATTCAGACAGTTCCGCGGCATTACAAAATATCTATATGAATACAACACTGGTGTAAAATTAACAAGAAGCAACAGACACTAGCTGTTAACACTGTGACATTTACAAGCAGACTGACTTGGAGCTGCTCTACACACAGAAACTAGGCTCATGTCTGAAGAGGTACAAACATGTTTCAACCTGCACAGTCTGCTGCTCCGACCAAATTTATCCTGCCAGCATTATCGGAACTTTCTCCCCAAAGGAATAAATTGTACTAATTTTACAGAAAAATTAATACAACATATATGTTAATATTAATATATTTTATTATAGTTATATTAATTAATATAATATATTATTATATTTATTATTTTTATAATGTTTTATATTATAATATTGTTATATACTTAATTATATATAATATGTTATTATTTTTTTATCCGGTGATCATGCTAAATGAGGAAAAAATGAAAATAGCGTCACAAGTAAACTAAGCCTGATAGAAAAAATCTGATTTCATATTTAAATTCAGCATGAAAAAGTACACTTAGAACACCCATCAAAACCCTTGTGACAAAATTGTTGTTGACCAGTGTTATTATTGAACGCAAAGTTATCGTTATCGTTATTTTTACGTTATTTATACAATAACGTAGCAATATGTAGCAATTTTCTTCACTCTTTTATATGGTCCCTTCAACACACTCGTAACCAAATTCATAATTAAAGATTCATTTTAGAATTGAAGGATTTTCATAATCGTATGGACACGTACGAATCTCGTAATGACTCGATTACGCTCTATCATTAAAACGAAGAGAAACCATAAAAATGCTGGAAGATAAATGAAAAGTTTTTGTAAAATGGAATTAGGTCTTCAAATATGGTCATTTTACCTTGAAAATTACATTATTGCAATGATTCATTGGAAGGATTTTTTTTTTAATTCTTGGATTTTAAATATCACTATTTTTTTAATTTTAGTTTTGTGTTTTTTAGTAGTTTATAAACTCACTCGTGGGAATTCAATTTTCCTTTTTCTTTCATTTTAGTAAAAGACTCCGTCCATCTTTGTCAGGGAAAAGTATCATTCCACTCATTGTCATTCGCATTTCATTCCGCGCCCAAGATTGGGAATTCCTTTAGTGGGAATCTCAAATGGCTCTATTCTCACATCTTGCCATTTTCATTCTCATCCGCCTTTGTAAAGGACCAAACTTGGTTTTCACTCGGCAAATACAGCCTTTGCCAAATTTAAAAGGCGTTGAAATAGAAGCTAAAAATGTGATGTTGCTATTAAAATATGATCTCGCTTACGAGAGATGGGAAATAGAATAAAGGATTTTGTAGCATCTTATAAAGATATAAGCGAAGATAAAATCTTTTTTTCTATTTGTTCCATTACTACCCAAAGTAAACCAGTGCGGTTAATTTACTGGCAATGGCAGATTTGTTTTTTCATTACTGAGAAGCTCATTTCGATGATTTTTCAAGAACTATTGACGGTGCGGATGTACGGATGGTTCAAACATCTTCGCTACATGGTAAGTCGTACTGTTCTAATTGAGAAGAGTACTTAACAATCAAAATACAAAGCCCATGCAGCGGGAATAAAATTAATACCCATAGGCCTAAAATAAATATAATTAAACTTTTAACGTAAAATTCTGTCCAGAAGTAAATTTAACGAAATATTAATTATTAAAATTCCAAAAGGCATTCCAGATTACTAATTAGTAATTTATGAGGCGTTTCAAATTTTTTATTTACATTTTCCCAGGATATATGATAAATAAGTAAACATACGCAGCCATTATTTTGTGGCCTTTACTCGGACACGTTGTGGCATCGATGCAGTAAGATTTTGGATGAGGCTATGATTCAAATGTTGCCAAAATCCAGTCAATATTTCCTTTAGAGTGATACAGATATGGCAGAAGGCCCCGTTTTCCGCGACTGGCGATCAAGATACTCCAGACGCGCTCAATAGGATTCATATTTGGGCTTCTTGGAGACCGAGAAATTCTAATCCTCTTAATCTCTCCCACTGAGTGGTGTAGTGACGGTGTACTGCGAAATGTGATAGACTGCATACGCAAAGTCTAATCGCAAAACAATTGAAACGATAGATGAAGATGGTTCTTAAGGATGGGTAGGTAGGTATTTGCTGGAATTCGGATGTCCCTTGACGAATATCAAATTTCTTTTTCCAGCACTCAGGGCCGGATTAAAGGTGTGGGGGGCCCTTCCCGGCTCCGGCCCCCTCGACATGATCATATCTTCCGTAGCTCTCGCACTAACGAATTATAAAATGTTTATTTGCTGTACAAAATGTTACTTCTTTATTATTAAATACATATACTTACAACTCGCAGTCAGTATTACAACGCAGCATAGGTTAATATATACTCGTAAGTTATAGCAGACTAACAAGCGAGGATAATAAAGATAAATGAGCGCTTGAGTAAGGATAGAGTATGTAAGCAGAGCTCACGAGTAAAAAACTTGAAATGATGAACATAATTATGATCAGTATATGATAATATTTACAGACACTTGCCAAGCAGTCAGTGGTCCCGAAGAAATATCAATAATATATACAGGGTGTACGCAAAATCCTTTCCCGATTATAAACTTTGATTACGTGAAATCCAAAGAAGACGCAGTAATGCTTTGTTTTGCGTGTTGTTGCGTAACGCATCAAGCTTATTATGTTTCTCATTAAATCTCAACATGTGCGTCATTGGTTACGCGTAGAACATCCGAGCGAAATTCGAGTTCACGCCATACGTTCCAAGCGTGTCTCTCGTGACACTGGTGATGGCATCGCGAATCTTTCTACGAAGAGTGCCAATGTCAGCAACGGGAGTATGGTACGCATAATCTTTTATATATCCCCGCAGGAAGAAGTCGAGGGGCGTGATATCGGGGATCGTGGAGGCCATGGCACCGTCCCGTCACACTCAATCCATCTTCCGGGAAAAGTGGTGTTCAAGAACTCGCGCACTAACAAACCCACCGTCTTGCTGTAAAATGATGGATGGTTGAAGGTCTTCTAACTGGGCGGGGCTACAAAGAACTCGAGCATGTCCAGGTAATCACGGACTTTGACTCTGCAAACCAAACAACATACGAGGGCCACTCAGTATATTTTGCCCCACCTTTTTTTTTCTTTCCAAGTTTCCTTGTAAGTTCCAGAAATTTTGTACACAAGTAGTTACCTTTTTTACAAGTTTTTATTTTTCTACATAGTCTCCATCCTTTTTTACGGCTTTCCTCCACCTCGAAACAAGGGCCTTTATTCCTTGCTGGTAAAAGTCCGCTGGGTTCCGCTGGAGCCACTGTTGTGTGGTCTTGCGTTATCGTGCAAAAGAAGGACGTCTTCCAATTTTCTCTCCGGTCGAACTCGCTTTATACGTCTCTGGAGTCTCTGAGTTGATTGTTTGTCCTTTCTTCATAATGTCCACCAGAATAACCCCTTTCATGTACCAGAAGATGGTGGCCATAACCTTTCCTGCAGAGGGAGCCATTTTTAACTTTTTCTTGCGTGGGGAGTCTGCGTGATGCAACCCCATGGATTGGCGTTTTGTTTCAGGTTCAAAGTGGTGGTGTACCCAAGTCTCATCCCCAGTCACAATTCGTGAAAGGAAGTCATCCCCTTCTGTCTCGTATCGAACCAACGACTCAGAAGCAATTTCTTTTCTTTGGGCTTTGTGATCTTCAGTCAGTTGGCGAGGAACAAACCGTGAACACACTTTTGAGTATCTCAGTTACTGAATTATCGTATTCACACTTCCTTCACTAATTCCTAGCTCCAGTGATAGCTGCTTGTATGTGACGCGGCGATTTGATCGAATGATGCTGTTAGCACGTTGCAGTGTGAGATGTCATAGCCGATGCCGGGCGACCGTTGCGTGGCTCATCATCGAGGCTGGCTCTCCCTCTCTCCGATGATCTCACACGTTTAGACCAGCGTCCAACTATGCTTCGATCAACAACAGCATCTCCGTAAACGTTTTGTAGACGTTTGTGAATATTTCCAACTGTTTCCTTCTCTGCGGTTTCGGTTAAGAACTCGATAACAGCTCTGTTTACGACGTACATCATTGTCAGACGCCATTTTCGAAACTGCGTTAACCATCGGTTTTATACAAGGGCGTTTAAAAGCGGTTTTATACAAGGAGGGGAGGTTCAAACTGGAAAAAATCTGGTTATGTGAAGTGCAGAAAGTTCAAACATACGGCCCAAAAGACATTTCAACCCCATGGCCTATTATTTAGCTAAGAAAAAAGGGTGGGGCAAAATATATTGAGTTCACATTTTGTTTCGGTCAATCACCAATGGCTCCCAATCAGGCACAACAGGATCTGCATTTAAGAGAAAAAACTTGATGTGTTATGCAACAACATGATGCAAAACAAAGCATTACTGAGTCTTCTTTGGATTTCATGTCATTATTAAAATTTATAATCGGGGAAAGAGCTTTGTGTACACCCTATACTATTCATACACGATACAAATCTCTCAAATGTTGATAAACTACCTGCGCATTTTTGCGGATGCAAAATCACACAGGATTTCCTCTAGGTTGACTGCTTTGTTGTATATTTGTTAAAAGGAATAAATATTATGTTCAAATGTGTAATGCTTGTGAAAGCATACAACAAGGATTTTTTCAATTATATTTTCAGTCCTTATATTGAGGGAACGAAGTACTTTTTGTTTTAATAATATTTTTATCGTCTTTTAATTTTTATTTATAAGAAAAACTATGCACGTTCATGATTAGGTAATCTGAATGGCAGATGATAAACTATACACGCGCAATTTACAACATTCATTCTACTTTTTACGAAGGATGCGACAATATTTCCTGCTTACCTGCCTATCAACATTATTAAGCTTTTATTTTTAATTTTGTAATAAAAAGTTTTAATAAAACAAATAATTTAATTTTTAAATTATTATCAGAAGTGGCAAGATATATTTTAATGGAAATAGATTTAATTTATTTTAAATACCAGCATTGTGTTTTCGTTTGTGGCTCTTAGGATACATAAAGGAATGTGATAAAAAATCAGCTGATAATAACTCATGGTGACACCACAACTACGACATCAAAATCTGTTTGATGTCACAATACGCGGCAGAATCTGCGCTCATAACACTCAGTGTGCGAGATAACTAAAAGATATGAACAAACGCTTAAAGCGCGGGCCTACTCTCGCTGGCGGGTCGAAATGGGGAGGAAGGTCAAACTCAGGCCTCCCTTACAATTTCAATGGGTAATGATCACTAATTATTTTCAAATTGAGGTTGGCTTATGTCGGGGACCCCGGTGCAATTGCACCATCTGCACCATGGTTAATCCCTCCCTGTGGCCATATTCCGGCTCACCCCATCAGGGCGTAGGAACATATTTTACATTGGGGGGGGGCCAAGAAGTGACGGTATTTGGACTATATTGGACCATATTAAAAATCAAGGAAATTAATTGAAAAAATCTATATTCATACCTATATACACAAAATATCTGCTATACATAAATTGTAGAATACTTATAATCGGAAATTGCACGAACAATCTAGGGAAGATGCATTTATCATGCACTTTTTATCATGTTCACGTACTACACGCTATGCACATTGCACAACATACTACACGCTAAAATAGCCTTCATTAAACAGTAAACGACCCGAAATAATTCCTTTTTTCGTTCCAACTGGCAAATTCCAATGCAGTGTTGTTCAGAGAGCATTGATGATAGATTCTGAAGTGGGTTGTGATGGCTTGCACATTTGCATGCAGCATTGCAGCAATCTGCATTGCAAGTGTCTTCTGTCACCTGAAAAGTAAATGAAAAGCAAAATGTGATTTGAGCGATGTCATAGTCATAGTTACACTCTTTTACTTATTTTCTTCTTTGCTTTTTGTTGATGTCTTGTTTCAAATTTTGCTTTAGTTATACTTTTACTAAGGTCAGTTTTTGGTTTTTCTATTACTCTATTTATAGATTCTCTTCTTTTTACAAATTTATTTTTTTCATTTTCTGTTTTTAGTGTTGTGGTCAGTATTTACGTTAAATAAAAAAATCTAATACTTACATTTGAGATGAGCTGTGAATCAATCATCTTGGAGTTTCTGAATTGTGAGTTTGCAAATGTCTATTCGCTGAAGACAATTCAAAAGTTGACGAATCCATTATCTGTTATAAAATTTATTTTTTTTAGAATATTACACTTTCGAGATACGCTAACGATTGCCTATATTTAGGCTGACCATACGTACCGTTTTGAACGGGACAGTACCGTTTGTTTTATATTTCCTGGCCATCCCGTCGTTTTAATAAATATGTCAATTTTGTCCCGTTTATGTACTTACTTTTTCATGAATACAGAATATTACATAACCCCCGTCCCTTTTTTGCCATCCCAATGTCCCGTTTTTGTCTCAAGGAAATATGGTCAGCCTACCTATATTGTACACTAATGTTGAACTTACTGACCCTGCTTCCTCTTTATACCGCAGCTGAACAATGTAGTTTGTTTTTCTATTTTCTTTCGCTTTTCATGATACATCTTGAGTCCAGCTTGAAATATCTAAAATGGATGAATGATTTTTAATGTACCAATAGCACTAAAATAACATAGTGTTGCTATTTCTTACGATTTACGACAAGAAGAATTTTTTAAAGACCTATATAAATAGCTCAAATTGATAATTTGTAATCTAAAACGACACAAACTTACATAATTACCAGATGAACCATTCAGAAACACGCATATCCGCAAAGACACCAATGTTGGTGAGCCGATAGACGCTTCAGATTTTATGTTTAAAGTTGCCAGAATAACTAGTGAAATTAACTAATCATAATCATAACTAATCGTAATGAGTCTTTACTAATTATTGTTTTCTGTGTAACAAGTCTTTACTAATTATTGTTTTCTGTGTAACAAGTCTTTACTAATTATTGTTTTCTGTGTTTCAGATCTATACTATGTTTATGTTGAATAAAGCCTCAAATTGGCCTTTACTTTATCTCTAGCCCGCTAACAAACGCGGCACCACAATTTATTCAACATTTCAATCAGCCATTCAGTCGGCCTTTCAGATACAGCAAGCAAATATTCATCCAGTAATCTTACTATATCATGGAGAAGGTGATTCGCCCGGATAAATTTATTACTTCTCCGAATTCTCCCCAAGCTGGGAAACTATGGAAATTATGGTCGCGCGGATTCAAATATTTCTTGAGTACTATCGCCGAACACAACCCCAATAAATTGGAGGTTCTATTCATACATATCGGCCCCGATGTCGCTGATATCATTCAAGACTGCTCTACTTATGAGGATGCCATGGCAGCCTTAGAGGCCACCTACGTCAAGAAGCCAAACGAGGTATGCGCTCGCCACCTGTTGTCCACCCGTCACCAAAAGCCCGAGGAAACCCTCGATGAGTACTTGCAAATTCTTCAACAACTAGCCAATGACTGCAACTTCAAATCGGTTTCCGCCGACGAAAACAGGAGTTCATCTGTGAGAGACGCTTTCATCCGAGGAATTAGAGATAGCGCCATCCGTACCCGCTTACTCGAAAATGACACACTCTCACTGGAAAAGGCTATCGTCCAGGCTCGAACATTAGATCAGGCCCAGAAAAACTCAGAATCGTACCTCACTCATTACGGTGCTGTTGCAGCCACTGGCTCTCGCCACGAACCGTCGCCGACTACTGACTCTGCCCGGCCTGCCTGCGTCCAAGAAGACGATCTCCCAAACTCTTCAGCCGCTACGAATTTCGACAACAAAGCCGCTCTGGCTTCTTCTGCGAGTCTCGACGCCACCCACGAAGCAGGTGTCCAGCAAAGGATTCTATCTGTGCGAAATGTGAAAAGACCGGCCACTGGCCAAAGTCTGCCGCTCAAGTACTTCCTCGGCACGTCAAAAACAGGATAAAACCACAGCGTCTCATTCAGCCGCAGCATTAGCGACCATTAGTACCACTCTATCGTGTAGCTCCTCCATGCCTACCAACTCAACAGTCGATATCCTCGTCAACGGCCGTTCGTGTCTCGCCTTGTTGGATACTGGCAGCTCGGACAACTTCATTCGTGAGGATCTAGCCAAACACTTAGAGCTGCCCATTCTTCCGCACTCGGGCGTCGTATCAATGGCTTCGCCTAATCTATCCGCAGCCATCTCAGGTCGATGTACAGTGAAGGTTACGATGGGAGACCGCGACTACGAAAAGCTCGAACTATCCGTCTTGTCGGATCTGTGCGCTGACATAATACTCGGTACCCCATTCTTAATCAGACACAAGGAATTGAACGTCAATTTCGGAGGTCCGGAGCCAGCACTCCATATATGCGGCCTTACTCGATCAAGAATTTCAGCCCCACCACTATTCGGCAACTTAACTGCCGATTGTCGTCTCATCGCCACGAAGTCCAGACGATTTTGCTCTGAGGACAAAATTTCATTGGGAAAGAAATCGAAAAGCTACTCAGGGATGAGATAATCGAACCCAGTAACTCACCCTGGCGTGCTCAAGTAGTCATCACATCTACCGAACAAAAAAAATACGCATGGTAATCGATTTCTCTCAAACCGTCAACCGATTTACCATGCTAGATGCATATCCTCTTCCGCGAATCGATGATATAGCCAACAAAGTCTCACAACACAAATACTACAGCGTAATTGATCTGTCAAGCGCATACTACCAGGTAGAAATCGATCCGTCTGAACGACCTTTCACAGCATTCGAGGCTGACGGAAATCTATACCAATTCAGAAGGATCCCTATGGGAGTAACTAACGGAGCCGCGGCCTTCCAGCGCGTCATGAACGAATTCATATCCTCGAACAACTTATCATCAACATACGCCTACCTCGACGATCTCACCATCTGCGGAACCACTTGGAAGAGCACGATGAGAACCTTCGACATTTCTGGGAAGCCGCTAAACGAGTAAATCTGAGTCTAAACAAGGAAAAATGCAAGCTTTCGATGACATCAGTGCACCTGCTCGGATATTCTATCTCTCATGGCGTATTGCGGCCCGATCCCGAACGCCTCCGGCCACTACAAGAACTTCAAACTCCTCGCAACAAGTCATCTCTACAACGCGTAATCGGACTATTCGCATACTATGCTAAATGGATTCAGAACTATTCCCTCAAGATCAAACCTCTGCTCAACGTTTCATCATTCCCATTAACTCGCGAGGAAGTATCAACGATCCAAACACTCAAAGATGATATCTCGAAAGCTGTCGTCGGTTCAATCGATGAAGAACTGCCGTTCACCGTGGAGACGGACGCTTCCTCTTCAGCAATCTGAGCCACCCTCACCCAGAACGGCCGCCCGGTGGCGTTCTTTTCTCGCGCTCTGAATAACACAGAACGTCGCCATCACATCGTTGAAAAGGAGGCATACACTGTAATCGAATCCATTCGCAAGTGGAAGCACTTCTTAGCTTATCGACACTTTACTGTCGTCACCGACCAGCGGAGCGTATCTTTCATGTTCGATGGAAAAGCTACTGGTCGTATTAAGAACGATAAGATTCTCCGTTGGCGTGTAGAACTAGCCGGCTACTCATTCACAATAAAATACAGACCGGGCCCCGAGAACCGAGCCGCAGACGCATTGTCGCGATCCTTTTGCGCTGCTACTCCAAGAATATCCCTCGCCCAGCTGCATGTTAATCTGATACACCCAGGAGTCCGCCGAATGACTCATTTTGTGAGAGCTAGGAACCTACCATTCTCAGTGGATGACATCAAACGAGTTACGTCGGAATGCCACACATGCGCTAAATGTAAGCCACAGTACTATAAACCAGAAGTTAGTCACTTAATACGGGCCATGTCCCCGTTTGACCGACTTAACATCGATTTTAAAGGCCCGCTTCCGAGCGCAACTTCGCGACCTTACATCCTAACAGTAATCGACGAGTATTCACGCTTTCCTTTTGCCTTCCCGTGCCGTGATACGAACACGTCAACCGTTATCGCCCGTCTCACCGAGTTATTTTCTACCTTCGGAACTCCCTCTTACATCCACACAGATCGAGGGACATCGTTTATGTCTTCGGAACTAAAACTGTTCCTAACTAAACATGGTATCGCGACTAGTCGCACAACGCCGTATCACCCCCAAGGAAACGGGCAATGCGAACGTTACAATGGAATCATCATGAACACCATCAAACTAGCCATAGAAGATCACGGGTTGCCGATGTCGCAATGGGAGTCCGTCCTACCAGACGCGCTGCACTCGATTAGATCGCTGCTGTGTACAGCCACGAACGAAACTCCTCACGAGCGTCTATTCACGCACCCGCGGCGTACTTCTACCGGTTCTGCACTACCGACGTGGCTGTCTTCTCCGGGAACCGTACTCCTTCGCCAATTCATTCGCCGATCCAAGAACGACCCCCTCGTCGAGGAAGTTGAGTTAATTGAGGCAAACCCCAACTCCGCGTTTATACGGCATCCGAATGGGAGAGAAGATACCGTATCCATCAGGGACCTGGCACCGGCGGGACGTAGCAATACGGATGACACGAATCACTATGAACCCCCCGTACCCAGTCCGCCAATCAATTCCACCCCGCTAACGGACGACTCAGAACCCGCTGAGATCCGCCGACACACGGTCCCAACAGCTCCCGTCGAAGCGACTCCAGTCGAAGTCGAGAGAGGCCCACCTGTGTCAGTAACCTCCGAGACGAGTCCCCCTCTGAGAAGAAGCACTCGAATCAGATACCCAGCTCAACGCCTAAACTTGTAGACTCTTCTTTCTTCCAAAATATCTTGAACTTGTCGTTTTGTTTCTTACCATGCAATGTATCACGTATTATAAAAGAAGAGAGGAATGTAATGAGTCTTTACTAATTATTGTTTTCTGTGTAACAAGTCTTTACTAATTATTGTTTTCTGTGTTTCAGATCTATACTATGTTTATGTTGAATAAAGCCTCAAATTGGCCTTTACTTTATCTCTAGCCTGCTAACAAACGCGGCACTACATATATTAAATTTAAAATTTTATTAAATGAAGCATAAAGGATTGAAATTAATTATTTTTCCCTTCTTGTAATACTTTTGCAAATTAATATTATTGGATGTCATTCATATTATTGGGGGGGGGGGGCAAAACATATCCTGGCTCCCCAATATTTTTATTGCCGCGGCCACGGCCCATGCGGCCTCCCCCGGTTCCTATGCCGCTGCCCATATAACATTTAAACGTTCTCGCTATACTATGGACTGTAAGTAGAGCTGTTCGTAAGCTCGATTTGAGTCTCCTCACACCCTTGTGCGTCCATTTGACGTATAATGATGGAAGGAAAAAACGACTGAATGAAAAACGAACAGACTTCCGAAATTTGAAGTTTGGGAATCATTTCCTTAAGCCATTTCGAACTGCTCTCTATATTTTGTATTTTCGGGAGAGAATGTTTTCGATTAGCTACATATCCACTGCGCCAAAGTTCATAAAGATGCTGTCGAGTTGTGCCTGATGATAAATTTACAGCACTGTCGATGTCGGGGGTTACGTCGTAACCACGTTGGAACACCGCTTCCCCTTAGATCAGCGAGTATGGTCGACGTTGGATCCGCAAATGATGTCCACCCGTAGATGGTTTGGATCTCGCATAAAGCTGTACGTCCTTCCCAGTATGTGATCTTTGAATGCCGTTACGAAGGAGACTACACAAACCCAAATCATTATGGTATTATATTATTATTATTATTATTATTATTATTATTCGTAAATTTCAGCGATCGTCAAAATTTTTTACTACGATGTCAAGTTTTGAGGTTTGTACCATCGGTCCCAGAAAACGGTATACATTGGGCCATAAGGTAGATGTGGCTCATGGTATCCCAACTACTGAAATCAGTGATTTATCCGTGAATTGAAATTAGATGGGGTGTTTGAATTTTCAGGGAAATGAAGACCGAGGGGTGAGACTGTGAGGGCGAAGATAGATTGTATACATGGCACCATAGTAAAAATTTAAAAAATGTTTCACGCCCATTTTATTATACTTAACTTATGTTTTAAGATCATCACATAAACTGAAGATTTTGTCTTTTCATTTTCACTTTGATAAGCAACATAAAACAGATATGAATTAATTAAAAGTTTTATTAGCTTTCAGAGATATATTGTTCAGAAACAGGAAAAGCGTAATTATCCAAGTGTCAGATTATAATATAAAACGAAATTTCTAACCAACAACTAAATCATTTTTTCTCAACTTGAGAATTTTTAAAACAACTAGATATAGTTGGAAAACGACTAAGTTAGCAACACTGTGCATAATTAGTTGACCGCTAGGGAGGGTGTTGGGAAAGTTCAGGTGGAACGGGGTAGAAAAATTCATGATTGGAACCGATAACGGTAAGTGTTAACTTTATAGCAAATAATCTTTAAATTCCACGCTGGAACAGTTACAATAATGGAATTAATAAAATAATGAGAAAGTTATCATTAAGATTATTAACACAAATACAAATAGGAAATGTAACTGATAATATTAAAGCCTTAAAGGAACTCCATATTTAAGCCGTTTTCTTTTCAGTCTAAACTTGACGACGTCACATTCTTTTACTGACTTCCAAGTCAGATTTGTGGATGGAAAAAGTGAGGGAACTTGAGTTTGTGACGTCAAATGTAAACATTACATTACATTTCATTTGAAAAACATGAAGTCATTCGGGCCTATCGAGGTTATTCAAGTTATAAGCTGTATTTTATAATAAAATTTTACAAAATGTCAATCTCAAGTTAGCTAATAAATTATTTACAGAGCTACCAAAGTAGCGTACATAACTTAAACTAAGAATATACACTAGTTACACAATTTACAAACTCTTTCATTCATGAAAGCATCTAACTTTTTTTTAAATTAACTAAGAGCTACTATTTACCACATCATGTGGCAAGTCATTCCAAAAATCTACTATATGACTACAAAAGTGCATTCGTAGATCGAGTCTACAAGTCTATTTTCAAATTTTCTTAGTATGTTCTCGCGTTCTTCCATCGGACTCTTAATAAGCGAAAGTTAGTTACATCTAAATTGTCCAAGCCTAAAAACATTTTAAACATCTATATGGTATCCAGTGGCGTGCCCAGGGGGGTTTTCTGGTTGCCCGGAGACACCCCCTAAGATCATAAATTAATTAATTAATTATTTAATTATTATTATTATTATTATCCAGGTTGCCTGCTTCAGGTCAACACTCAGTTGGAGTATTCAGGTCATATTATGTATCAGATCAGGCCTACACAAATAAGTGTATTCGGAAACTATGGACGTCACGAAGGTTCCATTATGAAAATACCCTCTTCTAAAATCCTGGGCACGCCCCTGGTATCTCCCCTCAAACAGCGTCTCCAAAACTAAACATACCTACTGTAGTACCTTTAATCTTTCCCTGTATTCCAATCTTCTTAAACTAGGGATAAACTTGGTTGCCCTACGTTGCACACCTTCAAGCACATCAATATTATGTCTATGGTGAGAGGACCAGGCTTGAATGCAGTATTCTAAGTGAGTCCGAACATAAGAATTATATAATTTACAGATGGCTTCCTTACTCTTGTAACTAACATTCCTCTTGGCGGACATCGGAATAACGCACACCATTTTTTTAAAAAAAATTTGAAATTTTTTTCAAATTTTTTTCTAAAGAACGACAAAAAAAACGGGTATACAGTTGACCTAACCGGGCCTTCAATGTTATTCCGATGTCCGCCATTGAAGACCCGGTTAGGTCAACTGTATGTCCTTAACAATTGGTTAGGTTAAGTTGTGTTACTTTCGTTAGTTTTAACGAAACTAACACGACTTAACCAATTGTCAAGGGCATACAGTTGACTTAACCGGGCCTTCAATGGCGGACATCGGAATAACATTGAATGCCTGGTTAGGTCAACTGTATGCCCGTTTTTTTTTTAGAATTAAAAAAAAAAAAATGGTGTGCGTTATTCCGATGTCCGCCGTCCTCTTTAATAACTGACATTTTATTTGCCTTATTTCTGCCCTCTACATACTGCTTAGAACATTTTTTGAGCACTACTAACTATAATGCCAAGATCTTTTTCTTGTCTAACATCCTTTAACCACTTTCTTTGCATCTCACAACTAAAGTTTTCATTATTTCTACCAAAATGGATGACTTTGCATATTTGAACATTGAATTCCATCTATCATTTACTAGCCTAGAGGCTAGGCCACTTATCTATTAATATTTTTTGTAGTTTATAAGAATTCTCTATATTTGTAACTGGGTCAACTACTTTTGTATCATCTGCAAATTTAGAAACTTTACTACTTACTCCATTCTCGAAATCATTTAGCTATAAAAAGAGAGTAATGAACCTAACACTGAATCCTGTGGTAGCCCACTTTCACTTTCTGCCACCCAGACTCAAGACCATTTAAGATTATTCTCCGTTCTGTCTGTTTTCTATCTGACAAAACTATGTTTATAAAATCTTGACTTATATATAACTCATTAAAATGCTTATTACATATTACTCTCCGTTTCATGTTACGGCTAAATTTTAAGTCCACTATTCCACAATTAGACGCCCAGATTTAAAAAATTCTTCGTTTTTATGGAAATGAAAAACTTGTACTGTTTGTGGAAATTTCTAAATAACTTACCTTTAAAGGCATTTTGCATTTATTTACAATAAACAAACTTTAATTAACTTTGAATGATTTGAATATGACTCCGTCACTTTTTAATTTACAGTTGAGTCATTACGTCATGAGCTTCCAACATCATTCGTCAGCCAGACTCTGTACTGAACGGACGCATTTCCTGAGCTCTCTGATTTTGCATCTACTTTTGTATATTGCTGAGAATTTTACTTTGGATAGTTTTTGAATTTTATATACTTGCGTTTAAATTTACATTGTTATAGTTAAGTAATTGAATATTAGTGGTTTTTAGCGATTTAGAAGTTTTCATAGCGTGCCGGCTTAATTTAACTTATACCTGTGACGGTTTAAATTTTTAACTCCGCGATGCCGTCGCAGAAAGCGTCGTGTGTTAGGTGTAGGGTTAACCGGTGGTATTCGGAATTTAAGGATTATAACGGCGGTCCAATGGCGATTACCGATAGATCAGTTTGTTTCTTTTGCGAGTTCATGGAGGAATTAGTTGACATAAAACGCAGTGTACGTGAGGTAGCGGATAGACTTGCAACGCTTGATGAGGGCAGGGTTAGGGCTACGGTTGACGGAAGCCGAACCAATACTAACGTTGAAGACGTTAGTAATTTGAAGGGTGAGGTGCGTAACTTAGTTTCTAGTTTAGGTAGCTTGTCGGGAAGGTTAGATAGAGTCGAGGAAGAGGTTAAGGTTAGTCCGAGAGTAGTAGATAGCGAGGGATTTAGAGAGGTTAAGGGTGGAGCTAGGCCGCGTACATTAGGTGATAGGAATCCCCCCCCTATCGAGGTTTCGAACCCTTTCGCCCATTTGGAAAGGGACGTGAATGAGGGGGAAACTATTTTAATTGGGGACTCTTTAGTGCGCCACATGGACAAAGAGTTCGTTAAACGGAATCCAACCAATAGGAGGAGGGTCTGTCTCCCGGGGGCCAGGGTTGACAGAGTTAGAGACGAAGTGGATAGGGTTGACGTTGCTTCCCGTCACTCAATGTTGGTGACGATGGTAGGAGGCAACGACTCGTATAGGCCCGATACGAGAGTGCCTGACCTTTTGGAGAGATATAGGGGGTTAATTAGGTCCCTGAAGGCGAGGTCAGATAGGTCTTTAGTTCTAGGTATTACCCCTAGGCACGGTTTGGGTCTTAGAATTACGTCTAAAACAATATTTTTGAATAACAAATTAGAAGAGATTTGTGCTGAGGAAAGTGTACCCTTCGTAAAGCTGTGGTCCGAATTCAATGATCCTAGCCTTTTTATAAAAGATGGGGTGCATTTTAATGAAATAGGTAATGCTAGGCTAGGTAGGTTAATAGACGAAAACGTGCGAAAGCTGTATAGGTCGAAGCCTTCTTTAAACGTTGTGGGTCCGGGAAACGCGGGCCCGACGTGATAAATAGTTTAAAACGCGGGCCCGTGGTAAAAAATAACTTAAACGTCTTTTATTGCAACGCGCGTAGTATTAGAAATAAATTAAATGAATTTAAGGCGGTAATTTATTCCGGCAACTATGATATAGTTGCTATCACTGAAACTTGGTTAAATACCGTGACTCGGGACTTGTTGGGGGAACTTGATATACCGGGTTTTAAAATCTTTACTAATGATAGGTTACATAGATTTGGAGGCGGCGTTTTGCTGTACATTCGTAATTCCCTTAGGGCTATCGAGGTTAAGTTAGATTTTCCGGCAGCAATTAATGCGATCTGTGTTGAAGTTAGGGCGCGTAGTATTAGTTTTAATTTTGTCGTTGTTTATAGACCTCCCGTTCAACCCCTCGATATAGATACTAGATTTTACTCACTTCTTGGTAATTTTATTGACAATCGGAATAGTATAATTGTCGGAGACTTTAACTGCCCTAATGTTAATTACGAGAATTTTACGGGTAATGAAGAGGGTTTGAGACTGGTTGAGTTTATGGACGATAACTTTTTACGACAGATAGTTACCGAACCAACGCGCGGTGATAATATCTTAGATTTGGTGATGACGAACGGCGAGAATATAGTCGAAGGTTTAGAAGTAGGCGAGAGTTTAGGATGTAGCGATCATCAAATTCTTAGGTTTAAGTTATTGATAGAAAACACTCAGGATAGTAACGTAATAGAAGTCCCTGATTTTCGTAGGGCTAATTTTGATAGTTTTGCTGATAGGATGAGAGTAGTGGACTGGGATAACTTATTTATGGGTAATGACACAAATTTGCGTTGGGTGGCGTTTAAAGAAAGTTTTAGGAATATTGAAAGGGAGTTTATTCCTCGTAGGCCCAAGCGCGTTAGAAATCGTGGTAGGCCGAAGTGGTGGACTAGGGAAGTAGGCGAGTTCATAAACGAGCGTAATAGAGCGTATAGACTTAACAAGCGCAATGGCCAGGTAGCTAACTTTAATAGATATATCGAGCTTAGACGTCAGGTTAAAAGATCAGTTAGGAATGCTAAGCGTAATTTAGAGATAGTTATAGCTGCGGATAGTAAACATAATCCAAAAAAGTTTTTTGAATACGTAAATAATCGTAAGCCGGTAAAGGATAACATAGGCCCTCTAGTGGATGTAAATGGCGCTTTGGCTTCTGACGCTCAGGCGATGGCGGGTATTTTCAATAACTTTTTTGCGACAGTTTTTACCGTAGAGGACGTAAATAATGTCCCCGACGTTGACGATATCGTTCCATTTAGTAGCGAGACTATTTTAGATGAAATAACTGTTTACGAGGCTGAGATTGCGCATTATATCGATAGGCTAAAAGTTAGCAAGGCTCCAGGCCCTGACGCTTTTTATCCTAGACATTTGAAAGATTTGAAAGACGTTATCGTAGGCCCCTTAGCGAAGATTTTTAATCAGTCACTCGAAACGGGGATTATTCCTGAAGACTTCAAATTAGCTAACGTCACGCCTATTTTTAAAAAAGGCGACCGCGCGGTAGCTAGCAATTATAGGCCCATTAGCTTAACGTCAATTGTCGGTAAACTTTTGGAATCCGTAGTTAGGGATCGTATTATCGATCACTTAGAAAGTAGGGGTTTGATTAATAGTAGTCAGCACGGGTTTCGACGCCATAGGTCTTGTTTAACTAATTTGTTAGAATTTTATAACGAAATAGTGCGCGAATACGATAGGCATAGGGCAGCTGACGTTATTTATTTAGATTTTAAAAAGGCGTTCGATACAGTTCCGCATAGGAGACTAATTGCGAAGGTTAAAGCGCACGGTATACGCGGTCAGGTAGCTAACTGGTTAGAAGAATGGCTTCGTGCTAGGAGGCAGAGGGTCGTAGTTAATGGTAGTGAATCGGGGTGGTTAGATGTAGGTAGCGGTGTCCCACAGGGTTCAGTGTTAGGCCCATTGTTATTCGTAATTTACATTAACGACATAGATGTAGGATTGACTAGTAACGTGTCAAAATTCGCGGACGATACTAAAATAGGCGGTAAGGTTGTTAACGAGGACGATAGAAATAGGATCCAAGACGATGTAGATAGGATTATGGAGTGGACGGATAAGTGGCAGATGCAATTTAACGTAGATAAATGTAAAGTTTTGCATATAGGTTCTCGCAACAATAATTACGCGTACACGATGGATGATAGGGAGTTAGCGAGCGTTGACGAGGAAGTAGATTTAGGCGTACGCGTAACTAAAGATTTAAAGGTTAGGAACCAGTGCCTGGAGTCTTGCGCAAAAGCTAATAGGATGTTAGGCTTCATAGCGCGTAATTTCGAATTTAAATCGAAGGATATTATATTGCCCCTTTACAAGTCCCTAGTCAGGCCTCATTTAGAATATGCCGTTCAGTTTTGGTGCCCGTACTTGCGTGAGGATATTGATAGGTTAGAAAGGGTTCAGCGTCGTGCCACGAAACTTATTCCGTCATTGCGCAATAAGCCTTATGAAGATAGGATTAAAGAGTTAGACTTGTATTCACTCGAAACTAGGAGATTAAGGGGGGAGCTTATTGAAGTTTTCAAAATCGTTAATAACATCGATAACGTAAATTTTGACAAATTGTTCACTTTCGATAATAGTAATACTCGCAATAACGGATTTAAGTTGCGTGGCAGACGTTTCATTACTAATATCGCTAAAAACTTCTTTACGTTTAAAGTAATTGATAAATGGAATAATCTTCCCGCGTCAGTCGTTCATTCTACCAGCGTTATGTTTAAGAACCGTCTTGACAGACATTTTAAAATATTAACGTTGTTTAAAATTAAAAAAGAAAGTTAACAGGAGCTCTGGTGGTGGTGCTCGAGGATGAGTCTGTTGACGATGAATGCCAGCTTGTGACATGCCAGCGTGTGATGCCAGCAAAAAAAAAAAAAATAAATAAAAAAAAAAAAAAAAAAAAAAATTAGACTAACACGAATGTAGATGTAGCTGTAGCGTAAACTAACCCACTTTTTGTTTAATTTACCTACTTTTTTTTTTTTTTCTTATCTCCTTACTTGCATGTCTGTAACTCTTTCCTTGCATGTTTGTAGTTTGCATGGTATGACAGTGAGTTAAGACTGTGTTTGCATGGTTTGTAAGCGTTATTTTACTTCTTTTCATTTTTTACCCCTCTCCTATTCTCCGACTATTTTTCTGACTTGTCGGCAGTGGCCGGCGGATGATGATGGTGAGACTTTTTCCTCTTTTTCTGAATGAATGTTAACCCACGAATGATAGGTGTTGCTCCTTACTTAACCCCTTATTCTCCTCTCTTCTCTTAACCCCCTACTCTTTCCTTTCTCTCGGGCTAGCCTTAGAGTGGATCTTAGGGTCTTTGTTAGCCTTAGCTTCTGTAGATCTGTAGATCTGTAGATCTATGATTGGCTGTGAAAATAGTCCCCATCCGAGTTGCATGATAGTAATATTGCAATTTTTAAGAATATTAATTAACTAAGAAATTATAAATTAAATGAATTTATTTACAAAAATAAATTTTTATACGTTGAAATTACATAATGAAAATTGCCTGATTCACCCTTATTTTGAAAACGTAAGTACCAATTTGGTTACTCACTTGGGGTTAAAAGTTCAGACATTTTCCCAAAATAATTCCCGAGACTATTATATATATATATATATATATATGATAAACACAGACCGTGCGGCGTGCATGGAACAAGAAACTCTTCTGGGAAAATTAAATCCACTATAGTCCGAATAAGTAATGGTAAATGACAAATACCATAGTTTTTCTTTTTCATGATGTTAGCCCGACGTGGGCAACGGTTCTCTCGCAAAGAGATCCCATAAATATAGCTTCCTTCACCAGCTATCTGCAAAGCAGACAGGATTCCAGCTTTGGGACATGGATCTAGGGTTTAAAGCAAGCCTAGACCCCCTACATTCAGAACCTCTATATAAGTAAAAGACTCGTTGCATTCACGTCGGATTGAATAAATCAAAGAAAAAGGGGGTAACTATGTCCCAAAGCTGGATCCTGTCTGCTTTGCAGATAGCTGGTGAGGGAAGCTATATTTATGGGATCTCTTTGCGAGAGAACCGTTGCCCACGTCGGGCTAACATCATGAAAAAGAAAAACTATGGTATTTGTCATTTACCATTACTTGTTCGGACTATAGTGGATTTAATTTTCCCAGAAGAGTTCCTTGTTCCATGCACGGTCTGTGTTTATCATATAATTTTCTCAGGGAACCATTCTGAGTTTGTGTATATTAAACGGACGTGTTACGTGCCTTGAAAAGTGGACGTTCAATGTCCCGGTTGAGGTTTAAGTTTTGTTTTTTTTGGCTAAAAATACAATAGTTACCCCTTTTTCTTTGATTTATTCAATCCGACGTGAATGCAACGAGTCTTTTACTTATATAGAGGTTCTGAATGTAGGGGGTCTAGGCTTGCTTTAAACCCTAGGTCCATGTCCCAAAGCTGGATCCTGTCTGCTTTGCAGATAGCTGGTGAGAGGAAGCTATATTTATGGGATCTCTTTGCGAGAGAACCGTTGCCCACGTCGGGCTAACATCATGAAAAAGAAAAACTATGGTATTTGTCATTTACCATTACTTATTCGGACTATAGTGGATTTAATTTTCCCAGAAAGAGTTCCTTGTTCCATGCACGGTCTGTGTTTATCATATAATTTTCTCAGGGAACCATTCTGAGTTTGTGTATATTAAACGGACGTGTTACGTGCCTTGAAAAGTGGACGCTGAATGTCCCGGTTGAGGTTTAAGTTTTGTTTTTTTTTGGCTAAAAATACAATAGTTACCCCCTTTTTCTTTGATTTATTCAATCCGACGTGAATGCAACGAGTCTTTTACTTATATAGAGGTTCTGAATGTAGGGGGTCTAGGCTTGCTTTAAACCCTAGATCCATGTCCCAAAGCTGGATCCTGTCTGCTTTGCAGATAGCTGGTGAGGGAAGCTATATTTATGGGATCTCTTTGCGAGAGAACCATTGCCCACGTCGGGCTAACATCATGAAAAAGAGAAAACTATGTATTTGTCATTTACCATTACTTATTCGGACTATAGTGGATTTAATTTTCCCAGAAGAGTTCCTTGTTCCATGCACGGTCTGTGTTTATCATATAATTTTCTCAGGGAACCATTCTGAGTTTGTATATATATATATATATACAGGGCGTCCCAAAAAAATGTATACACACTTTAACAACTGATAGCTCAATTGATGTTTCTTTCTTTCCAAGTTAAACCCATTAGAATTAATAATGGCAGTCAGACTAAGCTTTGAACAAAGGAAATTCATTCTAAAATGCTACTGGAAGTGTGAAAACGCAGTTGAAGTGCAAAGACAGTTTAGGAGGGAGTTTCAAACAGATCCACCAACGCGACTTACCATCACTCGAATTAGAGATAAGTTTGAAGCCGATGGAACTGTTCAGAATGTCCACAAGAAGCGTTCCGGAAGACCACGGACATCGACAAGCCCCACAAAGCAAGAAAGAGTACTGGAAACGTATCACCAAAGTCCAAGAAAATCTGTGCGGCAAGCGAGTCGTGAGGTAGGAATTTCAGAATCGTCTGTCCAACGCATTTTGAAGCGCTGTCAATGGAAAAGTTACATTCCAAGATTAGTCCATGCTATTAATGAAGATGATCCGGACCGAAGAGTGGAGTATTGCGAGTGGTACTTGGCACGATGTGGATGTGGATTGGACGAAGGGGTTTCGTAGAATACCCTCCGCGTTCACCAGACCTCACACCACTAGACTTTTTTTTATGGGGATACTTAAAAGACAAAGTCTACGCTATAAAACCTGCAACAGTCGCTGAATTGAGAGCAGCCATTGAACGAGAATGCACACAAATACCAAACGAAATGTTTCGTGATGTTTGCGATTCCATTGCTTCGCGTTATCAGCAGTGCCTGGACCAGAACGGACGTCAGTTTGAAAACAGGTGTTGACAAAACAATTAAATAATGTCTGTAGATTCTATTACATTTTGAAAATGAAATGTATTTTAATAAACACTGCCTTTATAATTATTTAAAGTGTGTATACATTTTTTTGGGACGCCCTGTATATATATATATATATATATATATATGAAAATTATTTCACGAAAGTGACACGTGAAAAATATTTATGATGAATAAAACCACGAAGGGAAAAGAAACACAAAGTGGTGCTCAAACGCTTTCGTCTGAGGATGTCATTAGACGAAAGCGCTTGAGCACCACTTTGTGTTTCTTTTCCCTTCGTGGTTTTATTCATTCATATATATATATATATATATATATATATATATATATATATATGATGCAAACGCATTGGGAAAAAGGAAAATGATTCCAAGGCTTTTCGTGTATTTAGAAGTACACCTCGTCAGAGAATACTTCTGAATACACGAAAGGCCTTGGAATAATTTTTATTTTTTCCTGTGGGTTTGCATCATTCATTTATTTCACATGTTTAATTGTGAAATTCATTCCATGTGTATATATATATATATATATATATATATATATATATATATATATATATATGAACAGGGCCGCCGCTTCCATTAGGCGAGGTTAGTAAATGCTAAGGGCGCCAAAGATCTGGGGGGCGCCAGCGCCTCCCGCCCTGTGCACGTCTGATAGTATTATGTAAGAACAACATGAAAAAAATAATGAAGGAATGAGAAGCATAGACAAATGATGAAAGGTTGTACGACGTATGTACACCAGTTTAGCTTGACTGATATTTACATAATTAACTTATTCATCTTACTGGGTCATTATAGAACTTTCACTATCACGACCTTTAACCCTTTAGGGACGGGAGTCGTAAATAAGCGATTTAAAAATGTTGCGCGCACAGACGGGAGTCGTCAATAAGCGACTCGGCTTATTTACGGCTTAATATGAGTTCCGGGAGTCGTCAATGAGCGAATAACTGTTTTTATGTGACATATGCCCTTCTTGCTTGGAAAAAACAGTAGATATGTCCTTTTTGCACGCATATTTTAGCACTTTTGAGCGTTCTGATTTGTTACTACATATGCCTCGCTTTACTCGCTGTTTTGATTGGTCATGACACTTTCTTGAACTGTGAAATGATTTTATAATTTTATAATAAATGTATGAAAAACTATATAGAGCTATGGGTTGATTGCCTGTTACCCTCATCCGTTGGAAATGTCCAGCAGATTTCAGTGGAGAGTGAACGACAAAAGCCCTATATTTTTTCGTTAGAGAGTTATGAATATGTAGGTCTTTAAAGGACCTCTTTATATTTAATTGTTTATGGTAATTTTAGCGTCGGGATTTTAGACGCCCAATATTAAAATGAAAATGAAATTGCCTCACCTTAATTTTGATGGATCTTAGTTTGCTTCGATGCAGGGCATTACGATCTTTTTCGGTATAGGGCCGCCACGATGGAGTTACGCAATGAGTTAACGTCTTGTAATAAATATGGGCTGTCACAATATAGACACTTTTGGGGATAGGCCTATCCTATTTTATGTATTAATTTTATTATAAGGAATTCACTCAGGACTTGAGGGAAGACTTAAAACATATCTTCCCTGTTTAAAGCGTTCGCTGTAACATAAACAGCCCTGAGAGCCGTTCCTTTAATATATCTTCATATTTTCGTATAAATTGCTGATTTTGCAAAGGTTGTTGACTCTTTCTCCCTTGTATTTTGCATGGGTTAGAAAATGGAAAATTTGGTTCACGTGATATAAATGAAGGTTTCTCGTGGTTGTACAGACCCGACGCCTACATACGGTTTCTATGTATGTATGGCAATCATTTCATTCCCATTAGGCTATGTCGCCAATCCCGAGCCAATTTTGTATAGATATTTAATTCAATTAATTAATAATTTATATTTAATTATGAAATAAAGGTACCACATATGATACCATGTTGTGTTTTTTCCATATACTGGGGAGGGGGCCGGAGAAAAATTTGTATGTTATAGATCAAATTTTTTGATAAACTGTGTTTTAAACCATGTGAAATGGATTGAAAAGAATGAAATAGGAATTTAGGAAGAGAGAGGTTACTCAAGACCTATTTAAATATAAAAGTTCAAGAGGTTAGCTTCTCAAGTTTAGTTAAAGTTATTTCAATCAGTTCGACTCCCCTTAGGTATAGGAAATTTATGGAATTAAAGTAAAGTTATTAACTTTGCTCATTATTTATCTGTGTAAATTTTATGTCACCAATTTTTAAATGCTGGTTTACTAATGTTGTTTTGGAGTTTCGTCATGTTTTGTTTTGTTAATGATTTATGTTTTAATTAAAATGACTTCTACGTTGGTGAGTTAATTGAAATGTACTGTACTTCCATGTTATGTTGTTTGGTTGAAAGAGTTTGTACTGTACTCAAACCTCCTACCACTTCAGACTAGTCAATACCCGTAGCTTTAGTGGAGTAAATGTTACTCCTCCACAGGTAGATCTGGAGGGCTTGGGGCTTTGAATCCTGTACTGTTTTTGTGTTGTTTGGTCTCTGGCCATGGGAGGCCATAAAACCCTTGTAATAGTTTGGGTTGTGGCCAAGGGGAGGCCACAAAACCCTTGTAATAGTTTGGGTTGTGGCCAAGGTAGGCCACAAAACCCTTGTAATAGTTTGGGCTGTGGCCAAGGTAGGCCACAAGACCCTTGTAATAGTTTGGTCTGTGGCCAAGGAAGGCCACAAGACCCTTGTAATAGTTTGGGCTGTGGCCAAGGGGAGGCCACAGGACCCTTTTAATAGTTTGGGCTGTGGCCAAGGGGAGGCCACAAAACCCTTGTAATAGTTTGGTCTGTGGCCAAGGAAGGCCACAAAACCTTTGTTATAGTTTGGGTTGTGGCCAAGGTAGGCCACAAGACCCTTGTAATAGTTTGGTCTGTGGCCAAGGGAGGCCACAAAACCCATCTTAGTTTGCCTATAATTAATTTACGTTTTATTTGTTATTCCATTTTTGTTTTTCCTCACTTTTTAATATAAAAAGTGTAGCATTTTATAAAGTCCTCACTCTTTCCAAAATGAAAGGGTGTTGCAATTTAATTTATTTTCCGATGTTACAGTTCTGCACTTAATTTTTGTGATGTTACAGTTCTGCACTTAATTTTTGTGATGTTACAGTTCTGCACTTAATTTTTGTGATGTTACAGTTCTGCACTTAATTTTTGTGATGTTACAGTTCTGCACTTAATTTTTGTGATGTTACAGTTCTGCACTTAATTTTTGTGATGTTACAGTTCTGCACTTAATTTTTGTGATGTTACAGTTCTGCACTTAATTTTTGTGATGTTACAGTTCTGCACTTAATTTTTGTGATGTTACAGTTCTGCACTTAATTTTTGTGATGTTACAGTTCTGCACTTAATTTTTGTGATGTTACAGTTCTGCACTTAATTTTTGTGATGTTACAGTTCTGCACTTAATTTTTGTGATGTTACAGTTCTGCACTTAATTTTTGTGATGTTACAGTTCTGCACTTAATTTTTGTGATGTTACAGTTCTGCACTTAATTTTTGTGATGTTACAGTTCTGCACTTAATTTTTGTGATGTTACAGTTCTGCACTTAATTTTTGTGATGTTACAGTTCTGCACTTAATTTTTGTGATGTTACAGTTCTGCACTTAATTTTTGTAATGTTAATGAGTCTTATGAGTAAGTTAAATTGCTGAAATAAATTTTATAACCTACACCACAGGTTGAATTATAAATTTAGTGTTTTTAGTTAGAATAGGCCTTGAGTGTAAAGAGTAGGGTCTACTTTGTGAGGTAGGCTTCGTAATTCATTATTATTTATATGTAGTGAAAAAGCCAAACATGGAATAAATTCTGTTCAGATGTCAAAATATTTGATAAGGCGTAATTTTATTATTTTTTTGTTTGTTTTAATTCTGTTTTGTTATTTTATTCAAGGTTAAGGTTTTCACAGCAAATAACCCTTCCCCACACAGGCCACCATATGAAAAACTATATAGAGCTATGGGTTGATTGCCTGTTACCCTCATCCGTTGGAAATGTCCAGCAGATTTCAGTGGAGAGTGAACGACAAAAGCCCTATATTTTTTCGTTAGAGAGTTATGAATATGTAGGTCTTTAAAGGACCTCTTTATATTTAATTGTTTATGGTAATTTTAGCGTCGGGATTTTAGACGCCCAATATTAAAATGAAAATGAAATTGCCTCACCTTAATTTTGATGGATCTTAGTTTGCTTCGATGCAGGGCATTACGATCTTTTTCGGTGTAGGGCCGCCACGATGGAGTTACGCAATGAGTTAACGTCTTGTAATAAATATGGGCTGTCACAACATAGACACTTCTGGGGATAGGCCTATCCTATTTTATGTATTAATTTTATTATAAGGAATTCACTCAGGACTTGAGGGAAGACTTAAAACACATCTTCCCTGTTTAAAGCGTTCGCTGTAACATAAACAGCCCTGAGAGCCGTTCCTTTAATATATCTTCATATTTTCGTATAAATTGCTGATTTTGCAAAGGTTGTTGACTCTTTCTCCCTTGTATTTTGCATGGGTTAGAAAATGGAAAATTTGGTTCACGTGATATAAATGAAGGTTTCTCGTGGTTGTACAGACCCGACGCCTACATACGGTTTCTATGTATGTATGGCAATCATTTCATTCCCATTAGGCTATGTCGCCAATCCCGAGCCAATTTTGTATAGATATTTAATACAATTAATTAATAATTTATATTTAATTATGAAATAAAGGTACCACATATGATACCATGTTGTGGTTTTTCCATAAAATGTATGTATTAGCAAATTAAAATAGATCAGTGTAAGGCTAAGGCAAATAGTTTCTTCAATATGGTACCTTGATTACTTTGTGGCAAACCCAATTGTGAAGTGGGAGGCGGGTGGGGGCGCCAGCTGCAGTCCTGCTAAGGGCGCCAAATAGGCTGGCGCCGGACCTGTATATGAATAAGATTCCCACTATTTTGCAATTTTGAATGTTAATGTTTTGAGGTGGCTGCGATTTTAGTATGAATATTTATGCATGAAACAAGCTTTATGAGGTAGCTTGGTAATTTGCAAAATATATTTTTATTAGACTATGTTGTAACTTCAGGAACCACATATTGAATACTCACTTTTAATGAATGAAAAGTATTACATTAATGAACTATTTTTGACATTTAAGAATCTGAAACTTGAATTTGTTTAGATTTGTTTGTCCAACACAGCTGATTTGATGACGTCATGTCATGGAATGCTGACAACTTCCTGTTCAGCCAACTTTGGCCTCGGAGTCTGCTAGCCAACTAATCGTTCATTGCTATGCTTAGCTAGGCTAAAGGAAACGGGCTAAGCTTAGGTTTGGTATTAACAATTTCAGGTTCGAATTTTGGTCGAAAGCTCCTCCGGAAGACCATGATTAAAATAGTATATTATTTTGATCCTTCCCCAAGTTAGGTGAAAGACTTCAACTCCAACTCCTGTTTCAGATTTAATTTGTGGTATCAGACTACGCTTCAAGTTACTGAAGTTGGGCTTAGAGATAAGGTTGGAGCATGTGAAAGTTGTGTTGATTGGTATTATATTGCAGTCAAGCCTGGTCCCCTCACCACAGGGATGATATATGCTTGAAGGTGTGCAACGTAGGGCAATCAAGCTTACCCCTAGCTTAAAAAAAACTGAAATAGACCTAGTGAAAGATGAAAGGAACTAGGCATGTTTAGTTTTGAGAGACTTTGAGGGGTGATATGATACAGATGTTCAATAAATGTTTTGTGTCGACAGTTTAGATGTAGGCTAACTACCTTTTTTATGAAAGTTTACTGTTCAGACATAGGGCCTAAGGTTATTATTCGTTTTTTGACCCAGTCACACCCAGCTATAACCCTAATATATATTGAATAACCAATCAAAACTGAATAAGAAAACATATATATTATCTTGTGCAAATTTGTATAAAATTTACTTTTTTATAAAAAAAATATTTTCTAATATGTATGTGTATAAATTTTGGTTAATTTGTTTATTTTGGCTACCTTTTTTGGAGATTTTCATCCAACTATAGGTTACTTTGTTTATTTTTGGCTACTTTTTCTTGATTTTGCCTACTTCTTTCTGTTACTCATTAGTTTGGTGATTTTCATTCTAGAACCATGACATGTCAATCTTGTGAACTTGATTTTGAAGACCTAATCCACCTTGTTAGCCTTGATGAAGATAAAAGTTTAGATGTTTTTTCCAATCACGGCATAATTCTGACATCCATGATTTGCCCTAAATGTAATACTGCTTGTATTTTAAGACAAGACTCGAAGATGTTTAGGTGCCATAAAAAAAATCCAAAAAATAAGCGTGAGTGTGGATTTACTGTTTCTATCTTTAAGGGCACGTGGCTGGAACATTGCAACTTTTCAGTGAATAAAAATCTCCACTTCATAAATATTTATTTGCGAAAATATTTTTCATAACGTTATGCCGAGAAAGTTATCAAACTAGGTAGTGAGTTCATTGTTAACTGGAAATCTTTTTGTGGTGAAATTTGCGAAAAATGGATGGACAATCATAAATTAATTGGGGGCGAGGGCGCGATAAACTAATTGGGGGCGAGGGCGCGATTGTTGAAATTGACGAGTCTCATTTTGGCTATGCTAAATATGATCATGGACAAAGAATGAAAGGAATATGGGTATTCAGTGGCATTGACCGTGTATCAAAGGCTAAATTTATTATCCCTATTGAAGACAGAAAGGCAGAAACCCTATTACCATTGATTAAAAAATTTATTAAGCCTGGTTCAGTCATTATCAGTGATTGTTGGCGTGCCTACGATCATATCGGCGAGCTGGGCTACACGCATAAGCAAATTAATCAGTGAAAATTTTGTGGATCATCAAGACCACACCATCCATATGCAAAACATTCAACGCTTGTGGAAGGATGTGAAATCGTAGGTTTTACGTGCTGGGAACAGACGCCCTCATTACCGGAAATATTTTGCACGATACTTGTTTCTGGCAGAATATCCTGACGATTCTACAGTTCTGCATCACTTCCTTACTGAAATTGCAAAACTATATCCTCCAAAATAAGGTGATTGGTTAGGTTAGGTTGTGTTTAGCATGAATGCAAACTTTTCTAGTTGATTTTGAGGTGTTTTGCACGAATCTGCTATCCATTTCCTGTGCAAATGCATAGTTTTTGAGATGATGATATCTTAAAAACTATGCATTTGCACAGGAAACAGATGGCAGATTCGTGCAGAACACCTCAAAATTGACCAGAAAAGTTTGCTCTTATTATAAAAAGAGACACGGTCAAAAAACGAATAATTACCGGGCCTAATAGTCCATAACAGCTTGGTAATGTGTAAAATTAGGTTAGGGTTAGTTAG
Source organism: Bathynomus jamesi (assembly GCA_023014485.1). Lineage (NCBI taxonomy): Eukaryota > Metazoa > Arthropoda > Malacostraca > Isopoda > Cirolanidae > Bathynomus > Bathynomus jamesi. The sequence goes on along the minus strand of JAJOZX010001171.1, from coordinate 931,718 downwards.
TAATTAGGGCCCTCTGGTCACAGTATTTGGATAGTAAAGTTTTATCAGTCTGTTTTCTAACTTTATCAAGTTTATGTAGGCTGCTCTGGTGGTAGTGGATAGTTGTATATTAGGTGATTTGAGATTGACATTTTGCAAGATTTTTTTATTATTATAGGCTAAAATATAGCTCATGACTTGGATAACCTCAATAGGTAAAGATTGAGTTTGGTGGCTGTGTTCTACTGAATCCTAACCCAGCAATATCCTATTTTGGTGTCCCAAATTATTCAACTAACCAAAAATAAATGAATAGCATCCCAAATTATTTAACAGCATTAGCTTTGTTTTGATGAATTATTTTTATTGATTTCTTATGAGAAAACATGGTTAGAATGCCTAGTTAGGTCAACTGTACGCCCTTGATGATTGGTTAGGTTCTCATGTTATTTTCATTTAAACTAACAAAAGTATCATGATTTAACCTAACTAATTATCAAGGGTGCACAGTTGACCTAACTGGGTAGTCAATAATTTTCACATAGGTTTTGATTAATTTTAAACAACTTTTACCAAAAATATGAGCATTTATTGCACTATCATACATATCAGGAAGCGACTAAATATACACATTTGCCAGTTGCTTATATTTGGGATGCTATTTATTTATTTTGTAATTGTTAAATAATTTGGGATGCCAAAATAGGAGATCACCAATAGGCCCCAGTGGCTTCATGTTTTCCAAATGAAATGTAATGTATCAGACTCTGATAATGAAAAGAGGTAAAACTTTACATTCCAGAGTCCATAGGGCCCTAATTACTAACCTCATAACTTGTGACTTAGAGAACCTTGATAGGCCCAAGTGGCTTCATGTTTTCCAAATAAAATTTAATATAAAACCTAATCAACTTAACATAGCCTAATCTAACCTAACCTAACAGCCTATGGATCTATAGAAATATTTTTTTTAGTCATAGTATAGTAGATTTTTGGAATGACTTGCCATATATATGTATAATGTAGGCTATTCAGTGACACTAGAGCAAAGTATGAGTTAAATGGGTATAAAATATATGGTTCTTTTGCATTATCCTCCTAACACTAATTTTTTTTATATAATGTTGGTTTGGTTTTGGTACTTTATTTTCCTTCCATTATAAAAAAAAATTAGTGTTGGGAGGATAATGCAAAAGTACCAAATGTATATTTATCAGATCATTGGATAGGCAGGGGGTGGTTTGGTCTTATACATTAAGAATGATTTAATTTTAGTTCAGAATGATTGTATTAAATTAGACCATAGGAGAAGATCAATTTGGATTGATATTTGTGTATCAAGTAAAGAGTACATTTGGATAGGTGCATTTTACAGACCCCCAAGCCAAACTCGGGAAGTAAATAAAGGTTGTAGTGCTAGAACATTTATTATGGTAGATTTCAACCTGCCTCATATGGACTGGAACCTTTTAGAAGTAATTGATACAGAATGTAATTACTTCATTATTCATTGAGAGCTGTAATGATAATTATCTAATGCAATTTGTAGAGAAACCAACTAGGGATCAAACAATCTGAGATTTGGTTCTATCCAATGATTAGGAGGTTATTAGGGAATAATGACCATTTTATCATATGTTTTAAGATATTAAATTGAGATCTAGTCAATAATGACCATCTAGTTCTTTGCTTCTCATAGGGTTACTACAGTAAATTTAGGGAGTTGTTGGGTTCAGTAATTTGTAAGATAATGTATTTGCCAGTAAAAATGCTATTGAGATGTAGTCTGGTTCAAAGAAATTTTAGAGTATATACAATGTTGGTGTATTCCTTTCAGAACTGTTAGGAGTAATAAGATTAGGAAGCTTTTGTGGTGAAATGGGAAATAGCTAAAATAATTAAAGATAAGAAAAGGACATTCAGGGAATTTAAAAGCAGTAGCTAATAGCCTTGTATATTTGGATAATTATAGGTAGTTAAGAAATGAATTAAATATCATGGTTTGATTTGGAAGAGCAAAAGGCATGGTGAAATAAATCTAGCTAGAAATAATAATAAAGAACCAAAGAAATTCTTTAGGCTTTATAAATACAATAATAAAAAGCATGATAGGATTGGCCTAATAGAACATGATGATAGGATATTTGAAAATGATCAGGATATTTTTGGTATTTTTAATGATTATTTTAGCTCTGTTTTTAGTGAAGAGAATCTAAATAATTTAGTTTTCAATTCTTTAGTTTCTGTAAACTCTGCCTTTCTTGATAAGATTCATATAAGGGTGGATGATTCATACAATGAAGTTAAATAAAGCCACTGGACCTGATAATATATATGCTAGGATTCTCAGAGAAGGGGAGGATAGTTTATCTGAGGTACTAACTACTTTGTTTGCTAGGATATCTCGGTTTCAGAAACACTAGGTTCAGGTGATCATTGTATCCTTCAGTTTGATATTTTTTATAATTCAAGACCTAGTGAAAACTAAGTAGAATATAAATGGACTAGTAAATGATCTGTGTCTAATAAATTGGACAGATATTCTACAGCCTGAACAGACAGTAACTAGTATGTGGGAAAAATTTAAAAGTATAATAATGAACATACAAAGGAAGCGTATCCCACAGTGTAAAATCAGAACTGGAAAAAATAAAAAACAACCTTGGATAAACTGCAATGTAAAAAGAGCAATCAGAAAAAACAAAAGCATTTCATAAATTCAAAAGAACTAAAAATGGCATAGACTCTGAAATACATAAAAGTAAAAGAAGCATTTGCAAGAAAGCAATCAGAGATAGCAAACAAGACCTGGAAAAAAAGCCAAGCCAAGAATTCAAAAAACAATCCTAAGAAGTTTTTCAGTCAATTTCAATTTGAAAAGTAGTGAAAAAGAAAATTGGCCCCCTCCATATAGATGATAAAACTATAGATGATCTTGAAATAACTGAAGAACTAAACAAATACTTGTCATCAGTATTCACAAATGAAAATTTAAATAATATTCCTGATCTTATACTACCAGGACAAGATAGAGAAATAAATGAATTAAGGGTAACAAAACTAGATATCCTAAAAACAATAGATAAATTAAAAATGGGAAAATCTCCAGGGCCAAATGAAATGCATCCAATAGTCATAAAAGCTGCCAAGAAGAATATAGCACAGGCACTAGAAATTATTTTTAATAAATCATTGATATGTACTGAAACTCCAGATGATTGGAAGAAAGCAAATGTGGCTCCAATCTTTAAAAAAGGAAATAGAAACTTGGCAAAAAACTACAGACCCATCAGCCTCACCTCCATTATTTGCAAATTACTCGAAAGTATCATTTGAGATAAAGTTACTGAGTTCCTTGAAGAGTGCAACCTTATAAATGATAGCTAGCATGGCTTTTGAAATGGAAAGTCTTGTCTAACCAACTTGATTGAATTTTATGATGGAGTCCTATTGCATTTGGACAATAAAGAGCCAGTAGATATACCTAGTATACTTAGATTTTGCAAAGGCATTTGATACTGTTCCTCATGCAAGATTGTTGGTAAAAGTTAGAGCCCATGCTATAAGAGGTCATATAGCTGACTGGATAGAAGAATGGCTGGAAACAGAAAACAGTTATATCTAAATGGAAATAAGTACTTCTTGTAACTCAAAATTAATAAGATGGTGATGACATAAGTTGAAGGTCAACTGTATATGTGCATTTAGGTGATAGATCCCACAGCTCAACACAAGTGTTGTGGGATATAGGGAGGCAGCATCTTGGGTTAGGGGATACTGTCTGTCCTTACACACCCCATTGAGAGAGATTCCTCTGCCAAGCGGTGCCCCCCATACAGGGCCGGATTTAGGAGTGGGCAAAGTGGGCAGCTGCCCATGGGCCTCCACATCTTGGGGGCCTCCACATATTGACAAGCCATTATCAAAATAGAAAAAACCCGAAACTAGAAAAACCCGATAGATGATCAACAAAAAAACACGCGCATCCAATACCACTGTAGTACATAAACTTTTACCAATTACTCTTTGTTGTGTACTGATTATTATTTTGTTTTTATTACTCTTTTAGGCCTACTCTCACTATAATGGAATACCCGAGTAACCCGAGGCTTTCATTTTTTGCAGAAATGAGTGGAATGGACACACACAAGAGTGCACGATGTTTTGAAAGTGTGTGTATGTTAATTATATTATGAATCTTATGGATGACTTCAATTATGTCTTCCCCTAAGGTAGGGGGGCCTCCACACGTCTAAATCCGGCTCTGCCCCCATAGTACTGTGAGGTATTGAAAAACTCATGATCTTCACTTGCCCCACAAACACCTTTAAATGGGAGACCCAAAATGGGTGCACACACATTTCTACATTACTGTACAGTCTTTACAGCCACACCTACACTTTTCCTCCTAAGTATATATATTGTAATGTATATGGTTATAAATTGTGACTTGGTCCGCAATTGATATGGACTGTGACTTATTTTTGGTTGGCAAGGTACTGGTATTGATGGGTACCGTAATGAAATTGACTGGATTCTTTGGATCTGATATATCTGCATGTCAGTTATAAATAGATATAGAGTGTAACATATTTGTGGATAGTAGCCTATTATGACTGATCCTCTGGATCCAGAGGTTCTATCTTTAGTTTTAAATTGATAATTAATTAGTTTGTAAAAATTGGTTGTTGCCAATGTACAGGCAGTTTTTACATAGTGGAGCCACCTCGATGGGCCGAAGTGGCCTCTAGTGTGACCACTATAAAAATTTCTTATGTTCTCATGTCTATTAATTATGCAAAGATACCTGATAAATGGAAAAAGCAAATATAGTACTTATTTACATAGAGGGTAATAAAAAGGAGGTAGGAAATTATAGGCCTGTTAGTTTAACATTCATTGGTAGGAAAGATAAAAGAAAGAATTATGAAGAATAGGCCTAATCAAAGTTATTTGGAAAATTTTAATCTTATTTCAAGTTCCCAATGTGGATTTAGACCAGGAAGGTCTTGTTTGTCTAATCTCTTACACTTTTTAAAGTTTGTAGCTGATCAGGTATATAATGGACATGATGTAGATGCTATTTATTTTGATTTTAGTAAGGTATTTGACAAGGTTCCACATGTGGGATTTCTATCAGTTATAAATTGTAGAAAATGGTTAAGACAGAGAACAGAGAATAATTCTAAGTGGTCATGAGTCTGAGTGGCAGAAAGTGAAAAGTGGGGTACTGCAGGGATCAGTGTTAGGTCCATTAATCTTTATTTTATATCTAAATAATTGAGAGAAGGGAGTAGTTAGTAAAGTTTCTAAATTTGTAGATGTTAAAAATGTAGTTGCCCCAGTTACAAATAAAGAGAATTCTTATAAACTACAAGAAGATATTGATAGATTAGTGTCCTGGGCTTAGTAAATGGCAGATGGAATTCATTGTTAAAAAATGCAAAGTCATCCATTTTGGCAGTAATAATGAACACTTTAGTTATTAGATGCAAGTATAGTTGACACTACAATCTGTACATATCTATTCCTGGAGGCATGCAGATACTTGAAAAATGTGGATATTTGTTCACTTAGAGAGTGGCTATTTTGTGGTCATATTTCGTAGTATTTTTATAGATTTATACTCTTATTTTATTTTTTTGAAGTAGGTTATAGAATAAGGATAATAAAAGTTTAATATTGTACAGAGTGTCCGAGAATTATCTGTAAAATTTTTGGCTGTTATTAAAAGTCAACCATGAAGTGTAGAAATTCCAGTGTTGTCCCATTTTACAGAGAATCTCATTAAGTTTTTTCTGATACCAAGTTTTGACAAGTTTTTTAGAAATTCCAGTGTGTCCGAAAATTATCTGTACAATTTCATCTTTTAATAAAATTCTTGATAACACACGTAAAATTCTTAAAAAAGATTATTTAGAATCTGTATTTTCAAAAGTTTCTTTTATTAAAGTAACGTTGTTACAAATATTCGATATGTGCACCATCAGTGATTTGCAAAACATCCAATTGATACTCCAAATGTTGCCATGTACGCTGCAGCATATCCACATCAATTCACTCAATAGCAGCTGTGATTCTTGCTTTTAAATCATCAATGTCTGTCACCCGCGTATTGTACACAAGATCTTTGATGAATCCCCAAAGAAAGAAATCACAGGGTGTGATGTTGGGAGATCTAGACGGCCAATGAATTGCACCTCCACGGCCAATCCACCTGCTTGGGAATGTCTCATTCAGGGACTTATGGACGATCAAGGCCCAATGTGGCAGCGTGCCATCTTGCTGAAAAATGATGCGTGGATGCAGTGCTTCCAATTGCGGATAGACAAAGTGTTGCAACATGTCCAGGTAGGTATTGGAGGTCACTGTTGATTCACCGAAGAAAAATGGTCCAATCACATGATCATGTAACAGGCCACACCACACATTAACTTTAGGACTGTCTCTGATGTGCTCTTCTATGCAATGTGGATTTTGTGACCCCCATATGCGCACATTTTGTTTGTTTACTTTGCCTGAAACATGAAAAGTTGCCTTGTCTGAAAACATGATTCTTGCCAAGAACGCATTGTCCTGGTCGACTCTGTCAAGCAGAGTCATTGCAAATTCCTTACGGGAGACCTTATCTTCTTGCGTAATCTGTTGCAAGATTTGCAACTTGTAAGGATGTAACTTCAAACGTTTACGCAAGACATCATGCACTGTCGAACGAGGTATCTGTAACTCTTGTGATGCAATTCTTGTCGACTTGCGTGGACTGCGAACAAAAGCCTCTCGAATGCGCTCGACATTTTCAAAAGACGTTCGAGGCCACCCTGCTCCTTTCTTTTGCTCTACACTTCGTTTCCTTAAACCTTTTATACCAAGCTCGTATGGTTACTCTTGATGGAGGGTTTCTGTTGTAATTAGTTCTAAACCTTCGTTGAACTTGTGTATCTGATTTTGTTTCGATAAACCATTCAACACACTGTGCTTTCTCCTGTGGATTCATTAAGGATGAGGGGTGTGTATGAATATCTGAAAAAGAAAAACTTGTCAAAACTTGTTATCAGAAAAAACTTAATGAGTTTCTCTGTAAAATGGGACAACACTGGAATTTCTACACTTCATGGTTGACTTTTAATAACAGCCAAAAATTGTACAGATAATTCTCGGACACCCTGTATTTTTCTGTTTCTGCTTTATCTTCATCATTATTTCCATCTTTGTTTGGCTGCAGGTTCATTACCATGGTAATGAAGGTAATGTAATCTTGAGGACCATGAAGTAGTCTTTGGCCAATTTTGTATGGATAGTTGATGTTTGGATTTTTTGAGAATTATCAGGGGAATATAAAATATTTAGGACTTAATTATTTGTAAATATTTTATAAATAATTTAACTATTTAAAATGTTAATATAAAATAATTTAACAAAAACAAGCGCTGATTGTTTACATTATATAAAACTCATGCATTTTGTTATCTAGCATTAATTTTTTCAGCCTGCCATGTGATTTTTGCATATGTTTTTTTAAGAGTAGTTAGAATAAAAATTAGGTTTTAATTGTGTTATATGAAATATGATTTTTTTTTACACCTTTTTATGCAATTTTTATATGATTTTTATATATACAGTGGACCCCCGCAGTATGTTGTATTCACACTGCATTATTTTGTATTGCATGCTCCCATAGAGCATAATGTATTCACATTGCATCAAAATGCATTATTGTTTCAAACACGTTTTGAACCCACGTGATGCAGCGACCACGCATGGTCAGTTTATTATTGTACGCTGTAGTGGGTGGATGCTCTGTGATTTCATTTAGAAATTATCTATGTAATATAGTTTATATTTTAATAAATATAACTATCTATTGTGATAATAATTTACAGTGCACCTTAATAAGTTAATACATACTGTGGTGTAATTTTAATTGAAATTTAAAAGCAAATAAAGATTTTTAATTAAAATAGAGCGGTGCGTCTGATGTTTACAAAGTTTGTTGTTGTTTACAAGTGACGCAGTTATCTCGAAGATAACGTAGGCAGAAGAGCATCCAGCTTAAGGTAAATGCTAATTTTGTGTTTTATTTTAATTTTATTTAGCTATTATAATTAAGTGATATTAGTATGCTTTTAATTTACTATTTTGTGCATTATTTCTCATTCTATGCGTTTTAACCATAGAAAAAACTGATTTTTACCTGAAAAGTCAGTTCCAAGGCTGTGCCAATGAATTAGGTTAAATACATGTATTTTAGGGTTTGCATTGTTATTTTCACATAACGTTGGTGTTTCTGGAATGAATTAATAACACACTGCGAGGGACCACTGTATTTATATATTAGGGGATCAGATCTGAAATATCAGAGGATTATCAGGAAACTTTATTCTTGGACCTGTGTATGAACCCTGATTATGCAAACTTCATATTTCAACAGGATAATAATCCTAAGCATAGTACTAAATCACTAAAACACACCTACAGTAAGCTTGAAGAAGGATTTAAAATGTTAGGATGACCATCTCAGAGTCCAGATTTAAATCCTATTGAACATCTTTGGGATGAGCTCGCGAGAAAAGTAAGAATAAGAAGATACTTAGGCAAAAAATAAAGATTTATGTAGAGTTCTTCAAGAAGAGTGGTATAAAATCAGTCCTGAATCATGCATGAAGTTGGTTGACTCAATGCCTCAGCATCTTGAACTTGTCTGAAAGAACAAGGGTGGCCATACAGGATAGCTACTAATTTTCAAAAGTTTTTTAAAAATACATTTTTACAAATAAGTATGGTATTTTTCTTTTATTAACCTGTTTTATTATCCAATATATCAAATGTTATTATATTACAATTAAATATATTATTATATAGGTATACATTCTTCTTCCAAATATATTATAATTTACGATTTGTAAATACTTTTGCAGCCCAGTATATATATATATATATATATATATATATATATATATATATATATATATATATATATTATATATATATATATATATTAGGGTGGTCCACTCTTATAGTTATAGGGGTGGAATTTTTTTTTGTGATTTGTTTTTATTGCTGGGTTGTAACTTATGAGGATGGATGAGAAAACACCTCTGGGAAAGTTTTATTTGAATCAGTTAATTTGTAGGGGTAGCACATGACACTTGAAGTTTTGGTATAATCTGAAAATCACAGCAAAGTTAATCTTGGTGACAGTACATGACTATTAGGGTAACTAACAATTCCGAAATGAATTGACTGACAATTCCCTCTGCACCTCATTTGATCTTTGTTTTCTCGCCCAGTTGCCAGGCTGACTTCAGTGGTTGAGGAAACTGCTTCCTGTAGTTAGCAACAACTTGCAGGAGATACTGCAGTTGTTCCTCATTCCTGGTGTGGCAGCCGTTGTATTCATTAATGAGAGCAACCCCCCTCTCTGCATGATCGTTCACGACAGAGAGGTTTGCCACTGATTTCTTCGCTATTTGGTAATCAGGATCACTGTCCCAATCCCGCACCTCCTTCCTCAGGTATCCCACACCTGACCCCAGAGACAAAAGCAGTCTTTTTGAGTTTGCTCTTGCTAGTGACTCGATTGAAGCCCCCTCAGCAACACCTTTCCTTCTCTTCTGGCAATCAGGCTTTCCTTCAACTTCCTCCATCGCCTTCACCATTGCTGTTTTAGTCTCTTCAGACACCTCAGGATCGAAAATCGCGAAGCCCACCATCTCCTCCGAAAGATACCAAAGATGACTGCTGAGTTTTTTTAATGCCACTTCCAAAATTTTGGGGTCATAGTATTCCCGAAGACTCTGCAGAAGACTGAGGTCGCTGCGAGGTGCAGCAGCAGCTATTGGCGCTGTCATCCATGCCTGCAGGTAGATGGAAACAGCGAAGACACTGACATCCTTAAGACACTTTTGCTCTCGTGGAGTGAGGGCTGGGATTTGTCCCCTAAACAGCCACATCTTCAATGAATAGATCACCTTAGATAACCATCTGGCTTGGTGCATGGGGCCAGGTCGCTTGAAGGTGTAGTTGTCAATGCTCCCTCCCAAGAAAATGATGGACAGATCGAGGAATTCCTGATAGTCATCTCGAAAGGATTTTGAGGAGTGTTTTTCCTCAGCAAAGCGGAGAATCCAATCTCTAATGGGGGCCAAGAGTCGATGCACCTCTTCATCATCCCATCCGGTGCCGTATGTTCCTGTGTCGATGAAGGTCCATTTGCTCTGAAACCTGCTGAACAATGGAACATCAGGTCCACTCATTGGGCCATAGCAAGCAGTGAAAACTCCACCGATCATCACTTCCATGATGTGATGACGGCAGGCAAAATGGAGAAGGTCTTTCTTCAACTTCTGCTCCAACAACACACACGCTCCATTCAAATGACCAGCATTGGAGGCAATGGTGTCGAAACACATCCCCACGACAGATTCTTCGAGGCCCCAATCAGTCAATAATTCAAAAACTGCGCTGGCTTGGTGTTCTCCTGATCCAGTTGGTATTTTGGGGACTCCAAGGAGCTGAGATTGACCCGAAAAGGAGGAAATGAGCACAGGCAGCCGATCCACATGCGCATGGTCTCTGGTGTTGAGGAGGTCTGGAATAAGTTTTCCATCCCAGTGGATGATTGCAGGACCGGACTGAAAGAAAGCTTTTAGGCTACTGCAGATCATGATCCGATGTCGTTCTCTCTGCCGTTTGATGGAGGTCCGGGTGATGTTAAAATTCATTGGGCTGTGGCCAAGGCTCAATGCAGTCTCTGCTATTATGTAGGTTGCCATCCTGTCCGTAGTGTGTGTCCGATCTAGGGCAGCAGCTAGATTTGATGTTATCACATTCTTGACTCTCTTCATCTGTTTTGGAGGTCGCTTTCCACCTTTTGCCCATTCATCTTCGGTGGAGGATGACTCGTCAGTGACTGAGGATTCTGTTGAGGACACCAATACTGCTGTACCCGACGTTGATGCACCTTCATTGACTGCCTGCAATACAATCGAAGAAAATGGACAATTAGTGTTAACGAACAACCTAATCATTGCAATCAAATGAAAGTAGGAATTTGAAGAACAATCTCACCTTTCTCTTTCGCATCTCCTCCTCCATCTTCCTGTGGGTAGCTTGTTTTTCTTTTTCTGCTGTTTTTCTGTCTACTCCCACCATGCATCCCCGTCTTCCAGGCTCTCGCTGGGCCAGCAAGAAGGCCTTGTCTTCTGGGTTTTTGATTAGAGACAAGGCATCAGCATGTGCCATATCAAATAGGTTCCGAAGTGTCCTTGAATCCCTCTTCGTTGTACACCTAAATATAAATAATAAATATACATAACATATATATGATAAATGTATTGACTATTGTACAGTATAATATGTCATACTCTCGAGAAACTATTTTATTTATCATTGATCATCCAACTCACCTGCTTCTGGCTCCTCCTCATTCGTCCTTTTTTTATTTTGATCCAATCTTGGTGAAGGTCCAAGATCTTTTGGATTCCTTTGTATTTTTCCCGTGTCGGGATTCGAGCTTTGTTCCAAAATATTTCAAGTTGACCCCACACTACTTGAGCACTTTCCTTCAACTCCTTCTTGAGATTAGTGTGGTGATGAAGGAAGCATGACAATACTTCTCCACGTGATGGTAATTTGCTTCCAAGAAGCTTGTCCTTCACTTTATCTCCTTCAAGGAGATAAAAGCAAGAGCTTCGAACTTGTCATCATATATGATATATCCAACCACTAAACACAACCAATGAACACTACACCAATAATCTGTCAAGGAAAAGATGTATTACTGGAACTGGAACATAATATACAAGTAAATCTACTAGGTAGTGCAAAAGTACAAAAATGAAGTACTGTGTGCTACCCCTAAAAAGTGATTGATTTGGGAAAAAATTGGCCAGAGGTGTTTTCTCATTCATCCTCACAAGTTACCGCCCGGCAATAACAAAATATCAAAACTTCAATTTTATGGACCACCCTAATATATATATATACCGGGTGTCCCACAAAAAAGTTAACCGTACTTTGAATTAATATAACTCAAAAACTATTAGAGATTTTTGGGTCCTGCAAAAATGTTTTATTTAACAACTATTTATCTGTCGATTCTGGAAATTTCATTAAATTTCCTTTTACGAAGTTGATACATTAATGGTTTTAGTGGAGGCTATCAAAAATATGTTTGCGCAAGGAAGTAAAATAATGAAACTTCGAAGTTTAAAATTAACAAATTTATTTAAATCCATTAATAACAAAAACACCTCTTCATATGGGTAATACAAATTTATTTTTTAATTTCTAAGCACCGTTTCCTTCCACATGTCCTCCATTTCTTTCCAAGCACAGTTGCGCCTTTGATCGCATTGATTGCACAACTTTTTTGATCAACTGGTGATTTTCTTTAAGTAAATTGACTTCACGTGTGATACTATCTCTTAACTGGTTTATGTTTTCCGGTGGAATAGAATACACTTTACTCTTTAGATATCCCCATAAGAAATAATCGCACGGTGTTAAATCAGGGGATCTTGGGGGCCATTCAATTGCATGATTTAGCGTGACAATGCGGTTGCCAAAATTTTCTCTCAGTTTTGTTCTTACAGCAAGCTGTCTATGAGCTGGTGCGCCGTCCTGAATCCACCAAAGTCTATTGAATTGATTGCCGTAAATCTGGAGGAGTTCTGGGATGATCCGTTCGTTGATCATGTTCAGGTAGGCAGCACCATTCAAGTTATTGTCGTAAAACAATGGGCCGACAAGATAGCCATTCCCGCATATTCCGATCCACAGAGACACTTTCTGCTGACAAATACGTGTGTCAAAGTTGAATGCTGGGGGGTTGTTCAGCGGCGCATATTGTCGAATATTATGGCTATTTACCTTTCCATTCATGAAAAAGGCTGCCTCGTCACCAATCACAATGTTTTCCAAGAAACGAGCAGGTTTATGGAGAAGCCATTCGACAAATTGTCTACGACGAGGAAAATCAGTTTCAAGAAGCTGGTGTCTTACATGCATCTTATAGGGATGCCATTTTAAGTCATGTTTAACAATGCGGTTAAATGTTGACTTTGACAATTGTAACCCATTCTTTCTGACTGATACATTTGGATTTTGAAGAAGTGTCATCTGAACATTTTCGATATTTTCTGTTGTTCTTATGGTTTTCCTACGACCCGAACGACCTTTATTAGATTTAAGCATGTTCCTTCATGTTGGTATTTCCGAACATTTTTCCAAATAGCGGGCTTGCTGGTGGGTGCCTACCTGGAAAACGTTGTTCAAATAAATCTTGTACTTGTTTAATACTGCCAGTCTTAATAAAGTTTGTGATTACAAATACGCGTTGCTCTTTTGTTAACTGCATGATAAAAAGGGTTCTTTTGAAGTAAACTTTTACATAGAAACGCTTTGATTTGCTTAATAAGCAATAATGACGAGACCATACCACAGCGTGTCCGAAAAACCACTGTGCAATGGCCTAGGCTTCGCTTGAAGAATCGCACAGTGACCTAGGCTCCCTACGCTTCGCTTCATTATTTTACTTCCTTGCGCAAACATATTTTTGATAGCCTCCACTAAAACCATTAATGTATCAACTTCGTAAAAGGAAATTTAATGAAATTTCCAGAATCGACAGATAAATAGTTGTTAAATAAAACATTGTTGCAGGACCCAAAAATCTCTAATAGTTTTTGAGTTATATTAATTCAAAGTACGGTTAACTTTTTGTGGGACACCCGGTATAAGGGTGGTTTTATAAATCTGATGTTGGAATATCTGTTATGCCAATGTGGCATTCGGTGCCACTAGCTTAAAAAATGCTACACTAAAAATGTTTTGAACTCAGGATATATTTTGGACTTACTCAAAGCTATTTTGTTTTTTTGATAAGTCCTCCATCCATTTTATTGCTATTGGGACACATTTCAAAATAATGGAGCTGTTACCCTATGTGAAAAGCATGCTGTCCATTTTGACAACTTAAATTATTAAAACATTGTAATAAGTGTTCCTTTCACACAACAGGTCATTAGCCCCATCCCCACTAATGACTGTGGTCCACAAGTTCACAACCATCCGTGTTGGGGGGATATTTTATTAAAAAAATAATTTATGTATTGTACAAAAACAAAATATTGGAAATTCTTCATTGACAATTTACATAACATATATTATTAGATAAATGCCAGATAATCATTGTTGCTTGGTTTGCATGATGGCAGACTTCTTCATTGGTGACAAGAAGACCTTCTGGTGATCTTCAATGACTTTTAGAAGGAACTGCTTCTGCTCTTTGCTGCGCGTGAGAGATGCATTGAATGAACTCTTGGATGAGTGCAACACCATGTTCTGCAAGGTCGTTGATCACTTTCACTGACTGGACAGTAGCCTGGCTGCTCCTGTATGATTCATGGACTGGCCAAAGTGTTGGATCCTCCTCCAAGAAATCTTGAGTCAGTTCAAGTATTTCAAAAAACTTCAGAGTTGACATGGTGACAAAATTGTGTAATCTTTCTCACATACTTGGCCAACTGGAGAGATCCTTTTAGGGGGCTCCTCAGCCCCAATTTTGTTTTTCAGGGCATTTACCATCTGCCTCTTCTCTGCTGCAACACTGTCATTGAAGAAACTGAAGCCTACCAATGTTTCTGATAGATACCAAAGATGGTGGCTGAATGCTGTGCTGACAGCCTTAGATATATCTTTATCAGCATAGTTAGCTAGTGCATGGAGGAGATTCAGATTGTTTCTTGGAGCTTCTACTGAAGATGGACTCTGAAACCAGTATTTGACATAGATGGCTGTGACAGAGGCTTACTTCCTGGAGGTGACTTCACACCATATCACTGCATGATGGCCTTCTTGATGATCCCTGTTGCTGCTGGAGGAGAAACCCTTGCAGAAGAGCCACATTTTGATGGTGTAGATAGCTTGAGCCATCCAACAAGCTCAATGTATTGCTCCTGGATATCAGAAATGAATCCTGCATGGAGGGACCTCTCCAAGGAAGATAATAGTCAGCTCAAGGAGCTCATGGTAGTCATCCCATGGCTGAAATTTGGACAGCTGGTCAACAGCAAATGCAGTGACCTCCGTCTTATATCTATTTATCCACAGGGATTAGGTCTTCATCCACTGCTGAGGAGTATGTTGTCTTATTGAGGTAAGGCCAGTAGTTCCAGAACTGACCAAAGAGCTGAATATTTGGAGATTCGGAGGTGGAGACATCATGAAGGCTGAAGACCATCTTTAGGAGTATCTCCAAGATGTGATGTCAACACACCAAGTTCAATAAATTCCTCCTAAGCTCAGTTTCCAAATGAACACAAACTCCTCCCTTTGAACCACTGTTGGATGTGGTGGTGTCAAAGCAGTGCCCCTTCACTCATTCCCTCAGTCCCCACTCATTTATTGTCTCCACAATGGCACTTCCAGTTACTTCTGACTTTCCTGATTGAAGTTTTGGAACTGCCAACAACTTCTTCATGTCTTGCCCAGATACAAGAATCGGGAGACAGTCCACTTTATCCTGACCAGGACCAGAGTAATCCTCCATGATTTTGCCATCCATCCGCTTCTTGCAGATAATGCTTCGGTTGATCATCAGATCTTCTACTTCATGACTGAATTGGCTTGGTGGATGCAAATGCTGAAAATATATGTGCTGCTTGCCAGTCAGTCACATTAGTCTGATCTAGTGCAGCTGCCACTTCAGGTGTCACCACACTTACCGTTCCATGAAGTTGAGCTCATTTAGGAGCACACATTTCTGATTATACTCTTCTTCTTGCAGAGTGAGTTTTCTGTTGACTCCAGCCATCATGCCCCTCTGTCCTGTCTCCCGTTGAGCTTCCAGGAATTGTCTGTCCTTTTCAATTTTCATCAGCTGCATGGCATCCTGATGGGTGATGTCAAAGAGGTTGTCTAATCCATCTTGAAATGTTGCTTGGTTGGCAAGGTTCATGGCATACTTTCGGTTGATATTATTCTTGAGCAGTGAGCACTTGCCATTCAGTATGAAACTTCTTGATGTGTTCGACAACATGTTTAGCAGCTTTTGCAGGCACTTGAGCTTTCATCCAAATTGGAAGCAAGAGATCAGATGTCTTGGACACAGTATCTTTAAGAGTAAATTTTTGCTGATTGTGGAAATGGAATACTTGTCGAGATGGGAGCTTTGATGATGTAAAGTTCGCCTGAGTAGCACCAACAAACCAGATGGCACTGGCTGAATGTGTTGTCATTGACATCATTGCTCCTGAGAAGTTGAAAGAAGCACAAATTTGTTAAATACCTGCAGTGCTAATATTGTGTTGCAATTTTTTAATGCTGTGAATGTGATTTTTTACAAAAAATAATTTGATTTTTTTTTAATTTTTGTTTTTATAAACTTTTTTATTTTATATAAATATTTAGTTTTTTGTTTTTTGCCTCAAGGACATCATAATGGGCTATTGTAGCCAAATTATATATATAGTACAAATTTCATTGATTCCTATTTAATATCAATATATTTTACGAGTTGAGCAAGTCCTAAATATCCTTTTGATCATAAAAATATTCCTGCTCTACAGTTTCTACCCCAAGTGGCACTAGGTGATGGGTTGGCAAAGAAAAAAAATTAGAATATGAGATAAAACCACCCTAATATATAATATATATATTATATATATATAATATATATATATGTATGTATGTATAAATTGTATATATATATATGACAAAAACATTTTCCTTCTTAATATATAACTATTAACTGTAAATGATAAATGTGATATAAATACTAACTGTGTGTGAAAATATATAGTTATATTTTTCATTGTTTTCAATAATTTCATATTTTTCATTGAGAAGTAGTTTCTCAGCATTTTCCAGCAACAAATAGTTCCTGTTTTCACTATAAATTTTGCCTGCTGCACTAAATAATCTGTCAGAAGTGAGTGAGGTGGGTGGAGCACTTAAATACTTACGTACAAGTTTCTTTAATGATGGATATTCTGATATACAATTGTTCTACCAGGTTAAAGGATCTTTTTCTCTAGGTAGTGTTAAATACTTATCTAAATCTGCTTTATAAATATTTTTGTTTTTCTTTTGCTTTCTTCTTTCATTTGCTACTCATTTTTTTTCCTCAGAATCTGGAGGTAAGACAGTGAAGGCATACTCCTCAGATTCTTCTGTAGTGTTGTTGTTGGCAAAATTTTCTCTCAATAAATAAGCTAATGTCATTTTAATTTTTTCATAATATACAAATACAAATTGGGGATGCCCATGCCTATGGCTTAAAATTATAGGCATTCACTATCATTAAGTTACGTGTTCATTCACTCATGCGCGGTATGGTACTCTGTAATGTCACAATTTTTAACCAATAGGCTTTCTCATCACTGCTACCAGATCCATGATAATATAGTAAATTATTTAATTTATACTGTATTGCCTTCTCGTAAGACTGATAAGTTTTGAATTATTTTTAGTATATTTTGTATTTTGATAAAGAATAAGAAGAAGATATTTGATAATTTGCTAAGTTTTAAACTTAAATAATTAGGATATGGGTTACTAAGTAGGCTCAGGATGGAATTTAAATTGGATAAAAAAAAAAAAAAAAAGATAGAAGTACATTAAATTTTTAGACTTAAATTGTCTTAATAGAAAATTTAACATTTTCATATTTTGGGGGGAACTCTCGCATTCAATGCTGGAAAGAAAAAAGGTAAAGTTGCTTGGACCTAGTTCTGCTAAATGTTAGAAATCTAACTTTGTGTAGATTTTGTTTAAAAGAAAATCATTATAAATGTTAAATTTAGCCCTTTATTGTACATGGCTCTTTTCATAGCTGAATAAAATCATCTGGCATTAGCCATAATAAGATGATAAAGTATGCACAAAAACTTGAAATATAAAATTTTTTATCAACACAATGTGATTAAAATGTTAATTATCTGGTATCCGGCTAGATCATACTTGATATCTGGTAATCTGGCTGGATTATACTTGATATCCAGTATCTGGCCAGATACTGAAGAAGTGGCTGGATTGGCTGGATACTGGATTGTGATCTGGTATCTGGTGCATACCTAGCTTGCATCCAACACATTCCCTAGGCGCAAGCCTCAGGTGGTGATAAACAAAGCAAGGTGACACAATGCCATGGAATGCGCCAGAGCTGGCAGAGAAAATGAAAGAGGCACCCTACTATCACCCAGGAATATACAAGGTTTTATACTGTAAATGTGAAAAAGGTACGCAGGGTAGGGTGCCTGCAAATTGTCAAAACCATGAGAGCTAAACCCGCCAATGTGGAGGGTCTTACTGTACTGACCATTCTGTCATGAATTTTAAGATAGAATTAAATAGGGATCTAGTCAACAATGATCATTTAGTTCCATGCTTCTCGAAAGTTGAATACAGTATAATTTTAGCTAGTTATTAGGGTCACTGGGGGATAATTTATTTTGCCAATAAAAATGATATTAAGATGTGGTCTAGATTCAAAAAGTTTGAGGATATTTGGTGTACATGTGCCATATTCCCTTTAGAACTATGAGAAATAACAAGATTAGGAAGCCTTTGTGGTGGAATAAGGAAACGAGTAAAATGGTAAAAAATAAGAATAGGAGTATTCAGGGATTTTGAAAGTAGTAATAGTCTAGTTGGTTTAGATAATTATAGGCAGTTAACCCTTTTGCTGTCCAGCCCTTTTTCATCACCTATCTTGCGACGCATTTTGATTCATGATAAGAACTACATTACTTAGAAGCAAAATTTTTGGTAAATTATATATGACTATGCTATTGATTATGGTATAGGAAAAAGTTGAGTATCATATGTAATATTCAAGCGTATGAAGAATGTAGTATATATGGTACGCTTTGAGTATCAGGTGTGATACTCAAGACATTTTCCACATAAATATATTTTTTATATGAATTGAATCTTTGTAATCATAAAAGGGTTTACCTATTTACAATCCAGGTAAAGCACACAAATATGGTATCAAAATGTATAAATTATGTGATAGGAGTGGTTGTGTGTGGAATGCTGCTGTTTATTGTGGAAAAGGAACAAACAATAAAAGACCAGGATTAGACCATTCAGGATCTGTTGTCATTGACTTGGGAGAATCACTCTTGAATACTGGAAGGCTATTTGTTGCAGACAATTGGTATAGTAGTATTGAACTTGCAAGATATCTAAAAGCTAATAACACTGAATATTGTAGTACTTTGAAAAAAAATTGGAGAAACTTACCAGTAAATGTGAAGACAATGAAAATTAAAAAAGGTGAAATAAAAGGAGCTTCTAACCAGGAAGGAATCGGAGTCATCAGATACCATGACAGAAGAGAGATCCTTATGATTTCAACCTTCCATGGAACTGACAAGGCGAATACAGGAAAAACAAATCATGGAGGAGAACCAGTTTTCAAACCATCCATTGTAGTGGATTACAACAGAGTCAAAGGCAGGATTGACTTATCTGATCAAATGATTGAATATTATAGCCCAGCAAGAAAAAGTGTGAAATGGTACAGGAAAGTCTTGTTCCAGCTAATTAGTATTGTGATTTTAGATAGCTGGGTTATTTACAATAAATATTAGTCTACAAAGAAGAGTACATAGGTTGATTTCACGAAATCTGTTTCACTATGTTTACTTGGAAGCATTGATCCTGCCATTGTAGGAGGTCCAGCTCAAAATCATCAACTGACACCTATTCCAAGAAAAGAAGCTGACAAAATTGTTCGCAAGAGATGCTATTCCTGCTATGAAAATCTATCAACAATCGAAGGTAGAGCAGAGGCACAAAGAAAAGCGAAGCAATTATTACATGGAGTGCCTATCATGTAATAAAGCATTTTATCTAACTTGCTTCAATGAGAAGCATAGAAATTGAAAGTAAAGTGTGATTTAACATATAAATCTATTTGAATTGTAATAAAAATATATTGAAAAGATTTATTTCTGCTTTATTTGTAGGTTTTTACTAGAGACGTGCTGATACCAAGATGTTGGCTGATACCGATAACCCACTTTTTAACCGATACTCTGATACTAACAAATGGCCGATACCGATACTTTTTGATTAATGCTTAATCTGTTAAATTATAAAAAAAATATAAAGTTACTTTTATTTTAATATTAGAAATAGGGGAAGTTGGAGACGACTGTTATTGGATGAAATTAACAGTTCAAAAAAAATTCAAACAGTCATACTGTCGAAATTGAAATAGAATATAGTTTTATGAACTTTTATCCAGTATCCACATGTTTGTTTAGCTCAAGAGTCAGGACCCTAGGAGCGCAACTTCCCGTACAATGCTGAGCTGAGGACAGTTTCCATGACCCAAGCATACCCTTGGGAATAACAATATTTCTTGACTAAGTTGACTCGTTAATCTGCATTGTGTGAATAATAAATAAATAAAACAAAAGATAATGTTTTCTTCCTTTAATCACAAAAAAACTAAAATCTTGAACAAATTGCAAAATGAAAAATTCCATTGCAAGGTATAAAAAATATAATTTCCAGTAAATAATAAGATTAATAGAAATTAGAAAAAACTAAAATTTTGAACAAATTACAAAATTCCATTGTAAGATATTAAGATATAAAAAAATAAAATTTCCAATTTTCCAGTTAATAATTATTATTAAGATTAATAGAAATTAGAAGCATATGGATAATTAAACATTAAATATATTCTTAATATTCAAAATCAAAAACTCGTAAGTTGTAGTGAAGGAACATTAACATTTCGCCTCTTTCTGCACTTAGATGATTCCTGTGTCGAGTGTAAATATTGCCCCCAGTGCTAAACAACCTCTCACTTTCAATTGATGAAGGGGGAGAAGACAGGTACTTATTTGCAAGACAGCTTAATGTTGGAAGTGTAACTGCATTCTGTTTCCACCACTTTAAAGGGTCTCCATCCTGTGATTGTAATTCCAACATTTGATACTTGGTCATTTCATCTTTAATCAGAAATAATGATGTGCAGTGCTTCTTATTCTTAGATGAACTTCCTGGAGTTGATTTTTTTTGTTCCATTTCCCTCACTATCATCACAGTCCTCTTGAACCAATTGGTCCGTGCACTTGTCAAAGTCAAATTCACTGAACTCATCACTTATAATGTTGTTCGAAGCACTCGTAGTACTTGTATGTCCACTTTCTTCCTCTTGAACAGCTTCGCTCCTTTTCTTGATGCTATCTATCATTGCTCTCTCCAGGTTGCTTTCTTGAATCTTCACTAGATTTATTTTGGAACAAGGAGGTCTTATATCTGGGGTCTAGGTATGTGGCTAGTATTGGATTGTAATCATCCAGATAGCATTCAAAGTGACTCTTCATTGATGCATTAATAGCTGAAAGAGTACTTCCAAGTCCAAAGAATCTGATGTCAGTTGATGCTTTTACTATGAAGACTTGTAGAAACTTTATTTGAGGTATTATTTCTGAGATAGTAGCAGACCTTTCACTCAACCAAACAGTAATTTTGTGAAATATTTTCAGCAGCGCAGTAAACTTCCCAAAGTCCACTTGTTGGCATCAAATACAGGAAGGTTGGGAGTATCAAGGCAGTAGTTGGCAATTGCAGTTTTTTGCTCAAACATACATTCGATCATGAAATAGGTGCTGTTCCACTGAGTTGGAACATCTTGTATCAGTTTGTGTTCGGGCAAGTCATGCTGTTTCTGTAGTGCAGCTAGTTTGTTGTATGCAAGTGCTGAATGGCTGAAATGTCCAACTATTTGCTTGCGACTTGTGATCATATCCTTAACTATTCATTGTTTGAAAATAGTCATGAACCACGAGTTGTAGAGTGTGGAGGAAGCACGAGAGACTAGCATAGCCTGTGTCTTGAATACCTCAGACAATATTAGCTCTATTATCCCGTACAAAAACATGAATCTTGTAGGATGGTATTTTAAATTCCTGAACAACAGTTTCAATCACCTCAGCAATGTTTGAAGCAGTATGGGATCCTGGAAAAGGTGCAACTCTAAGTACAGCAGTTTTTTGCTCAAAATTGATGTCAATACAATGTGCTGTTAGGCTAATAAAAGCCGTATCTGAGCTACTTGTCCAAATGTCAGTAGTAAAACTGATGATCTCTGCTTCTTCCAATGCTGATACTACTGATACCGATACTATCAGCACATCCCTAGTTTTAATTACAGAATAAAGAATGTTATAATTTTCTCCATACTAGTGGAACATTTATTATTGTTTTCCTATTAAAAAACTATAAAAAGGGTAAAAGAGATATTAAAACCAAATAAAGCAGCTGTTCCTGATAGTACTTAATAATATTTTAAAATATAATAGCTATATTATTATTCTAATATTTATAAGGAAAGTGTAAGTGGGATACAACAGGGCTCAGTGTATCTTATAATATTTATAAGGATAATATAAATATAATATAAATAAAATATAAATAAATAAAATATAAATAAAATTACAGTAAACCCTTGTCTAACGCAGGTTTCCCCAATGCAGATTTGATTATACATGCTTAATTAAATAAATGTGACACTTATTTACCCAACACACACAACATTTAATTATACATGATCCTGAATTGGGCAGAAGGGAAGAATAAGAGATATTTACCCATGGTTTGGTGATCACGTAAGAGTGGGTCTGGGTAACGAGGATATTGTTCAGTGATTGGTTCAACAACTGCTTCATGCATGAAGTCAAGGAATGCCTGGCAAAGAAGAACCTTGACTTTAGAGCCTTGCTTGCTTTGGATAACACCCCAGGTCACGCCTCAGAGATGCTTAGTTTTGCGCATTCCAATGTTGAAATAATGTTTCTGCCTCCTAACAACACCTTGGTTTTGTAGCCCATGGACCACGGAGTGATTAAGACTTTAAAGTCTTACTACACTCGAGGTGTGTAGAGGTGTTACACCCCCAGGTTCTTGATGATGGTATAGTGGAGAATAGGGTGTTTCACTCGTACAGAGGGAAATATCAAAGGTCAAAAGTGCCTCGGTAGTGTAGTGGTTAGCATTGCTGACTACGAAACCATTGGCCCTGGGTTTGAGACCTGATGGCAGCCGGCGCGCAGCAAAACCCAGCTGTTCATCCTTCCACACAATAAAGAAAATGGTTGGTAGATCAATGGGTACCCTAGGTGGCCTAGTGGGTAAGACGCTGGGCTGCTGCTGATGGGGGGTGGTTCAGATTCCACGTTAAACTGTAGGTCTAAGGTGGAGTGAAAAGCTTGACCTTTGTCAGAATGAACAATTTGGGCGGAAATTAACCAAAGGCAATATTTTTCTCCACTTTGCTTGTGCTTTTATTCCTTTTCATGTAAGAAAGATGTGCACTAATTTTGAAAACAATTAAGTGATATTTAAGGGTTGCACACATTTGAACTTTTTATAATAAACAATTTTCTTCAGTGTTACAAAAAAAATTCTCCCTTGGAACCATGGAAACTGAAAAACTCTTAATAATAAAATTGGAAAATTTAAATCAATACACATTACACAATACAATACAATTTAATAATACAAAATTTTCTTCAGTGTTACAAAAGAATTCTCCTTTGGAAGCACAGAAAATAAAAAACTCTAGTATTAAAATCAGAAAATCTGAGTCAATTTTTTAATTGGTACAAGGACGTTCCCACCTTGGTTCTTTTTGGCACCTCCTTTTGATGATGTTCAGCAATCCGCAACAAGAATTGTTTTTGCTTCTCGTCCTTGACTGATTCATTGAATTGCTTGATTAATGCAATTCTCCTCTCTGCTGTGTCATTTACGACTTTCAGCACGTTGACTGACTCTCTCAAGCCATCATTTTTGGTGTACTTCTCTACATTGTTGACATCCCTGATGCCAAAGTTGTTGTTGAATGTCTTTGTCCTTTGAGTGACGAAGTTGCTCAGATCCTTGCCTTCAAAAGTCAGGTTTTTTCACTAAAGTCATTTGAGTTCCTTCCTCGATGCAGGTTTGTTCAAGGCCTGGAACATCTTTTCTTTCTCATTTGGCAATATCCGTTCATCAAGGAAAGCCAAGCTGACTAGTCTCCGAGAGATACCATAGATGCCTTTTGGCAACTCTCAAGGCAGCTGGCCCAGGTCCTTGTTCGGATATGAAATCAACAGTTGAATCATGTCTAGGTCATTTTTTGGAGCCCACCTACTGACCACTGCCTCGTGCCAGAACTGGACATAAATGAAACATGTAAAAAGGGCCACGTCATGCAATCCCTTCACCTCTCAGTCGGTGAATTCCAGTTGCTCCTGGAACAAAACTATTTTCAGCACATAGATAGCTTTTGCCATCCACCTGGCTTGATGATGGGCTCCTGGAATCCTGAAGGAGAACTCAGCTCCACCCCAGCCTCCAAGGAAAAGGAGCGACAGCTTGAGGAGTTCCTCATAATCTTCTCTCGGGTGACATGAACTTTCAATGACTGCATGAAGATAACTCACCATCCTGATTCATTCATCTTCCAAGTTCCTAGTGGCTGGCTCTTCTTCATCAATCATGGTTTTGAAACAATTTTTGTTAATGAAGTCCCAATGCTGCAGAAATCATCGAAACAACAGGATTTCAGGACCATTTATTGGCCCCAGGGACTTATGAAAGACCTCCTTCAAAATGAGCTCATAAATGTGGTGATGGCAAGGCAACCACAAGAGTGACTGACCAAGGAATTGTTCAATCCTCATACATGCCCCTTGCAGAAGTCTGGTATTGGATGCTGTAGTGTCAAACGAGAGACCAATGATGCAGTCCTGAATTCCAAATCATTGCAGCTCCTGGATGATGGCTTGAGCCATTTGTTCACCAGTACCATCCTGGGCAACAGGCACTCCAAGAAGATGCTCAAACTCCTTCCCTGTTACCACAACAGCTACTCTGTCTTCCAAGCTTGTAGAGCTTCCACCAGCAGCTTAGGTAGTAGCTTGCTGTCCCAGTGCAGAACTAAGAGAGGTGGATCTTTGAAGATTGACTCCTCAAGTTGTTTGGCCATTTTCTCTCAATACTTGGCATGTGCTTGATGAACAGTTGATGGTGAAATGATAATCTGTGATACATCTTGTCCAAGACTTTTAGCAGTTGCAATGAAGGCAGTGCTTGCTTGTCGAATAGAAAGTTGTTCTCTATCCCAAGTAGCCATGAGTGTTGGATCAAGTGTGTTCTTGGAATGATGAGGTGATTTAGAGGCCAATGGAGCAGCAAAATCTTCATCATCATCTGTTGTTGCCATTGAGCTAGAGGATGTGCTATCCAGCTTCATTTTCTCAGAGATCTTTTCAGCTTCTTTAGCATACTTTCGTTTTCGAAGTTCAAGTTTCTTAGCTGCTGCTTCTTTCTGTTTGACAGCCATGGTGTGTTTCCTATCCACCCCAGCCATTGAAGAACTCATTCTGTCCTCCCTCTGGGAGAACAAGAAAACCTTGTCCTCCTCCGGAACTGAACTCATGCTCATCACACCTTGACAAGACATGTTGAAAAGGTCAGCAAGGTCTCCCTTCCACACCTGATGCTTCATAATGGCTTTGTCCATCTCTCTCGACTTCTTCAAGTTTTGGTACTCTCTGTACAGCTTTAGTATAGCAGCTCTAATGTTCTCTCCTGTCTTCATGGGGATATTCACCTTCTTCAAAACTTCTTGAAGCTTGATACTCGTGAACTTGATGGCAAGGGGGATTGTTTCCTTCAGCTCCAGGTGATGGTACATAAAGCAGAGGAGGACTTGCTCCTGGGTGGCAATCTTGCTCCTAAGAGCTCTTCGACTGGAGTCTTTTCAATCAGCCAGATCATCTTTCTTTCCATTTTCAACACTTTTTGCACCTGTGAAAGAAAATATTACAATATGTTGGAAGTTGGGACGTTCTCAAATTTGGTTACAAAGGGCTAAGGTATCAGAGGTGACATAAGTGTGCAACCTCTAAATGGTGTTCAATTTGCTTCAAATTTGATACATATGCTTTACAGATCATAAGGTGTACAGGGAAGAGCAAAGTGTAGTGAAATTCATAACTTGATAAAAGTGGAACACCCTAGTGGAGAATTGAATGCAATTCTGGAAGTCACATAACATCAAGGACTGCATTGATGTCATTAAGGTGGCCTGGGATGAAGTTTAAACACTCAACAATGAATGCCTGTTAGAATCATCTTTGGCCTGGAGTAGTGAACAACTTCAAGGGATCCCCCACCATTGATAAGGAAATTTCTGACATCATCAAACTAGCCAAAGAACTTGGAGGGGAGGTTTTTTTTTTATGATGCGAGAGATGAGGACATGGAAGAGCTGACCAATGAGGAGCTTGAAGAGCTTATTGCATCAAGCAGCAGTGACATTGAGGTTGAAGAGGAGGATGAACCTGCAAAGCCTATCCTGACAACAAAGGCATTGTCAGACTTTTTATGCAAGGCAAGTGAGCTGGCAGAGATTGGCATTAACATGGACCCAATAATGGAGAGGAGCCTTAAATTTAAGAGGGGACTTGAGGATCTCTCAACATCTTACAGGGAGCTCATGAAAGATTTATGGAAGAAGGCAAAATGGCAAACAATAACTTCCTCCTTTTAAACCTTTTGTTGCATCCACTTCAATGGAGTTTGATGCTCATGATCCCTTGGCCTCAAAACAATTAACCCTTCACCCTCCAAACTCATCATCATTCATTCATTCTTGTTTTATGATTTGTTTATTCCATAAACTCTCAAATTTTTATTATGAAGAAACATCTAATTGTGTTTTTTTCTGTAAGGTATGGTATCAAGTTTGCACAATGCAGTTTTGCCCAATACAGCCTTTTCAGGAACATAACCCCCATGTTACACAAGTGACTACTGTATACATAATTATTATAAGGAGGATAATTTTCAATTTACAATTGTTCCAAATTAGTTATACACATATATAGGACATATACATCAGTTCTAGTAAGAAATAATATACTGTATACATATGTGACAGTCTTCCTAAACATGCATGTCATAGTATACTACTACTACTACTACTACTACTACTACTACTTGGTTAACCTTGGTTTTGCTAGCTTGTCACTCCACCTTAGACCTATAGTTTAATGTGGAATCCAAACCATGCCCCACCAGCAGCCAACCACTAGGCTACCCAGGGTACCAATTTATCTACCAACCAATTTCTTTGTTGTGTGGAAGGATGAACAGCTGGGTTTTGCTGCACATTGCCTGCTGGGGCTGATGGATTCATAGTCAGTGATGCTAACCACTACACCACCAAGGCAAATACTACAATAGTAATTTGTTCAGTTAAATATGTTCAGGACATACATTAGGTGCAAGAAGAAATATAAATATGCACATCAGACATGGAGGACTCGCAATGGTCTTTTTTTTTTTTTTGAGGATTTGTGAAGACCTCAGCCTCAAGGCCAAGTAAAAAATGAAAAGGACTCGCGAATCCCTTGTGATGAGAAAAGGAAACGCCAAAATTTGTTAAGAGAAGAGGAAGAATTGAGTTGTGTATTGTTGAAGATAAGGGGATAGTTGTGTGGAAGATTGTGACAAGTAGACAGATGAAGAAACTAGGTTTCTGAGGCATTAAAAATTACAAGGTTTTCTCTACCCCCCCACACAATAATTTTTTTTATATATACTGTATATGTATATATATATATTAGGGTGGTCCTCAAAATCGAAAGTTGGAATTATTCAGCTCCCAGGGCCTCAATCTGTGAGGTTACCCATAAAAACACTGTGGTTAAAATTTCATTGAGAAATAATAATATTTACCCTGTGCTCATGAAGGTTGAAGTTTATAGGGTATACCAGCCTCTGGGTCCCCCCCACTTAAGGGTATTAGCCGCTCAGGGGTGGGGGTCTCATGGGTGCTGACGCCACTCATTGTCGCCCGGTTCGCAGCGTGGCCTTCCGAGCGTCCGGGAATTTCTTCCGGTGCTCTGCAACACCCAGGAGCATGTACTGCAGCTGGTCCTCCTCCTTCGTGTGGCGCCTGTTGTATTCTTGTGCCAATGCCACGGCCCGCTCGGCATGGTCGTTGGTCACGGACAGGTTCCGGACCACCTCGGCAGCCGCTTGGAATTGCTCGCTGTCCGGCCATTTCGACACGTCCTGTTCCAGGAATCCACGTTGCAATTGGAGTCGGTCGAAGAACTGGCGAGTCCTCCCCATCACGAATGTCTCTAATGACAGGGAAGAGCACGCCAGGACCGACGCTCTCTTGGGCCGGTCGTCCTCCTCCATTGGCTCCTCCAACATCGCAGCAGTCATTGCCTTCTTCATTTCCGGAGGAACATCGTCGTCGAAGAGAGCCAGGGCCACCAACTCCTCGGACAAGTACCACAGGTGGTTGGCGAATTTCGACTTGGCTGCTTTCACCACCTCCTTGTCTTCGTATTTTTCCAGAGCCTGGAGGAGCCAGAGATCTCTCAGGGGGGCCTTCGCCGCATTCGGGGCCTCCATCCACGCCTTTGTGTAGAACTTCACGGCGAACACATTCAGGCGCCGAACTCCGGCCTCTTCCTTGGCTGTGAGCCGTAACTGCCGCCGGAACATCCATACCTTCAGGGCGTACAACACCTTCGACATCCAGCGGGCCTGGTGCATCGCACCGGGCGCTCGGAACTGAGTCCCACGGGGGGGCACTCCGCCGAGGAAGATGATGGTGAGTTTCAAGAGCTCCAAATAATCATCCCCGGGGTGACCTTTCTGCAAGGCCTTCTTGCAGAACTCGATGATGGAGTCTGCATCCTCCTCGACGATTTGACGAGCGTTGGCATCACTCATGACGTGGTCGTAATCTTCTTGGTTCACAAACTTCCATTGCGCCTTGAATTGCTTGAAGAGCTGAACCTCAGGTGCCAACGACGGTCCAAGGACTTCCGTGAAAACCACACTGACAAGAAGCTCCAGGACATGGTGACGACATGCCAGATAGAGGAGGCTTCTCCCAAGTTCCTGCTTGATCAGCACGCATGCACCTGTGTTCTTTCCCGTGTTTGAAGCCGTAGTGTCGAACGAGAGGGCACCAACTTTGTCATCCAATCCCCAGTCTCGCAGAGCTTCCACCACAGCTTTGGCACAGTTTGCACCAGTACCGGAACCGAGCTGCACCTCGCCGCCACAAGAGACCAGGATCGGGAGTCGATCAACCTGTTCCTTGGACGTCAGATCCACCATCAGCTTCCCATCCCAGTGAACAACGAGCGCAGCTTCTCGATGGAAGGGCTCCTTGAGCTGAGTGGCAACTTGTTGGCATTGCGCCATCCTCTGGCGCCGTATGGACGACCGGTTGATGTTCAACTCATCAATGTTGTGGCCAAGGGACCGAGCTGTCTCACTGAGCACGTAAATGGCGTCGCAGTCGGTCAGATTCGTGCGGTCCAAGCTAGCCGCCAGTGCCGGTGAAATGATATTCGCCGGCCGACTGCGCTTGGGTGGGCTGCAACCTCCGACAGCGCCACGGGTGGGGGAGTCGCTGGGGGGTGAAGAGCTCGAGCTGGAAGAGGCCAATTCTGCTGTTTGAGAAGTAGTGGCCATTTCTTCAGTCGCACGGCGCCGACGGCGTTGTTCAGCCTCCCTCCGCTGCGCAACATTGCGCTCTGTGCAAGCCAGGACCACATCAGCTCCTCCCATGGTCCCCCTGCGGCCGGGTTCTCGTTGGGCGATCAGGAAGGCCTTGTCCTCCTCGATGTTCAGCATGTTCAGTGCGTCAGCGTGGGCGACATCGAAGAGGTTGCAGAACATCTGCTGGAAGGAGGCTTCCCGTGCAATCTGGGCATCTGAGCGTCGATTCTTGTTCTTCTTGAGAAGCTTGTATTCGCCATACAACTTCTCTAGGCTCTCAGTGATGTGGTCTCGTCTCGTCGTTGGAATCCGCGCTTTCATCCACAAGATAAGCACTTCATCAGCAACGGCCATGACAGCCTCCCTCGTCGTCGTTGCCGCCTTCGTGCTCAGCTTGTGCAGAGTCGGGCCGAGGACGTCGCCGATGGACGGCAGCTTGCTCCCTGTGAGTGCAGAGACTGGCGTCACAAGGAAGTCTTTTGAACGTGTACTGGCCATTTCACCAAAATAACACCTGGGGAAGATACATTGGAAACGTTTAATACCAATTCTAAAGGCAAGCCAAAAAAAAACACTAATCTGTCAATGGTGAGAGCAACACCACACACAATCCGACCCTCTCAGCAAGGCGTGTCAACGGCCCACATAGGGGCATAACTTCAACCTTGTTGAGCACAGGGTAAATATTATTATTTCTCAATGACATTTTAACCACAGTGTTTTTATGCATAACCTCACAGATTGAGACCCTGGGAGCAAGAGAAATATACGTTTGAAAATCCCCCCCTATGCTTGAGGACCACCCTAATATATATATATATATATAATATAATTTTATTGGCAGAATGGATTATTTGAGAAACCATGTTAGATTATGCAGAGAAATGAGATTATTTACATTACTTTTAAAGACAGAGAGAGAGAATCTACAGTGAGCCATATATATATTAATATTCAGTTAAGATTACATGGTCTTATTTGCTGGGATATAAGAAACTAACTATTGAAGTGAATGCACGGGGAAATAATTAATAGATTACTGGTAGGGACACTGAAAGACAAAAACAATGTGGGATTGACCCATAGCAAGTACGAGGGGACTGAGGGAGAAATGGATCATTAATAAGTGAAAATGGAAAACCTAGTCTGAGCCTATTGCTCAGATGAGGGTTTTTGTGAAAAATTCACAACCTGTACAGTATTGGATGATATTGTTGGATGGACCAAAGAGAAGACATTAATAGTATGGTAAGTTAAAACAGGTTATG
This sequence comes from Bathynomus jamesi, assembly GCA_023014485.1. Taxonomy (NCBI): domain Eukaryota; kingdom Metazoa; phylum Arthropoda; class Malacostraca; order Isopoda; family Cirolanidae; genus Bathynomus; species Bathynomus jamesi. Next base: position 900,921 of record JAJOZX010001171.1, on the reverse strand, counting down.
GCTAAATATCAGATTCACAACAATTAATTTTTTTAGAGTTCAAAACCCCATTGTTAAAGCTGACATGGTGTTCCAAATATCATGTAACATTTGGAATAGCCAATCAGCTTTTTAAACTATTTTTAGTCAGCTCTTGGGGTGGGGTTTTGAATCTAAAAAACATTCATTATTGTGACTCTTAAGGTAAGTTTATCTGGGAGTGGCTGTTTGAAATGTCACGTTCTAATAGCGTCACTGACCCATTTATATTTTTTTAAATATTGTATATAGAGAAATCCCCCGCGTTAACAACCTTCACATTAGTGGAAACTTCACTTGGATGGACTAAATTGCTGTCTGGTCATTAACATTCAGTTTAACGTAATACAGGTCATTAAAGTGAAGATTTCCGCTAAAAAAGTCTGTTAGCATCACTGAACTTCACTGGTGAGTACATTAAAATAAATATTTACGTCTGCATGTGTTCATAAGTAGGCAAGTCTATGTATGCATTTTCATGTTGTGTTGAATGTGGAGATTCGAGGGCTATACATGTGTAACTGTACTGAAGTATTTTGGTTATGGAAAACCCCACTTTAATGGCCCATAGTCCAGTAAAGTGGGGATTGTCCATACTTCTCTTTAACTTTCCCTGGTACGTTAAAGTGGGGGTTTTCCATACTTCACTTTAGCGGAAGTTTCACTTTCGTGACCACAGCCTCCCCCCAAAGTGTACACTAATGCGAGGGTCTACTGTATACAGTTTGAATTTAATTTAGAAAATTATATTTTTTCTTTATTTATATCTTTATTTTATTCATAATTTGTTTCATTAAATTATTAATTTAGGCAATTAGAAAAGGATCAACATAGAATAAAGGGTGAATACTCAATAGGTAAAAATTTTATGAAACCAGTTGGAAGAATTCTCAAGTTTCTGTAGGACATGTTTTAGAATTGATACATGGATGATCAACATAATGGGATTATGGAACACAACCAGCCAATATAACATATACCCAAAGCTGGGCACAAACCGTTAATCCGTTAATCGTTAATTAACGAAGTTAACTTTTTCGTTAATGATTTAACTTTTAAGTTAACTTTGAAAATCATTATCGGACTAATTAACTTCCGTTACATTTAACTTCCGTTAACTCAAGTCCGTTAACCCAAAAAATTCATAAATAAACGTTTAAAAGTTTCTATTATTTTCAGTGCTGAGCAGGTGCGTAATTAATCCACCACTGTTAATAGTGATGAACGAATTTCCATTTCCGCAGTGCAAAATCAGGCGATATATTTGTTTCCATCGCCACAATTTGTGTCTTACCAAATATGGTAGTTATTTATGGCATTGGTTTGAGCAAAACATGGTCGACTGTAAAATCAGGTGGAAAGATTTGCCATTTGAGTTGAATGTTTCAACTTCTTTCAAGAAATATCACGAGCATTTTAAGGCACTTTCAATAATATATGTGTAACAATTACAACAAATAACTACATTCGTTTCATTTGCAGTCTGTCTCTTGCGCAACATGTTTGTGCTAGTGAATATTTAAAAATAATCGTTGTCAAGTAAGTCATGTATATTTATAATATGTCTGTGAGTACCTTATTAGTAGTCTCCTTGATACATTTCAAGAACCATAAAACTGATTAGGTAAGATTTCAATTCTCATGTCACTTTGTTCTCTATGGGCAAGGACATCCTGAGGGCCAAGAGATCATCCCTGTCTGATGAAAACTTTGATATGCTAATTTTCATGAAGGGCAACATGCATCTCATGGACAAAATGGAGAACGAGAAGAAGAGGGAAAATTAAATTATATATATATTGTGTTTTTCATTTTTTTTATAATAAAAGTTAACGTTAATGGTTTATTGGTAACTTCCGTTACATGTTTAACGGTTAACGAAGTTAACTTTTTGGTTAACGGATTAGCGGTTAACGAAGTTAACTTTTTGGTTAACGGTGCCCACCACTGCATATACCGTATACAAATCCATGAATGTACAATCATAGCAGACAACAGGAAAGAAAAAAAAAATTCATTTGGCTCATGGATTCTATTCCCCTTGTAATTTGTTGATTTATCTATTTTTTAGTTTGTCAGCTTCAGAAAGTGCTTTTGAAATTATTTTTGCATTATTTGTAAAATTAGTTTGTTTTGGGAATTTTAAGTTTTTAAATTTTTTTCAGATTTAATTATTTGCATCTTGAAATTTTATTTAGAAATCAAATTTGGGTCATTAAAGTATGAAAATAGTCTTTGAATTTAGTTAATTTTAGTTTATTATGTTGAAGAGCCAAATTAGAATAATTATAATTTGCCAATTTTCTTTTACTTTATTTTTTTGTGAATTTGTGAATTCAACTTTACTATTCTAAGTATAATTTATTAATATCTAAAGCTAGTTTAAATTTAATTCCTTAGTTATCCTACTTTTGTATTTACTATAATAATAGTAGTAATAAATTTTTAGTTATTCTATTCTATCTTGAGAATTTGCAAATTATTGTTACAGTATATACATTTTTGGTACCTAAGTATTTTTGTAGGTAATGTTTTCATTCATTAATCTTTCAGTTGAGAGACTTGGTGTATACTTACATTTCCATCTCTGTTTGGCAAAGAATTATTCTCTATATTTTTATAAAAAGGTTTTCAAGCAAATCCTACTAGTTTTATTTTATAGAATTCTGTAAAATTTTAAAATTATTTTTCAATTTTTGATGGTGCTTTTATAGTTTCCTTAAATTATTTCATTAATGTAAGTTTGTTTATAGTTGACAACCAGTGTAGTTCAGTGTCATTTTCAATTTAAACTTACAATTTGAAACTGACTTGCTGTTTACAATTGGCAATTTAAGTCAAAATTCCAGTTTAAGTTAACTTGTTTAATATAAACTTAACTTCAGGATTTTTGCAATTATTACTCATTTAGGAATTTATTTTTCAAGTTCATAAACATTTTAAACATTGTTTTTGTTCTTTTGGGTTTCTTAATTTTTTGGAATATCCATCTTCGTTTCAATTTTGGTTATTTAAATTATCTTATTGAAATTTTTGGACATTTAATATCTTTAAGAATCCATTAAAACACAATTTAAGTTTGATTTATTTACATGTATGGCAACTAGATTTTCCACGAGTGTCCAATGAGTGATGGAAATAACTTTCCAGTAAGTATCAATTCAGTTGGATTATAGTAAAGTTTAATACATAGAAGCTTCACAAAGTGCAAACTACAAGCCATCCTGCAAAACCTGTGAAAAGAAGTCTTTTAAAAGATTAAAATTGTGTTTATAGGTTAACCTTTTAACTGCATTCACCGACATTTTTTTGTCCTTAACCGCGTAAAGTGACTGTCATTCACAGCTGTAAAAAAAAATTTCTCTTAACCACATTTGGTGACTGCATTCCCCTCAGACTTGAGTAGACCACCAGTCCCAGGTGCTGCTGTCATCTGGTGGCAGGAACAGCAATCAACAAGGGAGGCAGACACGTGCACCTGGTGGTGAGTCAGACTGTAGCTATTATTATTTTTTTAATACGTACTACTTTCCTAAGGGATGACATTGTAAGTTGTATGTAATTGTTTTGTACATATTTTGTATATTGTAAGTGTTCAGATTTCATAATGGTCTCATGATTTGTGTACTGTATATTTACCATTTGCACACACAGTATTATAACTTTTGTTTTTTTTTCCAACCTGTACTTCTCTCCTACAGAGTGAAGCATTGCGACTTTTATTTTTGTGATACTTTTTGTATATTTTATATTCAAATTTCATATATATATACAGCAAAATAATAACTGAATGAATACACTGTTTTGTTTCTTTTACCCAGTATGAATCCAAATGATGTGTGTGTGTATTTTACTAAAATTTACCTCAAATATGGGTTGCATTTTACAGGTAAAAATGATTAGTAGTGATATATAACTAGGTTTTCAGGTAAGATTTGTGTTTGGAATACATTTTGACACTATAAGCTATTCAGGCAAGTTTATCTGCAAATTATGGCAAAAGCAAAAAAAAATTCACTTTTTTTATATAAAATCATAAATTTCTCCTAGATAATCACATTTTTGAGGCATTTTATTGTCAGATATGGATTTCTCATGGTCTTTTCATACTAGAAAAGTAATAGAAAAATTCCTATTAGCACTTCAATTTTTTAGTGACTTAATACACATCCATGGGAATATTGCTGAAATCATATGGTGTGGTTAAAGGGTTAATAAGTGGATACCACACTGAATTAAGAAATATTAAGTACTGTATATAAAAAGGCGCAACAACAATGTGACATTTGAAAAGCCATGTTGGCTTTAGGGGTAGGGTTTTAAACTAAAAAAAATTCATTGTTGTGAATCTTGAGTTTTATTCAGGTTGAGAAATAGATTTAGTAGGTAACCATGAATGTGTTGTAGTCAGGGATCTATGTTCATTGTTGATAAAAAGGCAAAAGTAAATTTTGAATAAAAATTAGAGAGAATCATTGCCTTATATCCTTTGTCTATCATTGATGAATAACTACAGGGACTCAGGAAGTGAAAAGGTGAAAATGACCTGCATTTAGGAATAACTACTTACACTTCTGGCCTAAAGAATCCAAGTGGTCATAAGTGTTGTTAATGTGTTAGGTATTTTTTTTATTTTTATTTATTTTTTTAACATACAGGTTTGTCACTTGTCACTACCTACTCTTTGGCAAAGCCCATGGTGAGAAATTACTAGCCAAATTTTAATGACCACCTAACCTAGTGTATGCCTAACTCAGTCATGTGAGTAAGGTTCACCCTGACTGACCGACCCCTCGTATGAAATGGGCAGGGTTTCTGACTTTTCCACCTTCATTGTCATAAATCGGGCTATGAAAAAATATTCTTTAATTGTTAATAATAATTAGGCTTACCATATAGGCCTAAGCTACATCTATGCTAATGGATGTTTATTTCTAAGTTTAATATTTGTATTTATACAATAAATATCATAAAAATGTAAATCATTATTTTTTTTGTAAAGTGGTCAATGTAACGTGTTAATTTTTTCTAATTAAAAATTTTAGGGCTGAGTTTGTTGGCACAATAAGGGAAGAAATAAAATTATTGCTACAATTTTAAGTTTTTAAGCCTAACTTATAGTAGTTTTGTTAGCTGTAAGCTTTGTGAACTAATAATTCTATGCAGTGCCCAATGTACCTGCAGTAATAAAATACCTAAATACTTTATATTTTTTTCTTGTTTTAGATGAACTGATTTTGAGGTTATGAGCGTGGAGGTAGAGTCTGAGCAGGAGTTGCCCCCTGCCCAGGACTCCCTCCATAACGGACAAGATCCTGGTCTTGATGAGTGGAGGAAAAATGTTCGAGCTCGTGTTACTGCTTTAAAATGCCATATAATGGCTTCCAAAGGACTTACTCCAGAGGGTCACATCACTGACCCATATTCACCAGACATTTTACTCAAGACACAGCATAATGATATTTATATTAAAGACTCAAATAAGGAAGAAATAGACGCGTACGTTGCAGCTGCTATGGCCAAACTTCCTACGGAAGACCTCAAATTTCAATCTGATTTAAGATTGGAAGATGTTAAAGTGAATTTAGAGGAGGATGCACAGGATGGGTCAACTTCCCTTTCATCTCCTTTGTTGAAAGAGTCTCTATTCAATATTTCAAAGGCAGCCTCATCTCAGGAAGAAACACACACTCCTCAACCTTCAAGTACAAACTCTCCAGAAGTAAATTCTGATCTGAATCATGAGAATTTTCTTCCAACTAAAGATGATTCGCAAGAATTCAAAGAAATTCGAGAAGAGTTGTGCAAGAAAGTGAAAGAAATTGAAAAATTGTCGAAGATTAGAGATGAAGTAGAAAATGAATTGCAAGATTTGACAGCAAATTTGTTTCAGGTAGGCTTATTGTACTATTTGTAGGTTAAAGTTTGGGAAATCAAGCTTCCTTTACTTTTTGCACATTTGTGTGGTTGTAAACCTAATAAAGAGGACATTTTATAGCCTTTTTGGGTCTGCCATGATTCAGTTTATGGGCTGTGGAACTACGCAAAAGTAGTATTCTAATGCATTGTTTCTAAACAGCTGGTCCATGGAAGGAAAGCTATCAGCCCATGGAGTAATATCAGTAATGATTATGCTTCCTTTATGTTTTGACTCAGTGTGTGTCTGTCTGTCTGTAAAGTTGAATTCATAAGTGTATTTTATAGCTGATATTTGCCAGTTTCTGTTTGATAGAAGTTTAAGAACCACTGCTCTAAATGTTCCACAAGAGTGACTTTCATTTCTCATGTGCCAGACTGGAATACTGTTGGGTTGTTTTTAAGCATTTTTAAGTCACTGCATTTATTGCAGTGTTCTCTTCTATAATGTTCTTATTTCCAAATTAAAGGTGTATGTTATGAAAAATGACACAATGTAAATATTAAATGTAAGTAAGAGTGTAGCATAGTTTTAAGAAAAATAAATTAAAAACTTTTTGATTTCCACAAAGAAAATCATGATCAAATAGTGCTAAGAAATCCAGTTTCTAAAAGTGATGATCAACATTTTTTCTTGGGAGGCTCTACAAATTAGTAAAAGCAACTGTACATGTGTAGGCCAAAGTTTCAAGAAATTATATATACACACCTTTCAAAGGTTCCATGTGATGATTCCTCATTTCATTTAGGTCAAGCTTGTTGCCACTCCTCTTGAGTTGGCCTGGTGAAGTAGTGAGTTGGTTTCTTGTACTCTCCCCCTCACATAGGGTTCCAGTTCTCACTCCTCTCGCAACAAAACTATTTTCTTTCAGGGTTAAGGATGTTCCCTGTCTAGCCTTTAATTTGGGAACATGACTCTTCCTTTTCTACTTTCTACTGTTGTTTGGGGAGTTACGGGGTTCAGAGTAAGATTAGGGACTAGTTTCTCCATTATTTTCCAAGTGTAAATAATGGTGTATCTCTCTCTCTCTCTCCTTTCCAGTGAATATAGGTTTAGTTCGCGTAACCTTTCCCAGTAATTTAGTTCTTTTCATCCCTTGATCTTGGCTGTGAAGCTTGTCTGAATCCCTTCTTTTTTATTTGGGGATGTTAGGACTGAGCAGTATTCCAATTTGGGTATGATCAGTGTTTTCAGTAGAGGAATCATTATATTCCTATCCCTTCATTTAAAGGTTCTCATTATCTGCCCAGTTATTCTCTTTGCTCTGTTTACTGCTATCTTATTTTGTGTTTAAAATTTTGCATCATCAATCATTACAAACCCCTAAATCTTTTGCTCTAGAATTTCTCTTGAGTTTCCTGTCCATTTGGGGTATAATATTCCATGGATTTTAGGTCCTCTCTTTTTCCATACTGTAACAGCTGAAATTTCTCAGTGTTAAGCTTCATATTGTCATCTTCCATCCACTTCTAGATTCTGTTCATGTCTGTTTGTAGAGATCCTATATCTTCTGGGTTTCTTATTTTTCTACTGATTTTTGTGTCATTGGCAAAGGATGCTACTGTGCTGTCTCTGGTAACATCCTCATCTATGTCAGTTAGCATGATTATGAATAGTAGTGCGGAGTAGTTTAGTTTATTATTATATATATTATATATATTATAATGTGCCTCGGTGGTGTAGTGGTTAGCGTCGCTGACTACGAATCCATCGGCCCAGGGTTCGAGACCCGACGGCAGCCGGCGCGCAGCAAAACCCAGCTATTCATCCTTCCACACAATAAAGAAAGTGGTTGGTAGATAAATAGGTACCCTAGGTGGCCTAGTGGTTAAGACGCTGGGCTGCTGATGGGGCGTGGTTCGGATTCCACGTTAAACTGTAGGTCTAAGGTGGAGTGAAAAGCTTGACCTTCGTCAGAATGAACAATTCGGGCGGAAGCTACCCAAAGGTTAACCAAAGATATATATATATATATATATATATATATATATATATATATATATATATATATATATATATATATAAAACGAGTTTGCAGTGTTGGCTATGTTATCCTTATAGGTAGTTATTTATAACTTCTAAATATATTTATTCAACACACACACACGCACACTTGTCAAACATTTTACATGTACAGTAGTGGACAGTGGTGTATTTTTACATTTGTGTGCGCGCGCGCGCGCACGTGGGCAACTGGGCATAAGTGAAGTCGAGTGTGTGATAATTCACAGATGTAGCGGGCTAATTCTTTTAGTTCAGTAACACTTTTAGTATCTCAGAACATTAAAAAATGCATAAAAATTAAGAAACATATTTATTGTCATAAAGAAGATATGTTGATTAGGTTAGGTTAGCGAGCCCCTCACTATTTAATGACTTAACAAAAACCACCCTTCGAGCCCTCACTTGACTCCAAAACACTTATCACGCCCCTTCTCCGTTTGATGGCATTAAGATTAGGTAAAGTTCATCAGTTTTTTTTAGATATGTCGAACAGGTTTGCCGCTCTAACGTAAGAATTCGACGGCCCGAATCCAGTTGGAGGATCCCCTCGTTTGTAGACGGAATTGTATCAATAAGAAGTCTCGACAACGTCACACTCGGAGTTATGGAACCAAGAACAACACTTCGCACCTTTTCAATAAATTTTTCTTTTTAACACACTTACCTCGAGTAAATTACGTTCATCTCGGAATGTTACTTTCGAGTAAAATGTCCGACTCTTTCGCGAGGTAAATGCGTATAATTTATCATATATACTATATAGAATTATGCCACTCGGGTATTTACGGTGAATGGAAACACTGAAGTTCATTTCTTTGATTTAATTATTTCAGTTAAATTTCACAAATGATAATGAACAAATTAAATTTATAAAAAATTTAAATTTTGAGTTAATGATCGATTTGGTAATTTTGTTTAGAAATTTGGAAGAAGTAAATGTGAATATTTCTGAATCTAAGACTTAGGGTGAAACTATGGATAACAGTAACTGAATTTAACGCTAACTAAATTAAAGAAAGTTAAAAAAGTAAACAAAATTATGGATTTACTGTTCTTAAATTTACTACTACGGCAGAGGTTTAATAATTCCTAGGATGATGTAGCGTCACTAAACAATCAATCACAGAGCCTGCGTTCATAAAGTACAGGGGAAGAGCAAAGAACCCTGTCGTCGACGCTCCCAGGGTTTAAATAACCTCAGGGTAGGCGATTATGTAATATATATATATATATATATATATATAATACATTATAATGATTACACGAGATTATTGCAGTGGTTCGACTTTTATTGTAATGTTTTTTATGTATTAACATTATTTTTTTACTTATGATGATATTTGTTATATCAAACTTTTCTGCATTACAAACTGCAAAGAATGCCTGGCTGACTCGGCAGTGTCTCTGATGAGGCTTAACGTATGGGAAGCCCAAACACGAAACAGATTTTATTCAATTTAACTTTTGAAACACCGTGATTGAAGGTGGGCGCGAATTAAAATGAACCTGACATTGAAAAAAAGAGGTTAAATTGGCCATTAGTGCCGAGAGGTCTGTCCCAAGGCTGAATAAAATCGTCTGGCGCCAGCTAGAACAAAATCGGTAAAATGACGCTTGGCATTAATGAGTTAAACGATGTTTGCTTTTAACCCATTAGTGCCGAGAGGTCTTTCCCGGTCTGGCGTTAGCCAGAACAAAATCAGTGCAGTGACGCTCGGCACTAATGGGAATTTACATTAAAAAGCACTATGAAAGACGACGCATCTTAAGATCACAGAAACCAACAAAAATCTATTTGAAAATGAGGCACAGGATTGCTAGCTGTAAATTTTGACACTAACTGCTCTCGGCATACCAACTGAGATTTTAAAACTAATTTCTCTCTCTCTCGGCAGTTATTTAATTAACAATCGCATTAATTCCATTTATTACATTACACGAGATTACATACTTGAGATGCACTGCATAAAAGGGGGAAAACTGCAAAACTTCGATGATATGACTAAGGAATTTGGTTTAACATAGAGGGGTAATTTGTCATAAGCGAACTCGTTTGGACCGTAGAATTTACTCACCTCAGTTCTCTTGGGGTGACTGTGCTCTCCTATACAGAATCAGTATTTTTATGAGTTATCAACTTAATAATAACATGATTGCAATATTTCGGATTATGAAATTATAAGTAAATAAGGATTGTGATATATTTCCTTGAACAGGAAGTACTTCCTGTATGACTATTTGTATTCACTTTTGAGAATGTTCTGTCCGTTTCTTTTCTAGTACATAATCAGATTAAGTTTTACACGAACTTGTTATACGATATTCTCATAGTTTAAGTTATTCTTTTAATTGTTACCTTGTGAAAGGTACGGTACTGTTATGACATCATTAAGGAGACTTTCTCAGTCACTCGCTGAACTGGAGCAAGAATTACTACAGTGGAATGAATTTGACAAGGTTGATAGTTGGAGAAATCGAGAAAGGAGGGTCTACTTTAGTATCAATTAAATAATCATATTGGTTTATGACGACCAATTTATCGTGAAGTTATTTGATTGATCATGATTTTGGTAGAGAATATGGAGGAGCATTTTCGACTGCCTTCCCAAAAGCATAATCGCAGTTAACATAGCTTCCAAACTTACGATTATTGTGTCATTAGTTTTATAAAATTGCAGTTTCTTTATTTTTTTCTGAATGTAATAAAATGCTAAGTAGTTTTGATTTTATTAGGAAGCGCACAGTATGGTGCAGGGCGCGAACCACAGGGCAGCTATTGCTGAGAAGTCTTTTAAAGAAGCGAGCATGCAAGTGGAGGTTCTGCAAGCTGAAGTAGCTGCATTAAAGGAATTAGTAATTACTTCCACCCCGAGTGCTCCGAATCATCACCTTCATCCACAACTCATTTCTAGAGGAGCCCAAGCGATGGTTGCGGAAGCTGGTAAGTGTGACATTTCGATTGTAATAGAAATATACGTCGCTTACGATGAATTGTTATACATTATTAATCTTTCAATAATAGGCTCAGTAGTAAAACAGGTGCTAGAATGTTTTTGTATTAGTTAAACTATTACGGTTTGATTGTTGGTTGATTTGTATCATTGAAGGCAAACCTTTTAAATCAAGCTATGGATTTATGTCTCGCATTCAAGAAATTGCACTAAAGCCTACAAGTGTCTAGTCGGTCCACGCTTCCATTATAGCATGTAAACAATTTAAAAAAAAGATTTGAACAAAATTTTAAAAAGTGATACCTTAATATTTACTCTAAGCTCACGAGTCATTTAGATTTTAATTGCAGCTTCACAAATTTTAACCCAGTAACTTCGGATGTAAAGCTAAAAAGTTTGATGGTTGTTTTTTTGTAAATTTATTGACCGACTGGCCTCTTCTTGATTTCATACAAGTGTGTAAAATATTTGAGAGGCGTGGAAGGACTAGATTAATTTGTAGACCAAAGCTTACCGATGTCCAGTCAGACCATGCTTTGTACAAAATTTTATACTCGTGTGAAATCCCAAAAAGGCCAGTCGGTCATTAAATTTACTAAAAATACCACAGCCACCAAAATTGAGATATACACATCCATTGCCAATGAGATTAAATTTGTAACACTGTAAAGCTGCACTTAAAGGTTCGTGAACTTAAAGTAAATGTTAAGGTCTCGCTGGCTTAAAATTTTTTGTTCCAAATCTTTTGCGAAGTCAACCTATATCTAGTCAGGCCACGACTACAAAATTTCATGTACCGTTTTTTGGAATTGAGGAAAAGCCAGTGTAGTAATGCTTAGTTAAGAAGATTAATTTGTTTAATTAAATAAGATAATGTTTAATAAAAAAAAAAAAAAAAAAAAACCAGAATGTAGTGAACGCTTTTATTATATCTTTTTCTTCATTATTAATTTACGCTTCTTCCTACTTTACTATATCTCTATTGCTCTTTATTTCATTTAACTGTTTCTTCGTATAGTTTCCGGTAGCGACGCCGAGTTCTGACTCTAAAACCGTTATAAAGCAAAGGGGGACATTAATACTCTTATTTAACACTTGTTACGTTTTATTAATTTCGAAAGTGGTTTAGTTAATTAGGGGATATGCGAGTATGAAATATTACTAAATATATTTAGGTCGGAGAGGGACACACACAACTTATTTATTCTACGTTACATTTTGCCCAACTACGCGTAACGCGTTCTGCCTCAAGACTGAAAAACCGTTATAGGTATAGTCCACTCTCCGGGCCTAACGCGTTCTGCCTCAAGACTGAAAAACCGTTATAGGTATAGTCCACTCTCCGGGCCTATTTAGGATTACCAACCCTACCCATTTTAAACAATTCAAATCTAACAACCATGCTTTATCGTAATCATCACAATTTTTAGTAAATTTATATTAAACATTATCTTATTTAATTAAACAAATTAATCTTCTTAACTAAGCATTACTACACTCGCATCACCCCCTTGAAAATAAGTTTTTCCAATTTACAAAAATACCACAATAATCAAAATTTTGAGCCTCATATCCAAAGCCAGTGAGACTAAATTTGTGAAGCTGCACTCAAAATCTAAGTGGCTCTTAAGCTTAAAGTAAATACCGAGGTCTCCCTGGCATAAAATTTTTGACATGCGCCTCGGTGGTGTAGTGGTTAGCATCGCTGACTACGGATCCACCAGCCCCGTGTTCGATTCCTGGAAACGGCAGTCGGCGCATAGCAAAACCAATTGTTCATCTATCTATACAATAAAAGTTGGCTGGTAGATAAATCAGTACCCTGGGTAGTCTAGTGGTTTAGATCAGTGCTTCTCAACCTTTTCCAACATCATTCACCCTAAACATTTTTTTTTTTTTAAACTCGCTCACCACACTGAGTACAGTGGAAAAAGTAATATTTTAAATTTTGAGTGCTCATTATTATGGTTTATTTTTAGTTATCACACTACAGACTACAACATGAAAATTATTTACCGTGAAAGAAAAAATATTCAATGCTTTTAATATCTAATATTCAACGGTTGCTTCAACAAAAGTGTACATTCTTCTTTCACAATTTTCATTCACCTTGATTCTGATCTCATTCACCCGGTTGAGAAGCACTGGTTTAGACGCTGGGCTGCTGATAAGGTGGAGCAACAAACTTGACCTTCGTCAGAATGAAAAATTTGGATGAAAGCAAAACCAAGATTAACCAAGGTTATGAAATTATTTACGTGTAATGAGAGCGTGAACAGACTACATACAGGTAGACTGTCTTTGTATGAAATTATTTGCCTTATAATGCTAATATGGACCAACTAGATAGTGGTAGTCTTTGTGTAGACTTTGGTTGTATTCCATGTAGTCAAAGTTATTTGATAAAGAAGCTCGTCAAAATTTTTTTTTTAAATTACTTAATACGAGGACCATAAAACTTGAAATTAAAGGCTTTACATATTTTCTCCAGTTCAGTTATACCTACCACGAAAGAAATAAATTCGTAATAAAGAATGATATGAATAAAGTTTGCTAAATGAATCTTAGTTTAGTACATACAGTATATACATACATCAAAAAATCTTATTTTCCAAACGAGTAGAGGTGAGAAGGCACACAGCTCGGATATAAAATACAGAAGGTAATGAAAAATAGAAAAGGTAGAAACTAAAGCATGCACATTCATTCACATCGGTATCTTGGTGGACTCTCCCCCCGTACGTGACTAAGTTCAACACCTGCGGCGCTTCATACGATGCGTGGTGGTGGTGGTGGTGGTGGTGCTTCCATGCTTTGTTAAAAATGAGAGAGAGTCCAGAACTTACGTACCTCTAATAAACCAGCTCCATTCCAACCTACTTCCGGTGAATTCTTGTGCATCACTCGGATTAAATCCACGCTTCCTCGCGCACTCGTTCGCCATGTCCATTCATCATCATTTCGGTCTTCCTCTCCTCCTACCTTCGCAAACACTCTTATACACACTCTTTCACAACTCTTCTTCCATTCTTCCAGCATGTCCAAACCACCGTAACACACTTTCCTCATTTTTCACTTCCACTGACTTCTGAACACCACATCTGTCCAGGACCATAAGATTTTTCACTAGCAATCCGACACGCACCACACGCGCTTTTCAGGTTACCCATCCCTTTCATGCCATGTCACTGTTTCACACCCATCCAAAAGTGTCGGTACTAACACGCCTTCATGTAAACATCTCGCAGCATCTCTGCCGTCTCCGCTTCCTCACAACTGCTTTTAGCACGCTCGCCACCTTTCTTCCTTGATTCACTCTATTGTTAACTTCATCCGCAGTCATACCTCTTTTGTTCAAAAACACATTCCAAATGTTTAAGACGCTACCATCTCTTCCGTCTCATCACCATCACATGACACGATTCCATCCATAAATAGATCGAACAGCCACGGAGACATCACGTATCCTTGACGCACACCAACAGTTACAGTATATCAAACCATTCACTCATTTCTCTATTTTACTCTCACACACGCACTACTTCCATCGTAGAAACTCTTCGCCGCATTCATGAGTCTGCCATCAGCCCAAGACCCGCCACAATGCTTCTTTATTTACTCTATCATACAGTTCCTCAAGACCCATAAAAGCCACGTACATTTGCAATCCCTTTCACGCGCTTTCTCAATCACTTGCCTCATTGCAAACACGTATGCCACACATCCTCTTCCACCTTGAAGACCTCCTCCTCATCATTCACCGAGCATTCTATAATACCACGATACGCAATATGTAAGAACCCAGTTCCCATTCTCCATGGGGTGGGCACAACGCTTGAACTCGGGACTAAAACACGCACAGATGAAAGAAAATAAAGGGTAAATTTACTAAAACAAGTTCTGGAGAAGAAATGCATGTACATTGATACTGGGATCTTAAATCCAGCCTAGGTTATTAGTCAGCCTCGTTAAAATTTATTTAACAGTAACCTCTTTAATTATGAAATCTCGATTTGGAAAATTGAAGCTTTGTATTAAAAATAGTTTGCATTGTTCACAGTTCTCATTACCCTCAGTCAGTATCTGTGCAGTCAATCTCGAGCAATGATATCAAGGTCAAAATTGGCATTATATGAGTATTGTTTTAATAATTAATTAGGAATATTAAAACTCTTCACCAAAAAAAATGTAATAATATAATGTTGTGGTAGAATCTTACTTAATCACGCAAACACTAATAATGATTCTATTAGAATTCAATTTTTTTTTTTTGTCACGTTCTTTCCCAAGGTAAAATATTTCATAGAGGGCACAAGAAGTCCCCTTCTGATTTCGACTTGAAGTACGGCAGAGACACTACGCCTCCGAGCTCTCCTTTGAAGGAAGGCAGATTATTTGATCCTTCAGCGAGTTCAAGTATTCCATTGGACCCCGAGTGTTGGGAGGTAACTTCATAATCCTATTTCACCCATTGAAAAGGCAGTACCTAATAAATTTACCGCAATTTCATTTCGTTTTTGGATTGAAATTTTTGCGCATTTACATCTTAGGTTGATCCAGTGTTGCATCGTGAGTTCGTTGGGTGGAGGCAAGATCCCGTTTTGAGTAGAACGAATTCCTTTATGAATAGAGTCTATAACGAAGATATCGACCTCTGTTTATCATTTCCTAACTCTACTTTGGCTCACAAGGTACAAAAGGCGATTGAAGAGAACTCTCTCTACATTGAGGAGGTGAATCCTCGACAGAAAAGTAGCTGTCCCAAGTGAGTTTTAACATTATTCGTACCTTTCTTTCCTTGACTCGTTTCGTTTAAAGTTTGGATGAAATTTTCTTGAACTTTTTATGTGGCTAATCATTGGTTGAAAATGAAGCGGGCAGTTAATTCCTTCACTAATTTTGTAACAAATTTAAAAATTTTCTTTTTCAGCTACGATCCCGACGAAACCAGGTTATCGTTCTTTTCTCTATACAGTTTGTGTGCCTTAACATTGCTAACATTTGTGCATTTGTTGAATGTTTGCCTCACCCTCGCTATTGGCATGATCCCTTTTATATATATATATATATATATATATATATATATATATATATATATATATATACAGTGTGTCCGTAAAGTCATGGTGGGATTTTAAATAGCTATATTATTGCAACGAAACATGATAATGAGATGAAAAAAGGCAAATTGAAGAACAACTCTAAAAGAATAACTTTATTTAACGTAGTTCGATATGGGCTCCTCTGGTAGCCCTGCAGACATCTAGGCGGTGATGTGTGTCCGTAAAGTCATGGTGGGATTTTAAATAGCTATATTATTGCAACGAAACATGATAATGAGATGAAACAATGCCAAATTTAAGAACAACTCTCAAAGTTGTATCTTGTAGTTAGTCTAGGCTAAGCTTAACCTTTATCTCGTAGTTAGTCTAGGCTGTCCACATGCCTATGTTGAACATGAGCGTAATAGCCCGAAAGTTAATGTGTGGTGTGCTCTAGCACGAGATCGAGTGATTGGCCCATTTTTCTTCGCGGAACCCACTGTGACGTCACACAACTACCTCGTTATGTTGGAACATTTTGCAGTACCCCAATTTATTGACAATAATGTCATCTTTCAGCAAGATGGTGCTTCTCCGCACTATGCCAACGTTGTTCGAGAATTCCTTAATGAAAAATTTCCACAGAGATGGATAGGAAGAGGAGGATGGAAGCCATGGCCTCCACGCTCTCCGGACCTGACACCTTTGGACTTTTATTTGCGGGGTTACGTCAAGCAAAGCGTGTACAGTGTACCCATTAGGGATATTCATCACTTGCACGAGCGAATCAGGGAAGCTATCGCATCCGTCACTCCTGATGTTCTTGGGCGTGTGTGGCTGGAATTGAATCACCGCCTAGATGTCTGCAGGGCTACCAGAGGAGCCCATATCGAACTACGTTAAATAAAGTTATTCTTTTAGAGTTGTTCTTCAATTTGCCTTTTTTTCATCTCATTATCATGTTTCGTTGCAATAATATAGCTATTTAAAATCCCACCATGACTTTACGGACACACTGTATATGTATATATATGTATATTCCTTAGGTATCCATTGCAGTTTATCTTTAGGGTCTGTGGTCATGGTAAAAGAATTCTTTGCCAGAGCATAAAAATATACTTTTTAACTGCGTAATTGTTTGGTATGGGGGATCCCTTTGAAAAATTTTCATTCTGGTTGTATAATCATTTAATGACAGCCTCTACAGAAAATCTTTCTTCCAATGAAATATTTTGTTGTAACTAACTGTCCTCCAATTTGACGAAAATGAACGAAAGTGCGTAACTAAGAGAGAAAACATTTAGTAAGTGCATGGGGTAGTTATCCATTTTCCTTTGAATCTAAGACTGTTGCATTGAAACACCCTATCCCAAACTTAAATTTATCGTTATAAGTTGCGCTTTAAATAAAGGCTTAAATATTCTGCCTTTTGAACCCATTGTAGCTCTAAGGATTAAAAAGGAACCGAGCTTTTGAGTTCTTAAGTTTTTCTTAATTTGTGTATAGTTCAAGGTGAAACTTAGTGTTTTTCTCTTTTTATGATTAGATTATTTTCTTAACTGAAAAAATGCATTTTATATTTTCTATTTAAGGTCATAAATTGATAATGATTTATATAAGAAAAGTAGGTGATTTTAAAATGAGTGCTAATTTGCTAAGCATTAAAAATGACTAAATAGCATTGTCATTTGAAGTCATTGTTCCTGAAATTTTGCATCAACATACGCTTTACGGAAATACTAAAGTTGAACTCGTGTTCTGAATTTTTGCAGGAAATGCGTTCTACTTGACGTCCCGCGGTACTGCAAGTACCGCTTTCGCTTGGGAGACGAGGACGATACCTGGTACTACATATCGCAACTGGCTAGAAACAGAGTTAGTTATTATATAGTCTCGTGACGACGCACCATTATTTCCTCTAGTGGTTCGAGGATTCTCTCCTGAATCTTGAATCTTTATAATTTTAAACCTTTTTTGCTCGAAGAACCTTAAATTTGTTTGCAGCGGTGAAGAAGTACAACTTGGTACATGGTATTTAAGTTATATTATTAGTACTATATTTAGTTTTTAAAGATTTTTTAACTAAGGACCAGTTACTGTACTTACAAAAGATATTGAGGTGGTCTTGCGCTACTGTATACAGCCTGACATTATAGCAGTGAATCAATTTTATTTTATCGTCCAACGAATGAACTTGACCCGTTCGCTCTATTGGGGAAAAGGAGGGTGAAACTGGGTACTTAGTGCTAAATTGTCCGCAACTCGTATGTTCCTGCCTCAAAAAATCTAATTTTTCCGCGCTCACGAGCTTTATCGTATCCACTTTAAATTATTAAGGTTGATTTTTTGGTTGTTAACTGTTAGTGCTCGAATCTGTTTTTTCAAAGGAGGGAGATGCATTTTACCCCACTGGTAGGATAAAAAACAGTAATGTATTTGTGTAAAATTGTAGTTAAAATACGTGTTTACAGAAAAAAGAAATGATTTCTATATATTTCGAACAAAATAACACTGCAGTGTCAAAAAATCTTAATAGGCCTACTTGCAAATTTCACAAAGAACTTATATCACAGCACTCCTCTAAAAATTATACTGTATATTTTCTACTGCGCACAAAAAAGCGTGTCTGTTGTACGGGTTCCACCTCCATACCGATAACACATGGTTAAGCAATTGCTAACTGCATTCACAACTAGACAGAAGCACCACACGAGCAGAAAAGGCGGGTACCGTGTTTTACCGTACCACCCCGTTTTACACTATTATTACCTACTGATTGTCATCTAGTCTACCAAGTAATTTGGGGTCACTAGTTCAGTAGGATAGAATATTTCGGGTGTTGTTAACGTGTTTAGAGAAGACACGTCCGTCGTAAATATTCACCTATATCTCTCCTACCTTTACTACATGAGATGCGTCAAAAAAAAAAAAAATAATAATAGTCAATATCTCGACGCGACATTTAATGACGAGTAGACAAGTATTTTAAGTTAGATTACGTTAGTTCATTAGTGTGTCGATCGGGTGAGCTTTCCGTCAACGTCAACGAAATGTGTATAGTTCCTAAAGAATGGTAAGAGCCTTGACTTTTAGAGATACGTTCTTCGACAGATCCAGATTTCATCATTTCACATTTGGAGGTCTAATATTAGTGGATGTGAAGTCCATATGAAGCCTTTTACAGTCTTCGGTTCACTGTTAAATATGGTGTTATAGTGCGGGAGGCAATTTAGTATTTCGATGAGGAACGTTTAAATTGCCCTGGGCTCGTAAAAATCTCGATGAGCTATCCTCGTAGTTGAAGAAGGAACCTGGAACGAAATATAATTCAAAACCTTGTAGGTTTCGTGTCACGCGGGTGCTCGTTAAATGTAGAAGGTGGTGCCACTATATACTACAACAATTTTCTTTTCGGCATTTCCATGAAATGTAGAATTTACTGGCTTTCCGAGGACGTGGGTTTTAAAGAATAGGCCTTCGGCCTATATTCGAATCTTCATCAGGTTACCTTTTTCCAAATCACCCCCTCCCTCAATTCCGTCCCGCTTTTCCTATAAATTGACCTCTCTCATCCCTCTTACTCGCCTAATCAGACGTTAGTATAAGCCGAGAACTTGAGCTCGAATAAATTCACGTATTATTTTGATTTTATTTCGTTGATTTAGCTTTTTGTAATTGAGAATATTCACCAAACAAAGGTTTTTAGTTCAGGAAGTTGGATCTTACGTTTTGAAATCTCATAAATTTTCTTATACTTTTTCCTTAACACTAAAATTAGCTGTATTTTTTTTTTTTAACTAAATTAGGAACCACATTAAACTTCAGATCTGGCAGTGTGTTGCTCCTGACGAAATGGAAGGATTTAGCGTGTTCTAAATGATAGCATTAGATTTATACCGTTATTACTAAAGAATTTAAAATTTCCTTTCTCCCTATTACAGATAATTTCCGTTTGTGATTTTCTGAGCTACTTGAGGTACATTAAGCTCGGCCTGGTCAAAAGTTCAAGTAAGAATAACGTAACATTCATTCGCTGTTCCTGAGAAAATTTAAATGCGATGTATTCACTGCTGTAGTCTATTTTACATTTTTATCTTTCAGTTCACGATGTGTATTGGGAAATCGTGAAATTGAGAAGACAGATGTCATTAGCGAGACTGGGATTTTAGAATTGGAGATACATTTCTCACCCTGTGATTAATAACTTTAAGAAATTAGACGAGATTTAAAACAGTTTATAGGATCTGGATATTTTAAGTACAAATTGTATTATTTTTGCGTTTTTCTATTTATTAATTTTTTTATTTTTTTCGTTTATTCAAAAGTAGAGATAGTTGTTGACGAATTGAAATTTTATGTGTAATCTTGTGTAAAAATCGGAGCTAAATTCATTCGGTGTTTGAAATATATATCATTAATTGTAGGTGTGACAGTCGAGTTATTTCGGAGGATGATTTCAAGCGAGAGCCAAAGGCTGAACACTCTTGAGAAAACAAAAGTAATATTGATTTATGTTCGTACGTTTGTGTTTATGATGTATTTCTTATGTGACTATTGTCGTTTTATCGATGTGTGTGCGCGTGTATCTGAGGTCACTGTGAGTGAGGGAAACTTAGCTGAAGAATCTGATATACTGAAAAATATTGGCAATTTGTTCACTTGATTTTTTTTTCTCACACAAATATATGTGGCGTTAAGTGTTCTGCTGGTTTTGGTGAGTATAGTTTGCTGAAACTCTGAAATTTAATTTTCTCCCATTCCCTCATAGTGAGGTCCTAAATGGATTGGTTAAACCCATTCCTTAAACTGATTCTTCACTTCTTTCTCTGTCCATACTCCGTAACTGGGTGTACTCAGAAGAGTTAAAAATAGGACCCAAATGTCCTGCTTCCTGAAGATGTTTGAAGGTTTTATAACGATAATCAAAGTCTGTCTATTTTTAGTAAGATATAACGTTCCTAGTTTTATTCCTGTTAAACTTCAGTAGATAATAATTCATTCTCAGTGAAGGAGGAGGGGATATTATGACTATAATATTGAGTCCTATAAGACGGATTGAATAAAATGTCCAAAGGATTTTTTTGTATTTAAATCGTCAGTCTCTATTCCTGTCCCATTTGTGCCAACCCTTCTAAATGTTAAGATCAGCCACTGTCTTCCTCTCTGTTTTAGCATCTCTAACGTATCCACTAGGCAGTGTTTATTTTTTATTCAATTACTTTCTTTTTATAACAGCTGTAGTATAAGGATTATTAAATGGAGTTTTCACCCACTTCGTTAGAAGTAGAATCTCGCTTCATTTTATTTTCGAAATGGGAATTTGTTTGTATTTTTAGGAAAGAACATTCCAGCTGCCCATTCAAGTTGATATACCCACTTTGCCCACCCTTCTTCTTGTCATTGCAGAATAATTATTTTCTCGGCCACGTTCCTTCTATGATAGTTCATGTGAAACGTTATATTCATTAGCTTCACTTTGAATTTTATAATCAATCACAATTTTAAGAATCAAAAGGTGAAAGTATTTTTATTGTTGCCCCACTATAGCCAGTAAGTTAATTCACATTATCGTTATCTATCTAAACTAGAAAATGGGTAGCTGGTATTGTTTTCGTCTTGGGACGAAAATTTAATCTGAGAGAGACTGGTATGAGTTTGTTTTGAAATATTCCATCGATGGCCACTACTTATTTCACTATACAGTTATAATGTTTGAATATTTAATAGTTATATTATCTAAGTAATAAATGAGTATCTTTTCACTGAAGTTTGATTTTCCATTATAGTTTTCGACCCTCCTGGAGATACGGGGTTAAGAATTGGTACCCCGCCTTCCACGTGCGAGTTGTAAAAGGCAACTATACGGGACCCCTGTGGATGGGGTTATATCCTCCGCTTCCCCTTGTGTAACTGGGCTGCAGATCGGGCTAGGGTCCCATCTCCAGAAAAATATTCTCACGAGCGACGATAGAAGCCTCCTCCTTGGGCAGTTCGACTTCCAACACGCCCGTAGGAAGTTTTTGTGCATTGTAGGATGTTAAGAGTTATGAATTAAAGGAGGGTGTAAGTGGCAAATATTTGTCGGGACAGATTTTATTTAGAGTGGGGGCTCCAAGAGAATTAAAAAGAACGAAAGGTATAAAATTTGGTGTGGGTGGAGGTGAGAGGAGTGTTGCTTTGCTAATGAAAGGTGAATGACACGAACATATAAAGGATTATAAATGTGCTAGACAGCTGTCTGTGTTTAAGGTTGTGATTGTAGCATATACCCCACGTGAGGATGGATGTGTAGAAGAGAAAGATAATTTCTGAAATGTGCTAAGTGATGTGGTTGGAAGAATGAGGGATGCATATTTTGTGTTGTTAATGGGTGACGAATGGGGAAGTTGGGGTTGGAACTGAGCCTAAAATGACTGGGAGTATGGTGTGATCTCTGGCAAATACAAGTGCTCATTTTGTGGTATCTGGGTACAGTAGGAATGTCATGTCATATATCATGGCTGTTTAATATATGTATAATAGGGATAGGGTGATGCTAGATAGAATAAACGAAGTGGGAGAGATGAGTCACAGCGGTCGCATCTGTTGGGTGAATCGGAATAAATTGAGGAAAGCAGTGCCAAGTTTGGTTGACGTTACTAGTATTGAAAGCGAATGTAAATGAAGGTAAAATGCTTAACATAGCAGTCACACCATGTACTAATGTGATGAGTAGAGAAATTTGGGAGTGTTCGACTGACGAAAGAAGTACACGTACATTGGGAGCTAAAAGTAAAGTGAAAGCAAAGCATGGGCGAAATGAAAGCTCTGGTAGGAAGAAAATGTGTAGGTATAACAAGGCTTCCATGACGGTGTACTAGTCGCAGCAACGATATATGGATGTGAAGCACTCGTTTGGCATGAGTTTACAGTCAAAAGAGAACAGTTGAGATAAATAATAGCGTACATGTGAAACGGATTGACCATATAAGAAATAAGCATAACATGCTACATTGGTACAGTGATGGAATTGTGAAAAAATATCTACAGTAATCAGTGTGTAGGTGCGAGAAGCAGAACAAGATTGCGTAAAAGATGAATAAATACAAGTAGTGAATGTAAATAAACGGAATTGATACAAATGTGGCACAAGAGCTGGAGAGGAGTTGGGGGGAATTGAAGCGGTTTGCGAGATAAATAGACACTACTATGACCTGACATACCGTGATAGAAGTATACCCCTAAACTTGTCATGAAAAGTAATACTGGATCCTTGAGTTTGGGGTGATACCTTATTCCGATGATCCGGAATAAGCGTCGTGCCCACCCTAGGAAAATGGGAAATAGGTTTAGATTCTGTATGTACAATTGTACATGCATTATCTGAACCACTCACTTTCATTCTTGAGAGGGTAGGCACGATGCTTGAACTTGGAGACGAAAATCATCCCGTCTCTAGTGGTAGGTGAAGGGAGACAACGTTTGGCGAACTCTTGTACCATATTTACATTAACCCCCGTGGTTATCATACAATTACTAATTTTATACGGCCATCTTTTGAGATATTCGTTTCACCTACTCACAGCCAGACACCTTCACCTTTCTATTACTATTCACACACTCCACATGGCCGTACAACGTTGTATCCGCCATTCTCATATCTAATGACTCCTGGTCAATCTGTCTTCAGTCACATTTTTTTTAGATTGCTCGCTCCCGTTTTCACTCGATTGAATTATTATGCCAGTCAGTCATCTCCCATACATTACATTAGTGCTGTACCACTACACTTTTGTGTGAGCTTTTCATTGCGCCCAGGGGACGCTTACTTTATTCATTAAACTTCCAATGTACTTTTGTCTATCAAATGCACGTTCTTACACCCCTAAATTTCCTCCACGTATCACATTATTACATAGTAATTTGCCTCCTCTTCTCAAGAACCATTCACTTTCAAATGTCATCCAAACTTGTCACTCCTCTCGTCAATTCATTCTGTCCACCCAGAAACATTAAATAGGACCTGCCATTCCTTCCAAATTCAGCTTTATTCCTAGTTTTTCTCTCGTATGCACATTAAATAGCCATGGCGTACTCCCAATGTACACGTACATTGGGAGCTAAAAGTAAAGTGAAAGCAAAGCATGGGCGAAATGAAAGCTCTGGTAGGAAGAAAATGTGTAGGTATAACAAGGCTTCCATGACGGTGTACTAGTCGCAGCAACGATATATGGATGTGAAGCACTCGTTTGGCATGAGTTTACAGTCAAAAGAGAACAGTTGAGATAAATAATAGCGTACATGTGAAACGGATTGACCATATAAGAAATAAGCATAACATGCTACATTGGTACAGTGATGGAATTGTGAAAAAATATCTACAGTAATCAGTGTGTAGGTGCGAGAAGCAGAACAAGATTGCGTAAAAGATGAATAAATACAAGTAGTGAATGTAAATAAACGGAATTGATACAAATGTGGCACAAGAGCTGGAGAGGAGTTGGGGGGAATTGAAGCGGTTTGCGAGATAAATAGACACTACTATGACCTGACATACCGTGATAGAAGTATACCCCTAAACTTGTCATGAAAAGTAATACTGGATCCTTGAGTTTGGGGTGATACCTTATTCCGATGATCCGGAATAAGCGTCGTGCCCACCCTAGGAAAATGGGAAATAGGTTTAGATTCTGTATGTACAATTGTACATGCATTATCTGAACCACTCACTTTCATTCTTGAGAGGGTAGGCACGATGCTTGAACTTGGAGACGAAAAACATCCCGTCTCTAGTGGTAGGTGAAGGGAGACAACGTTTGGCGAACTCTTGTACCATATTTACATTAACCCCCGTGGTTATCACACAATTACTAATTTTATACGGCCATCTTTTGAGATATTCGTTTCACCTACTCACAGCCAGACACCTTCACCTTTCTATTACTATTCCACACTCCACATGGCCGTACAACGTTGTATCCGCCATTCTCATATCTAATGACTCCTGGTCAATCTGTCTTCAGTCACATTTTTTTTAGATTGCTCGCTCCCGTTTTCACTCGATTGAATTATTATGCCAGTCAGTCATCTCCCATACATTACATTAGTGCTGTACC
Organism: Bathynomus jamesi; assembly: GCA_023014485.1. NCBI lineage: Eukaryota > Metazoa > Arthropoda > Malacostraca > Isopoda > Cirolanidae > Bathynomus > Bathynomus jamesi. Next base: position 875,894 of record JAJOZX010001171.1, on the reverse strand, counting down.
ACTACACTTTTGTGTGAGCTTTTCATTGCGCCCAGGGGACGCTTACTTTATTCATTAAACTTCCAATGTACTTTTGTCTATCAAATGCACGTTCTTACACCCCTAAATTTCCTCCACGTATCACATTATTACATAGTAATTTGCCTCCTCTTCTCAAGAACCATTCACTTTCAAATGTCATCCAAACTTGTCACTCCTCTCGTCAATTCATTCTGTCCACCCAGAAACATTAAATAGGACCTGCCATTCCTTCCAAATTCAGCTTTATTCCTAGTTTTTCTCTCGTATGCACATTAAATAGCCATGGCGTACTCCCAATGTACACGTACATTGGGAGCTAAAAGTAAAGTGAAAGCAAAGCATGGGCGAAATGAAAGCTCTGGTAGGAAGAAAATGTGTAGGTATAACAAGGCTTCCATGACGGTGTACTAGTCGCAGCAACGATATATGGATGTGAAGCACTCGTTTGGCATGAGTTTACAGTCAAAAGAGAACAGTTGAGATAAATAATAGCGTACATGTGAAACGGATTGACCATATAAGAAATAAGCATAACATGCTACATTGGTACAGTGATGGAATTGTGAAAAAATATCTACAGTAATCAGTGTGTAGGTGCGAGAAGCAGAACAAGATTGCGTAAAAGATGAATAAATACAAGTAGTGAATGTAAATAAACGGAATTGATACAAATGTGGCACAAGAGCTGGAGAGGAGTTGGGGGGAATTGAAGCGGTTTGCGAGATAAATAGACACTACTATGACCTGACATACCGTGATAGAAGTATACCCCTAAACTTGTCATGAAAAGTAATACTGGATCCTTGAGTTTGGGGTGATACCTTATTCCGATGATCCGGAATAAGCGTCGTGCCCACCCTAGGAAAATGGGAAATAGGTTTAGATTCTGTATGTACAATTGTACATGCATTATCTGAACCACTCACTTTCATTCTTGAGAGGGTAGGCACGATGCTTGAACTTGGAGACGAAAACATCCCGTCTCTAGTGGTAGGTGAAGGGAGACAACGTTTGGCGAACTCTTGTACCATATTTACATTAACCCCCGTGGTTATCACACAATTACTAATTTTATACGGCCATCTTTTGAGATATTCGTTTCACCTACTCACAGCCAGACACCTTCACCTTTCTATTACTATTCACACACTCCACATGGCCGTACAACGTTGTATCCGCCATTCTCATATCTAATGACTCCTGGTCAATCTGTCTTCAGTCACATTTTTTTTAGATTGCTCGCTCCCGTTTTCACTCGATTGAATTATTATGCCAGTCAGTCATCTCCCATACATTACATTAGTGCTGTACCACTACACTTTTGTGTGAGCTTTTCATTGCGCCCAGGGGACGCTTACTTTATTCATTAAACTTCCAATGTACTTTTGTCTATCAAATGCACGTTCTTACACCCCTAAATTTCCTCCACGTATCACATTATTACATAGTAATTTGCCTCCTCTTCTCAAGAACCATTCACTTTCAAATGTCATCCAAACTTGTCACTCCTCTCGTCAATTCATTCTGTCCACCCAGAAACATTAAATAGGACCTGCCATTCCTTCCAAATTCAGCTTTATTCCTAGTTTTTCTCTCGTATGCACATTAAATAGCCATGGCGTAAATTTTGGTAATTTGGGGTATGAAGTTTGCGGGGGTCCATAAAAAAACAATCAAACCAAAATAATGTACTCTAAATAAAAATGTCAGTTACAATCAGGTATATATACATCATTCAAACATCCTCCTCTTCGAATGGAGTTTGTAATTCTATGAAATCACTCTCTCCAAATTCGTCGAGAATATGTTCAGTAACGTTCTTGTCTCTATAATTGTGGTACGTCGCGGTGGTTGATAAAGAAAAGTTCGTCGGCTTCGCCTCACGGAGAGCTTTTGCCGCCTCCGCTTTCATCTTGACCTGACGAAAGGAAAAGAAAATCAGTGCTTAGTTGTAAGTTTCTGGCAGTGCTACTAAAACAACTGGGAAAATTGTGTTCTTTCCCAAGGAGTTTCCTGTTTTAATGGAATTGAAAGGCTGTTAATAATGAGGTTGTATAACCACCTCCGCAACGTCTATGGTCATATGATGATCTAGAGCTTTACACGGTATCTGAACCACGGGTCGCTAAATATACATACTACTATCCAGACCCAATGTCACTCATCTTCACTGATGAAAGAGAATGCCATTACGAAGTACGTTTGTAGGAGTTAGTAAAATCAGTTTCTTTACGCGATCCGCAAAATTTGATAATTTGATGGGGGGGGGAGGGGGTCGAAACATATAAAAAAGTTTCTCCAATTCCACAGTATGGACGTAGTTGGAAATGATCTCAACATCTTGTAAAAAGTACTGTATATGCGACCCCCCCCGCCAATTTTACTCTCCCCACAGATATAAACCCCAAATGTGACAATCATGCATTATATTAAGTAGATTAGATTAATTTAGATACAATAATTTACATAATCTCACTTTTAGTTTGATTGTTTATGATTTAATTCCAAATGAGTTATATTAAATTCAGATTGAATGATTCAATTGCTAGAATTTAACAATTAGTTTCTTGTTATTAATGCTACTAGGCCTAAATAAGTGAAATCAGGGCGACAAGAAGCAAAACGCACAATTCAACATTTGGTCACCCTGCAGAATTTCCACCTTCAATGGCTGACGTATTTAGGCATTATTTATTGGTAAGAAAACGAGAAGAACTGATTTCGAAAGGTTCTCTTAGAACAGCAAAAGAATGTTACAGAATTGTCACTAAAGATGTGGAAGCCATTTGGGAGAAGTTTTCCTTTCCACATATAGGATTTGAAGGAATAGCTATAAAAGTTGAACGATTGATAGAATCTGCAGCCAAGCTAAATAAAGTACGATTAAAACAAAGAAACAACCGTTTTCAGCAGGTGGTGGAGACATTCGATGAAATGTTTGATATTTGCACTTGTTACGATAAAAAAAAATCAGTCGAACGGATTGCAGATGTGATGATAGAGTTCCAATGATTGAGTGGGAGTCTTTTGTGGGGCAGAAAGAAAGAAAAGGGAAAGGGAAAGGGAAAAAAAAACCAACCAGGACCAATCGATAGAGTAACGACTTCCGCAAGAAAGAGGACTCACGATAGAGTTAAAGGATTAGAAAGAAGAGCCAAGATAAGCATAAATTGAATGTCGCCTCAACCAGCAAACTGGACACACTACATATTATGGAAGATGAGAGCATGGAAATTGATGATGACAGCGACGATATTGACTTGGTTTTCTCTCAGCTCAAAATCCGGAACAATCAGAACAGAGTTATTTATGATAATAATTTAACAATAACAGCAGATAGATACCGTGTAAGTTAGAGCTACTGCAGCTATAGTAAATGCAGCTTTAAAAGATATGGGAATATTAGACGAAACCAAGATTGGATAGGAAAAAAGTGGAAGGAGAATGATTATGTTCTTTTTACCCCCACTTATTCTAAGTGAAATCAGAGAAAACACAGATTGAAGGCATCGGATTTGATGGTAGAAAAGATCAAACTAAGACAAAGAATGGAATGGAATACGAAGAAAATCATGTAATAGTCAAAGAACCTAGTGATGTTTACATGGATCATGTAGTTCCAGATAACGGAACTGCTTGTATTGCAGATGAAATAATAACTTTTATAGTTGATTCTAATAGCAAAGAATCCATCAAAGCTTTGCTATGCGATGGCACCCCAGTGAACACTGGCAGGATTAGCGGAGTGCTAAAATTGATTGAATTATATCTTGACAGGCCGGTACAATGGCTGATTTGCCTTTTGCATGCAAACGAACTGCCCTTCAGGCACGTATTTGAAGCAACTGATGGAAAAACTTCGGGACCAAACACCTTCAAAGGTTCTCTTGGAAATAAACTCCGAGAGGATTTGACCAAACTGGATATAGTTGATTATACCCTTGTAGAGGGCAACATTAAAGAAGTTTCGGCCGATATTGTTAAAAGTTTCAGCAGTGACCAAAAATATATGTATGAAATGTGCATTAGCATACAATCTGGACGCATCTCTCAAGCGTTAGCCACCAGATCCCCAGGTGCCCTCCATCATGCAAGATGGCTAACACGAGCAAACAGGATCCTGCGCTTATATGTCTCTACACGAAACCCAGACAAAAACATCAAGACCTAGTAAAAATTATAATTCTGGTTTACGCTCCAGGCTGGCTTGGGATAAAGTCTCATCCAAAGGCAAATGAAGGAGCATCTAATTTTTGGTATATCACGCACTTGCTTAAAGGCTTAGATAAAAAGCATCGGATGATTATGGAGCGTGTCCTCAGATATAACGCCTATTTTGCCCACCCAGAGAATATCTTACTCTCAATGATAACAGACACAAGAAGAGAGGTCAGAGAGCTGGCTCTTCAGCAGATCATTCGAGCGAGAACTAGGAGCACCAATGCGAGAAACATTGAGCTGCCAAAAACACTGAACTTTGAAGCAGACGATTATCCTAACATGATCGACTGGGACAACGAAACCATCACTCCTCCACCTATTTTACAGAATTTGACAAATGATGATGATCATCTTAGTTCGGAATAAACCATTTCAGCTTGTTCTACTCCCTGGCTATGACAGGGGAAAGGAATATGCTGTAAATGTGGTAACAGAAGCATCACAAGATAGAACTGGTTACGAAAACAGACAAATTTATTTTGAATGTACTGGAGTTGAGAAAAAAGCTACCTGTGTTCCAATGGAAAGGCCAGTGGTGTCAGTAATTTACGATTTTAAATTTCTTAAGGTAAATATTTTGATTTTAGTATGCTTCAATTGATTCTTTAAGTAATATACGAAGATAGATTTATTAAATTGAAGCTTTTTCATTAAGAATTTTGAACATAAATTAACCCCGAAAGGGCAGCCATGATTTAAAAAAAAAAAAACTTCATATGACGCGAACCTCCCTTTGGGGGGGTAATTAATTAATATACTTTACTTACACTTTCGTTCTTGTGAGCTTCGATCATAAGCTGCAATGACTCTTCCAGAGGAATTAATTGGACTGTCTTCGCATCACTAGCATATTTTGAATGTTCATTTGAAGCATTTTCTTCAAAAATTTTGCTTTTGTCTAATGGTAAAGTTCTGGCGAGAAGGAAATAAAAGTTGTTTTAAATAATAAATGAAGACTATATTCACTGCTTCACATTTCTTATACACCAGCAAAACCAAATGTATTCATGGTTGCTTTCCGCTCTTTCACCTCGCATGCCGGTTCACTGAAATACTTAACTCACTTATTTTTCTACTTTGCAGTTTCAACATTACCCATTTATAGTTTTGAACTGTTCATCAGCGCCATTACGCGTTTGTTAACTTCTCTCACTACATTCTTCACACCATTCCAACATGCAGTCGCCTTTTTCTTCACTCCATTTCGTATACAATTTAGGGGGGGTGTCGTCGAAAGTCGAAATTTTGTATTCTTATTCTACACACTGCTCGGAGTTTCCTTTGGGCCCCTAAACAACATACTGTAATTACACAGCTATGCTACCCACCCTTTTTTTAAATTGAAACCAATTCTTTGAATAAAAAAAAAAACCTGATAAATGACAAAGATTAAAGTAAATAATGATATAAGAAAAGTTAATTTTATTTATATATATGTAAGAAATCTTTCTCCGTATATTACTTAAAGAATCAAATGGAAGCATATTAAAATCAAAATATTCACCTTAAGAAATTTAAAATCTTAAATTACTGACACCACTGGCCTTTCCATTGGAACACAGGTAGCTTTTTTCTCGACTCCAGTACATTCAAAATAAATTTGTCCGTTTTCGTAACCAATTCTATCTTGTGATACTTCTGTTACCACATTTACAGCATGTTCTACTCCCTGGCTATGACAGGGAAAAGGAATAAGCTGAAATGGTTTATTTCGAACTTTAAGATCATCATCATTTGTCAAATTCTGTAAAATAGGTGGAGGGGTGATGGTTTCGTTGTCCCAGTCGATCATGTTAGGATAATCGTCTGCTTCAAAGTTCAGTGTTTTTGGCAGCTCAAAATTTCTCGCATTGGTTCTCCTAGTTCTCGCTCGAATGATGTGCTGAAGAGCCAGCTCTCTGACCTCTCTTCCTGTATCTATTATCATTGATAGTAAGATATTCTTTGGGTGGGCAAACTAGGCGTTATTTCTGAGGACACGCTCCATAATCATCCGATGCTTTTTATCTAAGTCTTTAAACAAGTGCATGATATACCAAAAATTAGATGCTCCCTCATTTGCCTTTGAATGAGACTTTATCCAAAACCAGCATTATAATTTTTACTAGGTCTTGGATGTTTTTGTCTGGATTCCGTGTAGAAACATATAAGCGCAGGATACTGTTTGCTCGTGTTAGCCACCTTGCATGATGGAGGGCACCTGGGGATCTGGTCGCTAACGCTTGTGAGATGCGTTCAGATTGTATGCTAATGAACATTTCATACATATATTTTTGGTCACTGCTGAAACTTTTGACAATATCGGCCGAAACTTCTTTAATGTTGCCCTCTACATGGGTATAATCAACTATATCTAGTTTGGTCAAATCCTCTCGGAGTTTATTTCCAAGAGAATCTTTGAAGGTGTTTGGTCCCGACGTTTTTCCATCAATTGCTTCAAATACGTACTGAAGGGCAGTTCGTTTGCATGCAAAAGGCAAATCAGCCATTGGACCGGCCTGTCCAGATATAATTCAATCAATTTTAGCACTCCGCTAATCCTGCCAGCGTTCACTGGGGTGCCATCGCATAGCAAAGCTTTGATGGATTCTTTGCTATTAGAATCAAATATAAAAGTTATTATTTCATCTGCAATACAACAAGCAGTTCCGTTATCTGGAGCTATATGATCCATGTAAATATTACCAGGTTCTTTGACTATTACATAATGTTCTTCGTACTCCATTCCCTTCTTTGTCTTAGTTTGATCTTTTCTACCATCAAATCAGATGCTTTCAATCTGTGTGTTCTCTGATTTCACTTTGATTATGTTCTTTTTACCCACACGTACTCTTTCTCTTTCCACTTTTTTCCTATCCAATCTTGGTTTCGTCTAATATTCCCATACCCTTCAAAGCTGCATTTACTATAGCTGCAGTAGCTCTAACTCACACGGTATCTATCTGCTGTTATTGTTAAGTTATCATAAATAATTCTGTTCTGATGGTTTTCTCTCAGCTCAAAATCGGGAACAAAGTCAATATCGTCGCTGTCATCATCAATTTCCATGCTCTCATCTTCCATAATATGTAAAGGGTCCAGTTTGCTGGTTGAGGCGACATTCACATCTAGGCTTATCTTGGCTCCTTTCTAATCCTTTAACTCTATCGTGAGTCCTTTTTCTTGCGGAAGTCGTTACTCTGTCGATTGGTTCTAGTTGGTTTTTCTTTGTTTCTGCCACACGAAAGACTCCCACTCAATCATTGGAACTCTAATATCACATCTGCAATCCGTTCGACTGATTTTTTCTATCGTAACAAGTGCAAATATCAAACATTTCATCGAATGTCTCCACCACCTGCTGAAAACGGTTGTTTCTTTGTTTTAATCGTACTTTATTTAGCTTGGCTGCAGATTCTATCAATCGTTCAACTTTTATAGCTATTCCTTCAAATCCTATATGTGGAAAGGAAAACTTCTCCCAAATGGCTTCCACATCTTTAGTGACAATTCTGTAACATTCTTTTGCTGTTCTAAGAGAACCTTTCGAAATCAGTTCTTCTCGTTTTCTTACCAATAAATAATGCCTAAATACGTCAGCCATTGAAGGTGGAAATTCTGCAGGGTGACCAAATGTTGAATTGTGCGTTTTGCTTCTTGTCGCCCTGATTTCACTTATTTAGGCCTAGTAGCATTAATAACAAGAAACTAATTGTTAAATTCTAGCAATTGAATCATTCAATCAAACAATCTCGAACTAAACAAAAAAACGTGACTAATTAATTCATCTAATCTATTCAATCTATCTAAATAATCTATCCAAATTAATCTAATCTACTTAATATAATGCATGATTGCCACATTTGGGGTTTATATCTGTGGAGAGAGTAAAATGAGGGGGATTGCATATACTCTTTTTTTTTTTACATGATGTTGAGATCATCATTTCCAACTACGTGCATACTGTGGAATTGGAGAAACTCGATTTTTGATATGTTTCGACCCCCCCTAGTATACATCCGATACTGTCTTCACTAAGCATTCCTTATAAACATCCCACATTATACATGGCCGTAACTACCTATGAGGTCACCGAGGTCCGGACCTCGGTAATTAGTTCCTAAAAAAAAAAAAGACAACCGTTCTCCGTGTATGAAACGCATATTACCGCTTTTCTTTTGAAAAGAGGGAGCGTCGAGCGTTTTGTGTTTAGTGTATAGCTTGGGTTGTGTTTGTAGATGTCATTTTGGTCTGAACTTTGCTCGTCCCGCCGCGCTCGAAAAAAATCTGGACCTCACTAATTTCTAAACCCTAGTTACGGCCCTGCGGCCACATACTATGCTATATACAACCACATCACCTTAGACTTGCTCTGTTCTATATTTCGTTGCCACTTTACACGAATATAACATTTAACTTTTTTTTTTCAACACTCTTTTTATACCAAGCTCGAACCAACTTTACATAATACAATCCTATGGTCTGACGAGACCATTCATCCTAAACATGTTTTACTAACTATTGCGTCAAAGTTTTCTCGGATCTCATCTCACTCATAATTACTCTATGCGCATTGCGCATTCCCTTTGCTTCCAAACAAAACTTTTAGCATTCCAGGAATCGCTTCTCTCCTCACTTGACGCATCTGCTACAATTACTGCCAATTTCTCAAACTTGGAGAATATGAGTGTTAGTGATAATCTAGATGTCTGTAGGGATAACTCGGTAGTATTAATCCCTTTCAGCTTTCCTTCGTGCAAACCAAGTCAGTCAAAACGTTCCTTACAAATTTAGGCCACTTGCATCCTCATTTATACCTCAAACATTCAACAATGCCACATGGAAAAAAAAAAAAAACCTTCCGAGGGCAGCAGCGGAAGGTTCGCTAACCAAGTACGAGGCTTCGTCGGTCGCCGCTCGTGGGAGAATATTTTTCCAGATGGAATACCATCCCAATCTCCAACCCAATTAAGTACAAGGAAGCGGAGAATATAAACGCATCCATAGGGATCCCCTATAATCGGTTTTCACAAGTTGTTCGCGGGAAACAAGAAGTCTAATCTTAATACCATAATCTTCAAGGGAAGAACCTTACAATCAAAATTACTCTCATACGTCGGGAATAAACAGAGCAACTCAATTTCAAACACAAAAATTTTGTGATTCACCAGTTTAAGCACGTTTACGATGTTTACAAGTACGGCCTTACTCTCCATTTTTTTCACAGATGATGTTCTATACGCAAAAGCAAAATCAACATCAACGAAGAAATTTAAACACATCTTTGATTAACCTTTTCTATAAAGTCTCCAATGTTAAGAGCAAATTTCACAGTCACCCTACTTAGTTTTTATATCGAAACATACAGTATTTAATTACCTATTGGTTTTGAATGCATCTTTCCTTTTATTCACGTTCTGCTTTTGTTTCAAAGACTGGAGTAATCTATCACCAAAATAATTTGAACTCCGGCTTTCGTTTTGACTCGAAGATGTTGAGCGTTCTCCAAGTTCAAGCTTTTCCAATTCTCTCAGAATTACTTCAACTGCGTCGTCGTCGTCTTTATGTCTAGAAGTTTTACAGGACATTTATACGTATTTGTACTCAGGCCCAATTATGAAGTAGTGTAATTACCATTTCCTTATAACTTCAAATAAAAATTAAAAACAAACTGACAACTTTTTACTTACTGTAATAGAACAACAGTGGTTTTACCTTAAATGTTGCTTAAACCAATAATAATGTTCAGGGATGTTTAACCTCCTCCATAATATTTAAAGTTATGCGACATTCAGCTTGTGCAAAACTTATTAAAATCTACAAGTGACTGGTTTAAGTAATAAAAGCCAAAGATAGTCAAACAAAGTAGTAGTGGTGAGTGTAAAATAATCATTCATGGTGCTACGATGATATTTGCATTACTGGGACCCGACCCACTATCCAACCAAGGGGGGGACCCAGAAAAGCACTTTATAATTGCTGAAATCTGAAGTGTGGTCCTAGACTCGAACCCGGGAGATGAACATCCCAATATTTCATATCACCAGACTATCCTGGCGGGTGGCTTAACCTAAATAATTCTAGAAGCTCTTTACCTTTCACGAATTCTTAAAGGATATTCTACAGAGTGTCTCGCAAGGAGTTCTAAAGGGTTAAGTTCATCTTCCCTTTCCCCTTCCACCTTCATTTTGTCACTCAAGTTTGGTAAGTTTTCATTGTAGTTTGCCTCGGTGAAGTCTTCCGATTTGACACCCCATTCTTAAGGAAGAATAGATATCACATAAAGACAAGAAAAAGATAAAAATTACATATAGCTACAGAAAATTCTCCTAAGCATAGTCATGGCTTGGGAGGGAGAAAAAATTCTAACATTACTCATATATATATATAATATAGCTAAGAACCTCCTCGACAACTTTACTTCTTTTTCTTTCCCTCCTCTTTTCCATTCCAACAGCTCAGTTGCCATCTCTTCTCCTGACAAAGCTGAACTCTTCGCTCAAACTTTGGATTACAAATCAACCATAGACAATTCTGGTGCTGTTCCTACATCTCCTCCTCCCTCTGACTTTATTATGTCTGAAATTAGAATCTCTTCCAAAGATGTTCTTTCTGCCCTATCTCGGCTCAACTCTAGGAAGACGTACCAACCTGATGGTGGTCCTCCTGTTGTTCTTAAGAACTGTGCTGACACCCTGCCTAGGCAAACTCTTTCGTCTTTATCTCTCATCTGGTACTTTTCCTTCTTGCTGGAAGTTCGCTTTCATTCAGCCTGTCCCAAAGAAGGATGACCGCTCTCAACCCTCCAACTATCGTCCAATTGCTTTGATTTCTTGCGTTTCTCAAGTTTTTGAATCTTCTCCCAATCTTTTTTCAGATCGTTAGTATGGCTTCAAGGGACACACTACTGGCGATCTTCTTGCGTATCTCCGACTCTTGGTCATCCTCCTTTCGGGATTTCGGTAAGACTTTTGCTATTGCGCTAGACATATCGAAAGTTTTTGATAGTGTGTGGCACAAATCCTTCATTTCCAAACTGCCCTCCTTCGGTTTCTATTCTTCTATCTGTGCCTTCCTCTCTAATTTTGTTTCTGGCTGATCTATAGCTGTGGTTGTAGGTAGCCACTGTTCTTCTCCTAAAGCTATCAACAGTGGTGTTCCTCAGGGTTCTGTCCTGTCACCCATTCTTTTCCTTTTATTTATTAATGATCTCTTAATTCGCACTTCCCGTTCTATTCACTCCTATGCCGATGATTCCCCTCTTCATTTCTCCACCCGCTTCCCAAAGCGTCCCTTTCAACAGTCACTCCATGATTCGCGTAGGACGGCTATGGAGCACCGGAGCTCTGATTTTTCTGCTATCTCTGATTGGGGCAGACAAAACCTTAGGGCTTTCAATGCCTCAAAAACTCAGTTCCTTAATCTGTCTACTCGTCACAATTTTCCACACGACTATCCCCTTACCTTCAACAACACACAATTCAATCCTTCCTCTTAGCATCCTTGACATTTACTTTTCTCGTGATCTTTCCTGGAAAGATCACATACTCTTTCCAAAACAGCTTCTAAGAGATTAGGTGTGCTGTACCGCCTCCGCAGTTTCTTCACCCCCGCTCAGTTGTTGTCTCTCTACAGGGGTCTTGTCCGCCTCTGTATGGAGTGGCTCACCCAACACAGCTGTACTTGACTGGGTAGAATCAAAGGTTTTTCGTCTTATCAATTCCCCACTTCTTACTCAGTCTTCAATCCCTCTCTCTCTTCACCGCAATATTGCTTCACTCTCTCTTTACTATCGCTAAATTATAACAGACATTGCTCTTCTGAACACTCTAACTGCATGCCTTCTCCTTTAAGAGAGCACGCAGCACCAAACTTTCGACACTTTCTCGTTCCTTTTCTGTCCAACTCTCTAACGCAAGGGTGGATTGGTATTTTCAATCTTTCATCTACTCAACTGGTCAACTCTGGAACAATCTTCCTCAATCCATCTTTCCCCCCATCTATGACCTCCAATCTTTCAAACGCAATGTCTAGACATCTTGAAAACCCTGGACCTTTGAATTTGGCTCTTCTTCTTCCTCTATGTGGGAGGCGCTTTTGCGGTGTTCGCCCCTTAGCCCCTTCCTTCCTGCATAAAAAAAAGTATATCTGGAAAATAAAATTATTCAAATGATCATCAGGGCTACAGTTTTCATGCATTTTAAAACAATGCAGACAGCAAAGGTCTCTATAACAGAATTTTACCTCTAACTCCTTGGGTTAGTTGTATCAAGTTCAGTATAAGAAAAAGCTGATGGATTAGATGTCCTATCAAGAGCCTGACATAAGTAGCTACCACAGGAAATGTGGGGTTGCATCCCTGGGGTTAAGGGGTGAAGACCTCACCTAGTACTGTCTGCATTATTGCATACTTTCTTTCACCTTGTAGTCTTATTAGTGAGATTAAACCCATATTATACATGAAAACACTTACCAAGGTAATCAATGTCTTTTGATGTATTTTCATTAATATTTTGTTCTTCAAAAAGTTCAGCTTTTTCTTTAGCCAATTTTAAAGCATTCTGCAATTCATCATACCTTTCTTGAAGTTTCTTCCCTTTATCTTTTAGTTTTGATACAAAAGCTCTGAAAAGAACTTTGATTCATTTAAGATTTTCTGAAATTTACATTGTGAATTTAGTAGTCTGTCTTTAGGTTACAGCGAATCATTTTCATTTAATGTGAGGAGTAAGGTGTGTGTGTGATATATATATATATATATATAGATATATATATATATATATATATATATAGTGTGTGTGATTATTATTAAACTATCATCATGTTGTGTACTGTTTTTAAATAGGAAATTTAATAATGGTTTAAATGGTGTGTAGTAACCTTGGTTTTGCTCCTGCCCAAATTGTTCATTCTGATGAAGGTCAAGCTTGTCACTCCACCTTAGACCTAGTTTAATGTGGAATCCAAACCATGCCTCACCAGCAGCCCAATATCTTAACCACTAGGCTACCCAGGGTACCCATTTATCTACTAACTAATTTTTATATTGTGTGGAAGGATGAACAGCTGGGTTTTGCTGTGCGCTGTCTGTCATTACTGGGTCTCAATCCTGGGGGCAATACTAACCACTACACCACCAAGGTGCATCCCAGTAAAATGATTTAATCATATGAAATTAACATGTGTAAAATGTAATTATTTGAAATATAAAATACTAGTTGACATCATGGAGAGAGAGAGAGAGATTTGAAAATATGCTGAAGCTGGAGGCATAGGCAGTCCTGTGACAGGACATCTAGAAGGTCATTATGGTGTTAAAAAATGTAATTTGTGATTTGAAGTTAACTAGAAGTCTCTCCATGATCCAGTGTTAAAACTATGAATTTACACTCATTTTCCCCATCATGTTCGCTGTCATAATTAAAATAAACCAGTAAATAGTGAAAATTGTAGTAATTTGAATTCCTCCCTCTTCATTACTAAATGGCTCACCATGAAGCCTATGTTGAGTCCAAATGGTGGCCACACTACCTTTTGTAGAATACAGAAATCAGCGTAAAGTAAGTATGAGTAATAAATATTAAGAGTGAAATTAATGCACAGTAAAGAAAAGCAAATAGAAATTAAAGAAGTTTCATGACAATTATAATAGCTAATATTTTTCATTCAAGAAGTTTTAACATTTTTGCAATTAAAAACAAAATTGAAATAATGAAGACTAGTACACTATTTATATTAATTTTTAGGCGTCATAAAATGATGTGCAACGTTAAGTAGGGCTATTCCACTGAATTTAGTATTCCTAATACCCAATTGGAACACCTTAAGAGAAACAGTGAAGAACCAGAGAATCTACTCACCTATTTTTTAAAATTTTACCTTGTCGATTTAATAGCTCTTCTAATTCAATGATACTTTTTTTGTCCAAATCCCGAATCCTAAATTCATTTGAATCTATTTTATTGGCCACTTGTTCATCTTCATTACTTAAATCTTTCCATTTCCCTCTGACATATTTATGAACAGATTCCATTTCAGTTTTGTTTGTCATAATTATTTAGTCCTTGGTTTAGTTTATGAAATAAAGTTCCCTTCAGTTTTATGTAGCCTATAAAAAAAAAAAAATGAAAATGTATTTAGGCATTTACTGGAACATAAAATGTAACCTGACCTCGGATTGTCTCCAACCCAAGTAATTACTTTGTTTTTTGGTATATGGTAGTACTGTATATTAATTAGAAATATAATAGTTCAGTTTTCTTTATTTCCTGTTGTTTACTCTAGCATTATTTAATTCACCACTGCACCACACTAAAATTTGGCCAGCCCTTTTTGCTGTAACAGGAGTAGTAGTTTTAACTGAAATTACTCACACTCAGTGGAAAGGGCATGAATTTCCATGGATGCCAATATGCCTGTAATGTGTCTGAAGTAGGGTTGGCAGTGCTCCAAGTTTGTTGGCTCCCACTCTAGGCCAACTCTGGAGATGCTCCACTAACCCCAGCTTTATATCCTAAGTTGCTCCGGAGTATGGTGTTCCAGACATACTTTATCATCTTTTTATTGTGCTACAGTTCTTAAGATACAAAAACTGAATACGCGATAGGATAGCAAAATCATTAAGGCTAGTGTGGCCCTTAAGCTTTAGCAAGTTGCGAGGCAATTCAATACATATTAAAACTATGTTTGTCAGAGTAATGGTTTTAGGGTGCTCAAAAGTATGTACAGTAGGTCTACATGTTTTTATGACATTCTAATCTATTATAAAAAATGTGTCATTTTCTCGTAACTATGATTTAATATTGGGTCATTCCACACCAAGTGGACCAATTTTGGAAAAGTGCCCCACCTCACCATGTCAGATTTTGTTCTAACTTTGCTCACAGATTCCTTTAAGCCTTAAAGGAAGTTCTGCAGTGTGTTAGTTCCATATCTTTTGTGGTTCTGTCACTAGGGATCCAAGAGCATGGGCTACTTTGTCCATCACATTGAGCGCCGAATTATTTGTGCCATTTTTAGCTAGTCAGCATTCCACAGTAACAAATCCTTCTGCTCTGAAAATTTGCTTCTAGGGTCAATATTTACTGTAGATTTCAAAACTCACATTACTAGAGCTCTAGGAAGTATAGATTTTCCATAAAATATCCCCAAAGTAGGCTTCAAATTACATTTTGATTCCTGGGAAGCCACTTTTAGAAAATTATAGCTCTGGATCTACTTGACTCTGTGAGCTTTTGTTAGAAACCAAGAAAGTACTGCCCATATGCTACAAAATGTTTCAACCCAGATCTTCCTACCTGTTCTAGTTGCTGAGATATAAGGCATCAAAAATGGCCGAAATTAATTTATGTGACAAAAATGTCCCATCTTTAAAGCTCAAAATGATCATGTGGGACAGCTTGCACCATACTCTAACAAAAACCAATGAAAAGAGCATGTCCTGAAATACTAGGGCCTAGTTTTTATTTTGGTGTCTTGCTTTTTTGTAGGTCTAGTAGAGCTTTGAAATTTTGTTGTGTGTGATGTTTCTAGCGTTATAATTGTTATTTCATTGGCACAATGCTTAATTTTTCTTTTGTTCTTATTACCAATTATATAGTGCAGGACTAGGTGCTACATGCTAGGCTATACATAATATTTTTATTTATGTTCAACAACATGTAAAACACGACTATTATTGTTTTCAGATCAAAACTGAAAATGGCCGAATCATCAGATACTAGTAGTATTCATGTGGGAGAACCCATGGAAATTAAAAGAAAACTGGAAGCTTGTACTATTGGAAATAAAGAGGGAACAGTGTGTCACCTGAAAACATATTCCAGAAAATGTGGTTTGAAACTGTTCACAGAGCTGACAGTTCAGGAAAGACTACTACTTTTTCTTCGAACAGGAATAGAAGAAGTCCAATTTAAGGAAGATGCATGCATATGCTTGCACCATAAACAGCTTCTTTTGACCAGATATGAGAGTCTGCAGAAGCACGGTTGCAACCCATTTGAATATCATAAATCAACATTACCCAAAAAATCACTTCAGGCAATTGACATTGCAACAGCTCAACTGTTGAAGGAAGAGACTGGCAAAGACATCAAGCCTGGACAGAAACTTTGTCCTGATTGCAGGAAACAGAGGGCTGAAATACAAAGAATCAGTTCAACATCATCAAGTGAATCATTTGATCCACCAGAAGCACAAAAGCAGAAACTAGACACCAGCTGTTCGTTCAGCACTTTACATTTCCCCTGTAAAGCCACAAAAAGTGAGCGAGAGATATTTACCAGGATATATCAAAAGAAAGACAAGACAAACACAAGAAGCTATTGGTCAGAAAATGGCAGCTCTTACAGGGATTGATGTGGGTGAAACAGAAGCTAGCACAAATCAGCAGAGGTGCAGAAATTGTGAAGATTATGAAATACTGTTGGAAGAATTGAAAAGCCAAATGGAATTACCAGACAGAGAAAGGAAACTGCAGATTCTAACTCTGGAGCCTAACAGCTGGCCTATACAGGGTGGGCCGTAAGTTTCCATACATAGGAAAAATAAACATTTTTTTATGGACAACCATTTTTATTTATATAATATGCTCTACATGGTTGCCATTGTTTTGAAAACACATTTCAATACGTGTTCCCCACTGTTGATGAACACGCATTAGCACAGTTGACGTTATGCTTGTAATGGCGTTGGTGATACGTTCCTTTAGATGATTTATGTCTCGTATCTTTTCCTGATACACCATGGCCTTTAAGTGCCCCCAAAGATAGAAATCAAGGGGGGTGAGATCTGGGGATCTGGGAGGCCACTCCACAGGACCACGCCGACCAATCCAAGCATCCGGAAACTGCTGATCCAAATACCGACGCACGTGAAGACCATAATTTAAATTTTCCTATGTATGGAAACTTACGGCCCACCCTGTACAACAAACAGCAGAAGAATTTGGAGTTTCTCTTTGAATGGTTAAAACAGCCAGGAAGTTGAAAGCAGAGTCAGGTATTCTTGCAATACCAGGAAGTTGAAAGCAGAGTCAGGTATTCTTGCAATACCAGGAAGTAGTAGTAAAAGTTCAAAAGTTTTATGAAGATGATGAATTCAGCCAGATGTGCCCAGGGAAGAAAGATTGGGTGTCTGTCAGGATTGATGGAAAAAAGCTTCAAAAACAAAAAAAAGACTGCTGCTCAGCAATTTGAAAGAAATGTACATTGCTTACAAAGATCGAAATGGCCCTGAAATTGGCTTCTCTAAGTTCTGTGAACTTCGACCAAAGTGGTGTGTAGCAGGGGTACACAGTGTTTGTGTATGTACAATTCACCAAAATGTGAAACTGATGTTGGCTGGAGCTGATATTCATGAGGATTACAAAATGCTGATGCAAAAATGTGTTTGCAATTTGGAGTCAAAAGACTATGCTACAACGGTGTGAACTGTGCCCTGGAGCATCAGCACTAGAAGATCACCTTTCAGCTATTTTTACAGAACAAGCAGAAATGGATCCACAAGAAATGATTGAATATAAACAATGGGTTCACACTGACAGGGACACCTTGATTATGAAACAGTTGTCAGTAGATCATTTTATCACAGAACTGACTTCAAAAATTATTTTCCTTTGTGGTCATCATTACGTTTCAAATCACCAAAGTGCTCACCTGAAGTCTCTAAAGAAGGAAATAAAACCTGAAGCAGCAATAATTCTTTTGTGGTACAAGATGCAGCACAAGGTTTTCACTGGGACAACAGCCAAGCAACACTGCATCCTTTTATAATGTATCACAAAGTTTCAGATGAAATTAGAAGTGAATGTTTTTGTGTCATCAGTGACTGTCTGAAGCATGATACTGTTGCAGTACATGTCTTTCTGAAGAAGTTGATTGGATTTCTGAAAGAAAATTTTGAAGTAATCAAGCACATTCATTACTTCAGTGGTGCTGCTGCAGGCCAGTACAAAAACTAAAAAAATTTCATGAACATTTGTTGGCACAGCAAAGATTTTGGTGGGATAGCAGCAGAATGGAACTTTTTTGCTACCAGCCATGGAAAATCAGCATGTGATGGTGTAGGGGGCACTGTGAAAAGATTGGCAGCTCATGCCAGCTTGCAAAGACCAGTAACTGGTCAGATTCTCACACCTACCGATCTCTCTGAATTTTGCCAAAAAGATGTGCACAGAATTACATTCTTTTTTATTTCAACTGATGAAATAGAAGCAGAGAGAAGCACAGGAAATAAGATTTAATCATGGGCATACAGTAGCTGGAACTCGAGAAAATCATAATTTTGTTCCAGTAAATGAAAAACAGATTCAAGTTAGTCGAGTTTCAAGATCTACATGTTATTTTGTGGCCAATGTTGGAATATACAGTGACATTAATCAACGACAGTTGAAACTGCAACCAGGCCAATATGTGGCATGCATTTATGATGGCTTGGAAACATTTGTGAAGTCTATGAGGAAGAAAAAGATGCATTAATTACATTTATGCACCCTCATGGGCCAGCATGACAGTTTCAGTAGCCATCTAGAAAAGACACTTGTTGGATTCCAGAGTAGCATATCTTGACAACTATTCCTGCTCCTACACCGAGTGCCATGGGAGGAGGGTACATGCTGCCAGGGAATAATACCTTGTCTACTATAGAAAATTTGTTTGAAAGCTTTGAAAAGGAGTTGCACAGTTCTGGATCCAGTTAGAAAGTCAAAGAAAGATGAGTTGGTGGGTGGGACCTGTGGCTGGACCTGTATGGCTATCAGGCATGGCCCCTTGGTGATGGGGTTGCCAATTTCTTGAAAAACTGAAACAGACTCCTTTGTATTAATAAATTATCTTTACCTATCTTTAATAGTTATCAATTAGAGAAATTGGCAGTGGCTTAGCCACCATGGACCAACGCAGGAGTGCAAATAAATTAACAAATATAACGCTAGAAACATCACACGGAACAAAATTTCAAAGCTCTACTAGACCTACAAAAAAGCAAGACACCAAAATAAAAAACTAGGCCCTAGTATTTCAGGACATGCTCTTTTCATTGGTTCTTGTTAGAGTATGGTGCGAGCTGTCCCACATGATCATTTTGAGCTTTAAAGATGGGACGTTTTTGTCACAAATTAATTTTGGCCATTTTTGATGCCTTATATCTCAGCAACTAGAACAGGTAGGAAGATCTGGATTGAAACATTTTGTAGCATATGGGCAGTACTTTCTTGATTTCTAACAAAAGCTCACAGAGTCAAGTAGATCCAGAGCTATAATTTTCTAAAAGTGGCTTCCCAGGAATCAAAATGTAATTTGAAGCCTACTTTGGGGATATTTTATGGAAAATCTATACTTCCTAGAGCTCTAGTAATGTGAGTTTTGAAATCTACAGTAAATATTGACCCTAGGAGCAAATTTTCAGAGCAGAAGGATTTGTTACTGTGGAATGCTGACTAGCTAAAAATGGCACAAATAATTCGGTGCTCAATGTGATGGACAAAGTAGCCCATGCTCTTGGAGCCCTAGTGACAGAACCACAAGAGATATGGAACTAAAACATTGCAGAACTTCCTTTAAGGCTTAAAGGAATCTGAGAGCAAAGTTAGAACAAAATCTGACATGGTGAGGTGGGGACCACAGGTCCACTTGACGTGGAATGACCCTATTCATACTTGGCAAGCTGGTATGACCAGGACACTATATTATGATTAAAAAATACTATACACACATTCATACACTCAACATCAGTGGTCTGGTTTGTTAACAACTTGTGTTTTACATGTTAAAAAAAAAATCAATGTCAAACTGTCTAAAACACCAATCACTAGTGATCAGCTCCCATCCCCTAAACTTGCTGATATTCACTCTACTATAAGTGGAGCAGCTCCAAGTTTCAGAGTACCCCAATAAGTCTGGCTCCACCCCACTCCAGAGTAGAGTTTAAATATTTGGCCTACTCTGCTTCAGCTCCTAGCTCTGGAGCTGGAGCACTGCCAGCCCTCATCTGAAGTGACAAATTTAGTACTATCCTGAGAGGCTTAGAAATGAAACTGACCATATTTTCCATTATTTGGTGCGCAACTGCAAAATAATAGGAGTGGGAATTTTTCATATTGGGCAAAACTCTCACAATTTGAAAAGTGATAAGTTTTTCAAAAGTAGGAGCACTGTGTAAAAAATTTGCAAATTCTGTAGTCTGGTTAGTAAAACAGTAAAAATGAAAAAAAATTCTGAAATAATACTTAGTACCAATATGCCTGTTAATATGGAAACAGCATAAAACCTTAAACCTTGTATAGGCCTACATTATACTTTTCTGGTTTTAATTTTAGGCATATTCACATTTTCTTCTTTTGCACCATTTTATTTTTCAAATTTGCTTTTTTTCTAATCACTCCATTAACTTGCACTGAACCTTGGTAGACTTTCTACATGATGCTTAACTGATGACTTCAATTACAAAGAAGAAACTGAACACAAATGCAAACTTTATATAACCTGAGTTTGTTGGTTTCTAGTTTTCCTGCCATAAAACTTGTTTTATACAGGAGAGAAACCAACTCTGGTTTAAAATTAGAGATTTAGCTGGTTTTAATTTTTCCAATTGTGCTTAGGCCTACCAATGGTAGTCTCAATTAGCCAGAAAATATTTGTTATGGTGCCCTATTCCTTATAAATAGAAATGGCACATGAAGAAAGAGAATTCTTTTTATTTAAAAAGTGATTATGGTAATTTCGATTCCCAGAAGGAATCCTCATCAAAATAAAAAATAAAGCAAGAGAAAATAAGAGGTTGAAATGACACAGTATTGTAGTGTGCATTACTCTTAATATATCACATATTTTCAACCTTGGGACTGGGGTTTCTGTGGACAGGTTGCAAAGCCTGGCCATATAGAAAATGCCCATGGTAGTGCTACGCTGATAAATTAAACACATACATGATTCAGCATTACTATCCTGCAAACTTGGCAAGGATATGGAGTGCATTACGTGTCATAAAATGTCAAAGACAAAAGTTAACTCAAATAATTTTTAAATGGGAACATAAATGGTAAATGGAAGGATTAACGGGTTAACTTATAACTAGAGAGAGTGCTTTATGACACCATACTGTTTCAATTCATACAAGTTTTTGTGAAGAACTTTATAAAAAATTTCATTAAATTTAAATAAATCTAGTCAGTCTAATTTTAAGAAATATTTAGATGCTTTCAAGAGTGTTTGTAACCAGACTGCACAACCTAACAAAATTCTTGCAATTCTCCCATTATTTGAAAAATTCTCACTATTCAAATTGCAAACTTTCACAGAATATGAAAAATTCTCATTCACAATACCTAAAAGTCTCAGTTCTTGCATAATTCTCCTATTATTTGAAAAACTCTCCCTTTACAAATTGCAAACTCTCGTGCAATTATGAAAATTTCTCTTGTCATTTGTCAAAATTTTAATTAACTGAGTAATCCCAGTTAAAATTTTCATCTGATGCATCAGGCACAAATTATGGAAAAAATTGCTACATATTAAATTTCAGAAACACCAGTTTTTCAACAAAGCAGAAATTTGTTAAAAGGCTCTTCATTGGACAATATTGATGACATAATTATCATCATGAGCTCTTGACCAATCATGGCAAATCTTACTGATGATGCCACCAACATTTGGGCAGTCTGAATCTTTATAAGAAACATATATATATATATATATATATATATATATATATATATATATATATATATTTTAAAAAGTTTGGGAAGAACCGATTCACCTCTATTTAAAAGGGTATATCTCAGTGGAAAAACAAAGAAAAAGTGAGAGGAAAGACAGAGGAAAAAGAAAGGGTGGAGGGGATAGTCGAAGTGGAAAAAGACCAAGGATGACAAGGACTGCAGAGTCAAGCCCCATCATCCTTGGGTGCTAGGGCTGGGAGGGCACACGTGAAACCTCCAGGAACAAGCATGTACAAATGAGCACAAAGAGCACAAGCTTAGAACCCCCTTGCAGGGAGTATATATATATATATATATATATATATATATATATATATATAATAACTTGGTTGAATTGTTTCTTCTTAGGGAAACGTAGCTTAGCAAGGAATAGGAGGATGAAAAGATGGTACATGTTTATTTACAGATGTTTCGGAAAAGTTCAATTCCCATCATCAGTGCTATAATGTTTAAAATCAAATAGAAATAAATAAGTATAATAAACCAAAACAAATATATTAAAATGAAGGTGTGACAATTAGCGATAATTAGCCAGAATTAATAGTAAGGTTACAATATATATTAAATTAAAAGATTAAAAATTAAATAATATCAAGTATAAAAATGTGGATACTAAGTATAAAGTAAAATGGTTAAAAGGTGAAACAGAATTGAATGGGGTCTTACCAAATTGTATTGTTAACATAGTGAGAGACTAGTTGTACAGAAGATTGGGAATGATTGCTTGTTGAAAAAAATCCATATTAGAAAGATGGAGCCAGGCGGAGTGATGGTAGACTTTTTTTCACTATGAAGTTTATTTGGCAATGTTTAAATTGAAAGCAGAACTGCAGTTGGTGAGGGTTGGCTGAATACTGAGTATATAAAGGGACTCAAGTATGCGGAGGTCAATTAGTTGGTTGGCTGACTTAACAATTTTGAAATTGGAGGGAAGTAACAGGTGGTTGTGAAGGTGGCAATGATCCCTTATTGCTGATTTGGAGGGTTTGTTCAAGGGCTGTGAAGTTCTGGTAGAAATCCCATGATGCTCATCCACTCTTGTTTGATATTGGCAGATGGTACTACCAATATAGTTCGCTTTGCTTAAATTTAATTTCTTTACTTAGCAATTTGCACTGGAACAATTTGTATATATTAGAGTTGTAGAGTCGTTTGTTATGGAGTTTAAATTTAATGAATTTGGGAACAAAATTGTAGCTCTATAACAAATGACTACAACTCTAATATATACAAATCATTCCAGTGCAAATTGCTAAGTAAAGAAATTAAATTTAAGCATTCTAATAGTGAAAAACTCCTTGCTGAATATAATCTCCTCTTAACTCAACTAAAAGAATCTAAGTCTTATAGACTATTTAATGTTAAAAAATCAAACTATTAAAGATGCCAATATCTACCAAAAACAGATTCAGCAACGACACAATAGAAAATCAAACCTATTAGGCTTAAACTCCAACCTTCAGCCCCTAAATCCTGATGAAACCATCTTCAACTTTTCTAATAGAACTCTAAGTACTAACAAAAAATGACTCCTCTCTTGAAGCCTAGATTTTAAACTGCCAAACTTTAAGATAAATTATTTTAAACACTTTTTATCTTTCGAAAAACTCTTTCATGGTTTAAAAAATTTTCAATTGTTGACGAGACAAAACTTCCTTTTTTAAAGTCCTCAATTACTCACATTACTAATAAATATTTTTATAATTTTAAACCTCACAAAGTTTTTCACCCCTTATTAATAGAAAAGACCTCTCCTGCCTTAAAGAACTATCCAAAGATGATTCTATTATTATTATTTCACATCTTGATAAAGGTAAAGGAACCGTCCTTCTTAATAAATTTGACTACATTGATAAGGTTAACAACGTTCTTAATGATTCAATGATTCCACCAAATTCAAAAAGATTAATGATAATCCTTTAACCCTTTCCTTAAAACTTGAAGACAAAATTAACCATTTCCTCAGAAAACTATATAATCAGAATAAAATTTCAGAGGGCATCTATAACCAAATACGTTCCTCCGGCTCATCCCCAGGTACTCTCTATGGTCTCCCCAAAATATATAAACCCAATTTACCCATCCTTTCAGCCTACACCACCCACAAAATTTTATAAACTAGCAAAATTCCTAATTCCCCCTTTAACCCCCCTTACCCAAAACGAATATTCCATCTCCAACTCCTTCAAATTTGCCAAAGAAATCTTTACCATAAATAATTCCAACAACCTCCATATGCATAGTTTCGACATAGTATCTCTTTACACCAATGTTCCAATTAAAGAAGCCATCGAGATCTGTATTAACAGCCTTTTCATCAACAATCTGAACACAGTCCTGAACTTAACAAGAATTTACCAAACTGCTTACACTTGCTGCTTCAGACACATTTCTTTTTTAACCAACAACTTTATCAACAAATGGATTCATTAGCCATGGGATCCCCCTTAAGTGCCACTTTAGCTAACATCTTCCTCAGCCATCATGAAAATAACTGGCTACTCCATTGCCTCACTCATTATAAACCACACCTATATAAATGATACGTTGATGACACCTTTCTCCTCTTTCACAATGCCAACCACGCCCCCCTTTTTCTTAACTACCTTAATTCCCAACATAAAAACATTAAGTTCACCAAAGAAGATGAATCCAATAACACCTGACCCTTCCTAGATATTACAATAACTAAACAAAACAAATTCAGCACTTCCATTTATCGAAAACCTACGTACTATCAGGTCATCCCATAAGTAATGTCGTTTTTTAGAATAGATTAAGTTTAAACTAGTCCTACTCAGTTCAAGCATAAATTTTCCGAAGGTTATATCTAAGAGGAGATCTATCGTGTTTTGCTACATACTTTACAGACCTTGACCAGTGAAGACGTGTGTTTTGCTTTATGTGAACCCCTCAAACATGGCAGTATCAGAAGAGCATATCAGGCATATAATGCTTTACGAGTTCAAAAAAGGGAATAGTGCTACTGAAGCAATGTGAAACATTCAGGACATTTATGGCAATGATATTCTACATGTGAGGAAATGTCAAAAGATGGTTTCAAAAGTTTAGGAATGGTGACTGCTGTTTGACAGATGCAGCATGCTCTGGACACCCTGCTGTTAGCTGCACTTGAAGAAGACTGTTCAACAACTGTTGAAGAATTGGCCCAGAAACTCAATTCATCCCCATCCACCATCCATTGACATTTGCAACAACTCGGGAAAGTACCTAAGTTAGGAAAATGGGTGCCACATGAATTGTTAGTTGACAATCTGAGGGTGCGGGTAAACATTAGCACAGCTCTTCATTCCCATGAACTCCAAGATCCATTTTTGCACCGTTTAGTGACTGGTGATGAAAAGTGGATACTGTACCAGAATGTTAAGTGCCATTGACAGTGGGTTTGTGCCGGAGAACCAGCAACACCACGGCCAAAACCAAATCTTCACCCTTAGAAGATGTTGCTTAGTGTTTGGTGGGATAAAGGTGGTGTAATACACTTTGAAACCTTACCACACAACCAAACAATCACCGCTCAAGTCTACTGTCAGCAACTGGATCAATTGAACATTTGCACTAAAAGAAAAGAGACCTCCTTTGGTTAATCGAAAAGGAATCATGTTCCACCACAACAACGCATGTCCTCATACCACTTCTGCAAAAACTGAGGAGCTTGGGTGAGAAAACTTCCACATCCTCCAGACCTTGCACCTTCAGATTATCATCTCTTCAGGAGTCTCTGCAAAACTATCTAGACAAGACAGTATACTTTAGATGACCTGCACACCAGTCTATGTTTTTTGCCTCAAAACTGCCTGAATTTTATAAACATGGCATTGAAAAGCTTGTAGGACGTTGGCAGTGTCACTGATTCCAATGGAAAATATATACTAGATTAAAAAGTTTCAGTTGAGCTTTTTTTTGTCCAAATTCCAATCTAAAAAATGACATTACTTATGGGATGACCTGATAATTTCCTAAGCCACACCCCTTCACCACATAAAATAAACAGTATTAAAATTTTAATCCACCATGTCTATCATCTATGTTCTTCATACTTATCCTTCCACCATGAAATAGAATTCATTCATAATTTCAGCATTAATAACTCCTTCCCAAAACATCTTTTACAATCTTTAACCAGAAACTTTCTTAATAATATTTATCAACCCCTGCTTAAAGTTCCCACTGTTAAAAAAGATGTACAATATTTTTCATTCCCCTATTACGACCACATCAGCCACAAAATACTTTCAGAACTCCATCTCCTACTCACCCCGCTCTACTCCCAAATTAAATTTCATTTTGTCTTCACCAACAACAATAGTATCAAATCCTACCTTAACCATAAATAAAAAATACCCCAGCCACTTGCTTCGCCCACTATCTACGCTTTTAATTGTGTTCGCTGCAAAGCGAACTATATTGGCAGTACCATCTACCAATATCAAGCAAGAGTGGACAAACATCATGGGATTTCTACCAGAACTTCACAGCCCTTGAACAAACCCTCCAAATCAGCAATAAGGGATCATTGCCACCTTCACAACCACCCATTACTTCCCTCCAATTTCAAAATTGTTAATTCAGCCAACCAAATAATCAATCTCCGCATACTTGAGTCCCTTTGCATACTCTGTATTCAGCCAACCCTCAACAACTACAGTTCCACTTTCAATTTAAACATTGCAGGGTTGGCACTAGTGGGCCCAGCCCAAAAAAACCCACCTGGGTTTAAAAAAAAAAAAACCCACTTGAAAAAACCCATTATTTTACCCACTTGTGGTTTTTTCCCTGAAACTTAAGAAGTGCATATGCAATTATTTTTAAAAATTGTCATATAGGCACCTATAATGATTTTACATGCAATGCAAGCAAACATGAGTCAACAAATAGACCTACAGGTATAACTCTTTGGGTGAGGTAGCAGGTTATAGAGTGTAGACATCAGCCAATCAGGGTGTTATACATCCTGATTCTTCAGTCAACTGCATCTTCAAGGAATTTTCTACTTCTTCATGGATTGTATTTAAAAGTGGACCAGACAAATTTCGACGGGAAAGTGGAGTGTAGCCTGGTCTTAGTCTCTCTATCATTTCAATAAAATACTTAGACTCTGCACATAGAAATGGAATATTATTTGCATAAAAGAATTTGGCTATTTTGTTATCAATGACATTTTTCTGCAAAGTTGTTGTTGTCATGCCAAAATCGCTTACTTTCTTTTGAATTTTTCTTTTTTTCATCTGTAATTGTGTCAGTGGTGGTGAGGATGAGTCTGGATCATCTGAGAGGTCTATGTCATGGCAGTATGATGATGATGTACTGGCAGTATTGTCAGTCTTGTTTCTTGATTCCATGTGTTTCAAACATTTCATTAAATGCATTTTTATTCGCTCTATTTTATTACTTATTTCATTATTGCAATGTTTGCATCTAACTTTACTAGTCACATCAATAATATTGACTTCACTCCATTCATGCCCTGATTTTCTTCCTGATCCAAAGGTCTTTGGCATTATTTAATGCAGTTATAACTTCAAACAGACTAATTCTGTAAGCTAGCAGTAAAGATAAATATGCTGTTGCCAGTTTGTTTTATTTAACTGTGAAATAAAAGAAAAAATATTCAGTAATATGAATTAAATAGATATAACTAGCTGAATTAAGTTCCCTTTGGGAGCTGTAATTCATCTACTTCCAGCAGAAGACACAGGGGCCTGTCTTCCATAGGAAGTATAGCCTAACAAATAGGATAATTTACCACACCAAATTTAGTTCAAATTGGTCCATGTTTTCCAAATTTTGTTGTGAAGCTCAATCTGAGAAAATAATAACTTTTTATGCTTAATTGCCTGGAAGGCAACCTTTTTGCTAAAAACAAGACAAATGTTATATTAATAGTGTATGGTACAGTACAGTATTATTATAAAAATAAGAATAGGTAGGTCTAATATGAACTACCATATGGACATATGAAAAAACCCAATTTTACCCGGTTTTTTTCGGGTTTTAGATGAAAAAACCCACCTGGTATGGGCTTTTTTAAAAAAAGTGGGTTTTCTGCCAACCCTGAAACATTGCCAAATAAACTCTCATAGTGAAAAGAAATCTACCATCACTCCGCCTGGCTCCATCTTTCTAATATGAATTTTTTTCAACAAGCAATCATTCCCAATCTTCTGTACAACTAGTCTCTCACTACATTAACAATACAATTTGGTAAGACCCCCTTCAATTCTGTTTCACCTTTTAACCATTTTACTTAGTACCGGTATCCACATTTTTATACTCGATATTATTTAATTTTTAATCTTTTAATTTAATATATATTGTAACCTTACTATTAATTCCAGCTAATTATCGCACATTCATTTTAATATATTTGTTTATTATACTAATTTATTTCTATTTGATTTTAAACATTTTAGCACTGATGATGGAAATTGAACTTTTCCAAAACATCTGTAAATAAATATGTACCATCTTTTCGTCCTCCTATATATATATATATATATATATATATATATATATATGAAAATTATTTCATGAAAGTAACACGTGAAAAATATTTATGATGAATAAAACCACGAAGGAAAGGAAACACAAAAAGGTGCTCAAGCGCTTTCGTCTAATGACATCCTCAGGAACACTGAAGTACATAAAAGGTTACGGCCTATATATAGGTTACAGAAAGAAAAAAAAAATATAAAGAAATATATTCCGTTAGAACAGGACAGTTGTCCAGTGCTCTTTTTGTCCATTTGTCAGAGTTATCTCACTGTATTGATTGGAATAATGCTTGTTTTATTTCATTCTAACAACATTGTCAATAGAAATATTCTTGAGTCTGCCATTATCCAACTTTCAAATAACTTCAACATAAGCAAAGGTCTTTTTCAACTCAATCCTATTTTTTTGAATTCCTTCAAAACAAATTTAGATAAAAAGGTAGGACGCTAAATCTTTGGTAAACTTGTATGCTACTTTATTAACTTTTAATCTTCATTTTATTTTTATATATATCGAAACTTGACTCTAGAAGGCAAAGTGTTAAAACCCGGGCAGATTTCCAGTATAAATTTGTATTTTTATAATTCATTTGATCTTGTGCTAAAAATCGATATTTTTCCTTACAAATCTGTATTCCTCTTTGTTAATCCTCTAATCTTTAATTTTTATTTTTACTTCTCCATTTATTGCATATATATATATATATATATATATATATATATACATATATATGTGTGTGTGTGGATGTGTGTATATATATATATAATATATATATATATATATATATATATACATATATATGTGTGTGTGTGGATGTGTGTGTATATATATATATATATATATGTTTGTGTGTGGTGTTATTTATTTATTTTTTTTCTTTCTGTAACCTATATATAGGCCGTAACCTTTTATGTACTTCAGTGTTCCTGAGGATGTCATTAGACGAAAGCACTTGAGCACCTTTTGTGTTTCCTTTCCTTCGTGGTTTTATTCATCATATATATATATATATATATATATATATATATATATATATATATATAGAGAGAGAGAGAGATGGGCAGTACCGCAGTACATGTAACGGCTTAAGTAACGGGCGTTACTTTTGTAACTAGTATCAGTATTGCCTTAGCAAGATTTCTAATGTAACGATGTAACGGTAACACCCGTAATAATTTTAGCAAAAGTAACAAGAATTTCCGTTACTCATTACATACTGTTTTTTGTGTGTGAAAAGTACAAATACATCTTTCAGCGGCATATCATACAGTTCATACTTGTTAGAACTTGTTCACTCCTTGTCACGTTGCATCCGTCTTGTTGCCGGTAGAGCTCAGTTATAGTGTAGCACTCATGCGGTCAGTGCTGGGCAGTATTTAAATACATTTGTATTTAAGTATGTATTTAAATACATTTGTGTATTTAGAACTGTATTTATAAATACATTTTTTTCCATGTATTTAAATATAGTATTTAAATACTTTAATGAGTATTTAAATACAATGTATTTAAATACTCAAAACATAAAAATGTAAATACTTTTACTGGTTTAATACACGTTCTGTACTAGCACAGTACAACGCATCAACAGTGTAGTACAGCATGGTTCATGTTTCAACTAGTGATGGATCAAGTGGTCGGTTTTTCACAACCGCGGTTGCGGTTGTCAAATTTTTTCCAACCGCGGTTGCGGTTATCATATACTAGGAAAAATGCGTAATTATTAACTGGATTTAGCTACACTTGGTACATAATATATACTAAATAGTATTTATTTAGTAAATACCTTATGTTGAACACAAGTTTTGCAATACACCACTACCGCTATTTGTGTGTTGCAAAACTTGTGTTCAACATAAGGTATTTACTAAATAAATACTATTTAAATGAAGTATATTCTAAACTTATATAGCTATTATGAAAGAATAGGTCAAATTAATTAAAACCATATTTTGCACTAAGTGTGTTACCAGGATGAGGGACGAGGACCCATCCCACTGTTCATCCCACCTACCACTTTCCCCAGCCTCCACCCATTGGAAAGTTATGGATTATTATTCATTTGAAAAACTGATGTCAAACTTAATGACAGGCAGTGTGAATTTCAAGAATAATATTTTTGCTGCATTTTCACCTTTCAAGCGGCAACGCCTCTCATCGTACAACATTCCCACTCCACTGAAGAGCTGCTCGCTTGGAATGCTACTTGAAGGGCAAGCAAGATATGTTCTTGCAATACAGCCAAGTTCTTTGTATTTTAGTTCGTTATCTTTCCACCACTGAAGAGGATCATCATCGGGAGCAATTCTTTTTTCTTTGTGATAGTTGTCTAGAAGAACTCGCATCTTCTTGTTGATCCTTGGTGAACTTTCTTCTTCTTCACTGCTTGAACTCAAAAATGCATTCATCAAGTCCAGTAGTGATGACTTTGAAGAACTTGGCTCAGGAGAATCAGTCATTCGGCTCTTTTGGCTGCTTTTTGACTGGTTCAGGGTTGTCACATCAACATTTTCACACAGTCTTGCTAGTTCTTCCTGAACCTGCTTCAAAACATTTGGACTAGAGAAGAATTTTCCCTTGTACCTGGGATCGAGATAGGTCGTGACAGAATATAGAAAATTTACTTCTAGAGTGTCAAATCTTCTGTTAAGTTCAGTACTCATTGTGAGAAGCATACTCTTTACTCCTTCAGTACTCTCGCTCAAGTCATTCAGATATCTTTTTAGTGAAGTTACTAAGGGAATTACTTCTGATATGGAGGAGGAACGAGAGCTCAAACTTCTGGTGATCTCATCGAATGGTTTCAGAATCTTGACGCATTGGTCGATCAAAAAAAATCAGCCTTAGTTAGATCTCTCACTTTGGAATTAATAGCAAAGTACAGGCAAAGGGGCTCTTTAACTTCTGATATTCGCTCCAACATGTGAAGATGCTGTTCCACCTTGTTGGAGTGTCATTCATAACTGCAAGCTGCGATTTGTCAAGACGACTTTGAATTTTTTTCAGCTCATCCTGGGCCTGCGTTGAATGGTTAAAGTGGCCAGCTATGGAGCGTACCTTGGCAATAACATCAGAGACAGATTTCTGAGTAGATAATCCTGACTTGATCACTAGTTGGAGTTTGTGGGCAGTGCAGTTCAAGTTGTTGACACCACTGAGAATAGAGCTTTTTTAATATTCGCTCCTGAGTCTCTCATCACTATATGCACAGCTGCGTCCAAGTGCCACATTTTGATCATTTCATCAAATTTTTGGGACAAATATTCACCAGTATGTCGTTCATTAAGAGGTTCAGCACACAACACTAAATTAACTTTCAAATTTGCTGTTTATGCCGTGGCCCGTTAGTGACATCAAAGATACACCAGCAGAAGTATCTGACCAAGCATCAGTAGTAAATGACAGTTTGCTATCTTTCATGTCTTTCAGTATGTCATTCACTTTATCCACAGCCAAAGGGTACATTTTGTTATAGACAAGGTTTTCGTAAAAATGTGTGTTTTATTTTATACTGTGGACTAGTTTCACGTAACAGCCTCATGAAACCTATATCCTCAACATGACTGAAAGGCAAATCGTCCATTACAATCATTTCGGCGATCTTTTGATCCAGAGATCTTGATTTGTGATTATTTATATCCCAAACTTTAGTTTTTGGAAAGAACTGATCTATTGTCTCATTTCGTTGCTTTGTTTCTTTTTTCATTTGTTCAAGTGCGGTTTCCTTTGATTTCTTTTTCGATAATTCGTTTTGTTCATTAGTTAATTGTTCATATTCTTCTTTGTGCATTGACTTCATATGATTTTTAAGATTAGTTGTACTACGTCCCTTGCGAGAATATAGTTTATTACAAAGATCACATTTTGCAGTATCAGTGGATTCCTTACTAAAATATTTCCACCACACACTGGTCTCCATTTCTGTTAATATAATGTTTCAAATCTTAATTTAAAATCTGTGAACACTAAAAATAAAAAATAAGTACTTATCAGTTATCACTGTCAGTAATTACAATACAGTAACAGTTAAGAGCAATAATGCAATCACAGTTGTATCATTATTCAATAAACTAAACATTACACAATATGAAAAACTGTTGTAGATATGAAGAGCTCATAACATTACACCGATAACAATCAAAGCAGAACGAGGACTGATGTTGTCAACTAGCAGCGCGAGTTGAGACTGCGCAGGTCTGTTTTAACACAGACCACTTCTTTACCCCCTTTTGGGGGGGGTCATGTTCGAGAAACCACCCCTTTGGCCAACCAAGGCCATTGACCAAGTTACACGAACCCGAGAGGTCCGTCGAGCAGGAATAAGCTTTATTGACTATTGTACTAAAGGCAATTTTAGTTTGAAGAAAATTAAATAAAAATAAATGTTACTTCATGGAGCTCACAGAGTAATAACTTAGAGCGCAGTTTAAACCAATTTTACTATGGCAGCCGTATGATGTCATGTTTAAGCACGCATAAGGAGACCCATCATTTTCTTTTTAAAAAAAGAAATATTTCTAATTAACCTAAAATTAAAAAAGCTTTTACAACCACAACCGCACTTATGGAATGGCAGTTGCGGTTATTCGATCCATCACTAGTTTCAACGTGTCAGTTCAATCAGTTGTGTGCCACTCTTAGTCGAAAGCGGTTGATTTCTTTATCATGTGCGTGTCATGGCTTCAACAAGCAAATCCAGTGAATCAAATAGTGATATATCTGCAGATAACAATTTAGTGCACCCTCTGTTTGATGAAAAATACTCATTAATTGTTACTCATTTTGCAATGATATAACGAGTATAATATGTCACTGGTTGAACATCATAAGTTCTAAGTTCTTTTGTTTTTGTTTTGTTCTGAAAAGGGAAATATATAATCGGAAATTAGATTGTACTATTTCTTTATCCTTTATCAAGCATTTTATATTGTCGTTACTCATGAATTAGTGAATGCATATGTTAAAATTTGCATGTATTTAAAATGTATTTAAATACAATTGATGTATTTTGTATTTAGTATCTAAATACATTTGTAAAATGTATTTAAATACATTTCTCCCATGTATTTAGTATTTAAATACATTCAATGTATTTATTGCCCAGCTCTGCGTGCGGTGTGCATCTCCTTTGTTAAAAGTTGTTAAATATGGAATACCTTTCGTCAGCTTCTTCTTCGAAGGATGATGACACATCTGATTTCCTCGAAGATGTTTCGGCACATAGTTGGGTAAAATCACGCTTATTACATCTTATGAAAATAAAAACCCACTCTAATAGACAGAGTTTATTTCCACAACAGTTTCGACGCCCACTGGCATCCTCCTCGGGTGGATACAGAAACACGAATGAACCAAAACAAGAGGGGAAAAACAGTCCAGGGACCGACCATTAAGAAATTCGCACCTAGGTTAGATCCCATTCTCCCGACACTGGAAGGGCATTTTCATTAAGTACATTCGCGCAAATTTAAAACTATCTTCCTGTTCTAAACATACAGATTCTATTATTTTTTTATACATAATTACATTTATTATTAAATTTATTACATTTAATATTGCATAATTATTTATTACAAAAATTATAAATTTATTATTACATTGTTGTTTATTATACAGAACTTATAAACCGAAAAACGAATGAAAAAAGCCGATTAGGAAACAATCCAGAGACCATTGAGAAATTCGCACCTCCCTCTTCCCTCTTATTTTGGTTCATTCGTGTTTCTGTATCCACCCGAGGAGGATGCTAGTGGGCGTCGAAACTGTTGTGGAAATAAACTCTGTCTATTAGAGTGGGTTTTTATTTTCATATTTTGACCTTCACGTAGAAAAAATAGTGAAGTTTTTTGCATTTATTATTACATCTTCCTCAAGTACAATACTCCACTTCCTTCTTCGGCTCCTGTTGAGCATCTCTTCAGCTATGCAGGACTGCAGGACATATTCATGCCCCTAAGAGAGGAAATCTTTCCGACAACACGTTCAAAAAATTAGTAATGCTAAAAGGAAACCCTAGGCTCCTAGCTACATTTAAAATTTAATTCTATACCTCTCAGCTAGAATATATTCTTGGAAATGTTTTTTATTATTTTACATCAGCTGCTATTGAAATGTTTCTGTTTACTTCTATGTTTAATTTTCTGTTATTCAAATAATATTTTTTGTGAAAAATGTCCTGTTATCATTGTCTGTCAGAAATAAACCTCCATTTATCTAAAAACAGTTGCGTTTGTTTTTACATACTTTTTATACTTGCTTTAATATTCTAATTACGATATACAATTATGATATATGAATTTACCAATGTAACGAGTAACAACGTTACTGTAACAAGTATCGGTATCGTCTTAAGATATTTTCAAAGTAACGAGTAATGGTAACGCTTGCCAATTTTGAGTAACTGTGTGTGTGTGTGTGTGTGTGTGTTGTGTGTGTGTGTGTGTTGTGTGTGTGTGTATATATATATATGATGAATAAAACCACGAAGGAAAGGAAACACAAAACGGTGCTCAAGCGCTTTCGTCTAATGACATCCTCAGGAACACTGAAATACATAAAAGGTTCCAGCCTATATATAGGTTACAGAAATATAAATAAATAACATACATACAAACACATACATATATATATACATATACATATCTACACACATACACATATATATACATAACGTAAAGAACGACGCTTGTATAGGAGATATTCCGCGCAAGACGAGAAAGAGAAAACAACAAATGAAAAAATGAAGTACCACCTGGGAATCGAACCCGGGATCTTCCGATTGCCGGTCAGACGCGATAACCACTACACCATGGACTCCACTCTTCCAAATGCCGTAATTCCTCTACATACTCGCAGAAACCAATGCCCCAAGGGGGCACCTCCCGCTTGCCGTAACATTATATACATTCAACTGCAAAGAACACGCAGTATAAATAACGTAAAGAACGACGCTTGTATAGGAGATATTCCGCGCAAGACGAGTATGTAGAGGAATTACGGCATTTGGAAGAGTGGAGTCCATGTGTAGTGGTTATCGCGTCTGACCGGCAATCGGAAGATCCCGGGTTCGATTCCCAGGTGGTACTTCATTTTTTCATTTGTTGTTTTCTCTTTCTCGTCTTGCGCGGAATATCTCCTATACAAGCGTCGTTCTTTACGTTATTTATACTGCGTGTTCTTTGCAGTTGAATGTATATAATGTTACGGCAAGCGGGAGGTGCCCCCTTGGGGCATTGGTTTCTGCGAGTATGTAGAGGAATTACGGCATTTGGAAGAGTGGAGTCCATGGTGTAGTGGTTATCGCGTCTGACCGGCAATCGGAAGATCCCGGGTTCGATTCCCAGGTGGTACTTCATTTTTTCATTTGTTGTTTTCTCTTTCTCGTCTTGCGCGGAATATCTCCTATACAAGCGTCGTTCTTTACGTTATTTATACTGCGTGTTCTTTGCAGTTGAATGTATATAATGTACGGCAAGCGGGAGGTGCCCCCTTGGGGCATTGGTTTCTGCGAGTATGTAGAGGAATTACGGCATTTGGAAGAGTGGAGTCCATGGTGTAGTGGTTATCGCGTCTGACCGGCAATCGGAAGATCCCGGGTTCGATTCCCAGGTGGTACTTCATTTTTTCATTTGTTGTTTTCTCTTTCTCGTCTTGCGCGGAATATCTCCTATACAAGCGTCGTTCTTTACGTTATTTATACTGCGTGTTCTTTGCAGTTGAATGTATATATATACATATATATGCGATAAACGGAGAAGTAAAAATAAAACTTAAAAATTAAGGATTAGAGGATTAACAAAGAGGCAAATCGATTCTTAGCACAAGATCAAATGAGTTATAAAAATAATACAAATTTATACTGGAGATACGCCCGGGTTTAACACTTGCCTTCTTAGAGTCAAGTTTCGATATATATAAAAAAAAATAAATTGAAGATTAAAAGTAAATAAAGTAGCTTACAAGTTTACCAAAGATTGAGTGTCCTACCCTTTTTTATCTAGGGTGTTACTTTCGTGAAATAATTTTCATATATATATATATATATATATAATATATATATATATATATATTCCATGACAAATCACGCAGTGGTCAAAACCACACCCTCATAGATTTTGCTTAAATTTGGTTTATAGAATGGTCTATGCTAGTAAGTACCAAATTTCAAATATCAGCTCAATTGGAGTTATGCTCCCCTTTAGGGGGGGGGGGGGGACTGTAAATATTCAAACCACCATAACTCAGTCCCTAATAAACACAGAACAGTGATTTGAAGTGTTTATGAAAGGTAATTGCACACAACAAATTAGCATAAGTAAAAAAAAAATGGCTAAAATTAACAGAAAAAAAGATTGACACTTTATTCCATTTGAAGAGGTCCTGCTCCCCCTAAATTACAGATTTTTTAAAATTTTCGCATATATAAAAAATGAGTTTCAACCTTATTCTATCAATATACAAAAAGAAATGTGTGTGTATTTGCATATAAAATAGGTATTTACAGATTTCAAAATGGCCACTTTTACTTAAAAGACTAATTTTTACAAATGCAAAAAAACACTTTTTTTCTACATGAAAGTCAAAATATGATAATAAAAACCCACTCCAATAGACAGAGTTTATTTCCACAACAGTTTCGATGCCCACCCGAAGAGGATGCCAGTGGGCATCAAAACTGTTGTGGAAATAAACTCTGTCTATTGGAGTGGGTTTTTATTATCATAATTTTTACAAATTCATGTAAGCTATTAGGTAATTAATACATTGCAATTCACACATGGTGCAATAATTCTTAATGCTAATAATCTATACCTACCTAAGCTTATATATAGTTAATTTTCAACATATTTTTATCCTAGTTTTGGTTCCAAACTCCCACTAAGTTCTTGAACTTGCTTTGGATTGAAGGAGTAAATAATCTTAACACCAGGCTTGATATTTGGGGTCATCATGATAGAAATCATATCACTTTGTTTTATCCAGCAAACATCCTCTTTCATCGGAAAATAATACAGAGTGGTAGATCCTGATGAGGTGAGGAAACTGATTTTATAATCACCATATTCTTCTGAAATGTCTAAAATAATTCCAAACCAAACTTTATCATATTTACAGGCAACATACTGACCAATTTGATACTCATCTTTTTCAACTAGTTGACTGTCTTTATCTGGTTCAGCCCCAGTACTTATTCCAAACAATTTACAATTATCAGAATCAGATGTCTAAGCTTGTATTAGGTTTTCTGACTCTGGTACAAACCTGTGGAAACCCTGTGTACCTTTAACAGGTAAAGCTTCATTAAACCTACTAGAAAGATTGAATTTATCTGCATGAACCTCCTCCTCTGTAACATACAAACAAATAATTGAATTAAAGTGTTCAGTGCAAAAATCATAGAAAGCTCTTGGTGTTAGAATATGACCAGTATCAGTATGTTGCAAACTAGCCTTTGCTACAACACTTTTAATAGTTCCTCCAATACCATCACAAGCATTTTTTCCATGACTTGTGGCAAAGAAATTCCACTCAACCCTCATACCAAAATCCTGTTCATGATAGCATAGATTGCTAAAATTATATTTGTTTTTGTATTGGCCTCCACACCCATCAGAGAAATAAATTACTTTTTGTACGTTGGGGAATTTCTGTTCAATATCCTTCATTAAATATTGCTGAAAAGTGTGAACTGCTGATGTTGAGTGCTCAAGACAATCGCTAATAATACAGTAACTAGTATGAATTAATTCCTCATCCTTCATGTGATACACCACAAATGGATGGAGGGTCACCTGGTCATTTGCCCAGTGAAAACTTTATGATTCATCTTGAGTGATGAATGAATAGTTTTCTGCAAAATCCCCTAGCACAAGTATTTCATCACAGTGAAGATTCTGTTTCATAGTCTTCAAATACTGGCTCTGGCTTTTTGCAATGTAGTAGTGCCTAGTAAGAGAAAAAATGTTTTCTGAAAGGTATTCAATAAATTCATCTGGAGAAGCTATACGAGTTCCCAATATTGATCTATCTGTATTAGTCCAGTGAATATATTCGACGGAATCTCTGCTTGTCAAGGAAGGTATAGTATTTAAGAAATTAAATATGCCTATGCTACCAGGACATTCTCAACATCCATGTAACATGCATGTAGAAGAATTTATATCACAAACACTTTTTTCCTTAAGTGTGTAATAGGTTAAGTTTTTCTCTGCAATTGCTGATACCATGAGTTTAGGATTCTGGTGGTGGGTGCAGACACAAACTAAGTGGGTTCCTTTACCTCCAGCAATTACACACCACTTAGGCCTCAGATTGGCAAAGGTAGAAAACCCTACGCTATTATCATTGTTTTCTTTATATTTTGAATATAATTCTTTTAAATTTCCTAGTAATAGACATTTTTGTTTGTACTCTTTTTCACCATCTTTATTTCTTCTGCTAACACAATCAGATTTCCCTGCACACAAATGACTGACTTCATCATCATCGTAGAATTCCTTTATTTCAGAAATTATATCTTCAGTTAGTTTTCTTCCTTTACTGTAGATAGGAATCTGTGGCATAATACCAAATGTATGTTTCAAATGTCTGGCTTTGTCAACCATGTATCTGGTTGCAAACAAATTCATTGTCCTAGAAATAGGAAATGGTGAGAGTAAGTATCTGAAGCCTCCTTTTGTACGATGATGTGGATTTGAAGTCGTACAAAATCACTCATGAGGTTTTCGTACCTATAAAAAAAAAACCCCAAAATTACTGTACAATATTTAATAGTCCAGTTGTATGGGGTGGGAACCCTGCATTGTTTGTTATAAAGCAAATCTTGACATATTTTGAAAGCTTATACCACCCCATTCAAGAATCCATCGGGTGTACACCTGATCCCTGCTTGGCTTTTTCAATATGGTCACCATTTTCCAAGATGGCCATAGGTTTTCATGTTTGGATATATATGTA
This sequence comes from Bathynomus jamesi, assembly GCA_023014485.1. Taxonomy (NCBI): domain Eukaryota; kingdom Metazoa; phylum Arthropoda; class Malacostraca; order Isopoda; family Cirolanidae; genus Bathynomus; species Bathynomus jamesi. The sequence continues at coordinate 836,485 of JAJOZX010001171.1, read as the reverse complement.
GACATTAGCTATATTTTCTAAAATGTGACATCATCCCATATACTAAATATACTGGTATGTGTTCAAATTCATGAAGTACAGTACTTCCTTAATTCTTGAATAATATAAACCATGTACTTACATCCTTATAGTCCGGTAGCACAGACCCTGATTTTACTGGAACCCTGCATTGTTTGTTATAAAGCAAATTTTTACATATTTTGAAAGCTTATACCACCCCATTCAAGAATCCATTGGGTGTACACCTGATCCCTGCTTGGCTTTTTCAATATGGCCACCATTTTTCAAGATGGCTGGTGAAACTGAAAAATCCCATATCTTGGTCAATACTTGATGGATTTTGATGATCTTGGTGTCATTTCTAGGGGTTTTTAGGATGATGAGTCAATCTGGGGGGTTGCAGATACTTTGGGAGTCATTTTGACCCACATTTGTCAATACTCAAGGTCATTGGAGGTCAAATGCCCCCCAAAATAAGGAATATCCCATATCCCAGGCAGTCGTGGAGATATTTTGGTGATCTTACTGTCGTTTTTATGGTTTTGGGTAAGATACCGGTATCATTTTGCAACTCCATGGGTCAAGTCAAGGTCATTTGAGGTTAAAGTTTGGCCTTGAAATATGATAATGCCACAGTTGACATCACTGTATTTGCTTTATTTCAGTGACAATTTCTACAATCTAGCTAAATGCTGAGCATTTAACATCTTTTCTGCATATAAAACCAGATCATAATGCTTAAATGACATAACCCACATTATATGGATATTCAGATATAAACCACAATTTATGCTGAAGTGCAGGGCACATAGAAGGTTGCAAAGCTACAAGATATGACCTCATAAGCAAAACAAAGCTCACACCTAGCTGGGCAATTGGCATTGACAACTTTGATGCAGTTATTCACATTAGGTAACCATTTATTAGGGGCAAATATTAAAAGACATGGTTGTGTTAGGATCGTTAGGATCATCAGTCTGCTCTTCATTTGCATTTTGGGTCAATGGATTGTTGCAATCCAAGCTGCTGCCACATGTACAGAACATTGTGCAAAGGATTCCGCGTCCCATGCAGCCACAGCGACTCCCACTGCATGCTGATTGTGATTCACACCCACATCTGATTAGCTTCAGAACTTCATCTGGTGCTAAGCACACTCCTTCACCAACTGTTTTTGGGATGAGAACTCTGTTTGTTTCGTCTCTCTCCCACTTAAATAACATCCGATGACGAGTCCACGTGGCATGGCTTCACAACAGTTACTGATAACTTAACAGAACACCTCAGCATTATAGTTTCACCACGCTTTTTCCCAGCATACCTTTCGGCGAAGGTGATATTTGCAGAAGTGCGGATTTTCTGGGGTGTCCGAATACTTTTGATCATATAGTGTATATAGGGTGTCCCATAAGTCTGGCATCATAGGAGAAATTCATATTTTTCTCTTTCTACAAACCATAATTCATATTTTTCTCTTTCTACAAACCATAATGTCTGTGAGCAAGAAGAATGAATCCAGATAATTCTACTCATAGGAAATCGGAGTCAGAGAGAGGCTGCTGCTGAATTTAACAGACTGCATCCAGATCGTGAGCCAATAACACAGAGTTGTGTGTCTGGATGCAGTCTGTTAAATTCAGCAGCAGCCTCTCTTTGGCTCCAATTTCCTATGAGTAGAATTATCTGGATTCATTCTTCCTTGCTCACAGACATTATGGTTTGTAGAAAGAGAAAAATATGAATTATGGTTTGTAGAAAGAGAAAATATGAATTATGGTTTGTAGAAAGAGAAAAATATGAATTATGGTTTGTAGAAAGAGAAAAATATGAATTATGGTTTGTAGAAAGAGAAAAATATGAATTATGGTTTGTAGAAAGAGAAAAATATGAATTATGGTTTGTAGAAAGAGAAAATATGAATTATGGTTTGTAGAAAGAGAAAAATATGAATTATGGTTGTAGAAAGAGAAAAATATGAATTATGGTTTGTAGAAAGAGAAAAATATGAATTATGGTTTGTAGAAAGAGAAAAATATGAATTATGGTTTGTAGAAAGAGAAAAATATGAATTATGGTTTGTAGAAAGAGAAAAATATGAATTATGGTTTGTAGAAAGAGAAAAATATGAATTATGGTTTGTAGAAAGAGAAAAATATGAATTATGGTTTGTAGAAAGAGAAAAATATGAATTATGGTTTGTAGAAAGAGAAAAATATGAATTATGGTTTGTAGAAAGAGAAAATATGAATTATGGTTTGTAGAAAGAGAAAAATATGAATTATGGTTTGTAGAAAGAGAAAAATATGAATTATGGTTTGTAGAAAGAGAAAAATATGAATTATGGTTTGTAGAAAGAGAAAAATATGAATTATGGTTTGTAGAAAGAGAAAAATATGAATTATGGTTTGTAGAAAGAGAAAAATATGAATTATGGTTTGTAGAAAGAGAAAAATATGAATTATGGTTTGTAGAAAGAGAAAAATATGAATTATGGTTTGTAGAAAGAGAAAAATATGAATTATGGTTTGTAGAAAGAGAAAAATATGAATTATGGTTTGTAGAAAGAGAAAAATATGAATTATGGTTTGTAGAAAGAGAAAAATATGAATTATGGTTTGTAGAAAGAGAAAAATATGAATTATGGTTTGTAGAAAGAGAAAAATATGAATTATGGTTTGTAGAAAGAGAAAAATATGAATTATGGTTTGTAGAAAGAGAAAAATATGAATTTCTCCCTGTATGTGTGTATATATATATATTACATATATATATACACACACGGTAACTATAGCTCACACACATTTTTGGTAAAAGTTGCTTAAAATTAAGCAAATTGAAATACATTTGGTTTTACAATGACATTGGCTTTATATCAGCGAGGTCTATCGTACTACAGTTGATAAAAGTTTTGGATAATTAGACTGAATCTATAGATAAAGGATACAGCATTGATGTGGCAGTGTGACTTTATGAAGGCCTTTGACAAGGTCCCTTACAATTGAGTGTTACACAAGTTAAAGATGTATGATAGAGAGGAATTACTTATTAAATGGCTCAAGGCATTCTTGAAGAATAGGAAGCAGCGTGTGATAATAGAAGGAGTGGCATCTGGTTGGTGGGATGTTCTCTCAGGAATACCTCAAGGAAGCATCATAGGCCCAGTGCTCTGTGTGTTATACAGGTATCCCTCATTTAATGATTGGGTTATGTTCCTGAAAAATTGATTGCCAAGTGAACAATCGCTAAATGAGGATGTTATAACATGGGTTCATTGGGGATACGTTCCTACATGGTGCTTGTGGACAAGGCTGGAGGACTGAATGTTGTTAGGGCAGGTCACACACTGTCTCTCACTCTCTCTCGGGGTGGACAGCATTCTAGGTCTGGCCCTGAAGATGGTGAACCCTGAGGTGGAAAATGTTAGTTCTGGTGATGTTGACTCTGTCTTGGTTTTGAAGGAGCTTGTGATGGTTGCCTGGCACACCTTCTTTGCATAGTACATTTCACAGTAGCAGCGGATGCCCTGCTCCACGATGTGCGCAGCTTCAAAACTCCTGTTGGAGTTGGAATCATTCTCTACCAACACTGGCAGGGCAAGAAGGAAGTGCAGGGGGTGGCCGCTTAAGGGCACTCAGGTCGGGAAAGCTGCACAGAGGATGATAAATCTGTTTCTACGCATGGTGGCCATTTTGATTAGATACCTAAATGAAGTTAGAGATGCACCTGTGGAGTACCAGAAACTAAACTTTGCCCATCATTATCTGTATCCTCTTTGGGTAGATACAGAAAAATGAATTCATTTTTCTGTATCCACCCAAAGAGGATGCCAGTGGGCATCGAAACTGTTGTGGAAATAAACTCTGTCTATTAGAGTGGGTTTTAATTATCATGAGAGAGATCCTGCCTTACTGAACTTATAGATCATTGCAATACAATCCTACAATATTTGGGAGAAAACCACAATATTGATGTCATCTATCTAGACTTTGCAAAAGCCTTTGACAAGGTTGACCAAGGTATATTATTCCATAAACTAAAAGAACTCAGTATTTGTGGAAAAGTAGGAAAATGGATCCATGTTTCTCTCTGACAGAAAACAAATAACACTTGTAAATGGAGCAAGATCTATAGAAAAAGAAGTGATTAGTGAAGTGCTGCAAGGTACAGTACTGAAACCAATTCTATTCATTATAATGCTAAACAATATAAACTGTAACCTAGGAAGCTCTCTCCTGTCATTTGCAGATGATACCAGAATACTAAGACCAATTACAGAAAAAGAAGACTGTGTAGAGCTACAAAAAGATCTACAAACTATATATGCATGGGCAGATGCAAACAATATGGCCTTCAATGAAGACAAATTTGAAATAATTAAGTATGGACCAAATAAATACCTGAGAGAACAATTCAACTACACTGGACCCACAGGAAAAGATACTGTACAAACTGATCATGTAAGGGATCTAGGGATTATATTATCTGAAGATGCAACATTCAACAGGCACATTGACAAAGTAACCTCATCATGCAAACAACTAATAGGATATATACTGAGGACATTCAGAACTAGGGACAGTATGACCATGCTTACCCTGTGAAAATCACGTGTTCTTCCACACATTGACTACTGCTCTCAGTTATGGTTTCCCCACAAACAGAATGAATTGCAAAAAATTGAGGGCCTACAAAGAACCTTTACCTCATATATTAAACAACCTGATGGGCAACATGTGGGTAAAAACAAATTAAACTACTGGGATAGGCTCAGAGACCTTGACCTTTATTCCAGAGAGAGGTGGTTTGAGAGATACATCCTAATCTATACCTGGAAAATTCTAGAAGGACTTTTAGTTGCCCCCAATACTGAACCAATTGTGCCCATCTTGACAAGAACTGGCAGAATGTGTCAAAAACATCACCTCCCACCAGTCTTGAGAAGGATTCAAACCCTTCAATATAATAGTATCTCTAGGCAGGGTTCTCACCTGTTTAACTCCTTGCCTCAGTACCTTAGAGATATAAATGCAGTCACAGTAAATACTTTTAAAAATACTGGGACATGTTTTTAGCCAACATACCCGACCAACCCACAGTGCCAGGGTATTCCTCTGCCAGACCAGCCCCCACAAATTCAATAGGGGACCAAATTGTATGGCAGGAGCAAGAGAAAAGAAGCGTGGCAACCCTGTTGTGGCCCCATCTCAGGAGGCGCTGAGCAGACTTTGTGGGAGCAGCGCACCCTTGAGGCAGAAGTGCTTCAAGGTAAATTCAAGGTAAATATTTACATTTGTAAATAAAAAAATGTGCCAGTTTACATCATTTAAGGACACCTCTAAATTAGGAATTTACCAATCTTTTTCCTAACATCTTCAAACTAGTTTCCTTGCATCTCAAAACTGAATTTTTTTTTTTTGTAAAGCCTAAGCTACCAAAGACCAAGGATGGAATACAACTCAAAATGGCTACAGTTCCCTATTGCCCCCACATTTTTTTATTAAAAAATAGTTTCATATATATATTTTATTAAAAAATTGGTGCTTTTTGTTAGTAAAAAACAACCATGGTTTTCTACTTCTGATAAAAATATTCAATATGGTGAGAAAATATTGGTTTGTAATAAATTTAAAAAAGTGCACTAACTTTTTTATCCTTTACATTAGTCCTTATGGCTCTGGCTACCCAGGCAAGGTGGGCACATGTTATTACATTATCATTTGTATAATTTAGGTCTCGGGGGTACAGGAGCGGGTTAATATTCATCTTTTAACCCACTCACATGCGGTTAAAACAGTACAATATATTGAATTGCCATTCAAAACTAACTAAGAAAATATATATCTTATCTTGTGCAGATTTGTATAAAATGTGGTTTTTTATTAAAATATATTTCCATTTTTCATGTTTTTTCAATATATATCGACTATTTGGTGAATATTTCCTATTTTTGGTGATTCTGGCTACTTCTGCGTAATTCAATTTGTCCTGTTTTAAAATTAAATCATTATTAGCAATTGTTGGTCTGTTAGTTCGGTGTTTTTATGACCACAAGTATGACGTGTCAGTTTTGCATATTTGACTTTGAAGACGTAATCCACCATATTGCCCTAGATGAAGACAAGAGTTTAGACCTTTTTTTCAATCATGGAATAATTAAGACATCCGTGACCTACCGTAAATGCAATAGTGCTTGTATTTTAAGAAAAGACCAGAAGGTCTTTAGGTGCTATAAAAAAAATCCTAAAAATAAACGTGAGTGTTTGAACGCCTATGGAAGGATGTGAAATCATGGGTTTTACGTGCTAGGAACAAACACCCTCATTACTGGAAATATTTTGCGCAGTACTTGTTCCTAGCAGAACATACTGACGAGTCCACAAAGTTGCATCACTTCCTGACTGCAATTGCAGAACTCTACCCTCCGCAATAAGGTCAACTGAATACCCACCCGGTTAGGTCAACTGAATACCCACCCGGTTAGGTCAACTGAATACCCACCCGGTTAGGTCAACTGAATACCCACCCGGTTAGGTCAACTGAATACCCACCCGGTTAGGTCAACTGAATACCCACCCGGTTAGGTCAACTGAATACCCACCCGGTTAGGTCAACTGAATACCCACCCGGTTAGGTCAACTGAATACCCACCCGGTTAGGTCAACTGAATACCCACCCGGTTAGGTCAACTGAATACCCACCCGGTTAGGTCAACTGAATACCCACCCGGTTAGGTCAACTGAATACCCACCCGGTTAGGTCAACTGAATACCCACCCGGTTAGGTCAACTGAATACCCACCCGGTTAGGTCAACTGAATACCCACCCGGTTAGGTCAACTGAATACCCACCCGGTTAGGTCAACTGAATACCCACCCGGTTAGGTCAACTGAATACCCACCCGGTTAGGTCAACTGAATACCCACCCGGTTAGGTCAACTGAATACCCACCCGGTTAGGTCAACTGAATACCCACCCGGTTAGGTCAACTGAATACCCACCCGGTTAGGTCAACTGAATACCCACCCGGTTAGGTCAACTGAATACCCACCCGGTTAGGTCAACTGAATACCCACCGGTTAGGTCAACTGAATGCCCACCCGGTTAGGTCAACTGAATGCCCACCCGGTTAGGTCAACTGAATGCCCACCCGGTTAGGTCAACTGAATGCCCACCCGGTTAGGTCAACTGAATGCCCACCCGGTTAGGTCAACTGAATGCCCACCCGGTTAGGTCAACTGAATACCCACCCGGTTAGGTCAACTGAATACCCACCCGGTTAGGTCAACTGAATACCCACCCGGTTAGGTCAACTGAATACCCACCCGGTTAGGTCAACTGAATACCCACCCGGTTAGGTCAACTGAATACCCACCCGGTTAGGTCAACTGAATACCCACCCGGTTAGGTCAACTGAATACCCACCCGGTTAGGTCAACTGAATACCCACCCGGTTAGGTCAACTGAATACCCACCCGGTTAGGTCAACTGAATACCCACCCGGTTAGGTCAACTGAATACCCACCCGGTTAGGTCAACTGAATACCCACCCGGTTAGGTCAATTGAATACCCCCCGGTTAGGTCAACTGAATACCCACCCGGTTAGGTCAACTGAATACCCACCCGGTTAGGTCAATTGAATACCCACCCGGTTAGGTCAATTGAATACCCACCCGGTTAGGTCAATTGAATACCCACCCAGTTAGGTCAATTGAATACCCACCCAGTTAGGTCAATTGAATACCCACCCAGTTAGGTCAATTGAATACCCACCCAGTTAGGTCAATTGAATACCCACCCAGTTAGGTCAATTGAATACCCACCCAGTTAGGTGCGTAGTTTTTGAGATGATATCTCAAAAACTACGCATTTGCACAGGAAATGGATGGCAGATTCGTGCAAAACACCTCAAAATTGACCAGAAAAGTTTTTCATCATAAAAACAGACTGGGTGTAAAAACGAAGGTATTAGTTACTTTTCAGCCCAGAATGTTTCCTGACAATTTTGAGGGGTTCTACATTAATGTCTCAACAGGTACAAAACATTTATCAATAACATTTCCATCGCAAATATTTAGTTTACGAGATAGTTATTTTGCTGAAAAAAAAATTTTTTTGAAGGGGCATTCTATCACTGCCATAACAGGTGGTGGCACCATCTAGCAACGAACTATGTAAACATTTTTGAGGTAGCCAATCACAGGCCTTTATTTCATTTCATCACTTGACCTAATCCATCAAATCACTGACTGATCTGCTTCATCCTTCATCTCCTGTTTTCAGTTCAAATTCAGAATTGACATGGCTGTCCAGTGTAACCAGTGCCCTCCCATTCCAGCTCGCATTTTCACACTGTTTTGAAAATAATGAAGCAAGCCTCGATTTTCTTCGCTTGCATGATGTTCTCCCTTTAAATGTAGTGTGTCCAATTTGTATAATTTAGGTCTCGGGGGTACAGGGGTGGAGCCCCCGTAAAGATTATGCATCACAAATTGATCAGTATAGGGTTTTATATTTTTTATTCTCCGATGCTAAAATGCTGATCAATATCGACCAATTTGTCATGCGTGATCTTTACAGGGGCTCTGCCCCTGTACCGCCAAGACCTAAATTATACAAATGATAATGTAATAACATATTCATGTTAGGTTAGGTACTTTTAGGTTAGTTAGGTTAGGGGTTAGGTTTTCCATGAAACCTAGGTTTTTGACGTGTTTCATGACATTCTTACCTTTATTTTTGTTGGAAATGAGTTTTTCACCCCCCAAAAAACTGATTCCCCACAGGTTCCCCAATATTGATGGGGTAGGGGATGGGGTATATCTTAACAACTGGTCATTTCCGACGGAAATGAAGGTCAGATTTCGCATGAATCACATCAAAAACCATGAGAAAAACCTAGGTTTCATGGGAAATAACAGTCTGGGCTGAAAAGTAACAATTACAAAAATGAATAATTTCCCTGGGGCAGAGCCCCCGTAAAGATCACGCATCACAAATTGATCGGTATAGGGTTTTATGTTTTTTTTTTTTTGCAGCCAAACTACTTTAGCCCCCACCAGTGCGATAATTTGTATGAAAATAAGGATAATCTCTAGGAGCACTCCATTTTTCAATATTAAACATACACTCATAAAACATATACCATTTGAAAGCTAAAATTTTTCTGAGTCTAAAAATGTAATCCAAAAGTATCAATAGCGAATAAAAAGTAACGATTTAATTAATTGTTTGATGCGTGATGTCATTAACTACATTAAAAAGGTTGGCTAAGTTATAAATCTTCAGTGTGTTGTAAGATGATATTTTTGGTAATGTTACACTAACCTAACATGAATATGTTATTACAAAAAAACTACAGACCCATCAGCCTCACCTCCATTATTTGCAAATTACTTGAAAGTATCATTAGAGGTAAAGTTACTGAGTTCCTTGAAGAGTGCAACCTTATAAATGATAGCCAGCATGGCTTTCAAAATGGAAAGTCCTGTCTAACCAACTTGATTGAATTTTATGATGGAGTCCTATTGCATTTGGACAATAATGAGCCAGTAGATATAGTATACTTAGATTTTGCAAAGGCATTTGATATTTCTTCATGCAAAATTGTTGGTAAAAGTTAGAGTCCATGGTATAAGAGGTCATATAGCTGACTGGATAGAAGAATGGCTGAGAAACAGAAAACAGAGTTCATCTAAATGGAAATAAGTCTACTTGGAGACCCGTATTGAGCGGAGTCCCACAGGGGTCCCTGCTGGGACCTCTGCTTTTTGTTGTCTATATAAATGATCTAGAGAAGGGCCTATCATGTAAAACCTCAAAATTTGCTAATGATACAAAATTAGGCCATAATGTTAGTCAGTAGCAGGAGCAATGACAATACAAAAAGACTTAGAGTAACAGCCTGGACAGATAAGTGGGAGATGAAATTTAATGTTGATAAGTGCAAGGTTATGCATATTGGGCCAAAAAATCCAGAATTTGAATACAATATGAATGGAATTTGGATTAAAAATGATGATAAAGAGAAAGACGGGTGTCACTGTGACTAATGAACTTAAACCCTCAAATCACTGTATGGTAATCAGAAATAAAGCAAATGCTAGACTCAATCTCATGCACACACACATTGAATACAAATATCACCCAATATTATAAAGCAACTATACATTTCATATGTGAGACCCCTCCTCGAATACTGTATTCAATTTAATAGTCCCTATTTGATACAAGATATTGAAAAACTGGAAAAAGTATAGAAACGAGCAACAAGAATGATCCCCTCTCTAAACAATTGACATATAAGGAAAGACTGGCGTATCTAAACATGTTCTCATTAAAAAGGAGGAGGTTAAAGGGAGATAGGATAGAGGTGTATAAAATGATAAAAGGGTTGGATAAGATAGATTTTGAATCTCTTTTCATTAAAGATCACAATAACCAGACTAGAGGTCATAGTATGAAATTATTTAAGCCAACATGTAAACAAATTTAAGAAAACATAGTTTTAACAAACAGAGTAATTAAGTTTTGGAACAGTCTGACAGAAGAAGTGGTGACTTCAGATACACTTGATTCTTTCAAAAGAAGGTTGGATAGTTTGATGTCTGCAAGGGACATCTGGTGATAGTGTTTAAGCCCATTTTTATTAGCATGAATGGTACTAGTTTATTTCATATATATTATGTGCATTTAGGTGATAGATCCCATAGCTCAACACAAGTGTTGTGGGATATAGGGAGGTAGCATCTTGGGTTAGGGGATACTCTCTGTCCTTACACACCCCATTTAGAGAGATTCCTCTGCCAAGCGGTATTCCCCATAGTACTATGAGGTATTGAAAAACTCATGATCTTAACTTGCTCCACAAACACCTTGAAATGGGAGACCCAAAATGGGTGCACACACATTTCTACATTACTGTACAGTCTTTACAGCCACACCTACACTTTTCCTCCTAAGTATATATATTGTAATGTATATGATTATAAATTATAACTTGGTCTGCAATTGATATGGACCGTGACTTATTTTTGGTTAGCAAGGTACTGGTATTGATGGGTACCATAATGAAATTGACTAGATTCTTTGGATCTGATATATTTGCATGTCAGTTATAAATAGATATAGAGTGTAACATATTTGTGGATAGTAGCCTATTATGACTTTGATCCTCTGGATCCAGAGATTCTATCTTTAGTTTTAAATTGACAATTAATTAGTTTTGTAAAAATTGGTTGTTGCCAATGTACAGGTAGTTTTTACATAGTGGAGCCACCTCGATGGGCTGAAGTGGCCCCTAGTGTGCCCACTATAAAAATGTCTTATGTTCTTATAATTTAGGTCTCAGGGGTAATGGGGGCGGAGCCCCATAAAGATCACGCATCACAAATTGATCTGTATAGGGTTTTATATTTAAACCTAGTTACTTTTTATTTGCTGTTGATACTTTTGGATTACTACATTTTTAGACTTGTAAAAAATGTGAGCTTTCAAATGGTATGTTTAATATTGAAAAATGGAGTGCTCCTAGAGATTTACCAAAAATAATTTATAATACTAATGTTCAATAAAATTATATTTTGCGTGGGGGCCAATACAAAACTGGCCCCCTCAAAACTGCCTTCGACCTACACTAGAACATAAGAAATTTTTATAGTGGGCACACTAGGGGCCACTTCGGCCCATCGAGGTGGCTCCACTATGTAAAAACTGCCTGTACATTGGCAATAACCAATTTTTACAAAACTAATTAAGTATCAATTTAAAACTAATTAATTATCAATTTAAAACTAAAGATAGAATCTCTAGATCCAGAGATCAAAGTCATAATAGGCTACTATCCACAAATATGTTACACACTATATCTATTTATAACTAACATGCAAATATATCAGATTTAAAGAATCCAGTCAATTTCATTATGGTACCCATCAATACCAGTACCATGCCAACCAAAAATAAGTCACGGTCCATATGAATTGCGGACCAAGTCACAATTTACAACCATATACATTACAACATATATACTAAGAGGAAAAGTGTAGGTGTGGCTGTAAAGACTACAGTAATGTAGAAATGTGTGCGCACCCATTTTGGGTCTCCCATTTAAAGGTGTTAACTAGACTAGTGCAAACCGAACTTATTTATTATTTCACAGAGCTTCACTTAGTCATAGACAAAACCGCTTTATTTAAAAGAAACCAAAAAAATACCAGGCTTTAACCAAAATCCAAAGTGATTATCACCATTAGGAAAAGTTGCCCAGTCAAGAATAAATTAGTCAAAGCAATAATTTACGATCTGTTCGCAACAAAACACCCAAAGCCTATTCTCACAATCTCCTACGTTCATGTTCGTAATCTAGACTCTAGAGTCTAGACCAGTGTTCAACTGGGCTGAGTGTTGCCAAGTTGCCAACTCTTATTTTATAAAGTAGCAGTAAAATTAATAAAAAGTAGCGAATTATGAAAAATAGTAGCAGAGAGAGAGAGAGAGAGAGAGAGAGAGAGAGAGAGAGAGAGAATTACAAGGACAAGAGGAAGCCTCAAAGACCTTTCGGTCCACTCTGAGAGGTTCCTGTTATTAAAAGTTTATTTTTCTTTCAACTATCCTAATAGTAGTAGAAAACTGGATAGAAAAGTAGAAGACTCTCTCCCCACCCTCTGTTCCCTCCCTGCCAGAGGCAGGTACGGGAAAAGGTTGAAGAAAATACTTTGACCCTGGAAAAGTAGCCAAGGAAATTTTACAGGAAAGTGGAGAATATATAAATAGCTCTATATTTAGCTTTCTCACAGAGACACCGTGCAAGCGAACTCCTGCAGAGTTTTCTGAGGTTTTAATCTTAAACTATGAGTGTGTTCAGTACTTTGTCTAGCCTATTTTTAAACACATTTACACTTTGACTGGAAACAACCTCTGAGGGAAGTTGGTTCCAGATATTAACTATTTTATAGGAAAAGAAATTTCCGCAGACAGAGGTCCTAAATGTCTTTAGTTCCAGTTTAAACCCATTATTTCTTGTCGGATTGGCATTAAGTGAGAATAAGTTTCTGTAATCTACCCTGTCTATTCCTTTGAGCATCTTGAAGACTTGAATAAGCTGACCCCGCAACCTCCTCGTCTCTAAGCTAAACAGATTTAGGCGCTCCAATCTCCGTTGGTAGCTTTGCATTCTCATTGAAGGGATCAATTTTGTAGCCCTTGCTTGTACTCTTTCTAAGTCCTTCCTGAGGGATGGAGACCAAAACTGCGCACAGTATTCCAGTTGAGGTCTGACTAGAGAATTATAAAGACACATTACAGTCTCCTTGTTCCGAAACTGGAACTGTCTTTTAATATAACCTAATAATTTTAAGGCCCTCTTTTCGACTTCTGCACAGTGCTTCGACGGTTTCAGATCGTTGCTGATATAGACTCCTGAGAGAGAGAGAGAGAGAGAGAGAGAGAGAGAGAGAGAGAGAGAGAGAGAGAGAGAGAGAGAGAGAGAGTTACAAGGAAAAGAAGTACCTCAAAGGCCTTGCGGCCCATACCGAGGAGGTACCAATGGCAACAGTGTCAGGGAAAATTTTCTACACCCTCAAATAGTGTGCAAGATTTGGTCCAACCTCTTCTTGAAATGATCCACAGAGGAACTGCTCACAACTTCTGAAGGTAACTTGTTCCACGTGTCACAGATCTTATACGTAAAGTAAGTCCCCCACACACACTAGTCCTAAACCGTTTCAAATCCAACTTCCAACCATTGTTGCGAGTTGGGTTATCATTTAAACTAAACATACTTCTAAAATCGACATCGTTGAACCCGCGTAAGAGCTTGAAAACCTCGATCAGTTGACCGCGCAGCCTCCGAGTTTCCAGCGAAAACAAGTTCAGGGCGCGTAACCGTCGATTGTAGCCCATATGCCTAACGGAAGGGATTAACTTTGTGGCCCTCGCCTGCACTCGCTCCAGCCTCTCAATATCTTTCCTGAGGGTGGGCGACTAGAACTGCACAGCATACTCCAGGTGCGGCCGAACCAGGAAATTGTACAGTGAGAGCACAATCTCCTTGTTCCGAAACTGAAATTGCCTCCTGATATAACCCAACAGCTTCTGGGCTTTCTTTTCCACCTCTACGCACTGTTTGGTAAACTTAAGGTCGCTGCTAATTAGCACACCCAAGTCCTTTTCCAAATCAGTCGCCTCGATATTACTCCCCAACATCGAGTAGTCCGACTTGGGATTAGCGTAGCCAATGTGCATCACCTTGTATTTACCCAAGTTAAACGGCATTTGCCATTTTTCGGACCTCTCTCCTATCCTACCTAGGTCCGTACGCAGTTGCTCGATCGCCTCCGGCGTCCCAACATTGGCCCCAAGCTTGGTGTCATCAGCGAATTTGGCGATCCGACTGACGATGCCACCGTCTATATCATTTATGTAAATGATAAACAACAGCGGCCCCAAAACGGAACCCTGAGGAACCCCACTACACCTTTTCACTCCAAATTAAAACAACTGAATTTCAAATTAAAATAAATGAATCTCAAATTAAAAGAAATGAATCTCAAATTAAAAGAAATGAATCTCAAATTAAAACAACTGAAGTTTAAATTAAAGCAAGTGAAATACAATTTAAAATATATGAAAGTCAATTTAAAACAGAGATTGTGTAAAATCTGAATGTGCATCGAAAGCTTTTATTTTATAGCTGGTGGGAGTACTTGGCATCTGAAACACGTTGGCAACATTCACAAGTCCCTAGCAACCGTTGCTATCCATGACTCGACTCTCTCAGTTACCAAGGACGTCCTCTCTGACCCGGCCAGTTCTCACTCGCTCTCACAGCTGTGTATTTCAAGGTTATTAAAAGAATTGAGTTACGCTTTACTGTGATGATTTGGATTATTTTTACAATATAAATTTCTACAGGGTGATCCAAAAGTCTCTCCGCAGTAAGAAACAGCCTAATAGCCTACGCTTTGATAGATGTAGCCTAAACAAAAGGCCTAATAGCCTAGCTCCCATTATTCAATCATGGACGTGAAATAACTGTGGAGAGACTTTTGGATCACCCTGTAGAAATTTATATTGTAAAAATAATCCAAATCATCACAGTAAAGCGTAACTCAGTTCTTTTAATAACCTTGAAATACACAGCTGTGAGAGCGAGTGAGAGCTGGCCGGGTCAGAGAGGACGTCCTTGGTAACTGAGAGAGTCGAGTCATGGATAGCAACGGTTGCTAGGGACTTGTGAATGTTGCCAACGTGTTTCAGATGCCAAGTACTCCCACCAGCTATAAAATAAAAGCTTTCGATGCTCATTCAGATTTTACACAATCTCTGTTTTAAATTGACTTTCATATATTTTAAATTGTATTTCACTTGCTTTAATTTAAACTTCAGTTGTTTTAATTTGAGATTCATTTCTTTTAATTTGAGAATTTCTTTTAATTTGAGATTCATTTTTAATTTGAAATTCAGTTGTTTTAATTTGAGAGTGAAAAGGTGTAGTGACCGAGGCCCAACCCGAACTAGCCCCTTTAATTACAACCCTCTGCTATTCTTCAGCCAGTTTTCAATCCACCTACCTATTTGCCCACCGATACCCAGCGCGCGGACTTTCGCCATTAGCCGGTGGTGAGGTACCTTATCAAAGGCTTTCTGAAAGACGAGATAAAGTATATCAATCGCCCTACTCTTATCATACTCATTCAACATGACGTGGAAAAACTCGAGCAACTTAGTGAGACACGACTAGGGGTTAAAACCGGTATTAATACCGGTATTGAAGAAGTACAAATAATACCGATACCGATATTATAGGTTTTCGGTATTGACAAAAATTGCTATTGTAAAATTTAGGCAATTTAGTCCTCCGATGGGCAAATAAACTGTTTTTGGAGGATTCGGAGAAAAAAAAGTTTCGGGGTATTTTTGCAGTTAACCTCTTTTTTTCGATTTCTATTCCTTTCTATCAAAGAAAACTATTTATTGCACTAGCTTTAAGAGATTCATTCAACTGTAGCCATTTCTTCAACAGAGTGGGAAATTATTGAAAACATTTATGACACCTTACGTCCTGTTGAAATAATTCTTAAAGGGTTATGCTCGAAAGATGCATCACTCCTGACAGCTGAATCATCAATGAAATTTATTTCAAAGAAACTAGGAGAAAAATAATCCAATAGCAAAAGAGTTAAAAGATTGTCTTAGAAATCGTTACATTTCAAGAAGACAGCAAGACATTGTAGGTTTAATCAAATATCTTCATAATCCCGAAGTTTTAAAGTTCAAGAAGAGGAAAGTTTTTCTGTTCCATCAAAATTAGTTCTCAAAAGAACTGCAGAAAGGCTCCATAAAAGACTTTTCCCTAAGAATGTGGTTGATTTGGAGATAGAAATGGAAGAACAGGAATTTCCATGTAACCCTGAAAATGTAGCTGCAAATAAGACTGAAGTGGAAGCAGATTCATTACTGAGTGAATACATGCAAGAAATGGACAAACTAGGAAAAGTGCCATCTAAAAAAAATTCCATTGATTTTGATGTTACTAATGAATTTAAAAGCTTGGAAGTTACTTTACAGAGAAGTGAGAATTTAGAGAAGCTGTAAGGCACTGCTTTCAATTAAACCTACAAGTGCAGAATCAGAAAGAGCCTTTTCTGCTGCAGGCCTATTTCTGACGAAACTGAGATCAAGTCTATCTGAACAATCCCTAGATGCTCTTTGTTTCCTCAAAGCATACTTTCAAAATCAAACTAAGAAATAAATATTTAGATACTAATAATTTCTATCTACCCCAGTAGTTGTATAATAATATGCTAAAAAAAAATTCAAATAATATTTTTATTACAATTTAGTAATTTACTGTATAAACTTTTTCGAATAGAATGCCATCTATTTGGAGTTGGGTCATTAATTTATAGTAAATATGGTGAGTACTGCAAGTCCCTCAGACTTGTGGGAGGGTTGGTAGGGTGGCACTATAATAAATCAAAATAAATTATTTTTTTCATAATACCGGTATCAATACCGGGATTAGCATAATTGCCTCCAAATACCGGTATTGAAAATTTTCGGTATTATGCAAGCACTAGCACACGACCTATGCCGTCTAAACCCATGTTGGGAGTCTCCAAGCAGCTTGTACGAATCCAAATGGTCAACGATCCTATCCGCTATTATCCCCTCTAATAATTTACCTACAACTGAAGTGAGACTAATGGGACGATAGTTCCCTGGACTTTCGTGATCCCCTTTCTTAAAGATAGGGGTCACGTTGGCTTCCCTCCAGTCACCAGGCACCTGGCCCGTCTCCAACGATTTGTTGAAGGCTGTAGCCAGGTGGGGAGCCACCTGGTCGCGCACCTCCCGCAACATTCTGGGGAGAAACTGGTCTGGCCCAGGAGCCTTAAACGCGCTCAGTTTGTCTATTCTATTGGCAACGACTGTCGCGGTACATCGAACACTATCAGGCCAGCACCTTTGTGCTGATATATATATATATATATATATATATATATATATATAAGCAAACAACCACAGGGAAAAGGAAACACGAAGTCCGAGCGCTTTCGTGATATATTCACATTTGAGGTGCCGATTGTGAATTTTTTGCTTGTCTATTTAACTCATTTACTTTGTATTCTCCGTCTATTTTCTGTTGTTCCTTGATAATGTGAATATATCACGAAAGCGCTCGGACTTCGTGTTTCCTTTTCCCTGTGGTTTGCTTATTAATAAGATCACGTGTTATTGTGTGATTTTAGTGCATATATATATATATATATATATATATATATATATGTGTGTGTGTGTGTGTGTAATATCTTAAAATGAGTAAGTGGGGTCAGTACGACAAAAAAATTAAAAAAGAATGGCTACACTGTCAGGAATTTTCAAAGTGGCTTCAAGAAGTAGTGGGAGACAATACCAAAGCATCTTGCAAAGTTTGTCATGTACAGGTGTTTATAATAATAAGGTAAAGAAAAATTAATATATATATATATATATATATATGTGGGAGGGGGGGGGGGGGTGTAGTCAGTAAAATCGTAGAATTTATTGGCTTTTTAACTCCTCAACATACGTGTATAGATTTCTTTATGAAAAAAGCATGTGATTTTAGGCTTTGGTTGTATTTTATATGACAGTTTGCGGTAAGTAGTCAATGAAATTCAGCGAATTTAATGACGTATTAATATACTATATATAAGCAAAGAATCACAGGAACAAGGAAAAGGAAACACGAAGTCCGAGCGCTTTCGTGATATATTCACATCTTCAGGGACAAGAAAGAAATAGGAATATTTTTCTTGTCCCTGAAGATGTGAATATATCACGAAAGCGTTCGGACTTCGTGTTTCCTTTTCCTTTTCCCTGTGGTTCTCTGCTTATTAAAAAGATCACGTGTTGTTCTGTGATTTTATTGCTATATATATATATATATATATATATATATATCAGTGGCGTGCGGTGACCTTCGAGGTTGGGCATGCAATAGTTACTCACAGTGGCGTCCGCAGGAATTTTTCCAAGAGGGGGCTCAGCTACAAAAATGATAACACAAAGTGCGAGCGAAGCGAGCACTGAGCATGCAGCTAGGGGGTCTGGGGGAGCGCTGTAAGCTCCCCCAGCGGGGTCCGGGCCAGAGCCCCATAAGCCAAACGAATTTTAACTAATGATACATTTTCATGGAAAAGAATGGTGTCAAAATATCTCTGTGATGCATTTGCATCAACCACAGACGATGGGTTATCAAGAGCATGTTTCGATGAAGTGCATGAGCATGCAGCTAGGGGGTCTGGGGGAGCGTTGTAAGCTTCCCCAGCGGGGTCGGGGACCCGGAAGCCAAACGAATTTTAACTATTTCAGCCATTAAATTGGAAACTAAACACTGACTAAGCTGAAATAGTTATATAGAAGCCGTTGCGTGGGCGAACATAAATTTCCAGGGGGGGGCAACTGCCCCCTCTTGCCGCCCCCCCTTGCGGACGCCCATGGTTACTCATGCATTCTACTGAATTATTTCTTAAATTAATTCAATAAGAGGAACCATTTAGTTTCGTAACATAGTAATGGGATCACTGATAAGTACATCTAAATTAAAAAAAGACCTATAAAAAATAAGAATTATTATTTACTTACCTCATTTATAAATTAATTCAATTCTTCGATCCTTCAGGACAAATATATTTATTATCTTTTCATAGAAATCTTCTGATTTAATTAAATGTTGGAGCAAATCTTTTTCAATAGACATAAGGGCTAACCCTGAAATCCTTTGCTCTCCTGTTGTATTTCTTTGGTAAGTTTTAATTCTCTTCAATGCAGAAAAGGATCGCTCTACAGAGGCAGTCGTAGAAGGAATTGTCAAAACCAAATTGCAAAGCTTGAAGAGTTCTGGCATAGCATCAATAAGATCCTTGGTATAAATATAATGCATTAAATTGCATACACTTTGCTTTATAAAGTCTTCCATTAAATACAAAACACATAGTTCACTCTGAAGACGAATTATATAAAAAAAAATCACCATAAGTGGCCTTTAACGAATTTAAAGCATCCACTGGAAATTTTTTGCAATATTCTTCAGCTTTGCTAAAATTGAGAAGCTCCACGAATTTAAGCTCTTCTAATGATGAATATCTTACTTTTAATTGGTCAACTATTGTGCCAATAATTTTGTTATAGAGGATTCTGTAATGCTGTTGTGGGTCAACAGATTGGTCAGATTTATTCCTGCATCTCTTAGTTTGGTTTGCTGCATCTATGCCATATTTTTCCTCCAAAGTTTCATAAAACATGAAAAAGTCGTCCAGTTTATTTTCGAGCATTGTTCTAGTTTTATCTATATGCTCTTTGCAATACACAATGTCAAGATTTTTGGTCTGAAGGATGTTAAATAAAACATCAGTGAAGGAAAATATATCACTAAATACTTCTAATAAAAACAGGAAATCAGGATCTTTTAAATTGTGTCGGAATCCAATTGCAGAATTTATAGTGACTTCATCCCATGATTCAGGATTCTCAATGATGTTTTCAAAAGGCTGTTTAAGAAATCTAGATTTTCTTTTGCGGTATTAACTAGACGCGAGAGTAATTCCACCTAGTTGCTGCAGCTTTGGGAAATCTTTTTTAACAATATTATCCAACGCATTGGTTCTTTTGGGTGATTTAGTAAAAAACGTACCCAGTCCATTTATTATAGAAAAAAATATTTTGCATTCTTTCATAGCAGAGCATGCTTGTGAAAGAACTAAATTTAGCACATGGGCACAACAATGAATAAAGATTGCAGATTCATATTTCTGCCTTACCTTTGACTGCAACCCATTTAATTGTCCTGCCATTGTAGCAGCACCATCGTAGGTTTGTGCAACTAATTTATTTTCACACTTCCAAGTTTCAATGCATTTAAATACGTGTTCAGATAAAGCATTTGCTGAACGGTCTGCACTCACATCGTTAAACCCGATAAATCGTTCTTTAGCAACACAATCTTTTGTAACATATCGCAAAACAGTTGAAAGTTGTGAATAGTTTGATACATCGGACGTTTCATCTAGAAGAATAGCAACAAATTTTGCCTGATTAAGTTCATTTTCTATTTCATTCAACATTGCCTTTTGAACCGCATCGATCAAGTCATTTTGTATTCTGTTTGAGAGACCGAGAAAATAGAAGCTGTATCTAGATGGTTTGCCAATTTTTCATCATACTTACTGAATAAATATAAAAGTTCTTTATAATTCCCGCGATTATTGATGATGCATCAGATTCAAAATGACCACGAAATGATAACTCTTGTCGACCTAAAAAAATAACTGCATCAATCAATCTTCGCATAATAGCTCTGTTTTGTTTAATCTTTTCATTATGCTGCTGTATGCTTTGTCTTTTATGAATATCTAATTGTAAGTCTATGCGAACATTTCCGAAAGTTTTAAGATCGATCAGAGATTTTATGTGTCTTTGAGAACGTTCATGTTTTAGCATAGCCATATGTAGATTATTTAAATCATCGTATCCCTTCTCATTCCAAACAGTTTTTTTCTAAATTAAATAACAAGCATGGCCAGCAAAATAACTTATTTAACTCAGCACATCCTGTTAACCAGTTTTTTCTTTCGTATAAATTAGTTTGAAAATGCCTCACACATTTCTTGTTGAAACTCCGTAAATTAGGTAATTTCGGCATAGGCCTTCCATGATTTATAATTGTCTCGCTTCAAAGTCTTTTTGAAAAACCATTCTTCAAAAGTTCTTCTATAACACACATTTCACCCATTAGGGCTGATATTTTGAAAGATATTTAAGAAATGAATAAATTAAGTGGCAATAAAAGTTAAAACACAGAACGCGCACATCCTCACCGAACACTGGCACGGGTAGCACTAAATGCGGGATGCATTTTCGGAATTGCATGCGAGTCGACGATATTTAACGAAAAAGAATTTGTCACTACTGACTCGCGGAGGATTTTTCAATGGCCGCACTAATGCAATTCGTTTGTTGCATCTGGGATGCAAGAAAAACGATGTTTTATTATGGCTTAAGAAAAAAATATTTTCCTTTAGTTCTCTCAAACAAATTAATTCAATTTTTAAGTAATTTTTTACTGCTTTTAAATGTTGTTAGATAAATTACTTTTTAAAATTTATTTTTGTATTTACGAAAAATCAATGGTCATGCAGTGCATGACCTGCATGCCCTAAATGCACGCCACTGATATATATATATATATATATATATATATATATATATATATTATATATATATATATATGCCTCTTTTCATTATGCTGGCTATGCATGATGAAAAGTAGCATGATTACTTGCAACAAGTGGCGTCAGTTGGAAAAAAGTAGCCCAATATACATCTAAAATGCATTAATTTGTTTGTGTTGTTTAAACATCCGTTTAACTCAGGCAAATTCTTGAAATTAAAGTATGGTTATCATGAAAATATATTATAATTTAATTTACAGCCTTTTTACATTAATGAAGAAGACGACGCCGTCCGCTTGTGTGATGATGTAATATTCTGACATAACGTGATGCAGTATCTTTTGTGACAAAAATTTACAAAAACTACGTACGAAATTCTTGGTTATATATATATATATATATAAAGCACACCGGACAAAAAATTAGTCACCCCTCTCAGAATGTACCTAATAACGTGTGACGGCGCCTCTGGCCTTGATAACAGCACGAATCCGGTGAGTTTAGTATGCGGAGGTACGCCTGCTGGTTCAAATTCATCGTCACTGGAACGAGAGGGCCCATTTCGTGGTACGAAAAACATCCCCAGAACATCACGGAACCACCTCCAGCCTGAACAACACCTTCGACGCATTCAGGATTAAAGGTTTCATTGGACCTGCGATGTACTCGTCGCCTCCCATCATTGGAGAACAAACAAAAACGGGACTCATCGGACCAAATTACACGTTTCCAATCTGCCGCAGTCCAGTTTTTGTGCCTCTGAGCCCATTTATAACGTGCCAATTTGTGACTTGCTGTTAACAGCGGCCTCTTCCGTGGTACCCTGCTCCAGATGTCCATCGCATGCAGTTCTCGTCGCAATGTCCGTTCGAAAATTGGTCGCTGGAGAACCTCATTGGTTTCTTGGAGCAATTGTTCTCTGGTTTGAAAACGATTTGCAGTTACTAGACGAGAAACATGGCGGCGGCCCCTATTGTCGAGAATTGTTTTCCGGCCACAGTTACGCCGTCGATTGTCAGTTGATTGCGAACTACACCACTCTTTGTAAACTCGCTGGACAGTACGCGTTGACACACCAACAAATTGGGCTACTTCAGACATTTTGTGTCCGTGGGCTCTGCCAAACACGATGGCTCCTTTTTGCCACTGAGTAACGTCTGCCTCACGACCCATTTTGCAGACTATATCCAACACACACTTTGTTCTTCACCACCTCACGAAACAGATCTGATCCTGTGTGCTACGTCACCGCTACTTGTCACTTACCAATGCTACATCAGCGCCCTCTGTGTGACCTTGAACTTCCTACTATCGGTGCTATTAGGGGTGACTAATTTTTTGTCCGGTGTGCTTATATATATATATATATACAGGGCGTCCCAAAAAAATGTATACACACTTTAACAGCTGATAGCTCAATTGATGTTTCTTTCTTTCCAAGTTAAACCCATTAGAATTAATAATGGCAGTCAGACTAAGCTTTGAACAAAGGAAATTCATTCTAAAATGCTACTGGAAGTGTGAAAACGCAGTTGAAGTGCAAAGACAGTTTAGGAGGGAGTTTCAAACAGATCCACCAACGCGACTTACCATCACTCGAATTAGAGATAAGTTTGAAGCCGATGGAACTGTTCAGAATGTCCACAAGAAGCGTTCCGGAAGACCACGGACATCGACAAGCCCCACAAAGCAAGAAAGAGTACTGGAAACGTATCACCAAAGTCCAAGAAAATCTGTGCGGCAAGCGAGTCGTGAGGTAGGAATTTCAGAATCGTCTGTCCAACGCATTTTGAAGCGCTGTCAATGGAAAAGTTACATTCCAAGATTAGTCCATGCTATTAATGAAGATGATCCGGACCGAAGAGTGGAGTATTGCGAGTGGTACTTGGCACGATGTGGGTGTGGATTGGACGAAGGGGTTTCGTAGAATACCCTCCGCGTTCACCAGACCTCACACCACTAGACTTTTTTTTATGGGGATACTTAAAAGACAAAGTCTACGCTATAAAACCTGCAACAGTCGCTGAATTGAGAGCAGCCATTGAACGAGAATGCACACAAATACCAAACGAAATGTTTCGTGATGTTTGCGATTCCATTGCTTCGCGTTATCAGCAGTGCCTGGACCAGAACGGACGTCAGTTTGAAAACAGGCGTTGACAAAACAATTAAATAATGTCTGTAGATTCTATTACATTTTGAAAATGAAATGTATTTTAATAAACACTGCCTTTATAATTATTTAAAGTGTGTATACATTTTTTTGGGACGCCCTGTATATATATATATATATATATATATATATAGTGTCCCATAAGTCCGGCATCATAGGAAAAATAATAAAAAAGGCAAAACAAAGCTTTTATTTACAGAACGTGCTCAATATGTCCACCATTGTTTTCAATACACAAATTCAGACGTGATACCCAGTCAGCAAGCACACGGTGAATGATGTCAGGAGTAATGGTGTTACATGCCCCAATAATGCGCTGCCGCAAATGTTCAAAACCTAATTTTCTCTGCGTATACCAGCGCTTTCAAGTGGCCTCAGAGATAAAAATCTAGTGGCGTGAGATCCGGGCTTCTAGCTGGTCATTCCACGGGCCCTCGACGTCCTATCCAATGACCAGGGAATTGTTGGTACAGGTATTCCCTTACTTGGGTGCTGTAATGTGCAGGAGCGCCGTCTTGCTGGAACCATGTTGGAAATTTCCTTCTTCGTTCAAGACACTGGGAAATGCTTCTTCCTTGAGCATATGTAGGTAGGTGCCTCCAGTGACATGTTCATCGAAAAAGAGGGGGCCTATGATGCGATCCTTCCAAATGCCACACCATACCATCACCCGAGATGCACCTTGTTCCTTTAAAGAGGTATACCAGTGAGGGTTGTTTTGAGACCGGTAGCGGGTGTTCTGTCGATTTACCTCACCATTTCCATAAAAAACAGCCTCGTCACTGAACAGAATGGTGGACGGGAAATTGGCATCCCGAGCATAAGAAAAATATGAATTATGGTTTGTAGAAATAGAAAAATGTGAATTTCCCGATGATGCCGGACTTATGGGACACCCTGTGTATATATATATATATAATATATATATATATATATATATATATTATATATATATATATATATATATGGGCTGATGATATCTGTTCGTTTATACATGCCTAAACAGTTTGAGTAATCTGCACCAAATTTAGTATACACATTATTTGAGAACCATTGAAGGTTTTAATAACACACCCACCCTTTCCAGTCCCCCACCCCTTGTATCCGCTGTTTTCCTCATTATTGTATAAAGTTATTTATGAAAATAGAAAAGTATATAGATTTTGTGCGAGTTTATTATTTCTTACTTTTCAATAAAACTAATAAAGTATTGTAAATGTGAGTTTTGAGATTTTGTATTTATTATAGAAAAGTAGCGCGTACACTTAAAAAATAGCCCATTCACGCTTCAAATTAGCACGAAAAGTAGCAGATAGACCAACGCGAACAATTAATAGCGAGAAGGGTTTAAAATGAGCCCAATTTGCGACTTTTAGGCCAATCTGGTAACCCTAATTATTTTATCCTGGCCGGAACCTCAGACAAATTTTGACAGAAAAAGTGTGTAAAGTGGTTGATTAGTTGATCAAGGTAGTTGGATGACTTTCAACAAAGGAATAGTGGGGATGCTGCCGGTGTTCTAAATTGATGCTACAAGAGACAAAAATGTTGAATCTACCATAAATGACATTTTCACTAACCTTACACTTGATATATATATATATATATTTATGGCAGTAAATAAGTAATAATAATAATAATGTTTATTTCATACATGGGCGTGTATATATACACACAAATATATACAAATAAAATAGCCTGATTCATTAAAACAGATACAGAGGTACAAGTACAAAAAAGCTCAACTATGGCACAGAAACACGCAAAAATTAGGTCACCGATGTTGGCATCTGAACCATTCTGGCTAAGTGGGCAAGCAAACAATGATATCACCAGCTGTACAGTTGTCAAAGTTCATCTGCACCAAATTATATTTACGCCGAATGTTCATATGGTTCACCATAATATAACCACCATAACAACTGGCATATCTAATCACTGATGCAACAATACCATTGGTGCTACATCTTAGGCTTTTTAAAAACAACAGTTGTCGGCAATCAACAAACATTGGGCATGTTAGTAGACCCCAACGAAGGCAAAGTGAATGATTCCTATGAGCTGGCGATAACCCTAATAATCCCTTAATACAAGAGTGATAAGCAATGCACCGTTCCTTAAAGGCTTGATGGGTGGTTGAAACATCCCACACCACACAGCCAGGGGTGTCCTGCTAATTTCTTAACAACCGGTTTTGATACAGATATGGGTATAAATCGGCGAACGCCAATGGCGCCAACGCATTTTAGCTTTTCCAAACAGCATTTTGTAACACTTTGGCAGATATTTTAGACTACTTTTAGACTATCCTTAGCACCGATTGACTTGTGTGCGTGCCTCTCTCTCTCTCTCCCTCTGCATTTGCTTGTCCCTTATACAGCAGTATGATATTATGATGTGTGTGCTAAAATACGTACATGCAAATAATCGTACATACGATACACATACTTACACACGCTGATAAAGTCTCTGATCTAATGTTTACATGTTCTAGTCCGCTGACTCAACCACGTATTTCAGTTCCAGCCAGCAAGCCAGCTTTGCTTATTACGCAGTTGTTCGATCGATCTTTTCATAAATACTTTCTAAAAATTTCATAATGAAATAAAATCATTCTAATGGCATGCAACGAATGTAACATCAAATGTGACATTGTAAACTAAAGCTATAATTCACGAAAACACAATTGTGAACGAGACAAATCCCGGGCGTCATGAGCATTCATAAAATTCATCAAGACTGACTGACAAATTGCAAATTTCAAGATAAATTTCTACCGACTGTTAAATATTTGTTAAAAACAAACAAACGGTTCGGTGATTCAGTCAAAATTTAACAACTGGTTTGGGCGAACCGGACCGAACTGGTCCCAGCACACCCCTGCGACACAGCCATACATAGGTCCACAGTATGCCTTAAGTAACTCAACCAGTATGGCTCGATCAGCATAACCCAAATGGCTACGAACAGTACGAAGCATATTGACACAGCAGTACATTGCACGTTTTATACGACGCATATCAGCCTCATCACCCGGGCAGTGGTGAAGACTTACCAGTCATAAATGCATTTCATCACTGAAGTAAAATGTACGAAAATGGTTAAAATAAGTTAAAAAATATCCCAAATCTAAAGATTTACCCATTTCGTATCATTTAGGTCAGCTGCGTAAGATAGTACTACCGATATCAAAAAGTATCCAAATGATACTTTCGTATCCTCACTGGGAACACTGAACTGGTATTGCTCCATGTTTCCGGAAAAAGCTAGAGGGAGGCATGTCACTTATTTTACAAACATGCTTCATGCACAAATAAATGAATAAAGACCAACAAAGTATCATTTTCCAAGTAAATTTTATTAGTTTAGGACAGGGTTCTCAAGTGTCCTTATTTCTAAGATTTGTTATTATTTTTGGCCTCAAATCTTATTTATTTTTATTTGTTCTTATTTCTTAATTTTTCAATTGGCTAAAAGGTCATTTAGAAATTATGTAGCGCAGAAGTGGGTGGGAGGTGTTAGGCCAGGTGTTATAGTGTGTTACATGGGGGCGGGGGGTGTCACCTCAAATGTTACATAACACTTCATCACCACAAATACATAAAACTGGGAAATGACAAGATATGTAATGTTATAATGTTTCAGACCAACAAAGATCCTAGGATCCACTCATGGCTGGTCTACCTAACTGTGTTCGTAATTGTGTATTGTGCATGTCCTCCGTGGTGGCGGAGGGGACCTACAATTTTACGTGGGTTCCGAACCACAAAGCCTTAATTTTACTACCTTAAACTATACCCAATCTATCAACATATGTGTCTAATCGATTTTTAAACATGTTTGTAGACGTGCTACTAATTACTTCTACCGGCATACTATTCCACCTATTTACTATTCTATGCGTAAAAAAGTTTTTGGCAACTGCTGTCTCGAACCTTCTACTTGTCAACTTACACCCGTTATTTCTAGTCCTATTATACTGAGATATTTCGAAAAAGCTATCTCTATCTACGTTATCGAACCCATTCATAATTTTGAAAACCTGGATTAGATCACCCCTTAGCCTTCTAGTCTCGAGTGTAGTCAATTTTAACTCCTTAAGCCTATCTTCGTACGACTTTGACCTAAACGACGGAATCATCTTAGTTGCTCGTCTTTGAAATTTTTCGAGTTTGTCTATATCTTTTCGCATATGCGGATTCCAAAATTGGATCGCGTACTCCAAATGGGGTCTAACTAATGATTTATAAAGAGGAACTACAATATCGCGCGATTTGTACTAAAAATTCCGAGCTATAAAACCTAACACTTTGTTCGCTTTATTGACCGCTGCTGTGCTTTGTTTCGCTACTTTTAAATCACCAGTGACTATAACTCCTAAATCTTTTTCCTGCTCTACGCTTGTTAACTCCTTCCCTGACATACTATACGCAAAATTACCGTTACGCGAACCTATATGTAAAATTTTCACTTATCGACGTTAAATCTCATTTGCCATGTGACTGACCAATCAACGATTTTATTCAGATCTTCCTGGATTTTACCTCTATCTTCGTCATTAATCGCCCTACCACCCAGCTTCGTGTCATCCGCAAACTTTGAAACTGTACTAACTAGGCCGACATCTAAATCGTTAATATATATGAGAAAAAGCAAGGGGCCCAATACAGAACCCTGAGGAACGCCACTCCGCTCCATCAACGACCACCCTCTGTTTCCTACCTCGCAACCACTCTTCTATCCAATTTATTACTACACCACTGATTCCATGAGCCTTAGTTTTTTCAATGGTTCTTTTGTGCGGTACGGTGTCAAACGCTTTTTGAAAATCTAAATACACTACATCAACCGCCCGATGACTATCGTAAACGTCAACCACGCTTTGAAAAAATTCTAAAATTCTAAATTTGAGCACGTTGTCTTGGATATAATATGGGTGAGAGTAACAAATTATTATCCTGCATATTTTTTGGAGTTGAGGTTCTGATTTTTATTTTTTAGACTTGAGAACCCTGAATAAGAAAAATCGAAATGGCTGTAATAGGTTATATACTACTACTACTAATAATAATAATAATAATAAAATATTTAAGAAAATGCTCAAGATAATATTTTCGTCAGCCACAGAAATAATTATTATGATTAAAATTTAAAACTTTTGCATAAAATTTATTATAATCTATACTGACAGTCTGTGGTTTTACTTACCGTAGAAACCAAACCTGATCTAACTTCAGGGACTAACTAGACCTGAAAATAACATACCCCCGCTCCTTTGTTTTTTTTTTTACAAAGTGTGCGAATCCTCCATTCATTAGACCTCTGTCGTCAAGTTTGCTGCCATGGTCCCTTTGACATGAAAATTGTATAACCTACTCAACAATAATGCTCTAATTAATAAAATTAGTATATATTGTCTAGTTATTCTTAAGTATAAATACGGTGTTAATTCGTAAGGGGTTCTGCTTAAGGTACTTTTAAATGGCGATGAAAGTTTGGTGTTTCTCAGACAGATATTTGCTCACTGCCACACAATTTACAGAGCAAAGTTATTGTTTTCTCTGATTTTTCTTTAAAATTATAAAAATGTTGCGAAGTACCTTTCACTATAACTGAGTGCTCTTGTTTATTCGTAACAGAATAGCTTTTTCCATACTTTTTAGGCCTACTACGCATTCGTCAGTTTTTTACTTTTGTTGAAATTAGTACCATAATGTAAGCCTAACTCTTCACCATTAAATCGCAACTTCTTTCGTCACCAGCAGTTTCAGATGCCATTTTACCTGTAATTCTGTTTTCAGATTATTAAAATAACGTTGGTAAAAAAAAGTGACACTATGAAATTTAGCTATTCAAAACACGAACAAAAAATCTGCGTACCAAGCATATGGCGAAAATGTTTTGACGATTGACTCGGACTGAAATAGTAAGAATTGTATAGCTGTTGGCCTCAAGGAGGCTCGTATGTGTTCCAGAAACAGACTACTGGATCATGACCTCCTTCACCAAAATGACAGGGAAACCAGCTGCAGTTTTTGCCTAATCTATATTAGAACACAATCAGAATTTTATTATTTGATTTGGAGTACCTATCTGATAAAATACGAATAAACAAAATACCACAGTAATTACATTTTTTGATGAGCCTATGAGGCCTATTACGTGTAGGGCATGCTTTGACTAAGTTGAATCTATAGTTAAGCTACCAATTCGCAGTGGTGGGCACCGTTAACCAAAAAGTTAACTTCGTTAACCGCTAATCCCTTAACCAAAAAGTTAACTTCGTTAACCGTTAATCATGTAACGGAAGTTACCGATAAACCGTTAACGTTAACTTTTATTATAAAAAAAATTAAAAACACAATATATATATACTGGTCAAAAAAAGAAACGCAATTTTTGAGATTTATTAATAAACATGAGGACTCAGTATATAGTAAATGATTCTTTAACATAACAAACAGTCAATAACGCGTATGGCCACCCCTAGCCACAATGCAGGCTTGGAGTCTGGCCCTCATCGACCTCAACAGTCTCTGCAGGAAAGCAACAGGGATGGCCCTCCACTCTTCAATAATTGCATTGGTCAGTTCCCTGATGTTCTGCGGCTGATGCTGACGTCTGCGAACTCGCCGTTCAAGTTCATCCCATGCGTGCTCTATCGGTGACATGTCTGGGCTGAAGGCTAGCCATGGTAAGGTCTGCACGTGTTGTCCCTGCAGGTACGCCTGCACTATCCTGGCTGCATGAGGTCTGGCATTGTCCTGTTGCAGGAGCACCAATTCTGGATGTTGCCTCATGAATGGAAGAACATGTGGGTGAAGAATCTCATCCCTGTAGCGCTGGTCAGTCAGAGCTGATAGGCCCACGATAGGTCACGGTGCTGATAGGCCCATTGCAGGCGTCGTTGCCTTCTTGCATCAGTGAGAAAAGGACCTCTGTAAGGCCTGCGGGATCGGAGTCCTGCATTACGGAGTCGGTTTCTGACGGTCTGGTCACTAATTCTGTTGTTGTGGATACCAGGTGTCTCTCTGGCTGTCTGACGAGCATTCCGCTGCCGATGACGCAGGTGCTGCAGTACAATGTGGCGATCCTGGCGTTGGGTCGTCACACGAGGTCGCCCACGTCTTGGCAGGTCCTGAACACTTCCTGTGGCATTGTACCGTCTAACAAGCCTAGAGATTGTGCTGGGATGCACATGCATTCGTTGTGCAACTTGGACAGCAGACATGCCTGCATCCAACATGCCCAAGGCACGACCTCTGTTGACCTCTGAGAGTCGTGGCATGCCTCAATCGCGGGAAAAAGTTTGGTTTTCTCAACGGGCAGTGTGTATTCTGTGAAGTCAAAGAAAAAATGCATGCCTTCATAAAGAATACATTCAATTTAATCTCTGTTTATTGTTTGTAACAAATGGCGTCTTAGCCGGGATTAGTCAGGTTTAAAAACATGCACTAAGTGGCTTTAAAAGATTTGAACAAACATTTAACCATAATCTTGAAACTGTGATAATACCACTAACAACTTAAATTTTACACCATATGCAAGCTAATTGCGTTTCTTTTTTTGACCAGTATAATTTAATTTTCCCTCTTCTTCTCGTTCTCCATTTTGTCCATGAGATGCATGTTGCCCTTCATGAAAATTAGCCAAAGCTGGGCACAAACCGTTAATCCGTTAATCGTTAATTAACGAAGTTAACTTTTTCGTTAACGATTTAACTTTTAAGTTAACTTTGAAAATCATTATCAACTTTGAAAATCATTATCGGACTAATTAACTTCCGTTACATTTAACTTCCGTTAACTCAAGTCCGTTAACCCAAAAAATTCATAAATAAACGTCTACGCTGAGGTGGGGAGGAGGCTGGTTGTCCCCAACACGACGAGGTGGAACTCCACCTATGACTCTGTGGTGGTCCTGAACACAATCCTGGAGACGAAGAGGCCTGCTCTCCACAGAGTCATGACCCAGCTGAAGGTCAACAGCTTCAAAGACCAGGATGTCGACTTAATGAAAGAGTATGTCAAGGTAATATATTTATAAATTAATAATAAACTAGCGGGACGATTTATTTTTTTTCTGGTTACAATTAAATGCAGGACCTTGATACAATAATAGCGTTGTTTACGTAAGCGTTTAAGAATACAATTATTCCAACTAGTATATTTATTTATTGCAATAAAGTTATATTTTTCTTAACACCAGCCAGTAGATACGTTTTAGTTTTGCTCATTCAATTATCGTTATATTATTGAGTAAAATACAACAGAATAATATTGCAGAATAATACAAATTTGAATTGCTACAATTTACTAATTCTCCATTGTTTTATTTCCAGATCATGTCACCTGTGGCCAAAGCACTCGACAAGATCCAGGGGGGGAACAAGCCTACCTTGGGACTCTGCTGCCAACAGTTGCTGCGACAATCTTCAGGCTTAAGGACTTGA
Source organism: Bathynomus jamesi (assembly GCA_023014485.1). NCBI lineage: Eukaryota > Metazoa > Arthropoda > Malacostraca > Isopoda > Cirolanidae > Bathynomus > Bathynomus jamesi. Next base: position 804,146 of record JAJOZX010001171.1, on the reverse strand, counting down.
AGTCCAAGGGCCTCGTCTACTGCAGCGCCTTGGTCGACGCACTTTGGCAGGCATCGACAAAAGGTTTGGGCCCCTCCTGGAGGAGACGAATGCCAGCTGGCTGCTGCCTTCCATCCCAGGTTTCGCCTCATCTGGTTGGACAAGTATGACAACACCAAGGTCGCCAGGGTGAGGAAAAGCATGGAGGGTACAGTCGAGGAGGCCATGAAGCAGCAGTCCAACGAAGTGGGCAGCAACAGTGGAGGCAGCAACAACGAGGAGGAGGAGGAGGAGGAGGAGGACTTCTTCAGTGCTGTCATCCAGACAAAAGAGAGCAGCAGAAGCCACAGGTCACTCAAGGGCAAGGCCCAGAACTTGGTCAAAACCTGGGAGACCAACTCCAAGGACTTGCTGACAGATGCTGCCTTCTTGGGTGAGCAAGTGTTGGTGGACTTGTTCATCAAGTTCAACACAGCCATTCCCTCCAGTGCTGCAGTGGAGCGTTTGTTCTCTATGGGCAAGGACATCCTGAGGGCCAAGAGATCATCCCTGTCTGATGAAAACTTTGATATGCTAATTTAATTAGCAAAACTAAAACGTATCTACTGGCTGGTGTTAAGAAAAATATAACTTTATTGCAATAAATAAATATAGTTGGAATAATTGTATTCTTAAACGTTTACGTAAACAACGCTATTATTGTATCAAGGTCCTGCATTTAATTGTAACCAGAAAAAAAATAAATCGTCCCGCTAGTTTATTATTAATTTATAAATATATTACCTTGACATACTCTTTCATTAAGTCGACATCCTGGTCTTTGAAGCTGTTGACCTTCAGCTGGGTCATGACTCTGTGGAGAGCAGGCCTCTTCGTCTCCAGGATTGTGTTCAGGACCACCACAGAGTCATAGGTGGAGTTCCACCTCGTCGTGTTGGGGACAACCAGCCTCCTCCCCACCTCAGCGTAGACGTTTATTTATGAATTTTTTGGGTTAACGAACTTGAGTTAACGGAAGTTAAATGTAACGGAAGTTAATTAGTCCGATAATGATTTTCAAAGTTGATAATGATTTTCAAAGTTAACTTAAAAGTTAAATCGTTAACGAAAAAGTTAACTTCGTTAATTAACGATTAACGGATTAACGGGTGCCCAGCTTTGCCAATTCGTATATAGTGCTGTGAGACCATATACTGTATACTTACTCGAAAAATAGTCTTGATTAGTATTCTCTCCCTTAAGATACTTTCTTGGTAAATTTAGGTCTTATATAGACCGTTGCTATAAATTACGTCTGATGGGAAACTCGGTCGGGAACTGACTGTATTCATTCCGATGTTTTTCCTGAGTCGGCGGGAAAAATGAGGCAACCACAATTGTGTGTAAACCGTTCAGGCGTTCACATGTACAATTGTACAGGGCACCGTTGGGTGTGTATACAGCTGTGCATAGTGTCTCTTCATAAGTATATATATATATATATATATATATTAATTTATTGGGGTTGTTTAACCTCCTTCGCAACATCTAAGGTCATATGACGGAGGGGACCTACAGTTTACGTAGAATCCGAACTACGGGCCGCTACATAATCTGGGCACGGAGGACGGTCTCCCATCCAACTACTACCCAGACCCAATATCGCTTAACTTCGCTGATTTTCGGAAGCGGTGTTCCGACATTGGCCACGACGTATTGTGTGTATATATATATATATATATATATATATATATACACAAACTCAGAATGGTTCCCTGAGAACATTATATGTTAAACACAGACCGTGCATGGAACAAGGAACTCTTCTGGGAAAATTAAATCCACTATAGTCCGAATAAGTAATGGTAAATGACAAATACCATAGTTTTTTCCTTTTTCATGATTTTAGCCCGACGTGGGCAACGGGTCTCTCGCAAGAGATCCCATAAATATAGCTTCCCTCACCAGCTATCTGCAAGGCAGACAGGATCCAGCTTTGGGACGTGGATCTAGGGTTTTAAAGCAAGCCTAGATCCCTACACTCAGAACCTCTATATAAGTAAAAGACTCGTTGCATTCACGTCGTGTTGAATAAATCAAAGAAAAAGGGGGTAACTATTGTATTTTTAGCCAAAAAAAAACCAAAACTTAAACCTCAACCGGGACATTGAGCGTCCACTTTTCAAGGCACGAAACACGTCCGTTTAGTATACACAAACTCAGAATGGTTCCCTGAGAACATTATATGTTAAACACAGACCGTGCATGGAACAAGGAACTCTTCTGGGAAAATTAAATCCACTATAGTCCGAATAAGTAATTTGATTTATTCAACATGACGTGAATGCAACGAGTCTTTTACTTATATAGAGGTTCTGAGTGTAGGGATCTAGGCTTGCTTTAAACCCTAGATCCACGTCCCAAAGCTGGATCCTGTCTGCCTTGCAGATAGCTGGTGAGGGAAGCTATATTTATGGGATCTCTTTGCGAGAGACCCGTTGCCCACGTCGGGCTAAAATCATGAAAAAGGAAAAAAACTATGGTATTTGTCATTTACCATTACTTATTCGGACTATAGTGGATTTAATTTTCCCAGAAGAGTTCCTTGTTCCATGCACGGTCTGTGTTTAACATATATATATATATATATATCAGAAGACCCAGGAATAACAAATATGAGAGACACCCCAGCATAGTAACACCCTTGAAGTGAAATCAGAAATCCAGCGGGTTATTAATAAACTGGTAACCTGCCTGGCTTTCATGGCAAAACTTTCCAGACCTCCTGTGGTAAAGACTTGAGCTGACTAGCAGTTTACTCAGCAGGGATCGCCAACCTTTTGGATTGGTGAGCTACTTTGAGAATAATGGTTCATTCATCGGGTACCATGACCGCGAGACTGTTCGTAAACCTAACAAAGAAGGAAGCATTATATAATAATTATTGATAAGTGTTTGTGAACCGTTTGAAAAAAGTAAAAGTTACGAATTGATTTACAATATTGTGACAGCAGGAAAGAATTTGAATGATAAATTGTTGTTTTCATGGTCTAAAGTCCCTAAACTATCCTAGCATAGTTTTTTATTGTGGTACGCGGGCGCCTTGGAAACTTTCCCCAGGAGCCATGGTGCTCGCGGGTTTCGAGTTGGGAACCCCTGGTTCACTGGTTTACTTTTTTTTCAGGAAGAATAAACGTACTCTCCATAGAGGAAGAAGAGAGCCAAAATCAAGGTCTAGGATTTTCGAGATGCCTGGACACTCTGCGTTGGAAAGAGTGGAGAGTCATAGACAGCGGGGGGGGGGGGGAGATGGACTAAGGAAACTTGTTCCAAAGTTCACCGATTGAATAGACGAAAGATTGAAAATACCGATAAACCTTCGCGTTAGAGAGCTGGACAGAAAAGGAATGAGAATGTGTCGAACGTCTGGTACTGCGTGCTCTTTTCTTAAAGGAGAAGGGATGCAGTTAGAGAGTTCAGAAGAGTAGTGTCCGTTATAATAGCGATATTAAAGACTAAAGAGAGAGTGAGGCAACACTGCGGCGAGGAGAGAGGAACTGAAGACAGTCAGTAAGAGGCAGGGAATTGATGAGACGAAAAGCCTTTGCTTCCATCTGATCACGTAGAGCCACCATACACATGAGAAGCGTAGGGGAGAGGCGGGTTCCATGACCCCAAAATTTTTAAAGATCTCTAGACACAGTCTTCAGTCAGTATAGGGATTTTGTATTTTTTTGTATAAGTAAATAGGCTGTTTTTTTATCATAGCTATGAATTTAGGTCATATTGTCATTTGTATGTGAGCAGGAGCAAATTCTTTTTTTTTGCAAGAGGGGTCATGGAACCCACTGTTTAGTGGGTTCCGTGACCCTTTGAGTGGGTTCTATGACCCCCCTTGGTGTGTTTAAAAAAAATAGGTAAATTAAAGGAAGCAAGAGACATCAGTCTCAAAACACAGCACGTTTTGTGCTCTTGCAGTCCCTCCAGCTGTTAAGGGAGGGGGTAACTGGTGTTCAGTTTCATCTCTGGTGATCCATGTTGCAGGTTCATCCGCTAACTTAAAATAGTTCTTCCTCTTTGTAGAAGCTGTGAGGAAAGATATCAAAAAATCGGTGTCGTCTTGTTTCTGTGTTATTTTAGCAACAAAACTGAGTTTTCTGCCTTGTTCTGACCTCAGATTACAGACAACATAATCTCCTATTTCAGGTCCTCCTTTTTCCTCAGTTTCTCGATGGAGATCCATTTCAAGTTCGTCTCCAGAAGAGCTGCTACTGGGAATAAACAACTCGCTTGAATCTGATGAACTGTCTTCTGCTGGTACTGATTTCTTGCAAATGAGTTGTCTTTTCACAGGATTTCTTTTTGTTTTTTCTTTGATGTATCTTCTTGTCGTTGCGTCAGTTGAAGTTTTTCTGGAGTGTCTGTAAGGATTCGTGTTTTGCCTGGTTTGCGGCCTGGACTCTGGGGTGACTGTTGTAGGCATATCTGACTCTTCTTCGTCTTCTGATATGCTCTTATTTAGGCCTATGCCTTCAGCAGCAGAAGTAGATGGAGTGCTTTCAATGACTTCTCTAGCAAGTGCAACAGTAGAAGATGTAGAAGGAGCTAATGGGCTGTCATTAACTGCAGGTCGGTCTAATGCATCAGCTGCTGTAAAATCAGCATCAGTAGACACAAATCGGTTCAAGGGATAACACCCAGTAGATTTGAAACCCGAGGAGAATGAGGAAGCAAAAACACGACCAAGTAAACAAGGAATATCATAGATTGATAGGTGGAAACCTGGTTCCTTTTGAGCTCTGAGTTCATGAGCAGCAGTAGCAAACTTTATATATATATATGGCAGTGGGTTCCATGACCACGGGGTCATGGAACCCACACTAAGGGGCGTTATGGAACCCAATTTTGTCACCATAAATATGTTGTAACACGCCGGTTAATCAATTAGAAGAAAGTTCGATCTAACACCTTACAAAGACGCTACAGTACCTAAGCTTTACCACAAACACTAGATAAGTTCAGTTTTTATAGGAACTATAACATCATAATTAGTGATGCACCGATTAATCTTCATCGGCTATATCGGCCAACTTTTTGCCATCGGCATCGGCACTGGCTTCGGCCAAATTTGGCCGATGATGTACCCGATTTTATTTGTTTGATTTTTAAAAATAAATAATTTAATGTGGGAGGATCGGATGGCTATAAGGGGTGATGAGGAGGCCATTATAAACAAAATAAAGTTAAAAATATTGTATAATAAACACACTTGTTAGATTTGTGTATATATTCATGACCTTTGTTGAAAGATAGCTAGGGGGTACCTACTGTATTATTGGACCATACATAAAATTATTATTTTCACCTTTTTCTATGAAAAGGTGAAAAACGAGAAAACGAAACAAAGATGTCATAAATTAGTTGTAATGAAGGTTTTATGTAAAAACGATTTTCTCTGACTAAAATGGGCAAATAACTGAATTAATCAGAACTTCAGTAGGCCTATTAGGTGTTCCCTGTTCCTCTATTTTTTTTATTCAAAGTTTTGAAACAAAATTCCAGTTAAAACGAAAAATTCAGACTCAAAATCAGGTTTCAGCTATTATGATGTTATTACTCCATTATAATAACTAATTTATTAATCTACTATACATTAGGTACTGCGGATGGTAAGCTGGCTAGAGAGGGATATATAAAAAATTAATAATTTGATACCAACATAACAAGAAATCTTCAAAAATTTTAAGTTTTTGTTTATTAAATAATCGGCATCAGCTTCGGCTAATTTGCTAGACATCGGCATCGGCTTCGGCTAAAATTTGCCATCGGTGCATCACTAATCATAATAAAAACTTTCGATCTACACTCATTCTAAATATCTGCCAGTAACACCCACCCCTGACAAAGGTCAAACGCACGCTGATTGCTAAATTAAATTTTGTGGTGTGTGTTGCCACCACCTAGTGGAAAAATTACTAGACAGCAACCAATTAAAATTACTATGGGTAATAGCAGAGTGTTAGGGGTCATGGAGCCCATAGGGTCATGGAACCCGCCTCTCCCCTACTCCATACAGGGGCCGACAAGATCCCTGCACAGAGATAGCAACTGACTGGGAACGAAGAAACTGCGGAGCCTGTACAGCACACCTACCCTCTTAGAAGCTGTTTTGGAAAGATAGTACCGTATATGTGATATTTCCAGGAAAGATCGCGAGAAAAGGAAACACTTAGAATGTTAAGAGAAGAGGAAGGATTGAGTTGTGTATTGTTAAAGGTAAGGGGATAGTTGTGTCGAAGATTGTGACAGGTGGACAGATGAAGGAATTAAGTTTTTGACACCGGATCGATGCCTAAATAACACATTAGCAGATTCATAAAACTAAGCAACTTATCTTACTTCAACCCACAGATTAACTTGTTGAAAAAAAGATCAATTCCTTCCTTTGAATGATGTGTCTTAATTGGTTATCAATGAGAAAACTGATACCAAAGAATAGCCATTTAATAAAGGAAAACCATTCATATGGAATCATATTTTTCATGATAACTTCAAGTTAGAAATGGAAACCTTCAGATGTGATGCATTCAGGGTAGGTGATGGAATATACCACAAAAGACATCAATACCTGAAAAGACAAAATAAAACAATAAATTTTCATATGTACAATGTAACTGATACAGCACCAAAATGAGAAGTTTGGCAGAAGTGAGTCTCAGGTTCTGCTTCGACAAACACAAAACTGAGAAATGTGTGAGTTTTTATGTGTGATATCCAGCGCCGAATTAAGGTATGGTGGGACTTTGGTGGGACCCTTGGTAGAAAAATTGTGGGAACCTATGATTGCCGATTTTTTTTTTTTAACTGAGATGTCGATATTTAACAAAGAATGATAATTCACTGGACAGCAATTTTTTAAAAAGATTCTGTATCTGAAAGAAGAGTATGTGATTTAGACTAATTTTTATGCGCTGGCTTCAGAAAAACGTGAAAAAATTCCATTATGTCATATTTCTTAGTTATGACGTTATCATTTCTAGAAATATTATAGTGTATCATGTATGTACGTTCTTACTAGATAGGCTATGTAAGTTTCCATGTATACCTCTGATATAAAAAATTACCCAATGCCTTTGTAGGATAATTCCAAAAGGTAAGTATAAATATTCCTCAGTATTAAATTTATTTTCAGCTGCAAATTTTATACTTGAACTGTAGATATTACTGGTATGCAGAGCTGGGCATTTGCGGCATATTTTGCGGTACTGCGGTACTGCGGTACTACCAAACTACCAAACCGGCACCAAACCGGTACGCGGAAATTTGAATGCGGTAGCGGTACCGGTACTTTAGCAGCGATCCTTTGCGGTACTGCGTTATGCGTTCGTTTGCGGTTTGCGGTAGTACCGCAGTACGCAAAATAGCCGCAATGCCCAGCTCTGCTGGTATAGCCTTGTAACATTTTTTCATATGCATTATATACAGTATACACATACAAATATCTAACGGTTTTTTTTTGGTTTTGGTTTTTTTTTTGCAAAAACTGGCGTGCTACTTGATTTTCTCTTGTATTCTGAGTCTCTCTTTCTGTAGGAACCAGCAGTAGTCGCCCATCATTCCTGAGTCCCATCTACCTTGGTAACGCTGCTCCATCGTAGAAATGTCCTGATGGAATTGCTCGTCATGTTCATCACTGACAGCACCCAAGTTTTCAGGGAAGAAATCTGAATGAGAATGCAAAAAGTGAATCTTAAGAGACATTCTGCAGCCCATACGTTTGTAGCTGTCCAATAGATTTGATACTATTTTCTCGTACGTATCTTCTTTACCATTTCCTAAGACTCCCTTCACAAGTTCCTTGAAGGACTGCCAAGCAGCTAACTCAGCATCTATCAACTTGGTATGGAATCTGGAGTCAGCTATGACCTCTCTGATCTGTGGTCCAACAAAGATTCCCTCTTTCAGTTTAGCATCACTGATTTTTGGAAATTTCTCCTTCAAGTAACTGAAACAATCTCTTTCTCTGTCCAAAGCTTTAACGAAATTCTTCAATAGTCCAAGTGTAATGCGTGACGATGGGAGAAGACCCTTTCTGGAATCCACTAAGGGAGGCTGCTTCATATTTTCTCTCCAGGAACAAATTCTTCTCTTGCAGACCATTGTTTCACTAAGTAGTGCCTCGCAGTATCTCGACTGTCCCAAAGGCAAAGAAAACAACAGTATTTTGTATAACTTCCCTGCAAACCAAGCAGAAGTCCGATGACTTTCAAATCACCACAAATGTTCCATCAATGTTCATTGTACTTAATAGCACTGAGAAGCAATGCCATACTGTCGTAAGTTTCTTCCATGCTGACAGCGTGAGCTAAGGGGATAGAAGGTCTTTTGTTCCTGTTATGTAGCAAGACTGCTTTCAAGCTGACTTTTGAGGAATCAATGAACAGACGCCATTCACTAGGATCATGCTCAAAACCTAAGTCCTGCATAAGACCATTTATATTTGTACATATGGAATTTTGTATCTCGAAGAACGTGGAAAGTAACGGGTTGTGGGTTCTGAACAGAGAAACTCTTGTTCCTTCAGCTAAAAGGTTCCATTGCTGCGACTTCGACCCAAGAAGCTCAGCCTTTTGTTTTTACAGGTTTACATCGCGCACCAAGTCAATGAGTTCCCTTTGATTAGTGAGGTGTAGCATCTTATCGTCTCCTGCCTTGAGATGGTAAGTACTATCTTCTGCTGTTAAATCTGAATCTTCGCCAGCTGATGCCATGTCCTCATAATCTTGTTCCTCCCATTTTACTGGCAGAGTTGGAGGCCTAAAACTTTTAGCTTGATCTCCAAGTTTACATCCGAAGTAAAAATAGAAAGCAGTTTTTACTTTCGCAAAAATAATCTTTTGTATGCTTTTGTGGTGAAATTGCCGCACACATAACAAAACCTGTTCATATCATTCACACAGCCACGGATCCTGTTTCCATCCATATGAAACCTGAAAAAAAAAAAAAAATTGGAGGAATGATCACTGGACACCACAGTTACGTATGGTATAGGAATAGATATACACTATTACATTATGGGTACATATGTTACTACACCGGATATTACGCACATATATTTAATTACCTGAAAATTATTCCCTAAAAATCTATAACACCGCTTAAAAATTTGTTTTATCCATTAAATAATTTATTTTCATAGAAATAAATACATATTACGTACTCCATACAGGGAGTATTTTTTAAATCAGCGTATTCGAATTACTGTACTTAAAATCACCCATTTTAGTATCATTTACAAAATCTTTGTTGACCAGTGATATCATCATCATCATCATCATTCACCGCATATCCGCTTCTCTCCTTTTCAGGATGAAACGGCTGGACCGATTTTCATGAAACTTGGTGTGACAACACCCTGTGGGATCCCTAGAGTGTTTTTAGTAACTTTTTTCTCGGATCGGGTGTCCCCACAAAAAATTTGTTCCGCAAAATATTTCTATGCTAAAACACGAAGCACTTAAATTTCAAGATTTTGAACTTCTAAAATTTTCTTAAAATAAACCAAGTCCCAACAAGCTTCTACAGAATTTACCCACTTTCGTGGGATGAAGAAAATCAAGTTGGTCACTAAATTTAGAAAAGAATGTAGCTATCAAAATTTTTAGCTACACATTGAAAGCCCTGATAGGTAAAAAAAAAAAAAAAAAATGTGACAAGTTGTATTTGAAATTTAAATGCTTCGTGAACTTTAAGTGAAATCTGTGAAGCTGTATTAAAATGCAAGTAATTCGTGAGCTAATTGTAAATGTTAAACTCCAACTCGCTCAAAGAATATCCCGCCGTCAGACGGATATTTTTGCTAGTTATAATTAATAATAATAATAATAATAATTAATTAATAACTAGTTATAATTATTAACAATAAAAACGATAAAAGGTTATGCTAAATAATAAAAATATAGCATCAAGAAATAATTCTATACAGTAAGATGCAAATGCAATAAAGCGCTGGGCCTTGGGCCTCGAGTCCTGACCCACAAGGTCCATTGATTAACCCAGCTCTAGCGATATCCTTAAAAAATTTGGAGTATAGAAATTATGTATAGATTGCATAATTCTTACATTAAACCTCACCTAGAAATAATGCTGCATTCAGGTATGCCTCCCTGATCACAGACAGGATACAGATATATTTCGAGGTATACAACAAAGAGTACATAAACTTATCCCTAGCTTTAGCTTAAAATAACTTACCATCAGAGACCGAAGGGACTGGAATATTTTCTTTTGAGACGTGTTTTATGGAGGAAATTTTATAGAAATTTTATAGAAATTTTATAAGAAAATTAAGAGAGCAACGTGCATTTTAAATGTCACAGAGTGAGTGAATTTTGGAATTTTTGGAATAACTTACCATATGTGGTGAATAGTAGTAAGCTTCATTCATTAGTTGGCTTAGTAGATTTTAAGACGCGGTTAGAAACTTTCATGGATGATTAGACACTTTCTTGACTGAAAGAGAAATCCTGTAAGAATTCATAGCATTAAATTTTAATATTAAACAAGCAGTCTTCGGCTCCATGCCCTACGGGCGGGGCTTGTGCTTCGCAAACTCGCCTACGTCGAGGGCACGTTAGGGTTACCCTTTTCGGGGGAGGTCATTCTTCCTCTCCCCTCAAAACCCCCTTTCCCCCCTTTATGCAACTTGGGGACTAACCCCCACCCCCTTGCATAACCCCCTCCTCCATTATCCCCCTTTTGTTTTGTAAATTTAAATGGTTGAAACATTGTGGGTCATTTTTTTTTTTTATTTAAACAGGAAATGGAAGGAATTGTAGGCGTTTTTTTAATAGTTTAAGGATAATCTCGTGATTAAAACAGATCTGCCTTCGGAACAATCTCGTTATGAGGTTCTTGATAGGCCAAAGTGACGTTTTGTTCACTACTTTTTATGTTCTTAAAATTATCGACATTCTCCTAACCTACCTACCTACCTATCTAACCTAACCTAGCCTACATTTGTGTTTCGATGAGTTTGATCCGTCTACAGTTTGGAATAATTTCCAAATCACGGATGCCAAAATTTCAGGGTCTGAGTTGGATTCCATGTCAAGCAGCAGTTTATAAATATTTATAACCAAAATATATATATATATTTTTTTTTTTTTTTTTTTTTTTTTTTATAACCAAAATTTTTTTTTTTTTTTTTTTTTTTTTTTTACCGAGTTCCAGTTTGAGTTCTGTTATAATATTGCATCCATTCAGTCTTCATTGTCTAATTTTTTATTTATTTATTTATTTATTTGAAGTAGTAACCAACTCCGAAACATTTCACCTGACTTGATTGTTACACTCCAAAAGTGAAAAGGAAATTGGTTCGAGAGCAAAGTCTGACAAACATCAGAAAGGCTTTTATTTCGCGTTCCTTTGAAATATTGCATTCCTGGTAACCTGGTAAAAGTTCGGTACGTTGGTCTCTCTTCACACGAAGGTCAAGTTGGTGGCAGAGGCGGCGGAACGACATAATTTAAGGGGGTGCGCCATTTTGGGATGGGCCCCGAATTTTTTTAAACTTGTAATGTCAAATGCATTGTTTTAAGCAATTTGTCAAATAAAAGACAAATATATAGCATATTTTTATTATATCAAATATATAGCATATATTTGTATCAGATATTAAGATGTTTTAACTAGTTGGAAAGTATAATGACAGAGACAGATAAATAAAAAATAATAGCGAGAGAGAGAAATATATATATATATATATATATATATATATATATATATATATATATATATATATATATACTGTATATCCCGTGGGTTTAAGATTCGGAGACGAACAATAATTAGTAGAGAGCTAAGTATATTTTCCAAAATATAGCAGTCTGCGCTCGTTAGCAGTGACAAACCTTTCTGCCGCTAGTTTCAGATCAATCCGATCTAACATATCCTTGTGGATGTATGCTAGTGCCACATTATTCAGTCGTGCCTGACCCATAGTAGAGCGTAAGTATGTTTTAAGTCGACGTAGAGCACTGAACGTTCGTTCAGATGTAACTGTTGTCACCGGAATTGTGTAAAACAAACGAATCAATGTACATACTTCACTAACAGTATTGGTTGGTATCTCCAACACGTCCTTCACGTGTCTGCAAGTCTTATTAGCAGCCGTTTCTTTCTTCATGTCAGAAAGCATTTTCAGTTGATATGCCAGTTTCTCGAAGTTTATAGCTCCTTCGTAAATTCGCAATTCTTCAGGAATAACAGAGTTTTTGCCGTTCATTGAGTTCAGTAGTACTCTTTCGATGTGGCTTGCAATCAGGCATGCACTGTCGGCGAACCGTGTTTTTAAAGGAGTCAGTAGACGGTCCACCACTTCATTGAATTGAAGTCGATAGTATTCCGTAGTCGATTGATACTGATGGCTGGTTGTCGGATTGTTGTCCAATCGTTTCGGAGGCTTCCGATTTCGTGGCAATCTAGGCTCTCCGATGAACTCATGTGCTTTGATAGCAGCTGTAACATCGCCATACAGGTTATTAAACTTACTCTCCTGACGCAGCGTTTCAAGTTTATCAATCGCCAATTTCACTACCAACCTTCCCTCATCGATCGTGATATGTTTGTCCACCACTTCATTGAATTGAAGTCGATAGTATTCCGTAGTCGATTGATACTGATGGCTGGTTGTCGGATTGTTGTCCAATCGTTTCGGAGGCTTCCGATTTCGTGGCAATCTAGGCTCTCCGATGAACTCATGTGCTTTGATAGCAGCTGTAACATCGCCATACAGGTTATTAAACTTACTCTCCTGACGCAGCGTTTCAAGTTTATCAATCGCCAATTTCACTACCAACCTTCCCTCATCGATCGTGATATGTTTGTTCTGTAGTGTTTTCGACAGTATCTCCAGGTCTGTGAATATATCCCTTAGTACAAATAAAGCGAAGAACGTTCTGTTCTGTGTTCTTCCATCATTGAAAGTAATCCACCAGCCCTTGCTGCAAGATCATCTGTGGCATCTTCATTTACTGCAGCTATTGTTTTGTACACGGCATTGTCAATGTTTTTGCGAACATACGGTCGTTGAATTTAGCAACAGACTGATACATATATAAATATAAGCCATAAGTCGCCGAAAATATTAACTGAGCAAGGGGGTGCGCGGCGCGCCAGCGCGCAATAGGTTCCACCGCCCCTGGTTGGTGGCCCCACCTCTAGTCCTGGCCTGATGGAGAAGCGAGTTCCTTTCTTGCGATCTCCATTGCACATAGCCAGGCACACCCGGCTCATCTGGTACCGTTCTGAGCCAGGCATCTAGTCTTCTTTTGAAGATTTCAACTTTGACCCCTGTGACGTTCCTGAGGTCCTTTGGAAATTGATTAAAAAGTCTTGGTCCTCTGACAACCAAGCTATTTTCCTTCAGTGCTGAAGGTGTCCCTTGTTGAGCCTTTATTTTGGAAACACTACACATTCTACCTTTCCTATTTTCCAGTGTTGTTTGGGTGGATACTGGGCTTAGTTTGAGGTTAGGTACCAGTTTTTCGATCATTTTCCATATGTAAAGTATAGTGTATCTCTCTCTTCTTCTTTCCAGCGAATACAAATTTAATTTTTGTAGTCTTTCCCAGTGGTTGGAGAGGAGGAAGAGTATTGGAGGAGATTGCAGACACCAATCAATCAGAGAAGTACTCCGGGGTGGATGTTAGGCAGGAGTCAGGGAGTGCTGGAACTCCCGTTTTTCCTGTCACTATCCTCCTTAGCTGATCTTTTTCCGTGTCTCATCTACCCTGTGAGCAGTCCAGCATGCTCTGAAACACACGCTTCTCCCTCTATTCCTCACTACACATACATGCATCTTACACACTACACAACCTTTTCAAAATTTATATTAAAAAAAATGGCATCATTGAGCCTTGGAGACCTTGTTTTTGGCTCTCTCCGTCTTCTGTGGAAGGATCACTTTTGCGGACGCTCGCCCTTAGCACTCTCTTTCCTACATAAAAAAAAAGTTGAGTTCTTTGGAGCCATCAATCTTGGTTGTGAAATTCCTCTGGGCTACTTCTAGTTTATTAATTTCTTTTTTGTATCGGGACGTCAAGACTGAGCAGTATTCAAGTTTTGGTATGATCAGTGTTTTCAGCAGCGGAATCATTACCTTCTCGTCCCTTCCTTTGAAGGTTCTCAGTAGCTGTCCCGTGACTCTTTTTGCTTTGTTTATCGTTAATTGATTCTGTGTTTTAAATTTTGTATTATCGGTCATTATTACCCCTAAGTCTTTTGCTTTCGTGCATCTCTGAATTTCCTGTTTAACTGGGGCATAGTATGCTGTCTAAGTTCTTCATTTCCTCCATATCTCAAGAGCTGAAATTTCTCGTGTTACTGTCTTCTGACCATTTATGTCCCTATGTAGGGCTTCCACCTCTTCTGCATTGCCGATTTTTCTGCTGATCTTTGTATCAGCAGCAAAGGATGTTACTATACTGTTGTCGTCTACTTCATTGTCTATGTCTTCATTGTGAAAATTGGACAATTTTTTTTTGAACTGCGCGTTAAAAACCCCCTGCCTTTTGCCCACTTTGCCTGCTATTCCCATGCGTTTTATGTTATGTACTATTATGTCATGATCACACTTATCGAATACTTTAGCAAAATCCGCGTATATTACATCGTAGTTATATTGCTCTCACGTGCGTCTATGAGATTGTTATAGTGCTCTATTAGCTGTAATAGGCACGATCTCCCTGATCGGAATCCGTGCTGGTTCTCATTGAATCTTTCTTGTCTCCAAAAAGTCATATTTTCTTACTGACTATTAAGGTGTCCCATTTTTTACCAACTTCTTTTTTTCCCGGGTCCTAATATCATTATGCCTGTCGCTCTAAGTAAGAAAATAGCAATTATATTCCATTTGCTGAAAATTTCGGACCCCCTAGGCCTACAAAAACAATTTTCCCATTTTCTTTATAAAAAATTGTCGCTTTTCGGAAATCTTTCGGTTATATATTTCTTGCATTTTATTATAACCTCATTCGATAATACCCAATTGATACCTAATTTACCATGCTTTTGTACCAAAATAGAAAATTAAAAAGCAAAAATGTCCACTTTTTAACATTTTCTTCTACATTTTGTCTTGAATGGGATTTAGAGAATAGGTGTTATCACCACCTGTGAAATATCATCTCAATGTAGTTTCGCGGCAATGGGCCTTGGAATATATTTGAGACTCAATATTTCAAGGAAGGAACAACTCAAGAGATCGAACATTTCATACCAGCTCTTGAGCCCCATCGTTATTATTTTTTATACACTACCTTGAACAGAAAAATGACTTAGTAAAGCAAATGAATGTATGAAATAAAATGTGAATACTGATAATGATTGAAGCTATTCTAGCAGTTGAACTAAGGAACTCTTTTTAAAAGATGGCAACAAACTTCTTTGATATTCTACAACTCGCGGGAGTTGTTGTCTTTGTTCTTCATCTGTTGTGATGCAATTTGCGAAATCTTCAATTAATTGTACTCCACGCTCGGCCGCATCATTAACAACCTTAACACTGTGTACAAAATTGGAGATTTTAATAAAATCTCTGTCCTCTTTCCACGTTTTAATAGGTTTATTTAACCATTTTCCATTGCTATGTAGAACATCAAAGAAAAACCAAGATTTTGGTCCAGCTAGGGAAGCTAGTTTCGTTGATTTATTGATCAAAGGAAATACTGGTTTGCCACTTTGGGCATACGAGCTGTTTTTATCATTTCTATGTGATCTAATAATTTCTTTAGCAATGTTTCTTTTGTCTTCATCAGATATACGTAAAGAAAATAATGAAAATGGAATAAGCTCCTCAGTTAGGTACCAACAATGGCCTTCGAATATCTTGATTGTACGATGAGCTACATTTCTGTCCACTGTGTCACCATATATGTGAAGGTCACTATAGAAAGTCAAATCATTGATTACTGCATCCGACGCTTTTGGTGCTTTGAGCCATGGTTGGATATATAAAATAGTGAATAAGCAGAACTCCTGTAAATGTTTCACATATTCTTCAGAATAATCCATTTGTTTGCTGAATGCCAGCATTTTAGCAGAATAGAGAATAGTTGCCATCCAGCGAGCATTATGAATTACTCCCGGACGGTCCGGGAGCCAACGAACTCCGTTAGGCGGTATATGTCCAAGAATTTGGAGAACAACTTCTGCGCATCCTCTATAATCATTCCTGAGAAATACGTTTCCGGCATCTGTGTCGCTTAATATCTCCTTCAAAACTTGGGTTACTCGTTGCATCTTTGATATCATGTCTATTTGTAATTTTGAAAGTTGTATAAGGTTTTGTGACGTTTAATGTCTTCCATTTATCTCGAAACCTTTTAAATAAAATATTTTCTGGGCCTGTGGTAGTGCCAAATATTTTAGTAAATGCAGTGGCCAAAACTCTTTCAGAAATGTGATGCCTACATGCAAGCCACATTACTTTCCTTTCTAGGAGCTCTTCTAAAATGGTGCAAGCTCCATTTATCCAACCTGCATTAGATGCTGTTGTATCAAAAATCAGCGCACAAATGTTTTGGTCCAAGTTCCAATCTTTGGCAGCATTAAATGCGGCGTTTGCTTGCATTTTACCAGAAGAATCCGGAATAGTTGGTATAGCAAGAACTTTTCCCTCAGGTGCTGAAGGGATCCCTGACACAATTATTGCTAGCCTTTCTCCCGTTTCCCCACTGTTATTAGAAACGAGCTTCCCATCCCAGTGTAGAGCACAATGTTCAGGTGGCATAAACTTTTCTTTGACCATTTTGGCTGTTTCAGTTCTGCTTTTTATCCCTTGTCTGCGCATCGTTGATTTTGATAAATGATATCGCTCAGGTCTTTATCGCACTGACTTGCAATACAGCAACAAACCCTGTTCTTTGGCGAACAGAAAGGTTAAGACGATCTGCCATATTTGAAACAATAGGATTCTGTACAATATTTTTTCTTTTGCATGAGGATTTTGATGGAGGAGGCGTATAATCCTCACCTCTAGCATATGATGTACTGTACTTGGAATAGGATTTGGTTCATTAGGAATCGCTATTTCTCCTTCAATATCTGTTTTCAAGGTCATGCTGAGTTTTTTCTGTTTCTCCAGTTCCTTCTCTTTAAGTAATTTTTCACGCTCCACTCTTTTCACCTAACTCTCAAGCTTGTTTTGATAGCTTTTATCTATTCTACAGATCTACAGAAGCTAAGGCTAACAAAGAACCTAAGATCCACTCTAAGGTTAGCCCGAGAGAAAGAAGAGAGTAGGGGGTTAAAAGAAGAGAATAAGGGGTTAAGTAAGTAGCAAAACCTATCATTCGTGAGTTAACATTCATTCAGAAAAAGAGAGAGAAAGACTCACCATTATCATCCGCCGGCCACTGCCGACAAGTCGGAAAAATAGTCGAAGAGAATAGGAAAGGGGTGAAAGATGAAAAGAAGTAAAATAAGAACGCTTACAAACCATGCAAACACAGTCTTAACTCAAACACTGTCATACCAAAGCAAAGCTTTTTGGGTCCTCTTTGGTCTATTATAAACTCTATATCTTGCGGCTTTGTTACCGAAGTTCTTAATGGATCTTTTTTTATTATTTCTATGGCATTTTGAGAACAAATATCAAATAACTCCTTTAATTCCTTCAGGAAAGATGGTTACTTCTTATTTATTCTTTATTCCTGTGTTTTGTTTTTCGAGAAGTATTCATCTTGCTTTATCAATTGTTCTACTTTTTTTCTCGGATGGCGGCTTTTTTAAGTATCTTGGCATGTGATACCGGCCCAATCCCAAAATTTGTTAACTTTTCTTAGTACTTCTTGGATCACATATGACTGATTTCTTTTTCATAGGTCCTCTTGATAAAAATAGATAGTGACGTAAGACGCCACCATTAGATGGCAAAAGAGACCCTTTTTGAGGTTTCAAATTGTGAATTAAGCTTATGAGAAGCCAATCTTCTGGCTTATCCGTGGTACGAGTTTCAACTTTTGCACAAGCCATTTTAGTCTAACTAATCTAATCTGAAATTTGTATCATAATCATATCATAAATAATATCATAATCATAAATCTGAAAATAAATAGAAGTACAGTTAGTACACACACACACACACACATATATATATATATATATATATTATATATATATATATATATATATATATATATATTTTCGCCTGTCTATTTGTTTGTCCTTTATGCAAGCGTAAACCGTTTGACCTAGAGCTACCAAATTTGGCACGGGAACCTCTTATGGGATGAAGAATGTCAACACAGAGTCGGTCAGCCTATCTATTTGTCTGTTTGTATTACGGGCGGCAATGTGAAGCTCAAAATTTTCATGACTGTGTTCTTTTAATTGAACTGACAGTAATTGGGAGTCCAATTATTTGGTCAGGGGGGTTTTGGGGGATATCTGATCAGATTCAGAAATCTTGACACAATGTGAAGCTCAAAATCTTCACGGCTGCGTTCTTTTCTGTAGTTTAGCCTGTATTTGTGAAATTTATCCCGGGCAGTAATGGGGGAGGGGGTTAGCCCCCAAGTTGCATAAAGGGAGGTGAGGGGGTTTTTGGGGGGCATTCAGTTGACCTAACCGAGCATTCAATTAACCCGGGTAACGCCGGGTACCTCACCTAGTATATATATATATATAATATATATGCATATAACTGCAATGACCGCGCAGTATATAAATGAATAGAAACGACATAAGTGTTAAGGAACGTCTCTGCACACGAGGAGGAGAGATAACGATAATGAATGAAAAATGAGGCGAACCGCCCGGGAATCGAACCCAGGGCCTTCCAATTGCCGGTCGGACGCTCTACCATTATGCTACGGACCTCACTCAATCACAAATCGAAATTCTCCCACATAGGGCAGAAACCAATACCCTGAGAGGGCACCCTCGCAAATCGTGAATATGCGCATATAACTGCAATGACCGCGCAGTATATAAATGAATAGAAACGACATAAGTGTTAAGGAACGTCTCTGCACACGAGGAGGAGAGATAACGAATAATGAAAAATGAGGCGAACCGCCCGGGAATCGACCCAGGGCCTTCCAATTGCCGGTCGGACGCTCTACCATTATGCTACGGACCTCACTCAATCACAATCGAAATTCTCCCACATAGGGCAGAAACCAATACCCTGAGAGGGCACCCTCGCAAATCGTGAATATGCGCATATAACTGCAATGACCGCGCAGTATATAAATGATAGAAACGACATAATGTTAAGGAACGTCTCTGCACACGAGGAGAGATAACGAATAATGAAAAATGAGGCGAACCGCCCGGGAATCGAACCCAGGGCCTTCCAATTGCCGGTCGGACCTGGGTTCGATTCCCGGGCGGTTCGCCTCATTTTTCATTATTCGTTATCTCTCCTCCTCGTGTGCAGAGACGTTCCTTAACACTTATGTCGTTTCTATTCATTTATATACTGCGCGGTCATTGCAGTTATATGCGCATATTCACGATTTGCGAGGTGCCCTCTCAGGGTATTGGTTTCTGCCCTATGTGGAGAATTTCGATTGTGATTGAGTGAGGTCCGTAGCATAATGGTAGAGCGTCCGACCGGCAATTGGAAGGCCCTGGGTTCGATTCCCGGGCGGTTCGCCTCATTTTTCATTATTCGTTATCTCTCCTCCTCGTGTGCAGAGACGTTCCTTAACACTTATGTCGTTTCTATTCATTTATACTGCGCGGTCATTGCAGTTATATGCGCATATTCACGATTTGCGAGGGTGCCCTCTCAGGGTATTGGTTTCTGCCCTATGTGGGAGAATTTCGATTTGTGATTGAGTGAGGTCCGTAGCATAATGGTAGAGCGTCCGACGGCAATTGGAAGGCCCTGGGTTCGATTCCCGGGCGGTTCGCCTCATTTTTCATTATTCGTTATCTCTCCTCCTCGTGTGCAGAGACGTTCCTTAACACTTATGTCGTTTCTATTCATTTATATACTGCACGGTCATTGCAGTTATATGCGCATATTCACGATTTGCGAGGGTGCCCTCTCAGGGTATTGGTTTCTGCCCTATGTGGGAGAATTTCGATTTGTGATTGAGTGAGGTCCGTAGCATAATGGTAGAGCGTCCGACCGGCAATTGGAAGGCCCTGGGTTCGATTCCCGGGCGGTTCGCCTCATTTTTCATTATTCGTTATCTCTCCTCCTCGTGTGCAGAGACGTTCCTTAACACTTATGTCGTTTCTATTCATTATATACTGCGCGGTCATTGCAGTTATATGCGCATATTCACGATTTGCGAGGGTGCCCTCTCAGGGTATTGGTTTCTGCCCTATGTGGGAGAATTTCGATTTGTGATTGAGTGAGGTCCGTAGCATAATGGTAGAGCGTCCGACCGGCAATTGGAAGGCCCTGGGTTCGATTCCCGGGCGGTTCGCCTCATTTTTCATTATTCGTTATCTCTCCTCCTCGTGTGCAGAGACGTTCCTTAACACTTATGTCGTTTCTATTCATTTATATACTGCGCGGTCATTGCAGTTATATGCGCATATTCACGATTTGCGAGGGTGCCCTCTCAGGGTATTGGTTTCTGCCCTATGTGGGAGAATTTCGATTTGTGATTGAGTGAGGTCCGTAGCATAATGGTAGAGCGTCCGACCGGCAATTGGAAGGCCCTGGGTTCGATTCCCGGGCGGTTCGCCTCATTTTTCATTATTCGTTATCTCTCCTCCTCGTGTGCAGAGACGTTCCTTAACACTTATGTCGTTTCTATTCATATATATATATATATATATACACAGTACGTGTATATATATAGTTTTATATGGCTGACTATTCTTTCAAATATTCTGATGAGATTTGATGTCAGTGTCACCGGTCTAGTTCTTTGCGTGAGACCTATCCCCCCTTTATATATAGGAACACTGTTCGCTCTTTTTAGTATGCTTGGTATTTCCCTCAGTGTCCAGGGATCTTCTCTATATCCAATAAAGGGGTGTAGCTATTTCGTTCTTACAGTTTTTAATCAACAAGCATTCCATTTGTCCGAGCATGCAGCTGAATGTGATTTCATTTGTCATATCTTCTGTAGTGAAGTCAAAATCAGTTTTATATTCTCCATTTAATTCCTCTTTAAAAAAGCGTATCTATGTCAGGTACTGTTTTAACTGTCTCTATTTGGGATACTGAAAACTTATTCATATCGAGCTCTTAATATTTCAGATATTTCTTTTAGATCATGACTTAGCTCATTATTTTCTTTCATTAAGGGTGCAATAGTGGTTCGCGTTTTTGTTTTTCTTTTCACGAAGCTAGAGGGAGGGAGAGTGGTCTCCATTTCAGTGGGGGATTCACGCGTTGTGTATGTCGACTGATTGGAGCTCGTGAGAACGGCCGCGGGGGATATCGGGGCATAGTTATGGGAATTTTGGGGAAAACAAAGTGCCTGTTTTCAGGTGTATGGATGGGCACCTATTTTTTTTTTGCAGATAGGACTAATGGAGTAAGAATAATTTGGTTGTTTTACTTTTTATAGTATTGAGATGGTATGGTTAACACCCCAAGTTGGTGGGAACTCCACTATTGGGAAGGATTCCTGAGAGCTCCCAAACCCCTCAGTCGGGCCTGGGAGGTTTCAGTAATCCCCATTGGGCCAGAGCTTTCTAAGAAAGCCAAGCCTTCAGAGTTACTAAAAATGTTTTTCTTCTCTTTTTAATTGATTATAACAGATTTGAAATTCTCTCAATATAGAGAATGTTAAAAACATTGAGGCAATCATATGCCTGAGTATAACAGCTTTGAAATTCTCTCAGTATAGAGAACAAGAAGCAGCTTGAGGCAATCATATGCCCATTTCAAGAGACGGGAAAGCATCTCACTTCTCCTTGATGGTGTGGTAGGTGATCCTATAGTCTTGTTTTTACCATTGGTGTTTTGTATTGCTTAACCATTAGCTATAAGAACCATGTCTCACATATTTGGATCACTTAAAATTATCATGTAAATATCATAATCATTTCTGAATGCCTGATTTCCTTTATAAAGACCTTGTTGAAAAACCTAGCTTCAGTTATCAATATGCATCACAATGGATTTTGAGCTTTCTCAGGCTGTGAACTAAATTGTACTTTTAACTGCCTTATGAGCAACATATTAATGCAAATACATATCCCAAAATTTTAGAACATTAATTATCATTGTCAATTTTGCTCCCTTTTCTGGCATCATTGCACTCATGGATTCCTGTGAGTCCACTGATGACAGTGCTGGGGGGATAATCTCTAAATGTTGTTGGTTTTTTCTCTTTATCAGGGATTTGTTTTTGGCTGGGACATTTGCTTATTGAAGTGAATTTGGACAAAGCTTTTTCTTCCCCCAATGCCTGCACAAATGCTGAAGCCAGTGTTCACATAGTTTTTTTGTTATAAACATTGCTTTTGTTTGTACTGATTGAGCCATGAATACCTTTAATGATTGAGAGATGAAGTGGAGTTTAAAATGACACATCTGGGACTTATCAGGTTTATACAATTTGGGTAACACTCATTGACCTTGCCCTAGTGACTAATATTCTTTGTTTTTTTTGCATTAGTTATGTAAGTTCTTTTTTTTTCTGTAAGTCTTGTCTCCTTTGTGTGGTAATGGGCTGGTGATGGACAATAATTTAATGGTTTTATTTTATGTTGACATTTTTGTGTGTGGTATGGGACTAATGATGATTGTTTCTTTTGTTTTGTAGTAATAATTTTTTTCAAGTGCTTAGTTGGTTCTGAATACACATTGGTGTATGATCAATAAAATTGTTCATATTTTCTTTAGTTACCTGTAAAAACTTGCCTGCTGATGCAGTTAACCTTGTAAGTGTTATTGTTGTTTCGTTGATTAAATTAAGCAAAGGACATTTTACTTTTCTTAAATCCTCCCACCATAAGCCGAAGAGTAAGTCGTTAAAAGAGGCAGACTGGCTATGCCCCAGAGATCTTAAAGGTGAGAACCCAGTTTCAAATTGGTAGGAGCCGCCTATCTGACAATCTCAACCACACTAAAATTGTTAACGTGCTCACCTCATTTCTCTCATTCTTAGCAGTGCAGGTGGTGCTGAAGTCAAAGGATTTTTATTCAATTGAAGGCCCTCTGGGTGGTCCTCACTGGCAGCTAAATCTCCCATCTCAGCAACCAGCAGCAGCTGCCGTGACCCCACTAACAGAGTATCCAGTAGGTGAGTAACGCAAACGCATCTTTACACAGATACACTTACCGGCATCGCGCCCCCATTTCAGTATATGTCGTATTTTCACCATTTAAGAAAATATCACTGTGTGCACGAGATATTCAAATAGGGCAGAAGAAATATATATATATATATATATATATATATATATATACACACTGCGCCCTCGATAATGTGAGGGATAGGTTCTGCTAAAACCTCCATAATACAAATTTGCATATATCGAACTTATAGTTAAATGAAAAAAATAGGGATGCGTTCCACAACCAGTTTTTTTTACCCTTCCGGCACCCCCAATAAATATGCCACTTTTTATACCAAAAACATTCAACAAGATAACAGTAATGCTATATTACATCAATACTGTACAGTATAAATACTAAAGGACATAGTAAGCCTAATAAGACATACGATACCAGCGATGGCAGGTGTGTAGGCTCCAGGAGACGAGTGTTGATTGCTGTGGTGGGTGAGTTACATGGTAGAGGTGGATGGTTGTGGATCATCAGGGTCTTCAGTGACATCAGGTAAGGCAACAGGCGAAGGTAGACTGACAGAACTCTCAGGCGGGTGTGTGGAACTCTCAGAACTCTCAGCTGCAGGCGAGGCAAGTGGTGTGGAATGCACTGTTGGTTTATGCGAGACTGTTGTTGTTTGGCGGGAACACGTCGGTGCGCTCAGCCGCTCAGCAATATTTCACACTAGGTGGCGCATAAATGCGAATTTTTTCCGCATATACTGAATTCTTGGTAGAAATAGGGTCTTCGCATAACAGCGAAGAGGAGGAAAGATACAGTATGTGGCTAAAAATTTTGAGTCAGATATCTTTATAAAACATATAATACCATGTTAGAATTTATAAATAAGGTTATATAGCTTCCAAAGGACCTCAGAAACGTTACAGGGGTCAAAGTTGAAGTCTTCAAGAGAAGACTAGATGCCTGGCTCAGGACAGTACCAGATGAGCCGGGTGTACCTGGCTATGTGCGGTGGAGAGCCCAAGAAAGCAACTCCCTCCTCCACCAAGCCAGGCCTAGAGGCGGGGCCACCAGCTTGACCTTCGTGTGAAGAGACCAACACACGGAACATGAACGAGGTATATAAACCCATGCACAGTTTGACTGGGCGGGAAATTCGTGTGAAGTGCCTTCGGCCCGACACGCTCTTCCTGTACATAGTGTAGACATAATCGATTTGCTATACTCGCTTCATTAAGTTAAGGTTTTTATTTTGTAATTTCGAAATTTGGACGAAACTTGAGTGAACGCCAATAAAATATAATAAAATTTATACACTATGACTTTACATAAAGTTAATTATTACTGTATTATTATGCATCTTCTCAAATAGCAAAGCCCGACAACTCACATAAAAATGCACAATTCCACGTCTCGTCAGGCAAACAATTTTAAGCCTGACGTCTCTTCGAAACATGTTATGTAAATCTTATGATTTATTTATAATGTTATAAAGTCATGTGGATATTCACTATGCGTAAAGTTAATTAGTATTTTAATTGATTTATTACTTTGTATCCACCGAATAACCAAGTTTTTAATGTCCGAAGTCAGGCAAATTCCCATCTGCCTGACGACTTGATGCTGTGGCAAATATGTTATCTTGAATTACTAAACATTTAAAAGCAATATTTGCATATCATACTGGCAGTTGGGTATTTCTATTTAATCTACTTTTGCATAGTACAGTAAATTTTAGGAAATTTAATACACAACATATGGAAAGTGTTCATTTTATATAAAATCTGTTACATCTGCGTCGAAGCAAAGCTATTGGTATGACGTCACGTGGTGACGTCAACGCGTTGCATGCGAGGTGGTACGACATTCTGAATGATGAAATCTCGTTGATGAAGATAGTTTAAACCAGGCTGAAAACCTTTACGCAAAACTAGATGGCATTTTATTTGTTTTATATTTGCTGCTTTGAAGAATTACTTAGCAATGCTGAAAAACTATTTGATGTTTTACAGTGTAGTATAATGGACGTGGAATTTGCCAAAAAAGAAAATTAATGATTTTATTAGTTTTTTGGAAGAAAAAATCAATAACAAAAGTTATAATGAAATTCTTAAAAAGACACGTGACATAGTAAGCTGTCCGACCATTCCTCCCCCTACTAAGAAACTCAGAGGAAAAGTGATGGACTTTAAAGAAATTTACTTTAGCATTCTGAATACCTCTGTAACAGCCTTGAAGGAACGATTTGAATGCATTCAGGAGTTCTCATTTTTTGAGCTGTTGAATTCATTAATGTTTGCAGTATATATAGAGAAAATTTCCCCCAAAACTTAATAGAAGCGCTTGAATATAAGTACAGTAATCTATTTGACGTAAAAGCTTTAACGTCAGAATTGAAATACATCTATCAGGACTACGATTTTTGTCAGTGCAAACATGCAAAAGAAATTTTAAAGCTTTGTCTTGACCTTGGACTTACAACAGCCTTACCTGAAACGATCAAATTAATTCGGCTCCTTTTGACAATCCCTGTAACCAGCGTGTCAATGGAGAGAAGTTTTTCAACGCTTAACAGAAAAAAGACACACCTACGGAATACCATGTCAGAGGAAAGGCTGTCTAGTTTAGCAAGCAGCTTGCTATAGAGAAAGAAATTGTAATATCGCTAGAGAAGAATAGAATGTTGCGCGACAAAGTAATTGAAGAATTTGCATTAAAACCAAGAAGAGTGGAGTTCATGTATAAGTAAATAAGGTAAGGCGATGTTTTATTTCCTAAATTTATGCCAGTTAAAAATATTCTGATTATCATACATAATACATATCACAGGGAAACAAGTATCAAATTATACAGTATGTATATATACACATGGGCGTCGATTGCGGGAGGGGACGCAGGGGACGTCCCCCCCACTTTCGTGGATGAATTGCTATAAATGCTAACTATTAATGGCACCTAATAAGACGTTATATGTCGTATTAGGGTAGGTTGATTTTGGAACTGTGATCTTGGAGTAGTCTAGATAGAAAGGTATTAATGTATAAAAAACATTGCACCAACTCATATTTGTGAAAATGATTGTATTTTTTGAGGATTGTTAATTATTTTTAAGTTGTAAAATTGCCGAATTTTAGCATAAAATCGCGCGCGCGGCATTCGCGCAATGTAAACAAACAAAATATCGGACCTTATTTCATCAAAATAATCAATTAAAATTCGGCTTTTTTAACAAAACGATGCTTGAAACTTATTGTAAATGCATTATAGATGTTTATTAGTGTATTATTTTGTATTTTTTAATGATATTTACCTATAAAAATGTGTATTAAATTAAGTTATTTTGTGATGCGTTCATTTAATTGTGTTTATTTTCAGATATTTCATAAAAATGGGTAAAAAACGGAAGTCTGCAGTGTTAACTCGAAGTGATAGTGCCAAAAAATTCAGTGGCCAGCCTTCCCCTTTGGATAAAACAGAGCCTCCTACCCTCCGCCAAGTTATTCAGTACAGTTATTTCCTCCAAAACAGCCACCCGGACTTGAAAGACTATGATATTGCTAAAATGATAGCAAAGGATGTGATTGAGATCTGGCAGGCAGTGAACCCGCGGCTGCCCCTGTATGAGGAATATTATGTAGTGAAATTGGTGGATAAAGTGTGCTTCAAGAAAGCAAAAGAGATAAACAGGAAATCTCTTTCTACAGTCCAGGAGCAGAATCTGGAGGAAAAGGATAAACTTTCTGACATTTCTGCTTGCACATGTAAGCTACCTGTTCGTCCCTGTGATGACAATGCTGTGAAGTGCAAGAAAGAAAATTGTCAAACACAGCACATAATCTGCACTTGTCCTCCCAGTAAGAAGGTAATGCTATTATTTTTTTAACTTTTAACTGGCCTAACTTAGTGCGATTAGGTGCTTTTTAAATGGAAGGAAATTCAATGCTTGTAATTGAAAAATATCCGCATTTTCCTCCTGTAATCTTCCTCCCCCCCCCCGGTAATAGAAATTAATAATCAATTTTTTTTCAGGATTTTATCTCTTATTTTAGATCCGCTATTTAATATACTTTAATATTTCAGGTTCCAGTAGAGGAGAGGGAATACTTGAGAGATCAGAGGGCCAAAATAGGACCCAAGGGCTCTTTCCAGCTGGGATCTGTGGATAAAGCTGCTGTGAAGAGAGACCAGAGGGCTCGAATCAAGGCACAAACACATTCTGGCCAAAGCCCTAAGCCGCCAGATGAGGCCTTCCTTTGCTTCTAAGGGCTCTTACAGTGAAAATTATGATGATCTTGGGATCTAAATGGGGCTATTTGACTCTGTGCATGTTTTTTTCACCTTTTTTTCAATAAAATTGTAACTTTTTTCAGGATTTTTTTATGAAAATAGCATGATTTTTTAGGCCGAAAATTGCGAAAATGC
This sequence comes from Bathynomus jamesi, assembly GCA_023014485.1. Taxonomy (NCBI): domain Eukaryota; kingdom Metazoa; phylum Arthropoda; class Malacostraca; order Isopoda; family Cirolanidae; genus Bathynomus; species Bathynomus jamesi. The sequence goes on along the minus strand of JAJOZX010001171.1, from coordinate 776,548 downwards.
GGTATTTTTCAGTACGATTTTTTGACGATTTTTGAAACGGTTTCCTCAAAAAACGGTTAAAGCTAGGGATCTGAAATTTTTTGTCAGTTATCATCATATTAAGCCCTGACTATCTCGACTAGTCCAAAGTCGATATCTAAAAAATTGCGGAAAATCAACCTACCTTAATATCGTATTATATGCATATGCAAATGTAATAGCAATATTATAAATTATTGTCATAAACACCAGTGTATAGCCTATTTATCATGGAATTTAGCAGTCAGTTATTTGTTTTATATTTCACGAACATATTTTGTTATCAGTTTATGTACATTGACCTCTGTTGTCTTCAGGTAATAAAAGATTTATTTCGGTTAAATATATGTGTGATATTAGGTTACATGAAAGGTTAAATATTATAAATAGTTTGTATTGCGTTTCTTATTTCTGCAAAAAAATGTTTAAATAAAGAAAGACGTAAAATGATTAAATACAATTGAGTTTTTTTCAACATGCTGAGAAAAATACAAAAAAGGGTAAATGGTAAAATACGACATTGATATATTACACGTAACAGCTACTAAGAGTATTGTTTGATTCACTGTTTGAAGGCGAAGTGTCAACCCCCCCCCCCCTATTTTAGAGCAATCGACGCCCCTGTGTATATATATATAACCTAATTGATAATGTAGAAATATCTCCAACTTTAATATCGGACCACAACATTATTGAAATAATAACCAATATAAAAGCAACAGAAAGAAGCAAATTCGAAATTTTTAATTTTCACTCCAAAGCTATAAACTGGGAAGGTGTTGCATCCAGCATGGAAGTAATAGATTGGAAAACCATCTTCGAGGCCAAGACAACGGAAGAGATGTTAGTGACCTTAGAGGAGAAGACGCTGGAAATTGTGGAAAGATATGTCCTAAAAATACAACAAAGAGGAAAGAGAAGCTGGTTCGAGAGACAAAAGAGGTCATTGTTCCGAAAGAGAAAAAGAGTGACTGCAAAATTAAGTAACTGTAAAGATAGCAACATCAGAAAAATATTAAATGATAAACTGCAGAGTACCGATGACGTCATACAAGAACTAATTGAGAAGCATACAGAAAAAGACGACGACGACGCTATAGAAGCGATAAAGGTTAACCCAAAGTACTTCTATAGTTTTGCAAAAAGGAAGTCGAAAAACCATACGACTATCAGACCTTTGAAAAACGAGAACAGTGCTTTATCTGATGATCTAACAGAAGTATCTGAAATATTAAAAGCTCAGTACGAATCATCTTTCAGTATCCCAAAAACTGACAAACTGATATGCGATAGAAACGCGTTCTTTGAAGAACTACAAGGGGAAAGTATAACGCACTTCGACTTTACGACAGACGATATTACACAAGCCATAGGGAAACTAAAAGCACACTCAGCGGCAGGACCGGATAAATGGAATGCCACACTGATCAAAAACTGCAAGAATGCAATAGCTGAGCAGCCTGACCCCCTATATTAGATATGGAGACGATCACTAGACACGGGAGAAATGTCGGGCATACTGAAGAGCGCGAACATAGTCCCAATATATAAAGGAGGAGATCGATCCGAGGCCAAAAACTATAGGCCAGTGTTGCTTACATCTCATCTCACTAAAATATTTGAAAGAATAGCTAGACAGAAAATCTATGACTTTTTGGAAACTCAGAAAAAATTTAATGATAACCAACATGGGTTTCGGTCAGGCAGATCATGCCTATCACAACTAATGGAACACTACAACATTATTGATGCACTTGACAGTAATGAAAACTATGATGTAATATACACAGACTTCGCCAAAGCGTTCGACAAGTGTGACCATGGAATCATAACACAACTCAACAAAAAAAATTTTTTGTTTCGTTGCCAAGGAAATTCGTACGAATTTAGGGTATTTTGGGGTTGCTGAATTCCAAAATGAAAGTAGTTTTTCCGATTTGGCTCTAGTTCTTGAGATAATGAATACCCTCAATTAATAGGAAACGTAACGTAACAACGCGTGCATATGGGAAACTACCGGAACATTCTAGATGGTGAGACACGCGAATATTCTTAGTGTTTACTCCGCGATCATTCTAGAATATTCCCCCTCCGTATATAAGTCATCGGCCACCCAACCAGTAAGTAGGCTCCGCCTGAACATTAAATTTTCTGCATTTTTACGTGTTTCAATGGGGTACCAATTATTTCATAAATTAGAGCCAATCTAGCAAAACCGATGTCATATTCGGAATCAGCACCACAAAGTTACCCCAAAATCACTCTAATATGATTGGCAATAAAGTGTGTGTTGACCAGTGTAATACATAAACTGAAATATATGGGAATAACAGGAAAAGTAGGGAAATGGATATATAATATCCTTAGTGAGCGGCGCAAGTCGTTACAGTACAAGGAGTATCTTCATCAGAATCAGAGGTCCTCAGCTCAGTACCACAAGGAACAGTATTAGCTCCACTACTCTTTATAATCATGCTAACTGACATAGATGAGGATGTCACCAGAGACAGCACAGTAACATCTTTTGCCGATGACACAAAAATCAGTAGAAAAATAAGAAACTCAGAAGATATAGGATCTCTACAAACCGACAAACAGAATCTACAAGTGGATGGAAGACAAGAATATGAAGTTTAACACTGAGAAATTTCAGCTGTTAAGGTATGGAAAAAGAGAAGACCTAAAATCCATGGAATATTATATCCCAAATGGAGACGAAATTCAGAGAATTCTAGAGCAAAAGATTTAGGGGTTGTAATGACTGATGGTGCGAAATTTGAAACACAAAATAAGATAGCAGTAAACAGAGCAGAGAGAGTAACTGGGCAGATACTGAGAACATTTAAACGAAGGGATAGGAATATAATGATTCCTCTATTTTGAAAACTCTGATCATACCCAAATTGGAATATTGCTCGGTCCTAACATCCCCATATAAAAAAGAAGACATTAGACAGCTAGAAGGGATTTAGAGAAGCTTCACAGTCAAGATCAAGGGGTGCAAAGAACTAAATTACTGGGAAAGGTTACGCGAACTAAACTTATATTCACTGGAAAGGAGAAGAGAGAGAGAGATACACTATTATTTAAACTTGGAAAATAATGGAGAAACTAGTCCCTAATCTTACTCCGAACCCTGTAACTCCCCAAACAACGGTGGAAAGTAGGAAAGGAAGACTGTGTTGTATTCCCAAATTAAAGGCGAGACAGGGAACATCCTAAACCCCGAAAGAAAATCGTTTTGTTGTGAGAGGACCAAAACTGTTTAATCAGCTGCCCAAAGACCGAAGGAACACGAATGGTGTTGCAGTGGACATCTTCAAAAGAAGATTAGACGCCTCGCTCAGAACAATCCCCGATGAGCCGGGGGTACCTGGCGATGTGAGTTGGAAAGTACAAGAAACCAACTCACTACTTCACCAGGCCAACTCGAGAGGAGGGGCGACAAGCTTGACCTTCGTGAAATGAGGAATCATCGCACGGAACCTTTGAAAGGTTGAAAGGAAAGGTATATATATATATATATATGCTTGAAATGTTTGAGCCTGGGTATCCACAAAAGCCTGGCGTCGCCCCTGATATATATATTATATAGAAAAACTAGACATGATAGTAATAGTCATCTATAGACCTCCAAGCACCCGAACCGAAAAATTCTCGGAGGCCTCTGATGACATCAGAAAGTTAGTAAAGACCATAAACCCTCCATCCCCCAATATAATGATCTGCGGAGACTTTAACCTCCCATTTATAAAATACAAAAAGGTGGAGAGGAATATATATATATATATATTTATATATATATATATATATATATATTATATATATATATATATTCACCAGGACAAGAGGGGCGCAAGAGAAGACCAGGAGCAAGCAAAAATGTTGATGGCTCTCACAAATGAGTTTATGCTGACACAGGAGATAACAGAAAATACCAGAACAAATAACTGCCTAGATCTGGTATTCAAGAATAACACGAACTTGATTGCTGTTATAAAAATAACCCCAACCATTATCTCAGACCACAACTTAATCGAGATATCAACAAATATGACGACAGCATTAAAAGCCAATACACATATTGAGGAAAGAAGTAAATTCGGGGCCTTTAACTTAAACTCCAAGACTATAAATTGGGAAGCAATCAGATCGCACATGGCCCAAATAGAATGGAGAACAATTTTCGAGAATAAAACAACTGAAGAAATGCTAACAACCTTGGAAGAAAAAACGCTGAGAATTTTAGAAAAATATGCTCCGAAATCACAGCCAAAAGGAAAGAGGAGCTGGCTAGAGAGGCAAAAGAGAAGACTTTTTCGCAAAAGAAAGAGAGTGGAGGCGAAGTTAGGCAACTGCGGAGATAATGACAGGAAAGCAATAAAATAAAAACTGGAGGGTATCGATAGGGAAATACAAGCCCTGATTAAAGACCATACAGAGAGGGGAGGAAAAGGCGGTAGAAGCAATAAAGGAAAATCCAAAATACTTCTATAGCTATACAAAAAGGAAAACAAAAACGCGCGCCGCTATTGGGCCCTTAAGGACGAGAAATAATGAACTAACCGACGATCCAAAAGAAATATCTGATACATTGAGAGCTCAATATGAATCAGTTTTCAGTACCCCAAAAAGTGACAAAGCAATACCTGACATCAGGCCCGGATCTAGAAGAATGGGGGCCCGTGGCTAATTATTTTTTTGGGGGCCCCCCTTGGCTACAATTTTTATTATATAAGGATTATAAGCTTTGTTTACGAGGAAAATTAAAGGTTTTCAGAACAAACATATTACTTTACTTTATTTATTTAGTTTTCAGAACAAACATATTACTTTACAAATATTTTACTTTATTTTACATATTATATTTTCCTGAATTAATAATTTTATACACACCTACCTACTGATTATGAGCTGGCAACCGATTGAACCGACGAGCCTTTTTTTGTGCAAATTCATTAATAATATTTCGAAAATCGACTTCTTTGGCCAGAGCATGTTCAACATAGAGAATTGCCAGTGACTGTAATCGCTTTTGCTTCATTGTTGAACGTGTGCAACATTTCAGTCGCTTTAACTTAGAAAAACTCCGTTCGTCGGTACAATTGGTCACCATCAATGACAAGTACATTCTGTATGCATTTAAGACATTGGGGAAAACTTCAAGCTGATGCTGCATAAGCATATTGAATGTAATAATAGATGTAAAAACCTAAAATTAAAATAAATAATGTAGAAAATTTGGGGGGCCCCTCAAATGCGGGGCCCGTGGCTGCAGCCCACATAGCCCACCCCTAGATCCGGGTCTGCCTGACATAAATGCATTCTTTGAAGAGGAATTGCAAGGAGAGTATACAACAGACTTTGATTTTACACCAGAAGAGCTACAAGAGCTACAAGACAAATGAAACCACATTCAGCTGCAGGTTCGGACAATTGGAACGCATTATTTATTGATTAAAAACTGTAAAACTGAAATAGCTACACCTTTATACTGGATATGGAGAAGATCCCTAGACACTGGGGAAATACTGAGCATCTTGAAAAGAGCACACATTGTCCCTATTAGTGTTGAAAAATAATCGAAACTTCACAAACCGGTTTTTAATCTACCTGTTTTTGAAAACCGGTTTTAACCGGTTATGACCGAAAAGTATAGTAATTTTTAAAAGCCACAATTGAAAGGTACTGACTTTAACTCTTAACAAACATAGCTTATCGCCTATTTTTTGGTCAAAAGAATGCAAAAATGCAGCATCATATGTATGCATATGAATAAGAAAATGACAACTTTGACATATTTTATTTTAGCCAAAATAATACATTATTCAAACAATTTAGATTTGAAATAATTTTTTAAAATAAAACATCTATACTTAGAAAGAAATAAACTTCTTTTTGTAAAAAAATTATAAAGAATAAAAATAAAATTTATCTCTATTTTGGAAAAAACATTGAAATAAATTTTTTTAATAAAAAAAAACTTTACCTAGAAAACAGAAAATTGACTCTTCGTGTAAGAAAAAATATATAAATTAATTTAGATTTTATCCCTATTTTGGAAATGACATCTTAAGAAACAAAGGGCATTAAGGGTCTTATACTGCGAATAGGGCTTTAGTCGACTGACTCTACACTACAGCCTACATGATGAGACAAACTGAAGATCGAGTTGCCAGATAGGCAAAAATTATACTGAGAGCAGTTGCCAGTTTGTCACAATTTAACTTAATAGGTAATGTATAATCAGTGTTGCCACTCTAGATTTTTTCATCTAGATCTAGATTGTTTTGCTTGCGCCTAGATGTAAGATTTAACCATTTAGATGATGGATATAAATCTAGATTGTTTTTCTTTGGATTTAGATATTGTGTAGATTATTTTGCTTAATTGTCATATAATTTAATAAAATGTTGTATAAAATAATTTTTTTGCATTATGAACATGCGTCACCCAAAGTAAACGGAATATTTCTATATACTTTCTTCAACATAAAGTTGGCAACACTGCTTGTAAGTTTGTAATGAACATGTTGTGAACTTATGCTCAGTCTTGAAATACCGGTGGGCGGTGACGATGTGATGCAATTGTTGTGCCGATTATTGTAATTCTGTTTTCTTTGATTCATTTCCTTCATTCATTAGCTGTTTTCTTTCATTCTCAACTTCACATTTGTGCTAATTTTCAATTTGGTTGATATATTTAAAAACAATATTTGTGATAGTAAAGTTATTGATGACGTAAAAATGCATCGTACCAAGTGTACAAATATTATAAGAAATATTCTGTGTGCTCATTTTGAACAAGAATTGACAAGTGAGTTGAAGTGACATACGTAATAATAAATTTAGCTTATTACTTGACGAATCCAATGATATTTCTGTACTGAAAGTACTTGGTGTGTCTCAGTGTCTGTAATATATTATAGTAACAGCACTAACAAAGTAGTAGCTACATATCTTGGACTCGTTCAGTTGGTTAAGTGTGATGCAGAAAGTATAGTTCAAGCACTTAAGAAACTGTTAGTATGTAAGAAATTAGATTTGAAGAATCTTGCAGCAATTGGCACTGATAATAATGCTAGCGTAATGATAGGTATCAACTTCATCATCCCAGCCAAGTTCTTCCACTGCATCTTGTGAGATAGACATCACTGAGGAAGACATTTGTCTACATTTTTGAATAAACAAGGTAATTGCCATAAATTACTATTTAATTTTCTTAATTTTTTACCTAGATATATTTTTGGATTATTGTTTGCAAAATCTAGATTATTTTAGATTTAATTTGCTTCATTTCTAGATTACTACTATTGAAAGAAAGTGGCAACACTGATTATGTATTCGAAGTTATTTTTTGTGCGCTGTAGCGCGTAGCTGCACGTTCGCGCAAGTTTGAGCCAAATAAAAATCAATCGATAAAACCAGTTTTTTCTTTCGGTTTTCGATTTTTAGGGGAATTTTACAAACCGGTTGAAAACCGGTTTTCAAGCAAAGAACTATAGACCAGTGTCATTGACGTCCCACCTCACCAAAGTATTTGAAAGAATAGTTAGAGAAAATTTATAACTTCCTGGAGACACGGGAAAGATTCAACGAAAATCAGCATGGATTCCGATCAGGTAGATCATGCCTATCACAACTAATAGAACACTACAACAATATCCTAGATGCATTGGAAGGCAATGACAACTGCGATGTTATATACACAGATTTTGCTAAAGCTTTCGACAAATGTGACCATGGTATAATAGCACATAAAATTAAATATATGGGAATAACAGGCAAAGTGGGAAAATGGATCTACAACTTCCTCAGAGAACGTCTGCAGGTCGTCAAAATTCAAGGTATATCATCATCAGAATTGGAAGTACGCAGCTCAGTACCACAAGGGACAGTACTGGCCCCACTCCTGTTCATTATCATGCTAACAGACATAGACAGCGGAGTAAACAGCAACAGTATAGTAACATCCTTTGCAGACGATACAAAGATCAGCAGAAAAATCAGCGATGTACATGACGTGGAGGTCTTGCAGAGGGACACGAACAAAATATACAAATGGTCAGAAGACAACAACATGTCATTTAACACCGAGAAATTTCAGCTTCTGAGATATGGTAGAAAAGAAGAACTTAAACAGACTGCATATTATGCTCCAGATAGAGAGGAAATTCAGAGAAGCACGAAAGCGATCGATCTCGGGATAATAATGACAGATGATGCGAAATTCGAAACACAAAATCAGATAGCGATAAATAAAGCAAAAAGAGTCGCCGGACAGGTACTAAGAACGTTCAAGAGCAGGGACAGGACAGTAATGATTCCCCTGCTAAAAACACTGCTTATACCAAAATTTGAATACTGCTCAGTTTTGACGTCCCCATATAAAAAGGAAGAAACTAATAAACTAGAAGAAACGCAAAGGCATTTCACAGCCAAGATTGATGGCTGCAAAGAACTCAACTACTGGGAAAGACTACGTAAGCTAAATCTGTACTCCCTGGAAAGAAGAAGGAGAGAGGTACACCATAATCTACATATGGAAAATGATCGAAAAACTGGTACCAAACCTAAAACTAAACCCAATTACCATTCAAACAACACTGGAAAATAGGAAAGGCAGAATGTGTAGTGTTCCCAACTTAAAAGCCCGACAAGGGACCTCCTCAACTCTGAAGGAAAATAGCTTGGTTGTCAGGGGGCCAAGACTTTTCAACCAGCTTCCAAAGGACCTCAGAAACGTAACGGGGGTCAAAGTTGAAGTCTTCAAAAGAAGACTGGATGCCTGGCTCAGGACGGTACCAGATGAGCCGGGCGTGCCTGGCTATGTACGGTGGAGAGCACAAGAAAGCAACTCGCTCTTACACCAAGCCAGACCTAGAGGCGGGGCCACCAGCTTGACCTCCGTGTGAAGAGAGATCAACGCACGAAACAACATAAGGTTCTTAAGGTGTGTATATTAGGGTGTTTCATAAATTAAAAGTTTGGAAAAATTTTAATCCACATGGATCCCATTGTTCCATTTGCTGAGGAGACTGATAAACCGAAGTATTAATGCAATAGTTTAAAATTTACGGGTCCCCAGTTTGATGCTCTGGCAGATCATAAACGGAAAAAATTAAACAAAAATCTGTCAATGAATTTTTATTCAACAAACGAGTACCATTTCACTACACATTTTCACAAAGATACAAAAAACATAACCACTTCTTGCGAATCATTTGTCCATGAAATCCTTCTTGGTTTTATTCGGGTATTTCGCCCTATGCTGCATCACAGTTTTGAGCAAATACTGCTTCTGCTCTTCGTTCTTCGTCAGAGAACAGTTGAACTCTTTGGTGAGCGCGATGGCCCTTTCGGCCCGATCGTTGACGACAGAGATTTGTTAACAGTTGCCGCTGCTTGCTTGAAGCCCTCTACTTCAGTCCACTCGGCAACTGGCTTTTTCAAGAATTCTGTGTCCAAGTCGAATGCATGGAAGAAAGCCATCGTCTTTCCTGTCACGAACTCCGCCAGGTGTTTCGAGGCAAGATTCCTGACGTTCTTCCCTTGGGGTCGCTTGAGTTCCTTTTTCGATGCGGGCTTACCCAAACTGACGACCATCTGAGCCTTTTCTTCATCTGCCACATCTGCGTCGAAGAACGCCATGGCAATAAGAGTCTCAGAGATGTACCATAGGTGTCGAGACATGGCTTCTTGCGCAGCGTTAACACACGAATATCCCGACATGGCAAAGGCTTCCGCGTCACGCAGAAATTCCAGATCAACTGCGGCAGCCTTGCTTGAGGTTGCAGCACGAGTCCAACCTCGGATGTAGACGAGGGACACGAAGAGACCTACGGCTGTCAGAGCTTCCAACTCGTGACTCGAAATCTTGAACTGCTTCTTCAGTAGAATTACTTTCAAGGAGTAGATGGCTATCGCCATCCATCGAGCGTGATGGTAAGCGCCAGGGGCTCTGAGAGGGAAATCCACCACTTTTGCTTCTCCCAGGAAGATGAGAACCAACTGTAGCAGTTCCTTGTAGTCATCGCGCTGATACGACGTGCTCACCATCCCTCTCACCAGCAGGACTGACTTCTCCCTCAGTTCCCTCATAGAGTCATTGACTTGAGCAAAATCGTACGGCCGCACGTCCAACCGGTCGATGAACTTCCATTGTGCCTGAAACCTCTTGAAAACGGGTATATCGGGGCCACTTGAAGGGCCGTATGCACGCTTGAAGACGGAGCTGAGGATGACTTCATAGATGTGATGCCGACAGGGGAAGTTGTCCAATAGGCTATACAACACGAACCGCTCAAGTGACGAAGAAAACCGTCTTCACTGCAGGCAGGCGAGAAATGAACTGACAAAAAGTCGTCAAAGTTGGGGACCTCTAAATGCAGCGCCATCTGGTTCAAACTTGCACAAACGTGTTTTCTTGTTCTTTAGAATACGGAGAAACGTGTGGATTAAAACTCCAAGCTCATTTTTATTTTACCCTATAGGTATGAAACACCCTAGTGTATATATATATATAAAGTTTATATATATATATACATATATAGGACGGTACCAGATGAGACGTACATGGCTATGTGCGGTGGAAAGCGCAAGAGAGCAACTCGCTCCTCCACCAAGCCAGGCTTAAAGGCGGGGCCACCAGCTTGACCTCCGTGTGAAGAGAGATCAACGCACAAAACATAAGGTTCTTAAGGTATATATATATATATATATATATATATATATATATATATAAAGTTTATATACAGGGTGTCCGAGAATTATCTGTACAATTTTTGGCTGTTATTAAAAGTCAACCATGAAGTGTAGAAATTCCAGTGTTGTCCCATTTTACAGAGAATCTCATTAAGTTTTTTCTGATACCACGTTTTGACAAGTTTTTTAGAAATGTACGCTGGTGACAGACATTGATGATTTAAAAGCAAGAATCACAGCTGCTATTGAGCGAATTGATGTGGATATGCTGCAGCGTACATGGCAACATTTGGAGTATCGATTGGATGTTTTGCGAATCACTAATGGTGCACATATCGAATGTTTGTAACAACGTTACTTTAATAAAAGAAACTTTTGAAAATACAGATTCTAAATAATCTTGTTTAAGAATTTTACGTGTGTTATCAAGAATTTTATTAAAAGATGAAATTGTACAGATAATTTTCGGACACACTGGAATTTCTAAAAAACTTGTCAAAACTTGGTATCAGAAAAAACTTAATGAGATTCTCTGTAAAATGGGCCAAACCGGAATTTGTACACTTCATGGTTGACTTTTAATAACAGCCAAAAATTGTACAGATAATTCTCGGACACCCTGTATATATATATATATATATATATATATATATATAGGACGGTACCAGATGAGACGGGTGTACCTGGCTATGTACGGTTAACGAGGTGTATATATATACGGTAGCTGTACCCCAAAGCTGGATCCTATCTGCTTTGCAGATAGCTGGTGAAGGAAGCTATGTTTTTGGGGCTTCTTTGCGAGTGACCCGTTGCCTACGTCGAGCTTACATCATGAAAAAGCAAAAACTATACTGTTTGTCATTTACCATTACTTATTCGGACTATAGTGGATTTGATTTTTCCAGAAGAGTTCCTTGTTCCATGTGCGGTGTGTGTGTGTGTGTGTGTGTCACACACACAATATATATATATATCCTTCGGTTCGATTTTTGGTGACGGCAGGCGGCGCGCAACTAACCCAGCTGTTCATACTTCCACACACATTAAGAATTGGTTTGTTAATAAATAGTTAGCGTAGTGGTTAAGATACTGGACTGCTGATCGGGAGGTCGTAAGATCGAGTCCGGAGAAGGACTTTGTAATTTCTAATCGCCCGTGGTGGGTCGTGGTTCTTCTTCGTCAGAATGAGCAATTCGCGCGAAAGCCAAACCAAGTTTATATAGTGTATAATATTACTGTTAAGTTATTCTCATATTATTTCAAAGTTATAATTATAATATAATAATAAATATAATTATATTAAGACTATGTTATAATTTCTCATTATTTTAAATTCCTTAACAATATCATCTTAACAATTATGTTAATGATTCATTTTATAAGGATTCATATTTCCAAATTTGAATTCGAAATGTGAATCCAAGTAAGTTTATACGAAGAATATGATAGTCTCGGGGTCCACATCACGGATTAAATGATAACGAGACAAGTCACTTCCATACAAACTACGTTGCTTAGCAACCAGCCATTGTTAAGCGCTTTTGTAAAGAATGGTTAGATTGTTTGTAATAAATGCTATTTCATTATTACGATTATTGTACAAATTTTGTTTCTACATTGATTAAAATAATTCATTTCTTAGAAGTAAAGCTACATATTTAGTTATTTATTTCGTTGTTCAGTAATTTGTGGTACGCAATGCGCCAAGCCAAGATTGAATTGCTCCCATCTTCAAGAATTTGTATTTGTACAGTTTCGGAAAAAAGTTCGACTAGAAATATAGAAACTTCTAGAAAAGAATTGGTAATATCCTGTTTTTGTTTGATTTTATTCCTTTTGGCGACAGTAATCAAATTTCAAAAGCAAAACCAACTCATTACCAATTAGTAATTTTTTTACATTCTTTAGAAATTTTAAGTTTGTAGGAAGACTTTTTCCTCCTAAACTGTGCCTTCCGTAAGAAGAGATGCAATTCATGGTACTTTTCTTAAAATAGAACTTGCAAGAAACAGGAAACTTTATTTGATGTCATGCGTGATGGTGTGACTAACATTCGTCGACTCTATACATATAGAGACCTAATTTTGTCAGACGAAAGCTCTCTCTCACACACACACACATATATACATAGTGATTAATTCACATTTTGTAACTAGTTAATTAATCAACTAAATACATAAGTAATAAAAACAATTATTTTGGTTTAATTCGTGTAGCTATATAAGTTTTGTGATTCCTTGTAAGTATCTCAAAACATTAATAAATAATTAATTAGTGTCTCCCCTCCACGCCAGTGTCCGTAGTATAGTGGCTAACACAGTTTCCCTATAAACGAAGACACTGAGATCGGGGATTCGAATCCTGATGATAATGGTAACAATAATTACTCAAGAGTTAGAGCAATGGGCCGCATTAGTTGGCCTGAGCGCTTTGCCAGTTTCTAACCTCCTGAAAGATTATTTTTTATCTCCATTCCACGCAGTTGTTATTTTTCATCCGACCATTTTCTAAAAATCAATATTTTTAAATTTGTATTCATTTCAAAATGGTTACACATGGGCATGAAGTAGCTTTTAACATACTAAACAATTTGGCTGGTCATGGCATACTTTTCTTTTAACCTAGAATTTAATGTAAATTTCATATTAAACAAGGCAATAAGAAATGGCTTTATTAAAGCGCCAGTGAGCACCAGGCTTAGAGGAAACTAAAGCTTAAAGGCCAATTAAAATAAAATAAATAGTCTACTTGACAATTGTTTATTATATGTTGAAATTATTGTAACGGCAAAAATTGTAACACTGTGATAGTTATTTTAACAATAAAAAATTATTGACTGACTGATTAATTGATAGTGTGGCTTTGCTCCCTTAATTAACTCAGTTTCTCGTAATTGAGAATATTAATTTAATATTTAAAAAAAAGTTGAGAAACACCTCCCTATTTGCCAAATTTTAATAAAAAATATTTAAGCGTTCTTTAACCTTTTCGTAACATCTATAAGATTACGTGACGAAAAGGACCTATAGGCAGGGGTGGGCAACCCTTGGCACGCGTGCCAAACGTGGCACGCCAACGACTTTTTTCCGGCACGCGACTCCCCGGGCTCACCTTAAAAAAAAATTAAATAAATAAATATCCAAATTCTTCGCCGAGTTTTATATTTTAACTTAATGTTTTCTGCTAAAAAATGGTAAAGATTAACTTTTGCATCAAAGATTTAACGATTTTGGCACGCTCACTTAAAAAGGTTGCCCACCCCTGATCTATAGCTTCTCATGGGACTCGAACCACTACCACATCAAAGAAAACACAGATACTGCAACGCAGAACCTTATAATTAACATCCCGACGTTTTTACCACTAGGCTATCCTAGTTAATGCCAAATTTTGATTTGAAATAGAAACAGTAACAATTTATATTGTATTTCAATGATGTTAACTGAGAACAACAATCAACATCATCTTTATTTAGAAAATATGAAGCAATCAACAATATAATATTTTTATTCTTCCCTAAATATTATTTTGTAGCGTCAGAATCCAACGCAATGTGGTTGCATCATCACTATTTTTAACTAGTTCACAGGAAAGGTCGAGAAGATAATTACGGACAGAGAAGAGAGATATCTATTGATAACGTGAGAATTTATGGGTGTTATTTTACCTATCACGTTAATTACCTGAAAGTGCTAAAGAGTCTGCGACCGTGGGACAATCATCAGGATCGGTGGACACCAAATATATACAATGCTCGCATACGTGTGTCTCTTGGATCCTTTTTAATGGACAAGAGTAAATGATGAACAAACAACGTCTGTTCAACAGAATAGATCTTTTCAAGGTGTTTAGTTGATTCGTGGATGACGATAAGGGTTCTTTTTTTGTCCGAATACAGTTTAGATCATTTACTGCGTGACATTAGAAGGTCAAAGTATTTTATCCCTCACGAAAAGAATGATGTGAACCCCTCATTGTTGAAGTTGCAGGTGAAAAAAGGTATAAAGAACAAAGGTAATTTATCACTTATACCCATACACATGGTAGCCTATCTAGTAATTACGAGCCAGGCTCTTAATCCGAAGATCGCGGGTTCGATTCTGGACTCTGGACTTCGAGAACTCGTCTTCCAGCGATTATAGGATGTTTCCTTGGGTCTTTCGTGGTGAGATAGTTGTTAGAATTCCATTTTAAACTGTAGGTTTCACTTGCGATATAACCGCAATATTGCTCACATGGAAGGAAAACTCTGAGAAACGAACTAAAGAGTTTAATTTCTTTGAAATAGTCGAAAAATGAGTGTCTAACAATTTCTTGTGGAAGATACTTTTTTCTGTCACAATATCCTTCAGTTCTTTGCATGAAAGAAATTCGTGTATTTACATATATATATATATATATTATATACACATTTAACTGCAATGACCGCGCAGTATATTAACGTATAGAAACGACGTAAGTTAGAGGAGTGTTCTGCACACGAGGAAGAGAAATAACAAACAAATGAAAAATAAGGCACCCGCCCGGGAATCGAACCCAGGATCTTCCGATTGCCGGCATTGGTTTCTGCCCTATGTAGGAGAATTACAATTTCTGACTATCGTGGCTCCGTAGTGTAGTGGTTAGCACGTCTGACCGGCAATCGGAAGATCCTGGGTTCGATTCCCGGGCGGGTGCCTTATTTTTCATTTGTTATTTCTCTTCCTCGTGTGCAGAACACTCCTCTAACTTACGTCGTTTCTATACATATATATATATATATATGCTTAACGGACTCCACGATAATGGAATTTTTAGATAATGGACACTTTCAATTTTTTACGGAACCCAAAGAAAATTTGGGTTATTATGATAGTGTATGATTTTCCGCTCCGGCGGCTACTCAGGCCGTACATATATTATGTTAGTGTATAATACATGTACAATACCACTAAGGTCAGCTCCACCCACCTTCCGCGGAATTTTTTATAATCAGTCTACAGTGATTTCCAAATTGGTGAAATTTAATATTTTCCAGTTATTAATACTGTAATTTATATTAGCGGAAAATCCATGATAACGGAATACCATGGGTCCCAATTAAACCATTACTGAGAAGCTTCTATATATATATATATATATATATAAGCAAACAACCACAAGGAAAAGGAAACACAAAGTCCGAGCGCTTTCGTGAAAGCGCTCGGACTTTGTGTTTCCTTTTCCTTGTGGTTGTTTGCTTATTAATAAGGTCACGTGTTATTTTGTGATTCTAGTGCATATATATATATATATATTTTTTTTTTTAGGATTGTTTAACCTCCTTCGCAACATCTAAGGTCATATGACGGAGGGGACCTACAGCTTTATGTGGGATCCGAACCACGGGTCGCTACATAATCTGGGCGCGGAGGACTAATATATACACACACACACACACACACACACACATATATATATATATATATAGACTGGTTGCAGTGAGAGGCAGATTGCTTTAAATCTCAAATTTCCACATGGCATCATTCGTAATATAATTTCAGGGTTTCACAATGCCAACAAAATGAAACTTCTCGGCGACCAGGAAGACGGTCAACTGTCACAGAACGAACCAAAGGACCCTTGCTCGTCAAGTGTGATCCAATTCACATGCAAAGCTTGCCGACACTGACAGTGCTGTAAATTTATCATCACGCACAACTCAACATCATCTCCGTAAACATGTATACAATAGATGCGTGACTAGTCGAAAACCTTTTCTCACAAACACAAATATAAAGCGAAAATCGAAAAGGTTCAAAGAAGTGATTCACAAGCTTTGAATTTGGAAGTCTGTTCATTTTTATTAGAAAAGTTTCTGTTCCGTCATTATACATCAAATAGACGCACATGGGTGTGAGGGGAATCAACTTAAACTTGCAAACAGCCTTACTTACAGTCTATAGTACAGCGTAGACGTTTCAATGCTATGGTGTAGTAGGCCGCGGTATTAGATACTGGAAATTTAGATCTGCCGTCCGTCGAGAGAAATCTGAATTTTAGCAAATAGGTAGGTATCCATCCCTAAAAATAATCTTCGTTGTTTCATCCAAGAAAACTCCGATTAAACACGAACGTGTTGCGAAGAGTGTGTGCAACCTATCATAATATACTATACACGCGCAGTGGAAGAGACGAAAAGAATTAAAAATTCCTCCACGGATTCCGAGAAGCCCTAAAATGAATCCAGTAAGCACTTGTGGGAGCATCTTGATTAACACTCACGGAAAACAAGATGATCTCAAACATCTGTACAAATCTAAAAGAAATATCGACTGGATTTTGGCAAAATTGGACCATGGCCTCACCCAGAATCGTATAAAATCGATGTCACAACGTGTCCAAAACCCTCATGAACCAAATGGTAATGTTGGAACATATTGATGGGATTTGTTACTTTATCATATCTTCTTCGGATATGTACAGTATACAGTATATGCAACTAACTTTTCAGTTTCATTCCAATAATGAAATAAAAGTATAATGTTGTTTTTGAAGCTAACTGTATATAATAAAAATACGAGGGTCGGTACGAAAGCAATGTCTCTTCTTTTTCAATTCGTAAATACAATAAGAGGCATTACTTTCGTACCACCCCTCGTATATTATATCATATATATAATATATATACAACACACAGTATAATTAATGTAAAGAACGACGCTTGTATAGAAGAACGTTCCGCACAAGATGAGGAGGGAGAACGAACAAATGAAAAATGAGGTAACCACCCGGGATCTTCCAATTGCCGGTCAGATATGCTAACCATTACACCATGGGCCTCGATTAATCGGAAGTCGTAATTCTCCTACATACGAGCAGAAACCAATACCCTTATATGTCACTGATTATATATATTCTTATCTCTCTGGTTTATATTTGTCAAATTTACTTTTATTTTTTTAAAGTTAAATGACTTTTATTCATTTACTCCGGGATTCTGGCATCTGAGGTTTAATCTATCTCTCTCTCTCAGAATCTAATTAATTAATTCCCGTCAAAAGGCGGAAATATTCCGGACAGGCCCCCATGTTACGTAATGAGATGGTTTATTCCTTTATATTTATGGTATTAATTATACCTTTATTTAGCCTGTTTTCATTTTAGACGCAGGATCTTTACGGGACCCGCTTTATGTGAAGCTTCGAGACACACACACACACACACACACTGGTTCCCTCTTCTAATTTAAGTTCGTTACACTTATGCCCAGACTTTCTTAAAGAAATGTTTAAATTAAAATTTAAAATCTCTTCTCGAGGATCGAGGATATTCCTCAGGCGAAACCAAAGGGTAAACAAAACAACCTTTGAGCAATCATTCACCCTTGAGGTATCAACAATCATTCGTTTTATGATAACGCGAGCGTGATTTACACCCTTTACACCCTTCTAAGGCTAACCTCTGGTCCACTTCAATCCTTAGAGCAAAAGTAATTTAATGTTCGCGTAACATTAAATCGATCTTAAAATTATTTAATTTTTATTTTCACTCATAAAAATTCATATCGTTTTTGCATAATCAGTTTTGTTTGTTGCTTAATTTATAACCAGTAATTAATTAACCTTATTACATTATAGCCCATACATAACCCATACAGGGTGTTCGGAAAGTCACTGCACTTATATAATCGGAAAGTGCACAGTGACTTTCCGAACACCCTGTATATATATATTGTATTAAAGGAAAAGCCGACTAATTGTATAACAGCAAATTCAATAATTATAAATATGGGTTTTTTCCCAAAATGATTGTTTGTAATAGAATAGCTTCCTTTAATCCCCCATTTTATACAATCCCCTTCACCCATTATGCCTATAAAAGAGCGTGTAACTCGATGAGAGTTTAGAAATAGAAGGAACAATTACTGTATTATCGACTACAGTATCATCATTCTAATATTTTGATACTCCTTTTGAACAATTAACCCCATTTAAATAAGTATAAATTAATAATTGTTAATAGATAGAATAATTAATTAGTATTCTTACCCTTCATATATTAAAACACGGCCTTTTGAAGTGGATGTTGATAAGAGCAGAAGAAATTGGAAAAAAACATCCACTATCACTGAATAATAAATAACCTATGAACAACATGTTTTATTTTGTTATATTATATATATATATATATATATATATATATATCTTTGTGTCCATTATGGAGGTTATTCAGGCTATATAGTCCACCGGCGCAGGTCAGGCTTAAGGCCCTGCCTCTAGCTGTTGCATGGTGTGCGAGAGAATTATTCTCACGAACTTGATACGTAAAACGTATCCACCCATACATGATTCATCTGGTATCTTCGTGAAACAATCAACCAGGTGTTTATTGAAGAGATCCCTTGCCACCTTTATGTTTCGGAGTTGTTTTGGTAATTTGTCGAAATCTTCGCCCTCCAACTTCAAAATTATCCTTTCCTTGATTTTTTTCGTTTTGCTCTTAGTTTGGGTATTTCGTGAGTCCTCCTTGTTTTGTTATCCGCATCAATTTGTAAAGTTATTAAGTTTAATGGGTTTTTATACCATCTCAAGAGAGTATAGATCGAGTTTCCTTAATTAACTTTTCCTTATCATTCAAGTTCATATCAATGTTGATGTAAGCATTATTAAATGTATAGACTCTTTGAAGAGAGTCAAACTCCGTTCTCAGTGATTTGTACGGTATTACATCCGTACGAGAAACTACAGTCACATACGGATTACTTTGAGGTAAAATCTGACTCCGTAATTCACGTATCTACGAATGAAATTATTCATATTTATACCAAAGAACGATTCTCAGACCTCGTTTACGCGAAACCAGAAATCGGAGGAAACCAAAACTATGTATTATTATCCAATTCTTTATATACCTGTGAATGCAAGAATCAAAATTAGAAACCTCAACAGATTCAAAGTAATTTTTCGGTCAAAATTTCGCTTCTAAGAAGGGTTCGCGGTCATTTTCGGTAATGCTGAAAAGTAAAACGAAGAGTCAAAAAAAAAAAAAAAAAAAATCCTTCATCCTGAAATTCGGAGAAGATTGAAGAGGTTGAAGAGTGAGGACAAAGGAAAAACTTAAATTATCCAGAAAACAAGACCAGAAAGGAAACCCAGAGTTATGGTCTGTTCATTCAGTAGGTATTTTTGCATGTGAACGCGACAAAAGCCTAATTTTCGAAATTTCAAGGAAACAGAAACAGTATTTGGTCTCTATTATTGTGAATTTAAGTTTCCGTGTGAATAAAGGTTTTAGATAACTCTAATTCCTACTATAATTTACCTATATATACATACACATATAGTATATTGGAGGGGGGGAGGGAAGAGGCTCTTAAACAGTATAACGAGTGGCTCCCAAATTTTTTTCTTCCAAAGACCGTTTGGCATATGAAAACCTTCTACGGATTCATTTAATTTTTCATACTTGAATTTCAGTCATTGAATTTAGCATTTGATATTGATTTTACGATTTCACAGTAATGAATACGCATCATATTCATTCATTGTTATCAGTATGTAAAATGAATGATGAATAAACAATTCACTTATTAATTTTGTTTACGTTTAATATTACTTTAGTAGTTTACTATTTATAAATATATATTCTTTAATTAAAATAAGTGAATAGCTTACATCCCACCACTTATTTTCCTAGAGAAGGATCCCCCGCTTAACTCACGACGAACCCCACTTTAGGAACCGCTGCATTAAACAATGTGTCAGCGGTGCTCATTGTTCAGCTGTGTGTGTGTGTTGTGTGTGTAATAAATCCTATGGTTCCAAAATGACGCAAAGTTTGTAAAGTCATGTCTCCATTAATCTTAGTAAAATTTTTAATTTTTTTTTTTATTTGCTTTGATAAAAATTTATTCTAATATTTTGAGATTTTTAACTAAAAATTTCTCCAAAATTAAATAATTTTCTTACCATCAAATTTTTAAATTTTTAAAATATTTATATTCTTAATCGACATTCTCTTATGCGTCACATTAAGAGTTTTTATAACACTTTATTCATAAATATTAAAAAACTATTTACAGTTTTATCATCATTTAAGCATAAAAAATGTTTTAAAAAAAAAATACTAAAAAATATTATCAAAAGAGCAAAATATTTAAGTAACAAAATTTCGCTTATAACTGACTCCTGATTTTTGGAGTAAATTAATATTAGTTTCTATTTAACACCAAATCTGGAATCGTAAAACTTACAGTTTTACACATACAGGTGACTGTATAAAAGCAAAATGTAAATACATTACTTTTGGTCGTAACTGTAAATATTTTCTTACAATTAAACTTGTTTTTTCTACTTTTACGAACCATACAATGAAATAAACGTGTCCCACAACTTTCGCTTATGGTTAAAAAGCTAAAAATTAAAATTTTGAAAAGTTATTTGAGAAAGAAAAATTTCCCGTCACTTTCACACGAGGGGGTGACGTGGGCAGACGTGGGCCAACGTTGCAGGTTTTCCCGTAAACAAACTAAACAGTGGGCTTAACTTTAGACCACGTATGAACCATCCCCGAACGCGAGTAATCTCAGACTAAATGAGATTGGGAAAAGGTGAAAAGTCCACTCTTTGAAACTTCTTGAAATCGACCGTGTTGGTGAGGCTAAGCGACGTCGGGTCTGTTAAGTAGTCGGATGGGTGATCGTATTATTCATTCAGATAATGTAGCGACCCATAGATAGTTTGGATACGAAGTCAAGCTTTAGATCCCCTCTGTCGCGTGACCTATGGTGTTATGGAGATTAAACTCGCGACACTAACTATTATTACTGCGTTATCATTACCGACCGAGCATCGAGTAAAATTCAGGGGTTCCCAAACTTTTACCACCAAGGACCCCTAAATATTAATTCCGTACGGACATAGACCCCGCACAAAAAAATGTATGAATTCAGTTACAAACTATAGTATATTTCATAAACATAGATAGCTTTTAAATTAATGTAAAATTAAACATTCTACGCTCATTAAACCAGTTTAATAAACACTTACCGAATGTCTAGTGTGAAATGGAAATTTATTTTAATATAGTTAATGTTACTATTTTTCCAAAAGCTTAGAGACCCCCTGGAAGCTTCCTACAGACCCCTGGGGGTCTGTACAGACCACTTTGGGAATCCCTGGAGTAAATGGTAAATGGTTTCCCAGTTAAAGGTTTGGTGTGGTCAGACAGTTTTTCTTTAGTTTCCGTTAATAATAATTATAATTAG
This sequence comes from Bathynomus jamesi, assembly GCA_023014485.1. NCBI lineage: Eukaryota > Metazoa > Arthropoda > Malacostraca > Isopoda > Cirolanidae > Bathynomus > Bathynomus jamesi. The sequence goes on along the minus strand of JAJOZX010001171.1, from coordinate 754,600 downwards.
TGCGGAGGACCAGAAAGTGGCACTCGGGTCACACGAACGTGACCTATTTCGCTAACTTTTAAAATATTATTATTAACCAGCACTCTCGGGAGTCGAGATCCCAACCTCAATGTCTTTCTTCAGGAGTCGAACTCCCGACCTCTCTATAATATATATATATATATTTATTATAGAGAGAGAGAATTAAAAATATTTCCTATAAAATATTTTTAATGTAACCTTTCATTAGCTTCCACCTGAATTGTTTATTCTGACGAAGGTCAAGTTTTTCACTCCACCTTAGACCTACAGTTTAACGTGGAATCCGAACCACGCCCCACCAGCAGCCCAGCGTCTTAACCACCTAGGGTACCCATTTACCTACCAGCCACTTTCTTTTTATTGAAGGATGAACAGCTGGGTTTTGCTGCGCGCCGGCTGCCGTCACCGGGTCTCGATCCCGGGACCGATGGATTCGTAGTCAGCGACGCTAACCACACCACCACCGAGGCGTATTTATATGTATTACAAATATTTCCTATGATTCTAAACTTTTGAAACACCCTGTATTTCTAAAATTCACCTTCATCTAGTCAGGCTACGCTTGTCAAAATTTATCATACATTTTTTAAGTCGAGAAAAAGCCAGCGAGTCATTAATTTTACAAAACAACATAGCCATAACAATTTTGGACTCCACATACAGAGCCGGTAAGTAAAAATTTGTGAAGCTGCACTCAAAATGTAAGTGGTTCGTGAGCTTAAAGTAAATGTCGAATATATGAATAAATGAATGAAAATACTTTATGAATAAAAATAAATATTACAGTATCACAGTTTTTACAATACTGCAATAGCTTCAATATAGAATATATAATCCTTAATTGGACTATTGATATTTCTTTTTTTTTTAATTAATTTGGTTTTATATAATGTAGATTTTAATGGATTTTCAGAATAATTAAAAGATAATATATGTTTTCATAAGCAGTTATATGGTCTCACTGGCTGAAAATTTTCTATTCAAAATGGTTTATCTAAAATTACTGCGTGTCAATAATGCGAGCGTGGATCGACTAGATATTGGTAGGCTTTGATATTTCTACACGTATTTATAATTTTATTTTTCCATTCGAATAAATAATAAAATATATTTATTAAACTCTGGTTATTAATTTATTGTAAAAATAACTCGCAATTAATAATGAAATTACATTTTAAAAAGTTACTTTACTCGTAATAATATTTTATTCAGTATTATTTGTTACAGAATTATAGGCTAACAAAGACCCTGAGATCCACTCTAGGCTAGTCCGAGAAAGAAGTAGAGAAAAAGTACTGAAGATTTACACTATGTTTACGCTTATAAACATGTAAAGCTTTCAGACAGGAATAATGGTAATAGTAAAGTATAGAACAAACAAGGCTCTCTCTCCTCTGCCAGCCACTGCTGACAGAAAGTGATCGTGAAAGAAGATTTATAGGAAAGTAGGAAAAAGTATAATGAAAACTATACCGTCTGAGTTTATTTACACGATGCGTACACTTATCTCGTGTACAGTGTACCCAATTACACATTTTTATTTACATACAAGTGAAGAATATATGAATCAGTGAATTAAACTGACACAAAATCTGTGTCCTATATATATATATATGTTAAACACAGACTGTGCATGGAACAAGGAACTCTTCTGGGAAAATTAAATCCACTATAGTCCGAATAAGTAATGCAGATAGCTGGTGAGGGAAGCTATATTTATGGGATCTCTTTGCGAGAGACCCGTTGCCCGCGTCGGGCTAACATCATGAAAAAGAAAAACTATGGTATTTGTCATTTACCATTACTTATTCGGACTATAGTGGATTTAATTTTCCCAGAAGAGTTCCTTGTTCCATGCACGGTCTGTGTTTAACATATAATTTTCTCAGGGAACCATTCTGAGTTTGTGTATTATATATATATATATATATATATATATATATTATATATATATATATATATACAGGGTGGGCCGTAAGTTTCCATACATAGGAAAAATAAACATTTTTTTATGGACAACCATTTTTATTTATATAATATGCTCTACATGGTTGCCATTGTTTTGAAAACACATTTCAATACGTGTTCCCCACTGTTGATGAACACGCATTAGCACAGTTGACGTTATGCTTGTAATGGCGTTGGTGATACGTTCCTTTAGATGATTTATGTCTCGTATCTTTTCCTGATACACCATGGCCTTCAAGTGCCCCCAAAGATAGAAATCAAGGGGGGTGAGATCTGGGGATCTGGGAGGCCACTCCACAGGACCACGCCGACCAATCCAAGCATCCGGAAACTGCTGATCCAAATACCGACGCACGTGAAGACCATAATGAGGTGGAGCTCCATCTTGCTGGAAGTAAACTGGGAAGTTACCTTCCTCGTTTAGCAGGGATGGGAAAATCTCTTCTTGCAACATGTTAAGATACCTTTCGGCATTAAGATTTCCACTGACAAAAATTGGTCCAATAATTCTGTCACCCCATATCCCGGCCCACACCATCACTTTACCGGCACCTTGCATCTTCGTCGGACTCAGCCAGTTAGGGTTAGCATTACTCCAATAACGTATGTTTTGCCGATTAACCTCTCCATTGACGTAAACATTTGCTTCATCAGTAAACAAGATCTTACACGCATATTCTTAGGGTATCTGAAACATAAAAACAAACGTTTAATTTTTCCTATGTATGGAAACTTACGGCCCACCCTGTATATATATATATATATATATATACATATATACATACATACATACATACATACACACATATATATATATATATATATATATATATATATATATATATATATATATATATATATATTATATATATACATATATATATATATACAGGGTGTCCCAAAAAAATGTATACACACTTTAACAGCTGATAGCTCAATTGATGTTTCTTTCTTTCCAAGTTAAACCCATTAGAATTAATAATGGCAATCAGACTAAGCTTTGAACAAAGGAAATTCATTCTAAAATGCTACTGGAAGTGTGAAAACGCAGTTGAAGTGCAAAGACAGTTTAGGAGGGAGTTTCAAACAGATCCACCAACGCGACTTACCATCACTCGAATTAGAGATAAGTTTGAAGCCGATGGAACTGTTCAGAATGTCCACAAGAAGCGTTCCGGAAGACCACGGACATCGACAAGCCCCACAAAGCAAGAAAGAGTACTGGAAACGTATCACCAAAGTCCAAGAAAATCTGTGCGGCAAGCGAGTCGTGAGGTAGGAATTTCAGAATCGTCTGTCCAACGCATTTTGAAGCGCTGTCAATGGAAAAGTTACATTCCAAGATTAGTCCATGCTATTAATGAAGATGATCCGGACCGAAGAGTGGAGTATTGCGAGTGGTACTTGGCACGATGTGGATGTGGACTGGACGAAGGGGTTTCGTAGAATACCCTCCGCGTTCACCAGACCTCACACCACTAGACTTTTTTTTATGGGGATACTTAAAAGACAAAGTCTACGCTATAAAACCTGCAACAGTTGCTGAATTGAGAGCAGCCATTGAACGAGAATGCACACAAATACCAAACGAAATGTTTCGTGATGTTTGCGATTCCATTGCTTCGCGTTATCAGCAGTGCCTGGACCAGAACGGACGTCAGTTTGAAAACAGGCGTTGACAAAACAATTAAATAATGTCTGTAGATTCTATTACATTTTGAAAATGAAATGTATTTTAATAAACACTGCCTTTATAATTATTTAAAGTGTGTATACATTTTTTTGGGACGCCCTGTATATCAGACATGGGGTTTATTACTGGGTTTCTATTACTATGTCATCTATTACTATTATTTTTGTACGTGGGGTACTTCACTCATTTGAAAAGGATCTTTGTTTATTTAAATGCAGGCGCGGATCCAGGGGGGGGGGGGTCGAGGGGGTCCGGACCCCCCCGCTCACGGTGACCAACGATTTTTCGATTATGAGGTTTTGGCACGCCCAGGCCCGTGGCCTGGGTGTGTGAACAAGCAGGATTTTGATAACGGGAATATACTTCAAATCCATCTAAAGCTATTTTCAAATATGAAAATTTCCTACCGAGGGGGGACCCCCCTCGGGCACCCCCCCTGGCGATCGCTTCGCTTGCGCGTCCTCGGCCGAAGACATATCAGTAACGAGCCCCACCAAGACTGGACCCCCCTCTGCTTAAATTCCTGGATCCGCCCCTGAAATGCAATTAGAAGCGGTGTGTTAACAAATATTTGTTTCACCAAATCCTTACAATTTGAGAGACTGTACGTCTTCATAAATTTTACTTTATTGAAGGAAAAATTTGCCACAATATTAGTTGACAATTTCACATACATGTTTATTTTAGTTTAGAGTAGACAAGCTGTAGCTCGCTATCGCCCTCCGGATTTTTTTTTCACTATTTCATTTTTTTTTTATTGGTTGTAGATTTAAAATTATATTATATGAAACCTTCGTAGGAAGAAGTGGCTAAGCGACAAAAGTATGGTATATCACATCTATCTCATATATATATGGCATATCACTGGATGACACAATCGTAACCACCAATACTTTATAAAATATCGGTAATATAATTACAAAAATTGTAATGAATCGTAACTGCAAATCGATGAATGAATGGAGCTTAATATCCCAATTAAATTGCGAGTCCTTTCCGGCTATCCAATCAATCACAAATGTAAAGAGAAAAAGACTTTTTTTTCACTTTTTCATGTATTTTTTTTATTATATTATATGAGGCCCTCATAGGAAGAAGTGGCTAAGCTACAAAATTAAAAAAGACGCCATTACCTCCACACCTCTACTCCATTACCCTCCCACCCCCACTCCCCCATTACCCCCACACACAAAAGTAAAAAAGCCATTACCCCCACTCCCCCAATTACCCGAGGGCGGGTAGCAGTATATATATCACAGTATAAATGTGAAGCTCAAGATTTTCATGGCTGCGTTCTTTTCTGTAGTTTTATCGCGGTGCCAGTAACCGGTGACCTAGGACCGGGAAACTTGACAGAGCACATCGTCAGATCATTGGCTATCAGTTGGTGGTGGTTGCAGAATTTTCCGATGTGCCGTTTAGGCTGGGCACTGTTTCGAAAAAAGCAGACACACACACACACACACATTTTAGCTCAATAGTATATAGGATTTAGTTAATTTTTTCAGTTCTTTGTTCACACAATATGCCCAATGCCACTGTAACAGAAAAGTAATAGACTATTAATTATCTATTACTTTGCCTTTTATTACAGGCAAAAAATTATGATCTATTACTATTTACTATTACTTGAAAAATCCTGTAATAGTCTATTACTATTACCCCATGTCTGATATACAAAGAAGGCTACAGTCAATAGAAAATTAGTGAAGAAACAAACAAAAATGAATGATAACCAACATGGATTCCGGTCAGGAAGATCGTACCTATCACAACTAATGGAACACTATAACATTATTGATGCACTCGAAAATAATGAAAACTATGATGTAATATACACAGACTTTCCCAAGTTAACTGATATAGATGATGAAGTTACCAATGATAGTACAGTAACATCCTTTGCTGATGATACAAAAATTAATAGAAAAATAAGAAATCCAGATCATATAGAATATCTATAAACAGACATGAACAGAGTCTACAAATGGTCAGAAGGCAACAATATGAAATTTCACAAGGAAAAACTTCAGCTATTAAGGTAGGTACGGAAGAAGGGAAGAACTAAAATCCAGGTCCTAAATGGACAGGAAATTCAGAAAAACCCTAAGGCAAACAGGCATGGGATCAAATACATTTAAAAGTAAATACAAATACTTTAAATTTTGCGAAATACAAATACAAATACTTTTATAAATACAAGTACCAGTCACTGTTCAAGTAAGAAGTGACTAAATTTCACAAAGCAACCTAAATGTAAACTCTGTTCCAGGGTAACCAACAGTCCAACACAATTATGTACTGTATAATATATTGCCAAGGGTAAGGGTCTTGTAGATAACCTACAAAGCTATAATACCTATCAATATTTTTATTTTTAAATGTTCAACAATGAAAGTTAGGACAAAATGTTATAGGAATTTGTATAACTATTTGCGAAAGTATTTTTAAAGTATTTCAAAAAGTATTTGGAAATTTTAAATACTTTTCAAGATATTTCAAATACAAATACAAATACTTTTGATTGGAAATCTCAAAATACAAATACTTCCCAAAGGTATTTAAAATACCTTCAAATACAAATACAAGAGTATTTGACCCCATCCCTGCCTTAGGCAAAAGATTTAGTAGTTATAATGACTGATGATACGAAATTTGAAACACAAAATAAGATAGCAGCAAACGCAACAAAAAGAATAACTGGACAGATACTAAGAATCTTTAAAATAAGGGACAGGAATATAATGATTCTTCCGTTGAAAACACTGAACATACCCGAGTTAGAGTATTGTTCAGTCTTAACATCCCCATATAAAAAAGAAGACATTAGACAACGAGAAAGGATTCAGAGAAGCTTCACAGCCAAGATCAATGAATACAAAAAACTAAATTACTGGGAAAGGTTACGTGAATTAAATTTACATTCGTGTTAAGAAGAGAAAGGGACACCCTCATTTACACTTGGAAAATGATGGAGAAACTAGTTCCTAACCTCACTTTGACCCCTATTCAGTGGTCGAATTGTAAAATTTTAACAAGGGGGACGGAGGTGAGGGTGGGTAGGGTAGTCAATAAAGGGGATGCCATCCCCATCACCCCCCTCAATTCTTATTTCATAAGTACTTATTTTATACAATTTTTACATATTAATATTTTTTTTATTATAATAGTAATTTTAGATAGTTTAGAATAAAAATATCAGTAACTTGAAACTATTCGGCTATTCTGACTCAGACTGCTGTATTAAGTCGGATTAGTGAGGATATATACGTAGGTTTATGTTAAAGCGTATTTTATGTATGGAGTTAATAAGAAGAGGGTGGTTATTTGATTCTGCGTTAAGAAGGGGGATGCCATCCCCCCTCAATTCGAGCCGTGCCTATAACCACTCAAACAACAATGGAAAGTAGGAAAGGACAAATGTGTAGTGTTCCCAAACTAAAGGACAAACGGGAAACAATTCTCAACCCTGAAGGAAAATAGCCTCGTTGTCCGAAGGTCAAGACTGTTCAACCAGTTGCCCAAGGAAATACGGAACGCGACTGGTGTAGTGGTGGAAATCTTCAAAAGAAGACTACGTGTCTGGCTCAGAACAACACCAGATGAACCAGGGTTACCCGGCTATGTGAAATGGAGAGCGCGAGAAACCATCTCTCTACTCCACCAGGCCAACTCAAGTGGAGGGGCAACGAGCCTGACCTCCGTGACCTCCATCGCACGAACACCTGAAAGGTTGATAGGAAAGGCATATAGGCTATATACACTATGTATATAATCAGTGTGTTTACACATGTTAATTTAATAATAATAATAGACAGAAGAAAAATTTTACTGGTTTTTATAAAACATCGCTCCCAAGTAGAGGGTGAACGTATTAACGAGACTTCCATACACGGTTCGTCACTCATGAAATAACAATAATACGTCGTGTTGTTATAATTCAATGAGTGGTGAAATTCATAATCATTTCCTCGCTTGGTTGTTAGTTTGTATAGCAGACACTCCGGGTTTTACGGGTCCCGGTGCATGATTCACCAGGAGAAAAATACGCCGCAAGATTGTGTTTTCTCCTCGAGACAACGCAAATGCACTCGTTCCTCGTTCCAATCACAAGTATAGTCATATCACCTTAAACTTATTCTACACAAACTAGACCACGAACTCAGAATCTAATATACTATTTCAGAAATGAAGCCTTATATACATATACATATATATACAGGATTGTATACAAAGTTTTGTCCGATGAATAAACGCTGATATTCTTGTAATTATGAGGTCTATTGCTACTGAAATTCGGTTGATTTATTTAATATATAATTCTCGTGCTTCGAACACTATGCGTAGGCTATGCGTAGGCTAGGCGCTACATAGCGCCTAGCCTACCCAACCGTCAGCCATCATCATTTTCTCTTCATTCATTTCTCGCTGCATTTATCATTTATTGCTTATTTTTAAGCATGGAATTTGAACGAAGAGACGTACGTAAGCTGATTTATTTCTTCTGGAAACGTGGAATGTCACCTGCAATCATAGCAGCAGAGATAAATTCGACACTTGGTGCTGAAACAACAAATGAACGTACATGTCGTCGGTGGGTGGCTCAATTCAAGGAAAACAATTTCAATGTCGATGATAAACCACGTTGTGGTCGACCATCACTGGATTTGAACACAGGTATACAAAACTTTCTGGATACAGAGAAGTATGCTACGACTAGGAGTATTGCAATAGAACTGGGAGTTTGTCACAGAACAATTCAGCAGCATCTTATTCAGATGGGGAAACGTTATTTATCTAATCGATGGATTCCACATTATTTAACTGTTGAACAAAAGGCAAACCGTGAACGAATATGTTTAGAGTTGTTGGAGAAATATGCTGCAAATGATTTCTTGGGACAATTAATTACAATGGACGAAGTTTGGATCTATTGGGACAATGATGGCAGCTATCACCATATGAGTTGGAGAGGAGATGGTGATATCCCAAATGTGGAAGTTCAACGGACGTTGACCATTCGTAAACATCTGCTCTCGGTATACTGGGACTGCAAGGCTGTTCTCCTTTGGGAGGTATTGCCATGTGGACAAACAATAAATGCTGATATTTACTGTCAGCATTTAGATCGCTTGAAGGTAGCAATTCAGCAAAAACGTCGGTGACTAGTTAATGGGGGATACCACCATCTTCATTACCTCCATGATAACGCGAAGCCCCATACAGCTGCTAAAACTGTTCAGAAACTGCGCGATCTCGGTTTTACAGTATTGCCACATCCCCCATATTCACCAGACCTCGCACCGTCTGATTTTTACCTTTTCTTCCCACTTAAATCTTCAATTCGTGGTAGGAAGTTCTCATCTGCGGAAGAAATTCACGCTGTTCTAGATGCCTGGATTACCGCTAAACCACGGACATTCTTTGCACATGGCATCAGGAAATTGCCAGGAAGATGGCAAAAATGTATTGCAAATAAAGGCGATTATTTGAACATCTTTCTACCACTGAAGATTAATTATGTTTGGTTTTATTGAATAAATTTTATTTATCGGACAAAACTTTGTATACAATCCTGTATATAGTTTTTTTGTGAACACCTACAGGTCGCTACAATTGGTGTAGAACAATGCGGTTTTCACCATTCGATGCGTCTTTTTATTGTGCAGTGTCCATGCTAAAAAAAAAATCCCTAACATAATTCTTTCCCCCCTTTTAGGGGTACAGTTCTTTCCATGCCTGTACACGCATTTTTTTAATTTTTAATTTTTAATCATAATTTTGGCACAAAATAAGTCAATATTTACTAAACATTTAATATCATTCGATTCACAAAATATTTATTTATCGATTCAATTTAAAAAAAGCATATATTTTTAAAATTCATAAAGAACTTTTTGCAAAAAACTAAAAACAAACATGCATTTTTAAAATTCAATGATTTTTATACAAAATATTTTGATATTTGTTATAATTTTAACATTTTTCGATTCACAAAAGATTTCTTTATCGATTCAATACAAAAAATTACATAATTAAAACGGGAAATTTAAATAAACACGAGTTTAAAGTTAAACGAGCCACACTCGAAATTATTTACCGTGACTTTTGTGCGTTTTATTACTGTGGCTTTTGTACAAATAATTTTACGTATACACAAACATTTTGATAGGATATTGATTTATCATTCTATTTTTTAGTTGTCATAGAAATACGTTAATTAAGTTATCTGATTAGATGCGCTTTTATAGTTGAAGATCATTTTTAGAAAATTATTTATTTTCCCCACTTTAAAATATTACAAAATTTCTATTAGGTATCCTAATATCATTATGCCTGTCGCTGTAAGTAAGAAAATAGCAATTATTTTCCATTTTATGAAAATTTGGGACCCCCTAGGCCTACAAAACCAATTTTCCCCTTTTCTTTATCAAAAATTGTTGATTTTCGGAAGTCTTTTCGGTTATAAATTTGTACCAGTCTATTGTTTATCTATAATAATAATAATAATAAAAAGACGTGTGTGTGTGTGTGTGTGTGTGTGTGTGTGTGTGTGTGTTCCAGCCATCAGCCATAACTCCAAAATGGAAGCAGTTACAAACATGAAACTTCACACACATTGATTAGGTCCCGAGGTTGTGCACGTGGGTGTTAATAAATTAAATAATTAATTTTAAAACATTAAATGACGTCATCAAGATCATTACGAAACCTATGGTAAAATTATTGAATACCCGGTTAGGTTCATTGAATGCCAGGTTAGGTCATCTGTACGCCCTTGACGATTGGTTAGGTTAAGTCGTGATATTTTCGTTGGCTTTAACGAAAATATCATGACAACCTAACCAATCGTCAAGGGTGTACAATTAACCTAACCGAGCATTCAATTAATCTAATCGGGCATTCAGTTGACCTAACCGGCCATTTAATTAACCTAATCGGGCATTTAATTAACCTAATCGGGCATTCAGTTGACCTAACCGGGCATTCAGTTGACCTAACCGGGCATTCAGTTGACCTAACCGGGCATATATATATATATATAGCGTTCAACATCCACCCCGGCAACGCCGGGTCGCTCCGCTATTATTGAATACCCGGTGGGGTTCATTGAATGCCAGGTTAGGTCATCTGTACGCCCTTGACGATTGGTTAGGTTAAGTCGTGATATTTTCGTTGGCTTTAACGAAAATATCATGACTTAACCAATCGTCAAGGGTGTACAATTAACCTAACCGGGCATTCAATTAATCTAATCGGGCATTCAGTTGACTTAACTGGGCATTCAATTAACCTAACCGGGCATTCAGTTTACCTAACCGGGCATTCAGTTTACCTAACCGGGCATATATATATATATATATCGTTTAACATCCACCCCGGCAACGCCGGGTCACTCCGCTAGTCTTTACAATTTCAAACCTTCCTTTTATCAATGTCTTTAGTTTATATTTGTGTAATTCTAATATAAAGTTACTAGCAGAGCTGGGCAGTATTTAAATACATTTGTATTTAAATACGTATTTAAATACATTTGTGTATTTAGAACTGTATTTATAAATACATTGTTTTTCATGTATTTAAATATAGTATTTAAATACTTTAATGAGTATTTAAATACAATGTATTTAAATACTCAAAATATAAAAATGTAAATACTTTTACTGGTTTAATACACGTTCTGTACTAGCACAGTACGACGCATCGACAGTGTAGTACAGCATGGTTCATGTTTCAACAGTTTGGGAAAACATCCTCTCATAAAAAGACTGTTCCTCCACTATAACACGACATTACCATCTTCGGCACCGGTAGAGCGAATATTCTCATTCGCGGGAATCACTTTGACTCCCAAAAGAAACTCTTTCAGACAAAACTTTTGAAAGATTGGTTTTGATCCGCAGCAACCGTGAAATAAAAGAGAATTCGTAAGGTGCCTTATGTTTATGTTTACGTTTATGTCTCATCTACTCATTAATTGTTACTCATTTTGCAATGATATAATGAGTATAATATGTCACTGGTTGAACATCGTAAGTTCTAAGTTCTTTTGTTTTGTTCTAAAAAGGGAAATATATAATCGGAAATTAGATTGTACTATTTCTTTATCCTTTATCAAGCATTTCATATTGTTGTTACTCATGAATTAGTGAATGCATATGTTAAAATTTGTATGTATTTAAAATGTATTTACAAATGTATTTAAATACAATTGATGTATTTTGTATTTAGTATCTAAATACATTCGTAAAATGTATTTAGTATTTAGTATTTAAATACATTCAATGTATTTATTGCCCAGCTCTGGTTACTAGTAACTATCATACATTTTGTAAAACAATTTTCAACCCAATCTAATACGAAGCAAAATTATAATTTATATCGTGTGTGTGTGTGTGTGTGTGTGTGTGTAAATAATGAACCAGATGAGTCAGGAAACCAGGAAACGCGCAGATGAGTCAAGAAACCAGGAAACGCGAAAACACTCAAAAGGAACGGATTTAGGAATAAGTGTGACAGACGATGCTAATTTGGGGACCCAAAATAATATAGCAATAAATAAAATAAAAATAATAAAAAGTTGATGGATATCAAAAAACTTTAAAATGAAGAGATGGAAAATACACGAACGAACAAACAAAAATAATTTCGGAAAAAATTTCGCCTAGAAACTTAACATTGAAAAAAAAAAAGCAAAAAAATTACTAATTAGTTGGGTTTTGTTTCAAAATGTTTATGAATCACCAAAAAGAAGAGAATATCCAAAGAAATACAGAATATTAACAATTATTAATTTTTATGCTTTTTAGAAATTTTATATCTCTAGGGGAACTTTCCACGATTGTACTTTTACTAAACGTTCATGAACTTTTAAAAGAAAATTGTTTCGAGTGAATAATTATTATTTTCCTAAAACCGCGTAAAAACTGGAATATATTCCTTATTTTCGACGTCTCTATATGTAAAAATAAAATTAGTCAATAAGAAAAAAAACCAAAGCGTTTTATAGCCCAAATCAATGACCTCGAAAATGATATTACGTGGTTTTAAATCTGTATGTAACTACATATTTTATGAAGTGGAACCAGAGGTATTATGATTATTATTTCCATATGGAAAATGATTGAAGAACTGGCACTGTGCCAGACCATCCCAAAAAACGAGGGAAATGGTAAAGGAAGACCTTAGAACGCCCATAATCTTAGTAAAGGCGGAACAAGAAACGGGCCTCACTCTAAACAACTGCTTTACGTCACAAGACCCAAAGTATTTGATCAAGTGCCAAAACAAATAACGAGTCTTAATGACGTCATCGAGGGCATCTTCAGGCGGTAACTAACTCGGGAGTTTCGAATAAGTCTACTGTGATTGATTATGTAAAACGGACAGCCCAAGAAAGTAACTCTCTCCTCCACCAAACATCGAAATGATTATGGACCAAACTGTTTATTGGATGATAACAAACCATTGTTGCTTTCAGTGGTAATAAACCACGTACGAAAGCCTCGTTAGTACGTTAAACTTCTATGACCTTGGCAATGATGGTGCGTGCGGAGCGGAGGTGTGCTGCGTTGCGTAAAACACTGAAACCTTTCTTCTGACTGTTACTGAATCCATTAAACATATATACGTATCATGAAAAAACCTCAGGGGACCATTCCGAGTTAATCCCATATATATATATATATAACTTTTATATAAAAAATAACGCCTTCCAGTGTTCACCAAAGCGTCTCGAACTATCTTCACATTTTTTAAAGTATTTTTACCATATTTTCACTAATACAAATATACTGTAAATATAAGTCATGTAGGTGGTGTTTGTATACGAATGTACCTGTGTGAACTTTTAATGTTGTAGGCAAATATCCATTATTGACTTAGTTTCAAGTGTACATGACCATTATAATAAACTGTAAATACAGGTACAAATTAGTTGGAATAATTCGTAAACACCTTTTATTTTCAATAGCTTTCGTCGTTGACGAAAGTCAGCGCCAGTGTTTTATAAGCGGACATTGCTGTAACTAAAGGGTGTCCATAAAGTCACGCATCGTAGGAAAATACATTTATTTTGTTTTATTTCTTTGTTCAAAATGATTCTCACCAATCTCAAAACATGTTTGTAAACGAAAAAGCAGGTTTCTTTGAATGTTCCTCAACATATTTGGCTTGATGGACATAAATAAATTGACATTGCTTATGTGCCTATGATGCGTGGCTTTATGGACACCCTGTATAATGTTATACAATAGCCTACTTACTCGGTTGTCCGGTGACTGAGGGTTTCCATGATTACTGCTAACCGATTTTACGGTTAACTCAGTATACCGGCTGGTGGGTGGGTGGTGCAGCCGCTACTGCCCGCCACCACTGACTGGCCTCCCACCTCGAGCTCCACCACACACAGTATTATTCTATTACAATATAATATACAATAGTTTGTACTCACCACAAGACGAAGCCCATCCGCTTCCGAAGAATGTAACCTTCCCCTCTATTAACGTTGTGCGGAGAGATAATGGCTGAGGCGCGTTGTGGTGGACTGACGAGAGGCGAGCAGCGGATATAAGCACCATACCAAATCACGGTTAACTCGGTGTCACGATCACGGATAAGTAAACAATGGTCACAATTAGTAAATCAGTTAACTTCATTTACGGTTGAAAGTATCACGAGTAACTGCGTGAGTACTGTAGATTATCAGCTTTAGTCACCGTTCGTTCTTTAGGTTGTTATGTTTTATTTTTAGTTTCCTTAATTTGAGTCTAATAACCTAACCTAAACTTCAGAGGTTAGGTTAGATTCTAGGGAATTCAATGTGGAAGGAATCTCGAGGTTTGTCAATTGACGATATGTGGAAAATAAACGTTCTTTGTCACTGCCTATATAGCCTACAGCGCTCTATTCTGTTTCATGACACGAGAATAAAATGCTTTACTCTCGAGGCAAGGAAGATATAAATGTAATAAACATTGTTAAATAATAATAATAATTGGCCGATAATGAAAGACCACCAAACGCGCGAGATTTTAGAGAGATATTCTAAAAATAATTTAAGAAACCACCATTTTTCTTAAACATGTATTAATCAACATTGCATGTAGCATGATTGACAAGGCAATTAATTAAATTAAAACACCTATAATTTTAATTCCTGAAATTTAACGAGAACTTTACAGCACTACTTCATTATCATTACTATTAGTAGTAATAGTTCTAGTAGAGAATAACAAAATAGCCATTTTAATAAGAAGATAAAAATTTCCACTAAGAAAAGTACAGTACAGTAAACATAGTTTATAAAACAATTTACAAAAGAAAATAACGGATCACCTGAAGATTAGGGCCCCCAGCCTTCTTTAGTTAACCTTATAAGGCTAACTAACGAAAATATCACGACCTAACCTAACCAATCGTTTGGTCAACTGTACGCCCTTGACGATTGGTTAGGTTAGGTCGTGATATTTTCGTTAGTTAGCCTTATAAAGCTAACTAAAAAAGGCTGGGGCCCTGATCCTCAGGTGATCCGAACTAACTTATCTTTGCTGTAAATAATTTTTAAATAAATAAAGATTCCATAATGAATTTCTGTTATTATTATTGTAAGTGTAAATACAACTTTAATTTATAAAAGAATTAATTACTACCCAGTAATTAGTGAAGTTTTTTTGGGAATGTTACAAATTAGATAAAGAAACTTTTATTTATTCATACAATGCTGGTGCCGAGTTTTCACCATGCGAGGTTACAGTCATTAGTTTAACAGATTTGTGTGGTCTCACCCTATCAGTCTAACATAGTTTCTCAAACTTTTTGTCCCTACGGATCACCTGAACTTTTATTTTTTTTAAGACATCGGCGGACCCTTTTAGAAAATAACGTAGATACTGTACCATATATCTAACGCTCGCGTACCCCTCTGGTGAAAGTCCAAGTACGGAACTCATGCAGGATGTATCGTGGACTAGTTTGTGTACTACTTATCCAACAGAACTGATAAAACTGATGTACTTAATTTCTCTTCATACGCAAAACTCGAACGAAGTATGACGTATCATCCCTAGTGGAACAAAAACTCCCATTTTTATATTAATAAGTAGGTAATAAATAATAATAATAATGATAAAAAACGGTCAAGCTTCGTCATGAATTGTAATCTTTATCTATCAATTATGTAGCCGGTTGTTATTCTATTTGTGAAAAAAAAACTTTCCTTCCTATTTTGTTTCTGGTGGTGATAATACAGTTTAATAAAGGTAAAACCTGTAAAAGTGGGAAAGTACTCAATCATCACAATCTTGTTGAGAGAATGCTTATCTAAATTTTAATGGATTTCTATTTAAACAAATCTAGCATCAACAACAGTTCAGACACATTTTTCCTGTATACCACTGCACATGCGCTGCGCACAAGTCTGTGTGACGTCACAGCTTTGCTCCGCCTCGAATGCTTCCTTGCAAATCCCTATTGGTTCATTTTCTTCATGGTTTAGCAATATTCATCATTCAGAAAGAGATTTCCATATGTTAAATCTTAAACGACACTTAATTAAAGTATTTAAGAAACTTCATGAGTCAAATGTTTATATTTTCATAGATCACCTTTCAACTCTCCATAATGAACAGCTGTTTACAGCTAAATATCGATTGTGTAGGTAGCCTTAAGACTCCAGAAATGTTGCGTAAATGCGAAATTTCTAATTCTAGGTCTTACTTTTAATTCAAGTACAAAATGCTATTATTTTATGCCAAACAGTTTAGAAATATTATTCACTGGATTACAATTAAAAATCATTATAAATCTGATTTAGATTGGATTTAAAATAAACTGTTTTAGGAACTTATGCATTGCTACGGTTGGAGACAAAAGATGTCCGTTATGCCTGCTTAGTCATTTGACTCACCTGATAATGAACAATTATAGTAAAGGTGCAAAATAAGGTTACTTTTTACTATGCGATCAAATAATATATCATTATCACATCGACTTCTAATATAAACAAAATAAATAATTGTAGTAATAGTTTTGGCGTAAAGAACCTTTTGATTATAAAGGAAAGGCGGAGTCAACTTCGTGACGTCATAGAATGAGTGCTACGCAAAATGTTTCCGAAATCACGATAATGCATAACAATTTTTCAAGCATTAATAATTTTCATATTCGTATAACTACAATAAATAATAATTTAAACAATTTAGATTATAATGAGAAACCATATTAGATTACCATAATCCTTTACAATGCAATATTAATTAAGTTATAAATAATCAATAAATAAGGACTGACAACCGAAAAAGAAGGAATCCGTGTCAAAACTTTAAAGACCCGTAGCGCTTTGGAGCGATAGAGAATGGGTGAGTGTCTGATGATTATTATTTTATAGATAAAAATTTTTGTGAAAACATGAGTTTATGTCCCATCAAAGGTATTGAAAGTAGTATAAGATACTTGTGTCTCTATTACAAATCCATTCTGTTTACTTAAGAGTGATGTGCAATATTGTTAAACAAAATAAATATCCGTGCAGCCACGGGCGCTTCCTTGTCTTGTGTGCGTCGTTAGTGTTTGTAAGCGGCGTGAGAAAATTTGAGGAAAGACAAACTCGACTATTTCTTATTTTAATTATGTGCTTACTTAACCTGAACAACTGAAGTCCTGCAAAAATATTAGAATATCTGGTAGAGCATTAATTTATTACTGTATTAATAAGCAGCCTATCTACTGAAGTAATGTGATCAATTTATTAATAATTTTTTTTGTTTGGGCAAACACTTTATAGAGTTGGGACTGTTGTTGAGTTCCGATCGTTACGTTAAATTTTTTTATTGACAAATTAAGCATGTATTAAGATGTTTTTGAGATAGCATTATGGTTTTAGGCTTATGAATAGATATGTAGCATAATACATTCTTTTTATAGGTAAAATGGGTTAATATTTATAAGCACAAGTTTATGATTAAAATAATATTGGGTAATGTTAAGTTGAAGCACCTGGACCGGCCAGATATCGATGCATTCGCTGAATAATTGTCAGGGCTCCATCCCTATCTGGAAAAGTTGTTTAGCCTGGCATCAGTGAGACGAAGTTGGTGAGATTTGGGCAAGTAATTTTTATTTAGTATCGGGTTCACTTAATCTTTATTTTAGTTCTCTATATAAATTCCCAAAACTTCTTTGATGCAATTTTAATTGTGTTAGGCCTACTTGTGTTTGAATTTATAAAATTTTGTGCATTTCAGTGTTCCTTTTAATTTTTGCAGACTTTAAGCGAGTTATTTATGTTGTGGCCTAGTATTTAAAATACTTAAAGTAGGGTATTATGGAAATGTATTAACTTTTGTGTTGGTTGCCCCAATTGAATTCCAAGAAACTTTGATAGGCCAATCTTTTTTCTACAAGATTATCTGCTTTGTGTAGGCCAGCCCTGCTTAGCTATTTTTCTTAAAATTTAATCATTTTAAACTCTACTATGCCATGGAGCCTTATCACCACAAAGAAAACTAAATTGTCTAGGACCTAACTAGACAAAATTTCATAATTTTTTTCAAACATAGGCTACATAGACTACATAGGCTACAGGCCTTAGCAACCCTTTTGATAGAAATTTTGAAATTTTCATTAAAATTCATTCATTAAATTGTTTGCAGCCTACTTCAATCTCTAACCATCTTCATTTTTAACCAATTCATTGAAAGTAGAACTAGCCTACTAACTACTATAGTCTAACTAGGACTACTAGTAGCTTCCTTTGAATTTGATTTGGGAAATTTTGATATTTAGTAATTAGTAGTTAATTTAATATACTGTACTCTAGATCTTGCTTTAATTTTTAATTTTTGCTAACCTGTAATCTTCAATGTACCATACCTTAATGTAGTTATTTATAAGGCTAGTAACACTTTAGGAGAATTACTCTTAATTAGGTAAAACCTAGATTTGCAGTTTTAAAAGTATGAAGAATCTGTATTATAAATATGACAGGACCTAGCCTATGTGATAAACACTGCGTTAAATTTTTATTAGTTAGTTGTACATTTTATAATTTTAGGCTCCAAAACTTTTGACTTTCCTGGCTTCTGATTTAGTGGCTACCTTATAAATTATATTAATATTTCAGTGAACTTTACTAGGTATCTACTACCCAGACAGTGTTTAGAGATAGTCCATAGGACCCTAATTTAATATTTTCTCAAATGAGTTATTGGCTCCTCTTTATATAAAATTTACTTTACTAAAATCTTAATTAGTTCCCTATGTCATGTTTTGGTATGTTTAACTAAAGTTGCTAAAACATTGATATATCAGTACTGTTGTACCATTTATTCATGATTTTTATCTGGTGCTTTAATCACACACACACAAATTATATTTTAGAATTAGAATGAATAGGCCTGGTCACTAAAATTTCATGATTCTTAGGTTTTTCTTTATTACACTATCCCACCATACCATACTGTATATAATACTGTATGGTATGGTAGCGTACATTGCTGTAGTAAAGATGAGGCCTACTCTAGTATTTATAAAATTCATTGGAAACTATATTCAATTTCATTTGAAAGATAATTTAACCAAGTAAGTTAACGCATTACTGGACTCTATAACAACTCTATAACTGATCAGTTTATCTCATAAGATAAAATACATATTTTAGCTGACAACTGCATAATTGATTTAACAAGTAAAAATTAATTTAGGTAACTAGGCTTTAAACAACTAAGTTCTAAACTGGAACACTCGCTTAAGTTGTATTGTAATTACCGTAATTGAAAAATATGGGCTAGTTTTAAAGTACATGCTCTGGCTTTCAGTTAGCACGCAGCTTTTGAAAAGAAAGTTAAATTTTTTTTTTAAAATACTATTTTATTAATATTAGTGAATTGCAATGAGGGCAGGGCTAGTTAATTTTTTAGTGTAGCAAATACAGATTTATTTGTAGGGGCTGAGTTTCTACAGGAAAAAATTTGTAAAATCTAACTTTAACATAGGCCAATGTATTAACTCTAGATAGAGGTTAATACACTTGAAGTATGTGATGTTACATGAATTACAAGCTGGTAGTAGTAGTAGTACAAAAAGGACAAACTAAATACTGTGCTTGCATATTATATAAGTCAGAGGCTTTCAACTTTGTCTCCACTACATATCCTTTTGAAAAGTAAAGGTGTTCTTGTGTAGCTACCTCCATACTAAATGCCTTTATATACTGAGTTCAGTAAAATAAATAAATATATATATATATTATATATATATATATATATATATATATATATATATATATATATATATGTTATTAACTTGCATTGTTAAAATGTTTAAAAAAAAAATGCATTTACAAAAGAAAAGATGAAAAAACTTTACTTTGTCAGTTCACTGTATACAGTATCCCTTAAAAATCTAATATGTATCCTCAGTTGAAAACCCCTGATCTAAGTAGACTACAGTATGAATTTGATCAAGCACGCAGTATATAGTATAAGAACAGCAAAATTATACTAAAGAGCTAAATGTTTACAGTGGCTAGAGACCATTTACAATAGTATGTCGTCACTTATTGTTTAGGATTTTTTTATCTGAAGCTTATTTCAGATTAAGACTTGGCCTATGGGCTACATGGTTTCAGAAAGTTCTTGCTCTTTGTGTTACACTAGTTAGCTACTGTACTTCTTAATCAAAGTATTCATGGAAAACACAATGATGATCATGTGATTAACAGCATCTTTTGCAGAATTTGAAGAAAATTAATTCAAACTAACTTTTTAAAAGTATTGCCAATTTTGCTTATTCAGTATCTAATTACAAAATATATAATTTTTTATCATTAATTGGATAGGTACCAATTTTATGTCATAATTTCATTATTGTAAATTAAGTAGCTATGCTTTTGAAACCTATAGCTAAGTGGAGACATTAAAATTTAACAAATTCACAAATAATTTAAATTTTAAAGAATGCTATTATGCACTTTGAATCATTGTAATTAGTGCATTACTGCATTTAATGTTATTACTGAGGGTAAGATATATCATTAACTAAATGTAATACTGCACCATTGGAACTAATACCATTTTAGGGTCAAAGTAGTTAATCTGTAATTCAGTGCATTACAAAATAAAAGTGGTATCTATGTCAGCTGTTGATTGTGAAGGAAATTTTGAGATTACAAATGGTGAAAAAGGCTCAGATTTTTCAAAACAAAGGAAATGCTGATTGAAGATGTAATAATAGGAAAAAAAGCTATGTATAAAGCTATATATATATATATATATATATATATATATATATATATTACACACAGGCTATTATGTATAAAAGCTAGTTCTAAATTCCTCTCCTTTGACATTAGATGGTGTATTTAGCTATCTCCCCACACTTGGGAGTAAATGGCTGGAATAAAATTTCTGAAACTGATTTTGGGTTACTTGTAATATCTCTCTGTGCCATAAAACCAACTCTAAATTGAGTTATAATTTTTATCAGTATAATTTTTCACATAGTTTGCCTAATTTTGTAGTATGTCATATTGCACCATACGGGGCTAAAGCCTAAGAACTTCATTTATAGTGTTTGGTCCAGTCATTATCCTTTAAAAAAGACCAAAATTTTAATTTCTCTTCATTAAATCACATTTTATACTCTTCTTTTTGGTATATTTTTCATATTTAATATAATGTGTTGGGTTTAATGATAGCTTCTTTCTAATTAAAACCAGCGTAGTTCACCCAGATAGGTTTTGAAATTTTTGTATGGGTAACTAATTAGTGCAATTTAGAATAAATATAATTAAGGAAGTGTTTGACAAACTGGAATTGTTTGTTGGTGGGGGAAGTGGGAATAGCAAAGATTTTTTAAATGTCAAACTTAAGATTTTTATTAAAGTTTATAAGAGGTTATTTTGAGCGTATGTAGTAGTTTCAGGTATAAATAGTTAAAGGACATAAGGAAGTGTAGTACAGTACTGTAAAATGGGATGATTCCATACAGGAATGAAACTTTTAGACACTTTTATGAAGAATGTTTCGGTCTTTTAAATTCACCTTAAGAGCATTAGGATAACTCTTGAGCCACCAGGGCTTTTCTGGGTTATACATGCCCCCCCCCCCCCCCCCCAAAAGAACCAAATTACCCTAAATACATACTGTGACATTTCACTCCATAATACTAGAGCTGTACAAAGAATCTCATCTATTGATAAGGTTTCCCCTCAAACAACCCTTTGATCCATGACATGAGGTTGTCATTCAGATTAATGCAAGAATCTCAGCTATTTAAAAAATTCCACTTTTTTCTAGTCATAAATTGATCTTAATTATATATCCATCCAGTGAATGAATGAACGAGTAATTATTTTTGGACTAAAAACAATTTTATTTAATGTGAACGATAATTACATTAATTGTAAAGCTTTGGGCTCTGATTAATTAAGGATAAAACATCACTTCACAGGTATATAAGATTAATAATATATAAATCATTAATAAGAATTATTAATTTCAAATACATAAACGAACTAATAGTTGAAAATTAGACAATGAATTTAACTCATTGTGAAGATATTTTTTATTTATTTATGTATTTATATTTATAAATTTATTTATACAGTCTGCGTAAAAAAGTATCGTTAAAAAAGTATCGTTCCGATATGCCTTACAATGGCTTATTCCAGAGGGTCGATGTTGTTGGGGTCTGTGTCGTACGTTTGGCATCGCTGCTGGGTGAAGTGCTTTAGCAGCATAGTCAAAATATGGTAGTATAGTCGTACAAATTACACTTTTTCCTGAACTACGCCTAGCCGGTCTGGCTGATTAAAAAAAAAAAAAAAAAAAATCCCCCATTCATCCCCAGTTTCTGTAACTTCTGTAACCCAAGTCGACATCACAACTGAGATGTTGATTACGAATTTTCTTTAGCGCCTGCATACCTATTATTACAAAGTTTGCCAGCCAGCACAAAAAAACGAGCAATGATTAGCTATTTATAATATTTTAACAATATATAACTAATTAAACAATCGGTACTTTCAATTTAACATGTATCAAGGAGTGACTACTGGCTTCAGTAGCTTGTAAACACAAACCCCCAACCACTTTGATTGGCCAGTTCTCAAACACTGCCATATGAATGTACATTGTACATCGAACACTCGAAATCGTAAATTATTTTATTAGCTTTTTATCAATGAAAATTATTGCATAATAACATGAAAAAATATAATAGTTAAAAATAACTAAGTAAAAAAATAACCAGGCTGCCATCTTGCACACGGGTCATAAGTCTAGGCCAAATTTGACGAATTGAATTTTACGTATGTGTGTTAGACTATATATATATATAGGCCTACTATTTTGACTATGTTGGCAGTCCCATTCAGTGCCGGTTGAGGCTTCGTGGGTAGGTGCTGCTCCTTGGCTACTCGAGTGCTTTTTTTCATTAACGGATCCAGTTATTTTTTGTACCCGTCTTTCGTTCGAGGAGTGACTATGGGCCGAAAAGCCTGACCTCAGAAGGGAAAATATGTATCATAACTGGGCAAAGAGGGTCTAACCACAATCCAAATTCAAGAACGTGGCTTCTCGAATCCGTGCAAAGGACTTGCTTACCAACACCACACCGTCGCAGAAAAAAATACTCTGGTAACCTAATCAAATCGATCCGTTTTGAAGTTGAGCTACCGCTGAATGGTTGGCTTTGAAAAGCCAGTACGTTCTTGGATTTGGGTTGTGGCTAGACCCTCTTTTTCAGTTATAATACATAATTTCTCTTCAGAGGTCAGGTTTTTAGGCCTATAGTCACTCCCCGAACGAAAGACGGGTAAAAAAATAAATGGGTTCGTTAATGACAAAAAAGCAGTAGACGAGCCAAAAGGAAACAACCACCCACGATACCTCAACCGGCACTCAATGGACTAGTAATCACACTGCTAATGCGAAAAAAACTATCCTTCCAATAGTAAGCCATTGTACAGCATATCGGAACAATATATTTTGCGTAGACTGGCAACTGTTAATTCAATAAATCATTGGATTGTGGCCTTCAAATGAATGCAAAACCCTTGGCTATTTACGAGATTTCCCTTTTTTTACTAGACTTAGTGATCTTGATTTTATCTCCATCCCTTGGATTGTGTCAATACCAACTGAACTTAACCTTTTTACAATTTACGAGATATTTTTTTTTTTTGTTGCTTAAAAAAAATTATTAAGCCCCTTAAAGCTATCACAAGTACTACTATTACTGTTCACTCCTGCAGTTGGTAGGCCATTCCAAAAATCCACCACCCTACGTGGTCTAATCTACAATTATTCCCATTTTTTTTTTATTAGTTTCGTTGTCAGTCTGATAATTTTTTTTTTATATATATCTACCCTGTCTGTCCCTGCAGACAGCTTGCGTAGTTCAATCATGTCGCCAATTTCTTTCAAAAAGAAAATTCCTAATTCGATTAGTTTATCCCTATAATCCTTCTCCCTCGAGCCAGAGACAAGTTTAGGCGTTCTGCACTGAACACCTACAAACATATCTACCTACATCTTGCCCGAAGTGAGGAGACTATGCCTATGTACGATATTTTAAATGTGGCTTTGGAGTTTATCCAATTCTAATACTGTAGTTAACTCTCAGGGGGGGGGGGGATTCAGGGCATTGTCCAGTTATCGTTAGTTTACAGTGTTATCTCGCTTAACATTACTTAAGTCTTAACATCATAGCCTCGTGAATCTAATGGCTACTATAACTGTTAAAATATAGTTGGACAATTAAATTTTTTTCATACCCCACTAAATAAATTTGGAAACGCCATGCTGAATCGCGCTAGTCCATCCGTACGTTTATCACACGAGTGTTTGCGCCATAACTTTAGAACCGCAAAAATCGGGTCCTCGCAACAAAGGTCTCACGAATATAGGCAAGGGTACTCTGATGTTGACAGTTTGTAAGTCGTATGTCCCCCAAAATTATATCGATAAGTTCTACGAACCATAAAGTGAAGATATTAACACGTGTTAATATCTTCCTGCATATTTTCATATTTTGGAAAATATCGTTGAATAATAAGTGGCGGCCACTTAATAATACCCCAATTTTTTTTAAAGTTGATATTGGTAATTTTGTCATTACTGGGTTATATTAATAGCTTTTATGCGTGTAATTCTTTCACAAGTTTATATATATATATATATATATATATATATGCAATTGTAGGGCGCGTTATCAAGTTTTACTGGTGGGTGTTGGTTTTGCCGTTATAATCTCGCTTATCAAAACTTTAACTACAACCTAAAAACCTTTTAGTTTTGGCTTCACTCAACCACGCTAGATTCTAATCAGAAAAGTAAGGCGTGAAGACTACTTAAATTTAATAGGTTGGACTTGTATAGAAATTGTACTCTGGACCGTCGCGTGAAGATGCGTCCTATAGGTTTATTTTCTGAAAATTTAGGAAGTTCATACGTTACATACAACTCGTAAGACGTTATACGATCCTAAATTTAGGGTTCATTCGGGTTTCGTTTGCTATTATTATTATTTTAAAGTTTAAAAGGTAACTGCAAAATTGTTCATTCGCGAGTAACTTTAAATAATTATGTTCAGCTTCCGACGAAAATTGACAAGTAAAAGGTTATGACTAGGGCGGTCAAAAGTCAATAAAGTCAAATTGTTTCCTATGGGGCACTTTTCGCTGAAACGACTGAAAATGCAATAAAAACACCTGTAGGGGGTATATTACCAAAGTTAATAGGTCAACCAAAAGTCAACTTTTACCTGTTAGGTCAAAAAATAGCAATGAGGTAAATAAAGTCAATTTTTGGGAATAAATAATTAAAATAACTAAAAATTGGCATCTTTTTGGTTAACTGGCAACTTCGCTGCTCGTATTTGTCTTATTCAGTTATGTTATGAAGGAAGGAATTGTTTGCTGAAATAGGAACTCCTCCAGAACCGATTGTAACACGTTGGGCAAGCTGGCTGAACGCTGCTTTTTATTATGCAGACAATTTTCCAGATGTGAAGACAATTGTGGAAAATTTTGAAGATGAAGGAATCATTGTTCAGAAGGCTAAAGAGAGTGTTGCTAATGAAAAACTGCCAAAGCAACTAATGTCAATCAAAATGAATTATAGTTTGATCGCTAGCTTAGTGACTAGGATGGAAGCATCTGATTGCACCATTAGAGAGGCATATGAAACCATTTCTTCTATCAACCTTGGCGAAGATATGTGTTCAGTCAAACAATACATTGAAACAAGATTCAAGACAAATGGTATTTGTGAAATAATTAACCTCAGTAGACCTGAAATCTCACCAACAGTTTATGGTCAGCTTTTGTAATGTCAACCAACAACTGCCGCTGTAGAGATCTTTCTCCATGCTTAATAAATTATTAAGTAAGGATCGCAATTTTTTGCCAGAAAATGTCGGCAAATACTTCATAATTTACCACAATCAGTCAACTGATGTAGAAGAGCAAGAATAAGTAATTAAAGTATCGTTTTTATTATTGAAAGTAAAGGCAACTTTATAAGTCAATTTTTTCAATTCGTAAGGTCAACTTTCTTAATTTTTTCGGTCAACTTTTGACTGCCCTAGTTATGACGCGCCTTTCATAACTAAATATGACGTCACCAAAATAGAAGACCTCACTCATTTTATTTTTCTCTTAATATAAATTTCTAGTGGTACTTAGTAAATAAAAAGCCCCCCAATTATTGTTTTTACCATTCTGCGTGTATATATTTCTGAATAATATATAACGTAATGTTCCCACAGACATTTCGAACCACTGAATTAGCGTACACTCGATAGTAAATGGGAATGTCGCGGTCGTAACTTCGGGAAATGTTTTAATTCGTACTAAAAATATGTAGTTGCATTAAAGGTCATAATATGACGAGTTAATAAGTCGGATGATAATTTCAAATGCATCTTAAAAAAATTAATTTAGGGCCGATAATTTCTCTTTAGTATGATTTTAAAGCCGAGAAACGCGCGCGCGCACGCAGCCAATTGGTTACGAGTGAGGTAGAGTGCATGGTAATCCAAAAATGTACTGGGGTAGCTTTTTTGCGAGGTACTTTTGGTACCTCGCGACATTAAGTTTTATTTAAAAGTGTCTAGAAACATTTTTAGTATAGAAAAGAGATACGTTAGTCCTGATTAGGTTTGGCTAAATTAGACTAACGAGTGTTTCCCTATTTAATGACAACAGAAAACCGCTCCAGCCCTCAAACACGGGTTTAAGTTAAGTTTTTTAGATATAGGGATTTAAAAGTCTGTACCACGCTTATGCCGAGATGCGCATGTTGTGTTTATATATATTACAGGGAATTGCGTAACTCGGGATTTTATGAAATCCTTAAAATGTTCAGGGATTTCATGCAAGATTAAGTAGTGATATTTTCGTTAGTTTTAACGAAAATATCACTACTGAACCTAACCAATCGTCAAGGGCGTACAATTAACCTAACCAGACATTCAACAATTTTTCCGTAGGTTTAATGAAAATATCCCTACTTAATCTTGCATGAACTCTCGTTACACAGATTCCCTGTCACACACACATAAATAAATATATATAATATAGAAATAAATATATAAAGTTCCGCGGAGACCAGTGCTTTTTATATTTTAAATTTGTTACAGATGGTGGATCACCTGAAGATCAGGGCCCCCAGCCTTCTTTAGTTAGCTTTATAAGGCTAACTAACGAAAATATCACGACCTAACCTAACCGATCGTCAAGGGCGTACAGTTGACCTAACGATTGATTAGGTTAGGTCGTGATAATTTCGTTAGTTAGCCTTATAAGCCTAACTAAAGAAAACTGGGGACCCTGATCTTCAGGTAATCCCAGATGGTAATTAGCTGAAATTGGTCACGTGGGAAATAACAGTCCAATCTAAAACGACCACCAAACCAAGTGTAATTTGATCTCCATGACACTTTCACACACACACACACACACACACAAAGTAACAAGGTCAAGGTTAAGACTATTTTTTGCAGGTGTTTTTTTCTGTTTGCACTTTGAATAGTCGAGTTTTGCTCCGAGAATTTTAGTTGGATAAATAAATAATAAATTAGTAATTATTATGAAAGTGCATTTGAGTCACGCAATGGTCATTTTTAAAATTGTCATTCAGACGCTCCGCCCACTTTTTTTAATAGAATTCAGCTGTATTTGTAGCTACGTAATAGGGTGCTGCTTTTACTCGAAACGTGCTTAAGTATCATGCAGTTTAGAAGGAAAAACGACCGTAGGCTCGAGGGAACTTCCAATGTAGTCTTGTCTAATATATATCGAGGACCCCCCCCCACTTTTTTTTTTTTTCAATGATTATTCCGATCGTGGTAAAGTGTTAACGGGGCGACGGCAATTAACCATTTTGAAGGGGGCAAGTTGCGGTTTCTTCCGTTTCCTATTAACTTCTCTTTTAAACTGGGACACAAACACACTCCGTAGTCCGTACGCCTATTCATTGTAGTTTCAGGAGGTTTACTGCAGTTTACGACTACCACCAATATCGGGAGAACTCTCGCGTATTTGTGAGAGTGTCGGTGTGGGTGGTGTCAGTGTTGGACTATTCCTCCCCTGAACCCTCGAGCTTCATTCGTGATTGGCCGAGCGCGCGCAGGCTCCTCCCCTTTTTTCTATGAGTAAACTTTTGCGAATCTTTTTTCAATACATACATATACTGTACATACGTTATATATATATATATATATATATATATATATATATATATATATACACCGCAGCCTCCTCGTACCTGCTAATTTCCCGTTTTACTATAGCGTAACTTACACGGTCGGCCCAAACACGCGTACACAGTCTTACAAAATAAAGATATTCACGAACATTTAGAGAATGTGAATCCAGGATATAGAAACTAATTGACACGCTTAATTATTCCTTTTGAGTATTACGTAATAACTAATACTAATAGGCAACTTAATAATAAACACTCCCAAACCCACATCCTATATTGCTAATGAGTCATTTGATTGTATGGCATTTGAATCAAATATCGCATCATACCCAGCTTCAATTCTTCGAACGGAATTTTGTTTCCTCGCTGTAACTTGAACCAGCAGCAGCAGCAGCAGCAGCTTTCGTGTTCCGAATACTTTTTATGTTCGACTCTATATTGGAACGCTGAATCCTCCTCGTTCACCATTCAATTCTGGGTATGCGGAACGTGAAACGATAGGGCACATTTGGCAATAAAATTTCATTTAAAAATTAGAAAGAAATTCTCTAAATTTTGAAGAATATTTTTTTTTATTATAGTTTCCAATTTATAAATCCACTTTGCGACACTAAACCTTCAATAATGACGCTTTATTTGCCATTCCAGAACGTTTTATCGGAATTTCTGGGGAATATTTAACATTTTTTTTCTTTTTTCTTTTTAGAGAAAATGTTTAATTCCGTCATTATTAAATATTATTGAAACCATTTTCGTGATCAGCGTCTTTACTCAAATTGCACTACGTACGATATAATTTCTTTAACTGATCAAATTAATAATTACCTTTTGGTGTGGGATTTCTATACGATAGATAATTTGGGTTAATGCGCGCGTATGAGAGGATAGTTGGTCTAAGCCTTTTCAAAATGAAAACTCATTCATGGTTTTAAACTTAGAGAAATGTATAAAAGCCGTATTTGTCAACGTAGCAATTTTGTTAAAACTGTTTACAATTTAAGTGGGTAATTTTATGTTGGCAAAGTTATTAGTTAATTTATCAGTCGTTACGGTACGCGATAAGGCTTCATTTTTTTAACACTCAATACGTTGTGTATATATATATATATACTTTCGGTATAACTTCACTCCTTTTAATACTACTGTAGCGTTTAGTGTTGTAGGTTGTGTGAAACTAACGCAGCAACTTTTCTTTTACATTTTGTACTCCCTCTTAATACTCGTGTTCTCGAATTATTTTGCTGCGTCTAATCTATGACGTCATCGAATGTAACTTATTCCCGCCTACGTCGTATTGACTCCGCCCTCTCCTTTACGTAGCCACGCCTTATGCACTTACCACTTGCTCTATCCTCAAGTTAAAAAAAAAAAAAAAAAATTGGAGATCACTTGTCTCACCCCAACTTCTCAATTTGTTACCAGCGTCAGTTATATATATATATATATATAATATATATATATATATATGTGTGTGTGTATTTTTTCTTCCATACTCTGGTCTTGAGATTAATTATACAAAACTTATTATGGAGAATCTTCAATCCCTCATGAATAAACATAACGCTTGATGTAATTAATTGATGTAATGTGAATTTGCATACAGCATTTTTTGTAACATTTGTTGTACTATTACATCAAAATATGGTTTTGTAGGCTTATTTTTGGAAGTTAGGTCAACTGACAAACCAAATTCCCAAAACAGGAAATCGAGAGTCTCGCAGTAGAAATTTTTTTTTTTCATTTTAATTCCTAAATGTAATTAAAAATTTGTAATTAGAAGTTTCATATGTCATATTAGGCTGTGCTTATATACATCAGTTAGGTTTTAAGCAGTAAACAATCAGTAGCTGTATTTTGAACAGTCTGTTTTCACGTTTTCTGAACTGAATTTATTCCTGGTTAATAAGGAATTTATTTCGGTTTTTTAGGTCCTTGATCGTATGGATTTATAGGTTCGAATAGCTTAATTGAAGTAGGCCTATAAACTGATGGATCTAGACAACCCGTTCGTCCGTTGCCAGTTTTGTCGTCGGTTTTATAATTTTATAGTTAGCGTTAGGTCACTTAGGTCATTGTCTATTCTCGCCCAGAAATTGGGCTACTGTGCGGCCACGTCGCAACACCTCTTCCCGTTAGATCAGCGAGGTTTCGTGATGAAAGGAGTTAAACAATCCAAAATAATATTTCTTACCCAATAATTACCCGCGCGTTGCATAAACTTAAATCGTGGTGGTCGTAATAGAAAAGTTAATTTTTTAATGTTTGTAAAGTTGCGATTAAACACGTTGGGTACATTTGTGTGCCAACATATTTAATCGCAACTTTACAAACCTTGAAAAATTAACTTTTCTATTACGACCACCACGATTTAAGTTTATGGAACGCGCGGGTAATTAATTATTGGGTAAGAAATAATGTTTTGGATTTTTTAATCCCTTTCATCACTAAACCTCGCTGTTCTAACGGGAAGAAGTGAAACTGTACTATGAAACTGTATGTGGCAGAGCCCTGATGCCACGTTTGAAATTAAAATGTACCAACCTTGTTTTCATACGTAAACAGAAGTGTCCTATTCTTCCAGAAAGGAGAACCCATTGTCGTAATATATCTCGTTATTAAAAGTTTCGTAGTAGTATTTTTTATATTTTTATTAGGGAATGTTTGTCCATGTGTAGAGTATGTAGTGGTTGGTGGTATAAGTTGTATAATCGTTTAAATAGTCGGTACTCGTAGGTTATCTCCCCCCCTCCCCCCACGCTTGATTTGTCATCGTGGCAAATAGCATGAAGTCGCAGTAAATTCATTCTGGCTGAAAAAGCAATAATTAAATTGCGCGAAGGATTAGTAATATCTACTGAAATAGATACTATTAAATATATAATTTGGCTCATGTTAATAATTATTGATACGATTTATTTTTTAAACTAATTTATGGCCGGATTCTGAAGGATCGCCATTATAAAGTTAAGGATCACCTGAAGATCAGGGCCCCCAGCCTTTTTTAGTTAGCTTTATAAGGCTAACTAACGAAAATATCACGACCTAACCTAACCAATCGTCAAGGGCATACAGTTGACCTAACGATTGGTTAGGTTAGGTCGTGATATTTTTGTTAGTTAGGGTTATAAGACTAACTAGAGAAGGCTGGGGACCCTGATCTTCGGGTGATCCAAAGTTGATGTAAGTTGTATAACAAATCAACAACCAATGCGCATCAAACATTCTAGAGCGAAATGCTCGTTTGATTGTTCTGCGTGCGTGCTATTTGCCATAATAACAAATCAAGCGTTGGGGGTAGATAACCTACAAGTACCAAATAATCTTATATAGAAATGTAAATTGTCTGAAAGTGGATAGGCTCGATTTAAACGCATCTACAGCGTTAAAAGATGTAGTTATCCCAAATGGGTTTTAATAGTAAAGGCAAAAAGAAAAATGTGTAACCATCTCTCGTAAGGTTGGATACAAGGTGGTTTGCGGGTTACAATTGGTAGTGCTGAACTTTGCGAAAGCGAATCCATTTAACGCAGTCATTGACTGTAGAAGATATTTTCAAGTAAGTACTGATGAATTCGCGGGTCATTATATTTATTTATTTAATTTTGTTTCAGTCATGTTCAATGTGCAATGGACGATGGAGGTCAGAGACTACTTGACGTAATAGAGTGAGTATTAGTACCGTATTAGGTTAATACTAAATACCGGGTGTGTGTATAAAGTAACGCGAGTAGAGAGACAAATCTGATTTGAATTATATTAACGCGAGTGAACGTATAAGTTGAAACTAGTTCAAGCCAGTTCAAATCAGATTTGTCACTTCACTCGCGTTACTTTATACACACCCTGTATAATACAGGGTATTGCGTAAATCATTGTTAGGATTAAATGAAGCCCTACGCTGAATTATCGGATACCCTGTATATGCGTATCAAATATTTCATTATGACTCCGACCAAATAAATTTGGAGGAGACATATTGAATTGCATTTGTCCGTCCCTTCCTTCCTTCCTGCCTTCCGTTCGTCAAACTTTCTTGTCGTGGCTTTAACTTTTGAACGGCGTAACATAAGTTGATGAAATGTCATTTGCATATGACTCATCACAAGACTAAGTGCTATGAGAAGGAATCAGGTTCCCGCATCGAAGGTCAGTCACGAGTGAAGGTCAGAGGTCAAATGGAGGTTCGCACCATAAGTTTTGAACTACTACTAGGCCTAAACTGATTGAACTTCATACGCGTATATATTATGATATTACAAGAGGTTCGGTGCTAGTCTCCGAGCATCTGATACAATGAGAAAACGGAGATTGTGTCGCGATCAAAAATCGGGTTCTTACATCAAAGGTCAAGGTCACAAATTAGGGGGGGGGGCATTGATATCGTTCTGACATACGGTAGTTCTCGTTTTTGTCATGTTTTGAAATTGCGAGATAAGGCGGCCTGTAAGCCTATTATACCCTAAGTATTAGAACTTTTAACAGATTGCCCTTCTTATAAATTAAGGGTATAGTGTGCTTTGTGCTTTCTATAGTTGTATGTTTTTACTGTATTTATTTTTTATATTTCAGAGATACCCACGTTTTAGAAACATTTCTCAGAGAAAACTTCCCTAACTCGGTAAGTAAGGCCTATTATATTTATGTACATTATATTGGTATTTTCTGGAGAGTGTCACATCATGTTTATCTCATAGTGGTGGAAACAACTTTTTAACCAATACAATTCTATTTTGTAGGGCTTGGAAGACTCCACAAGATTTGATAATGTGAGTTCTTCTACTGACAGTGGCTTAGTTAGCAGTGGTGGGCTTGACAGCTTTGTATTTGATGGACAGTTGGTGGACCCCCTTCGAGGGGGCCCAAACCACGCCTCTCATCACACTCACCAAGTGAGCCCTCATGTTTTCCCGCAGGTATTGCATCCCCCCAGCTTATCTGCTGCCTCAACTCTCTCTGGGGCTGTTCCCCACCAATTACATCCACATCCGATTCACCACCACCACCAGCAGCATCATTTGCAGTCCAACCTTCTTCAGCAGCACCATTCCCAGCAGCAGCAGCATCACCAACACCCACAGCAACACCAGCCCAACCATCCGACCCTTCCATCACCAGTTGGAGGAAACTTAGATGTTGACTGTATAGGACGGAATAGAGAATCTTGCGGTGCGGCTAGAAATGATTCTGATCACACCCTTCAGCAACTGCTCGCATCGGCTCCTCCACTCGGCTCTTCACAGCAAATTCTTCAGTTACATCACCAGCCCCACCAACATCCTCTACATCAGTCTCATCCTCAGTTACAAACATTAAGCTCTCAGTCGCATCAGCATCTTCAGCCTCAGCAGCAGCATCAGCCACATCATAATCAAACTGTTTTATCTCCCTCCATTCCCCCGCCATTACCAAATCCCAATTCCTTACTTCAGCATCAACATCACACACACAGCAACATCGGCAACAGCAGCAGCAGCAGCAGCAGCAGCAGCAGCAGCGACAGCAGCAACAACGCCAACAGCCATCCCAGCCACCCAAACCCCAGCACCAGCAACAGACCCAAACCCATGAACCGCAAGCTTCCGATATTCCAAGTGGCCTTTTGCCTATTGGTTTGCCATTGACTCCTTCAAGCAGTGTTTCTTGCACCAGTCTCACAACCCAACAGTCTCCTCCATCGCAGATTCCCGTCACTCTTCAAGATGTTCCTAGAAATTCTTCGAAAGCACAGCAAACCGTCACATCCATCGCCAATCCCTCAACCAAAGTTATCGTTTCTGGTATTTCTACTCAAAGCATTGTTCAGTCCGGTGGACATAGCATTACTACCAGTAGAGTACAAGTGGTGGGAGGACACAATCAGGTCCTCGCTTCTACTGCACAACTCTTGGCTCCTTCCTCCCAATTACTTTCTGGAACTCAAATTGTCCAACCAACTGGGCCAACACAGGTTATTTCAGGTGGGTCTATTTTGGCTGGAGGGCAGGTCCTCTCTGCACCAAATGTCTTGCCCGGAGGGCAAGTACTCTCAAGCATGCCCAGTGGGCAAGTTTTTCAAGGAGGGCAGTTGTTATCAAATGCTCAGGTGCTAACAAATCATTTATTAAATAATTCCCATGTGATAACAACAGTAGGGGGGATTTCAGCCCCTGCGGCACCACTCTATGTAACTCCTTCAGGAATTGCCTCTCAGATACAACAGCCTCCCCCACCTCCAGTTCTTCATAATTCAGTCGGTACAATGCACCAGAGCAGTGCCGTTACCTCTTCCATGACTCTTCTTTCCTCTCCTCCATCCACGGTATCATCATCATTCACGGTTCCCAGTAAGTCACCAGTCTCATCTCTACCAAGAACTTCTCCAGGCCCTTCCTATCCTGCCACTCCTTCTCCCCATCACACCACTCCGAGTCCAGCCTCTTATCCGAACAGATCGCCCGCGCCTTCACCTCATTCTCACGTTTCATCTATGAGGTCTCCTGCCCCTCCTCCATCCCCTGCAGTTACCCCAACTGCCATTACTTCTACTTCACAGTCGACCCAAACGGCAGTCAATTCTTCCAGTACACAACACGCATCCACCACTTTAGTGTCTGGTGTTGTAGGAAACATGGGCATGGTACAAGGACTGGTTCCGCATTTACCAATTAGCCAGGTTGGAGGATCAAATGGGGTAATGCTGACTCAAGGGGCGAACTCTATGCAAGTAACCCCTGGAATCAAGCAAGTGGTTCAAGGGGGTCAACTTATACAGATCGTCTCTTCTCAAAATAATCAATCTCGACAGTCGGTGACGATTCCTCATCCTAAACCAATTCAACCAAAACAACCACAACTCCTACCAAAACCTTCCCCGCAAGGAAACGTTCGGCAACCAACCCCACCTCCCCCTGGCAAGGCTTTAATAGGGTCCAGACCAACCCCTCCTAGTAACCAGCAGCCAATTGTGCTCGGGACTGGGAGTCAGCAACCAACTGTGATAACTGGGCAACAAAACCTTGGCAGTATAGTATTAAATTCTTCCCTTCTCCAGACAGGGCTTCAGCAACCCTTTCTCATACCTAACGGTGTGCAGCTCCTGGTAAGGCCTGCTGGACACCCTTCAGGGGCTGCTGGTCAAACACTTTTAGTTCCCATGCCAAGTCAGTCCCAAGTGGTTACGTCTGTAGGGAAAGTTCCTCAGCCCCAGACATTAGTGATCCCTGGGAGTGGGCAAACGCCAGCCCTCGTCATTCCTCAAGGATTAACTCCCACTTTGGGGGGTGCAAATATGTTGAGTACAACGCAAGGAGCCAGAGCGCCTCAACCTATTATAAGATTTGTCGCTCCTCAGGCGCCATTGCAGCTACAGCAGATAAATACTCCTAATGGACCCATATTGGTAGCCGTTCCCGTGGGTCAGACCGCTCTAAACCTTCCTGGAGTATTTGCGGCTCCTTCTAACTCGGTTCGTACATTAGCTCCCCAAGTGGCCCCTGGCACATTACAGATTGGCTCAAGTTTAGCCCCAGTAAGTTTAAATCCTATTCAGATTCCCGCGGGAAACTTGCAAGCGAGTTCTAGCAGTCAGCCGCTGCAGCTTTCCGCATCTCTTCCCTCCTCTCTCTCTTCCGTGATAACAACTACTGCTACTACAACTAGATCTACCGCGGAAGAAACTATTTCCTTGTCTTCAACCCCTCCCGCTCAAATAAACTTGCAGCCCCCACAGCAACATTTGACAGTCGATGGTAACAAGAACAACAGCAAAAAGAAATCTAAAAAGAAAAAGAAAGAAAAAGATTGTAAGGAAGAGAAAGGCAAAGGTAGAGGAGTGTCGATCAATTTGAATGAGTTGTTGAAAGAAACTGGAATATTTGATGAGAACGAGTTTGGAGGTTTGGGAATTGAGGAAACGGACAATAATTTAACGATAGTGTCTCACAGTTTGACAGCACCTCCCGCTGCCGCTGCTGCTGCCGGCGCCACCGCCGCCACCGCCGCCACTCCCCTCGCTGTTCCTGCTGCTGCTCCCCCTCCCCCTCCTCCTCCTGCTCCTCCTCCTCCTGCTCCTTCCATAACGACAAGTTCTATCAATTGTAAAGTTTCTTCAGGACCCAATCAGTTGCTTTTGAGCACTCCATTATCTCAGCCTATTCCCTCTGTGTCCATAAATCAAAACCACCTCGCAACTTCTACATTGACAACAACAAGAGGCACTAGTACCGGTACTACGGGACAGAGCCCAGTACCTATAACAACTATACCACCGAGTATGTGCTTCACTTTTGACGTTCATGGGAAGCTGGTGTTGGGTTCGGGTGATGCTGGGAAGCCTCATATTACGGCTATAGCCGGATCTCTTCCACCGCAAGTAAGTTTTTTAAGTCCTTTTACCGCGTGCGTGTTAAAAATACGATAAAGCGTTCCATTTGATATTAGTACTTGGTATTATATTTTTAATTTTTAGAAACGGGAGTATTCAGTTACCTTTAAGTTACTGACTTCTCATAATGCCAATTAAGTTAGGTTGAATGAAATATTTGTTTAAACCATCAATTTGAACTTCACGTTGAAAATAATAACCATATTACAAAGCTTAAGGGCCAAAAAAAAAAAAAAAAAATAGTCGAGCTTCACAATTATTTATGTCATTGTAAAAATTGTAAATTGTGAAATGACTACTGTATTTATTTTATTATTAATAAAGGTTATTCTATTCTATTCTATTCTATTCAATATTTTAGTAATAGAATTTAGGCATTTAAATACCTCGGGGTTTCAGTCCAGTAAATATTTTGTTCTCGTTATTTCGGATGTTTTAGTAGACATTAGTTAAAAAAATAGTAAAAGTTTTTCAAACAAGATTGCTTTTGGCCATTTATTATTATTATTATTATTATTATTATTATTATTGGTTTGACATTTTATAAATTTTTATTTGATTGCTTAAATTGAGTGAATAACTGATTTTATTCTAAATATGATAAGGTAATACGCTTTTAAATTGTTGGTTTGTATTTGGTTAATTTACTTAACATTTAAAACTTTTTTCCCACCAAGGGTGTTCACTCGACTCCTCTTCAGGTTGTCAGTCCGAGTAACGTGAGCTTAAATTCTGGTGGAACGTACGTCATTGGAAATAGTGAAGGGGTTCAGGTTCCCGTTTCGAGAAGTCCCGTGACGGGGGTGCCCCCAGTGGGCCACCTGGTCGCCTTCCATCCATCTACGGCTTCTCATCCGAGTGACAGCGCCCATTCTCCGAGCGTAATGAAGATCGATAATGTACATCACCAGTTCATCACCTCTAAAGCTATATCCCCCCATAACCAAAGTGAAATCTTGAGGGTTGCGCAAAACACTCAGATGATTCACTCGCAGCCTGACAAATCCTCGAATAGTACGCCCTCTAACGGTACTACATCAAGTAGTAGTACTATCAGTACTACTACTACTACTACTACTAGTAATACTCCCTCTCTCATTACTTCCCTTCTGAATAATCCCGTACCTCCAGTTATTGGTGTGAGTGCTGGCAATACAGATTCTACCATTTCTGTCCACTTGACAGGGAGTGAAAAGGTTAATATCGTCAGTGCGGATGGAAAGCAGTTATCAGACTTTTCCAGCAATGGAATTATTAGTACACACCCTAGTCAAGTGCCTATTAATAATCCAGCTGTGATCGTCTCTTCAAATTATGCCAATAGTTTTCTCCCAGGTGCTATAATTAGTGGTAAAACCACTGGT
Organism: Bathynomus jamesi; assembly: GCA_023014485.1. NCBI lineage: Eukaryota > Metazoa > Arthropoda > Malacostraca > Isopoda > Cirolanidae > Bathynomus > Bathynomus jamesi. The sequence goes on along the minus strand of JAJOZX010001171.1, from coordinate 716,482 downwards.
GTCACTTCTCAAAATTTAGATACAGGAACTTCATCTAGTGCTCAAACGCAGTTTGTAAGTAGTAGTAGTACGTTGACGAATTCAAAAGGCATTAACACGAGTACAATGCCAGTTTCCATGCGCATCATTGATAACACTAATAAAAATAATTCATACCAGAATCAGTATTTAAGTAATATAAAAACTAACATGATCGAGACAAAGATTAAAAAGAGCAGCAAGAAGAAGAAAAAGGACAAAGATGTAGAAACGTCTCAGGTTCCTTACATTTCGTCTGGGCAGATGCTTCAGGAAAAATTAAAGACTAGTTCCTCGTACAACGTTTCGAATCAAGTTCCCTCGTCTTCTCCCGTTTTGATACATAATGGAAACATTAATATGTCGCCAGGGAGCACGATCGGCATTAATAAAAACGAGGGAAACCCTTCTAGGAGTGAAGGGGGAGTGCTAATAAGTAACAACCAAACGTTTTCTCATACCGTCAATTCCACGTCGAGCTTTAATTGCTTAAATTCCATTTCGAATATCATAACAGTTACTTCCAATTCGATAGTTTCCACCTTGTCCAACTCCAACTCCTCCACCAACGTGACCACCGTCTCGTGCCTCACGAGTACACCCAACTCCGGGGCCAGAATGAGCATCCCATTTACTTCTTCCTCTCACGCAAACCTCAACTCTTCCCCAAGTTTTGTGGTCCAGCCAGGACATCAAGTGAAACAGCTTCTGATCTCTCCACAAAATCAGGAGGTAGGTGATAGTTGAGATTAATATGATTATATTAAATAATTAAAAATTTTGTTTATCACAAACAATTATAAGTATTTATTATTATTATTATTGTTGTTATTATTATTTCTATTCATTTCAAGGCTCTAAAAAGGGTTCATAATCAAATTCAAGATCTTCAGAATAAGAAGGGGCCACTCGGAGAACAGGATAAGGCGCTGCAGCAGAAACTCATATCAGAATATAAAAAGATAATGGCTACTGGCACACCAATCCCCGTCTCTCACAGTTCCTTATCCCAACCACCGCACAGCGTAAGAATATATATATGGCGCGATAGTCGTTCGTGCGTAAGATGGCACTCGAATAAAATTTGATTAGGAATCTGAAAATGCATTAATATACGATGAAGTTCCGCTAATATTAACTAATGAACATAATTTCTTCCCTTTTTAGGTAAGTTCCAGTCAGCATAATCCCATAAAATATTCTCATTCGGTCGGTCATAAGAAGATATTTTTCACGCCAAATCAAAAAAAGGGATTTTCACAATCTCATCAACAAACGAAGGTTATATAAAATTTTTGTTTTAGGTTTATCTCAGTATGTAAGGTTCCCGTAATGTCATACGCAACCTGAAATAATAGATTTGAGTTGTATGAAGTTAGAGCTAATATTTTAAATCAATTTTATTTCCATCGCAGAAACACTATCCTGATCAGTTAGGAAAACAGTCTGATTCTAAAGCGAGAGAATGCGAATCAACGTGTCCGGGCAGTGGTTCTTCCGCCAATACTTATTCTAGTCAACCCATCTCTTCGGAGGCGGGTTTCGCGGCAACGGCAACCGCAGTAACATTAATCAGTCCCTCTCCTACTTCGAATGTTACTTTTAGTACTCTCTCTTCGGTTCAACAACTATTAGTGTCACCGGGACGGGTAAGATATTTTTTAAGCGAGTTTAGAAGAGCTAGGGAAGTCGGGCTGTAGAGTAGGGAGTGCGAAATGTACAGTCGATAAGACGGCTTCACCCGACCCATAAGCTTCTCACGAATCTTCATTTTGCTTTGTTAAACTTGTTTGAGGGTGGCATCCCTGGTTAAGCTTGTCAGATAAATTTTATAAGTTGGATAACGAGACTAATGAATGAAATGTTGTAGTCGTATGATATGGTTGAGAAATGAGGCTTTCATAACATTATTTTGCATATTTATCTTTGGGAAATATATGATTTCTAAGTAAATAGAGAGACTTGATTGATTATATATATATATACACACACACACACACACACACACACACACACACACACACACACACATGGTGTTTCATGTGTTTCGAGACATACTGTACTTAGTAATCTGTTCCCCAATAAATGGATCAGTAGACGTGGGAGTGTGGAGTGGCCTCCCAGATCTACGGACCTTACACCCCTTGACTTTTTCTTGTCGGGACATTTGAAATCTGTCATCCACGTAGACAAAGAACAATTGAAGATTTGAAAGCTAAGATAAGACTGGAGTTACAGCGAATTTCTGCTGAAACAATCGGAAGTGCGCCGAGAGCTTGCTGGTTACGAGTAATGAAGTGTGTTGAAGTTTAGGGGGAACAATTTGGACACCTTCTGTAATAGTATGTTGAAAATAAAACTGTCATAAAGTATTAGTCTTTTCTACGTATTTCTAATGTCTCCAGACGTATGAAACGCCCTATATGCATTCGCTTCATATTATAAGATCCACGAGTAAGGATGTCGATTTGAAGTAAGTTTTGTAAGAACATTTATCGAGGTCTGTAATTCTAATCTGTGATCCGTGGATCAGACATCAAATGTTGGATCGTGGAAACTACAGTTTACTCGTTGTTGATGTCGATTTTCCTCATAAGTATTGGCCAGTGCATCTAGACCGTACTCTTCCATCACTGAAGACTATTTTCTTTGACTTAACTAGGCGTTTAAAATGACTGAAAAAGTAAATGTCTATTTACTACTGTTCTCACGAGTTGTTTACATCATAGTCTCACTGCGCCTAGTAAGATACCTTTCTGGATCATCCTTGGCGAAGTAATGGTTGGATCCCAAGTATGGATGTCGGTCCTCTCCGTCATATCTTATTGCTGTAGATGTTACGAAGGAGGTTAACCGTTTCACTGCGGCGTAACTAAATATAGAGTGTCCGAAATATGACATATGCCGTACGTCATTGTAGTAGAGGTGTACCGGAACCAGTTTTTTTGACGGAAGCGGGAATGTCCGGCCAACAAATTTTGGTTCCGGTCGGAAGCCGGAATATCCGACTGCCGGAACCTTTTGTGTTAGCTTAGGCCCTAACTAGTAGGTCTATAATTTTAAATAATATATGTATTATTAATTTCTAAATTGGTAAACTTTAACTGCGTTTTTTGGCAATTTTTATTTTTGGAGCTTAGATGGTTCTCGCACGTGGCGGAGATAGATATTTCACTCGTTTTATCACTTCTATGTTTTCTCTTTACAGATATAAATATCAAATATATTTCATATACATATATATATTTTTCATAAGCATAAGGCTAAGTTATAGTCTATATTCTACAATAATAAATTTTAAAAAATGCGGACTGCTGGAGTTTGGAAATATTTTTGAATTGATGATAAAGATAGCAGTAAAGCTATTTGCACTCTGTCCTGAAGAGACTCTTGTATCAAGAGGACCTAGCAATAAAGGTAGCAAATATTATAGCACATCCCCGCTTTTTAAGCACCCACGAGGAAACATCAATGTTTATGATTTGGTACAAAGAGGTTTTTTTTTTTATTTAATAGCATTAAAAACTGAATGATTCCAGATTGGCCGGATATCAGACAGAGTTCCGGCCGGAACAGGAACTTTCGGTAAATGGCCGGAATTCCGGCCAGCAGGAACCGGAACCGGAGTTCCGGTACGCCTCTACATTGTAGTATTGGATGGGTTAAATGACGGCAGACATTATTGCGAGGTTCAAAACAATATTTCATTGAAATAGAAGTGAAGCGATAGGCTGGTCTAAATAAATGTAGATTGAGCATTATTGTTTCTTAATACGGACAGAGGCTTATTTGTGAATTGTAACCAAACTTTATTGACTAGCGTTTCCCGTTTCTTTAATTAGGTGAGCGAGTGTGTCAAAACGTCAGAGAAGGAAAGTTTACGGCAGGACGCGAATAATGGCGTGGCAGTGAGCTCGGAGACAATCTCGAACTGCGCTAATCGGAATTACTCTAGTCCGAGCGTGGCTTCCATGCCAGTCATCATTACGAGTACAAAGGCAACGTCATTACCCGCTACTTCAACGTCTTCTGCCTTTTCTCATCAGATCGTTGGGAATCAATGCGCGTCGGTAATCCAATCCAGTCCTATTCCTCCCCCAATCCAGAGTTCCGTTAACATTCCCCCACCTTCTCCTTCCCCATCGCAACTCCCTCCAACATCAGGAGGAATGTTACCTCCGCAGACGCCCCCAATCAACCAACCAGGCATTTCTTTTCCCCAACAACAACAGTCCACGCAAGTCTCAACGACGAGCATTTCGCCGATGCGGGCTTCCTTTAGCCTTCCTCTCACCAGGGATCAATTGTAAGTAGTCGTTGGTTTGGTCTTCCTTTGAACAAGATCGCCGGGATTGATTTATAGCCGTTTGTTTCGCTATTATTTTCCCATTAATTAGAGCTACAATTTACTTGTTGGTATTTAAAGTGATTTTTAAATACCTTTCATTCTGAAGAGCGCGTCTTTACCAGAAATAATTCAAGAAGTTAATTTTAATTTTGTTTAGCAAAATGTTATATAGTTTATTATAGTGCGTCATTGATCTCGTGGATCTTATTTCAGTCTAGTTTCATCCTAATTTATATTAAAATCGTCTTTTAATAATTTTAGATTTGAGCATCAGTTGAAAACGGATCAGAACGGGGCGTTAAATCCTGATTACAAGACTCCTTTCAAAAACAAGACTGACGCTTGTAAACGTCTTATCCGTTATCACGTTTACAATGACTTCGGTCCATCGCCAAACGACTTGATAGAGAGTGATAATCAGTTTGAAAATCAAGGGGAATCTCTCATTAAGAAATTTAATACTATGAAGTACAAATATAAATCTCTCTTGTTAAGGGAGAGTACGGTAAGTGCGGATGGACGCTTCATTCTGTTGCGATTAATTAGACCCGTTGAGAGTTGAATATTGACTGTTCATTCACTGCCTTGGTTCGTGACTTTGATTTGATTCAAGGTTTGAAAAGGATTTTTACGCGTGAAGTCGCCATCTGTCACAGGAGCTCATTCAAGTATGAGAGAACTAATATGAAAAGTTTGGCAGAAACGACTCCGAAATAACCTTGGGTTTGCTTCCGCCTGAATTGTTCATTCAGACGAAGGTTAAGCTTGTCACTCCACCTTAGACCTACATTTTAACGTGGAATCCGAACCACGCCCCACCAGCAGCAGCCCAGTGTCTTAACCACTAGTCTACCCGGGGTACCCATTTATCTACCAACCAATTTCTTGTGTGGAGGGATGAACAGCTGGCTTTTGTCGCGTGCCGCCTGCCGTCACCGGGTCTCTATCCCGTTGCCGATGGATTCGTAGTCACTAGTCAGCGACGCTAATCACTACACCACCGAGGTGCATATCAATGAAATAACTTGAGATCCTATAGAAAACGGGTTAAAACTGACACAATCATCATAATAATAATTCAGGAGGGACAGAAACTGGCACAGTGTTCAGGCCACCTAATGCGGCCCGCTGCGCTATCTCCTCGACTTTTTACTAGCACCATTGGGAGTCTAATCCCTGACCTCAGTGTCTTCACTTCTAGGGAAAATGTGTTACTGAGCCATTGGCCACGAACACTCTAGTCTGTCTGATAGTATATTAATTTAAAAAGTGATGTGAAACCTCAACTCGTAAAGTGGCGCACCAGATCTCGTTAATTTCCTTGCCAAACTTCTAAGTTTTGATTGTAGAACAAATTAATACGATTAGAGATGCTCGTTCGCTATTTTTTTTATTGCTTTTCATCGAACTGTTGAAAGTTTGCCTACTTTAATTCCCGTTCCTTTGGTTCCGCAGCGACGCCATCCATCATCGGAAACCGCCATGCTTTATCGCCTCTTCATTCAAGAAGAGAAAAGTAATCTAGAGAGGGAAAAGTTGGACGTTGTTAGCGGGAAAGGTGAGGCCATTTTGAGTTCAACGATCTAAAACTGTCATGGAAGTCGTTTATTAACTATTATTTCTGGTAACTATGATTGTAATAATAGTGTTTGCCTTAATGACAATTCCCCCCCCCCCCCCCAACAGATCTAAACCTTCCCCCTCCCCCTCCTCATTGGGTTGGTGGGGCGCCGCCCATTCCTGACACTCCTTTTCCTTGGGAGGAGAATTGGCCGAATGAAAAGGAGTATTTGGTGACTCATGGAGACGAGTCGTCGAGGGAATGCGACGATGAGTCTGAGAAAGCCTTCTCTCCAGGCGGTCTCTCTCACTCGGGAGAAGGGGAAGAGAAGGGGTTAGGCCCTCATTTGAGTGATCAGTGGGAGGAAGATTTGGATGAAGAAGGGCAGGACGAAGGTCGTCTCCAGATCCTCATGGAGGACGAGACTGATGAAAGCAGGTCGCAGGGCACGGCGGAACCGCATCAAGAGGAGGCTGAAAGTCTTCCCGACGAAGAAGGTAAGCCCTATAGGGGCTCCAGTTATGCCAGTGATAGTGGAGGGGGTTTCCCCAACAGCCCCCTCAATCAGTACGAGGAGAGTGATGGGGAAGACCTCGATGAGAGGACTAGTAAGAGTAGACATTTATCTAGTGAAAGAGATAATAAATATAATAATAAAGTTTGTAAAGAGTCGTGGAAAGGTTACGAATATTTTTCTTCGAATAAACAAGTGAGAAATATTAATGAGAATTCCTTTATTAAAACTGGTTATAGTACAAAAGAGAATGGAATTGACGGGGCTCGACTCGTGAGAACCAATTCCTCATCAGAGACTGGTTTGGTTAGGCCTTTAGAAGCTCTACAGAGGTTTCATTCTAAAGCTAAAGATATAAATCAGGACAATTCCTCGGTGGCTGTTGACAGCTACTACAATCAACTTGATAAAGAGGATGACAGGATGGATAAATATAAACACGAGAGGACGTACAGAATGGAGAGAGAAAGGAGAAAACACGAGAGGAGTAAGGAGAAAGCGAGAGTGAATGATAAGGAGGGAGGGAGGTCGTCCAGGAAGTTGAAGATAAAACTGAAACACGAGGACAAAGCGGTGGTGCCTCCGCTTCGCATTCGGTCGGATGAGCGTGGTTGCGGAGGGCTGAAACTCACTCTGAAGAAGCAGGAGGGTTCGAGTGGGTATTATAGAGTAGGCGAAGAACCAGGCCGAGAGTACAGAGTGGAGCAGAGCGAAGATGAGGATGAAAATGGCTCTTTCATTCCCGTCGGGAAAAGTAACAACGATATGGACTCCAGTGGTCGACAGCTGAAAAATGTTTCCGTCGTTCTTGAAGACTGCCTTCAAGCGGAGCCAAAGAGTAGGAGAGAGTTGGAAGACTATCGAAGTTACAAGAAGAGTAAACGGATGAAATCTCACCACAATCAGTTACAAATGCGGGATGAATACGAGTCGAGCATCGATAAAAGAGAGAACAGCGTGACGTGGTCTTCTAGGTTTGACAGGTGGGCGAGGCAGGAGAATCACACTCAGGGCTTCTTCTATCAGTCCCGTCAGTACGCGTTGGACCCGAGCCTCCCTCCGAATCAATCCGTGTGCGTTTCCCCGCAGGGACAGAAAATAATCCATCAACCTTCGAGAAACTCGCAGAGATTTTCCTAATGTTAAATGTAAACTTGTTAATTGATGTTTAAGTAAAATGTAGATTTTATAAGTATAAACTATTTATTTTTTAACATTAATTTTATCAAAATGTTCATATGAAGTAAAAAAAAAAAGAGAGAGAAAAAAGAATGATTTACTTTTATATTAATAATATTTCGTAAGGATTATTATTATTATGATTATTATAATTATTATTATTATTATTATTATTATCTTCATTATCATTATCATCGTTATCATCATCATCATCATCATTATCATCATCATCATTATTATTATTATTGTGGTTATGAAACCCATCATGACTTAACAGTGAAGGAGCTATAATTGAACTGGGCCTTTTTTTTATTAAATGTTATGTTCTAGTCTTTACAATGTATTTTGTTTTCTTTTAAATTCTGAGATTGCTCACTTTTTCAGGTCACTCTTCGTGATCAACCATTGATATCTTTGAGTTTTAATTTACAATAATGAAAGCTATGTACGTCCGGTGTATAGCTCAATTTTTTTTTTTTTAAATAATTTATATAATCTTACGCGTAAACTAATTTATATTTTGATCCGACGTTGAGGTCATATTATTCCTGATATGTATATTTGCGTTTATTTAAAAACTATATTGGATGGCCAATATACAGTACTTAAAAAATAATTAATTTTCATATTTTTTACTTATAGGTTGTTAGTAATTTCAGGGACTTTTTTTTTTCTGTATATATATAATTTGAAGACCAAAAATGCTAGAATTTTTTTTTATACTAATTGTTAATCTTTTGTGATTTTTCATAAAAGATAAGAAAAGGTAAATAAAAATACTCCGAGTTCTAAATTTTTGTTGTAATTTTACTTCATACTGATGAGGCAGCTAAAAAAGTTAATGATACCGTGATGAAGTGATGATACGGTATTTTGAAATAAAATATTGATGATTTTATATATACCTATATTTAAGCATTTTTGTTATGAATTGCATAATAATATATACCTTAGCGGTAAATTAATTTACTTTTTTATTTTTGCAAAAAATGTTAGTTTTTATAATTATTTTAATTTTTTTTTCTTTTTGCATTTATTGTGCCTATTTTTATTTCCATGTCATTGAAAAAAGGGTTTTTTTATTTTTATTTTTTCCTTGAGAAGTGAATCGACATTATTATTTTTTAATAATTAAAAATCTTTGATTTGTTAAGCTCGTGATTTCCTAGTTACGACGAATGATAACTTAATTTTCATTATTTTCAGTGTTTGAAGAATTTAAAAAAAAAAAGTAATTTCTTTTAATTTTACTAGTACATAATTAATGTTTTTGCGAATGTTTTCTACTAGGAATCCGGGTGACATATCAATTTTTTTTCTCGTACTTAATACCGTATAAGAAAAATTCCAATTATTTATGATAATTTTAATGTCAAATTAAATTTTGTGCCTTTAATCAAATTTAGTTAAATTTTTCTTATCCTAGTTGGTTGCATTAATTTGTTGATTATCTGGAAACCTTTCTAAATCCAAGAAGCATATAAGAGTTATTTTTATACTTAAAGTTCAAATGGTATGTGAGATGGAGCCTGGTTTTTAGGCCCATCAGACGTGAAATTTTTACTTGAAATGTGATCTTAATTATAAAGTTTATTAAAATAAAACCTATATGGTGAATTCATTTTATTTAACCCGTTTTACTGTATAGATACAATCACTCGGTAACCTTCGTTTTGCTTCCGCCCGAATAGTTCATTCTGACGAAGGTCAAGCTTGTCATTCCACCTTAGACTTACACTCCGTTGTAGGCCGGGTCGAAAAGGGGCCCGTCAAGCTCAAGATTTTGCTTAGGTACATATTGTGAGGTTGATCATTTTGTAATAGTAGTATCCACACCAAAAATCAAGGCTGTGGGACCATCGCTACCCCCCACTACCGATACTCACTTTTTTCCATATGGATTTTTATGGGAAATAGGCAGTGGTGGGCACGCGCAACGATTTTTGTAGCGCCGCAGCCGCAACCGCAACTCTGCTGAAATAGTTGCGCCGCACGCGCAAGCGCAACCCTTTTCAAAAAGTTGCGCCGCAAGCGCAAGCGCAACCAAAAATGTTGCGCCGCAACTTTTTGCGGCGCAACTGCCCACCTTTGGAAATAGGCCAAAAATTGTAAAAATCGACCCTAAATATTATTTTTTTTTCTTTCGGATGGCAAATCGGGTTCCCCGGCACGAATTACATCAGAATAGACCATTCACCAACCTTTTTTTTAGATGGGGGGGGGGTCTTAAATCCGGTGCTGACTCGTAGCACCGGATATAAGACCTAATATTACATTATTTTTTTTTCTTTCCAGATTCCTATTTAGGTACCTAGAATGTTAAAAGTTTGTATTAATATGTTATTTAATTTTAAAATATCAGTAAATAAATAAATATAGTTAAAATCTTATTAAATTATGGCTACTAGAAAAAGAGCCACAATGCAGTGCAGCCTTCGGATATCCAGCAAAATTTTTATATCTGCCATGACGCATCAAAAGCTGATGTTGTAAGGCACTTCCATTTTATTGTTAGAGAGGAAGAATCTAAAGCACAGGGTAAAATAAGTAAAAATGATTGCTATAACATAGTTGTTCAAGATATAAAAGAAATTTGGCATGTCACAGCCAAAACGTTGAACGGGGTGTGAACTTAGTAACTAAATCTAGCCAGGGAAGAATTGGTTATATTAATCGGCATAAATTTATTTTAAATACTTTAGACTTTAGAGTCTAGAAAAGAACTGCCTAGTTTTGAGTGGAAAGGTTAATGGAAGGAATAAAAAAAAAGCATTAGTTTTAAGTCAAAAATTTTATTGAATTTGTCTCTTAATTTCTAAATTTCTACCAATAATCGCTAAAAATTGATGTATTAAATTTTTTTTTCAGGCATTTTTGTATTTAAATTTTTTTCATTAAAAAATAAATAAGTGTTTTATTTATAAGCGAACTTTTGTAATAATAAAAAAATTTCGAAGTAAATCTCAAATTATCTCGAATTTTACGAATTTTCTGAAAAAACTGAAACCGGTTAGGGGGGGGGGGGGGGGGTAAGGGTCCTCAGAATTCAAAAATATTTTACCAGGGTGTTACTGTGATTGATTGAACGCCTCACACTATGTACGTAAGAAATAAAAAATTTCGACCCGGCCTAATTACTGTCTGTCTTACAGTTTAACGTGGAATCTGAACCACGCACCACCACCACCAGCAGCAGCAGCAGCAGCAGCCCAGCATCTTAACCATCTAGTCTACCCGGGGTACCCATTTATCTACCAACCAATTTTTATTGTGTGGAAGGATGAACAGCTGGGTTTTGTTGCGCGCCGTTGCCATCACCGGGTCTCAATCCCGTGGCCGATGGATTCGTAGTCTGATGCTAACCATTACACCACCGAGGCGCATTAATCACACGCAAAATTTTTTTTTTTTTTTTTGCAATAAGTACCATATTTGTCGGCTTATAAGACGCACTTTTTTTCCTTATAAATACCTTAAAAAATCGCCCTGCGTCTGATTAATAACAAATAATAAGTGTAATAATCATATCTTTCTTTATTGGCTTTTGGGTTTTCTTTTTACTGAATTTTACATATCCATTCTATTAACAATAAAGTGCATCAAAAACTTTTTTTCTTGAATTTACCTTTCCAAAATTAAGGTGCGTCTTTCACGGCGCAGCGTCTTGTAAGCCGTCAAATACGGTAATTGCGATGAAGCCTGGGTACCAGTACTAGAAAATGCTACAAATTTTGTTACCAGTAGCGCTTTAATTTTCAAGTACCATTACCACTTTTAATAATTGTTTTTTAACACCACTGAAAGGTGGTATTTTACTGGCAGCAAATTCTCAAATAGGACCTAGCAAGGCTGCTTTAGAATCTCTCTAAATACCACAGTGTTGGTACCTTTAACGAGAAACTTTTTACTCGTTATTAAAAATGCAACTAGATATTGGTTCTATTATTTATTTTCAAACCAGTCTGAATTAAAAATATTGGGGAATGAAAATAAAAGATACCCATATGTCAACTTATGCGACCTGCCACAACCTTGTTTAGCACTGAGCTTGAGGATGGCAAACTTATTGTTCAGTAGCTCAACTGCTGTTGCTGCAAGAATAGTATTCTAACCCTTTTTTTTGTCTTTATTTACTAATTACTTCTTTTATTTGTGGGCGAATTTGCTTATGTTGTGGAACTTAATTACCACCTTCAGTGACTGATTAGGCTAATAGAACACTTTTTTTTTATTGGAAAAAGAATTCGGGATGAAATATTTCAAGTTTTCTGAAATGAGATTTAAATCAGATATATAGTCCCGTGTGGATATGTAGTAAATGAGGGTTTCGTAGTTTCGAACCTGTGTTGCTTAGATCTGGGCGGTTGTCTTTTCTGTATCTTACGTCGCGACAAAATGGCAAGCCGGCCATTCCCCTTTAATTGACTCTAGGCCCTATCCCTCACTTCCTCGAGGGAGTATGGGACGTGTATGTTATTTATTTACACTATTAGTTCGTTTGTGTATTAATCATAATTTGAACGTAACTTATATATACAGTGTTGGGCTCATTACTTTTTAAAAGTAACGGCGTTACCATTACTTGCAACAGAAAGTAACGTCATTAGTTATTACCGCTACAGTTACTTCTATGAAAAAGTACCGTAATGCGTTACAGTTAGTTACTTTTATAATAACCTAGAAAATATAGTATTTCTCAATATAAGAATATATGTACATCACAATTATAAACATTTCTGAATATCGAGCAGCAAATATTTAAGGTCAGATATATAATACAATGAAACACTACCTGATTTTAGACTTATACTTAAATAATAAGCAATACAATTTAACAATTTTACCATTTGAAATAATATTAATAGCGATCAATAGATCTTAAGTAAAAAACTAAAAATGTAAAATAAAATTGCTCTTTGCACTTAAAAGTATTACAAAAACGGAAATAATTGAACAGAATACATTGAAATAAATCGTGAATAAAAAATTAAATTAAATTATAAAATACCTAAAGGTTTAATGGATTATTCATATAAGGAAAAATAGAAATCTTAAAACTCCTGCTGAATGCCTTTCAGGAAGACATTGTTACATTTCAGAAAAACATAAGAAAGTAACGAGTAACGAATAATGACTGAAAATGGAATGAAAAGTAACGGGGTTACAATTTCGTTACAATATAAATAAAATAACGGCGTTACAAAATAAGTAACTCCGTTACTCCCAACACTGCTTATATATATCATAGGTTAATATCAGTGCTGGGAGTTTAAGTTCCCCGCAAGGGGGTTCTAAGCTCGTGCTCTTGAGTGCTCTTTGTGCTCGTTTGTACGTGCTTGTTCCTGGAGGTTTCACGTGCGCCCTCCCGGCCCTAGCACCCAAGGATGATGGGGCTCGACCCTGCAGTCCTTGTCATCCTTGGTCTTTTTCCACTTCGACTGTCCCCTCCACCCTTTCTTTTTCCTCTGTCTTTCCTCTCACTTTTTCTTTGTTTTTCCGCCAAGATATGCCCTTTTAAATAGAGGCGAATCGGTTCTTCCCGAACTTAAAAAAAAAAAAAAATCAGTGCTGGGATTAGCGGCGCTAAAATTTAACTTTTTATTAGCAATACTCTTAGCGCCGCTAATTTTCAAAATTGTCAGTGAAACGAGTAGCGGCGCTAAGTTTTTAGAAAAAGTCAATCGCTAATTTTTCAAAACCACTTCAACTAAAATTTGGTTCGCCGACAGCAATCTCTATTATAAAAGACTGACGTAGCACTAACTGCAAGTTGACAACATGTAGAGGTTCTAATTTTTTTTCTGTTTTGAAAATTAATACAATTTGCCACATCACTGTTTCAGTGATATCCACTTTTATTCTGTATTCTGTTGTATCAATGGAACATTCAAGTTTTGGTATGATTTGCTCTCTCTCTCAATATTTTATCATTTCTTGAGTTTCAGTTTGGGTATTGGAATTAAATATAGGCGTATAAATTGAATAGAATTTATTCTTCCGTTGGTTTGTTTTTCCTATTAATATATATGAAAGGAACTTTACTCCTACGTAAAAATGTTTTAATTTTCGTCGACTATAACGTCACATTTTTGTACCTTAGCAACCAATTATATCGAGGCGTGTGCTATGTGTAAGTAAGTTACGGAAGGCAGAACATATATAAATTGGGGTGGTTTAAGAGAAAATTAGCGACAAAATTAGCACTAAATTTTATGGTAATTAGCGTTACAGGCGCTAACTTTAGGAGTTAGCGGGCACAGGGTACCAAGGTACCCAAGGTACTAGTCAAATCTATACTTTTCTGGTGTAATTTAATGCGTTTTGCTCAAATCTGACCTTCATTTCTCGTGCAAATTTAATAAAAGGAAGTGAGATTTTTCTAAAACATGCTAAAACGTTTTTAATGAGTTGCCATGGTTTCCATGGAAACACTGTCCAGAATTTGTTCCAATGCTCATTGTCACTGTCTTTTGATTTTTTTCTAGCCAATCGTAGCACTTCATTTGGACCCAGCCGATCAAACACCATTTTTTTTCCTGGTAGGGAAGGACGAACGGAAATTCTCACGCATGAGATTAATGGCGGTTTGTGAGCTCTCATATATTCGATGTATTAAGATATATGGTGAAGATAATGACGAGAATATTAGGTTTTTTTCAAGAACACAATGTTTTACCATCTAGAAATTACCCTCGCTGTCATAATCCATCCCTTTATCGCGGTTAGGTTAGGTTTTGAAAATTTTGGCAATTTTGCACAAAAAATGAAGGTCAGATTTGAACAAAAAACACTAAATTATACTAGAAAAGTATAGATTTTGAGAGTCTTGAGTCGTGTATACTGCATAATTATCATATGTATTAAGTGCAGAAGCGCAGGTAAGGGGGTCCCCATGGGGCCCAGGCACCCCCGATAGTGTTAAAAAAATATAATATTATAATTATATGTAATTAATATGTAATAAAGAATACAGGGATACTGACAATATAAATAATGCTTCATGTATTCCTCAGGAATTTAGAAGATTAGTGGTTTAGAATTAGATTATATATTGTATAATACTGTAATAATATAGCATAATAGCTACGTCATAAATAAATGCAGTTGTTAAGTTGTAGTTATGGATATGTTGTAGTTATGGATATAAGGAAATTCTTCACAAAAAGAAAAAGGTACGTTTTCGTTTATATTTTACGCCAAACAATTGCAAAATTTTGTGCGCCCATTTTGTTACATCATATAATTATCTACATGCTTGTTTTAAGAGGATGTTTTGGGGGTTTTAGATCTAATTATTCAAGATGGTTCAAAATTGGCACATACACTTCTTATAAGTGTGTGTGTGTAACAAAACTGGTGCACAACTTGTGCATCCATTTTGTTACTTCATATATTTATGTACGACTACGTGCTTGTTTTAATTAATTCTATAATTAATTTTGCTTTTTCACAGGCTGTTCCTGAATCAGTTTCACGAGTTGTGTCTAGCAATTCTGATCAAGAAGTTCTATCTGATCAGCAACCTTCAGCAAGCAGTTCTCATTCTCAGCCAGAGGAGCATGACGCATCAAGTACTTGTACGATTCCTCCTAGTCCGGTGAATATTTCTCCTCTTCCCAAGGTCTCAGTTGAGATACAATGTGACCTGCAAAATCTCCCCCCCCCCCTTCCTCTTCCACACACTCTTTTGAATCGGGATCAGAACCTTCAACTCTAACTTCCAAAGTCAGAACTTCCCATGTAAATAAACTAGTCACCACTACAAGCCAGTGCCCACCTGATGTTTTCTGGAAAATTTTAAGTGATTATAAAACTTTAATGGAATCAAATTCTGCCCCTAAAACTATCGTTCAAAGAATGGCACAAAATCTCGCAAGGCTTGGTTTTCCCAAGTCTCATACAGACTCAAGGGATGGATTTAGGATCCTCTTTGGAGATACCTAGCCACTCTTGCCTCCAGATCAATTAACATTCCTGACACCACTAATTTCTAATATTCATGATTTTACAATGGAATTTAAGAGGTTTTCTCCCTAAGTTAACCCTCTCTTCAGATGCTGCTCTCTGATTTTTCAGTCAGCTGCATAGCCCTTCACGAAACTTTTCTGGATCCTTCTGTACAGTATTCCTTTAAACAATACAGTTTTTATAGAAAGGATAGAAACAGACGTGGTGGTGGAGTTGCTCTACTGGTTCATGAGTCATGCTTCTCCACTAAATTAGATATCAATTCCCACCTGGAAGTCATTGGTGTCACGGTACAGTTGAATGGAACCACCTTGTCGGTTCTATCACTATACATTCCTTCAAATTCCTTTTTAGTTGAGGAGCATTTTCTCCAACTTGTCAGACAGCTTCCATCCCCTTTCCTTATATTGGGAGATTTTAATGCTCATCACTTCATGTGCGGCTCAGATACTGTTGATAGTAGGGGAAGACTTATTGCTGACTTTGTGAATGAGTAGGGTTTGTGCATCTTAAATGATGGACAACCTACCTACATGTCTGATTCCAGTGGTCAGTGTTCCCCTATTGATCTTTCAATTTGTACATTTAATATTTACAATAATCTTGAATGGCAGACACACTCCTGTCTAATGGATAGTGACCACTTTCCCATTATGGTTACCGATCTTAACATAGCTGTTCCCCAGTCATTGTCTTGCCATTCTCCAATCAAAAGTACCTCCAGATGGGATATACAGCGAACCAGTTGGGTAAACTATGCCAAGGATGTTAACATACCTCCCTTAATGGTACACAATAATGTTAACTCTGCTTGTCATGAATTTGTATCATCTCTATCTAGTTCTGGCTGCGCAAAAGAACATACCTATAAAACGTATTCCACATATTAGAAAGCTACTCCAACCCATGGTGGAATGCCACCTGTGCCACAGCTGTTGCCAGACGTAAAAAGGCATTACAGATCTTCAGAAATACCCACTGCAAGTGAATTTCATTGCATACAAGAGGGCAAGAGCCCAGGCTAGGTTTGAAGTAAAGCAGTAAAAACGCGCTTCTTGGCAAAAATTTGTGTCTTCTTTGACAATTAATAGTTCCATCTCATATGTGTGGAGAAAGGTGAAAGCTTTTAAGTCATCATCCGCTTTTAAGAGCATAACTATATTGGATGATGGTAATATGATTACCTCACCCAACGAAGTATGCAATCTACTAGTGCAACATTTTGCTACTGTGAACAGTATTACTACTTACAAAGAACCCTTTGCAACTCATATGGCAGAGGCAGAATTAACAGCTGTTGATTTTTCTACACTGCATATTCATGAATACAATATGTTATTTTCCCTTGCCGAACTCAAATATGTGCTTCTACATGCTAAGGACTCTACTCCTGGTATTGATGAAGTCCCATATTCCTTTATGCAAAATCTGCCTGATACCGAGTTGAAGAAAATCTTGCAGTTCTACAACCAAATTTGGATAAATCACTCATTCCCAGCAGTGGCGGTCCCGGCATTTTTGATGCCCTAGACGAGATCATGCAAAGGTGCCCTTCCTCTGTCAACAGCACACTCCATCCCCCGCCCGGTGCATAACCTCTGCCGCAATAAAACACACTGAACACATTGTCTTTAAAACGCCTACTTCATTTATTGTTCTTAGCTTCAAGTAAGAACAAGTTGTCTTGAAACAAAAACTACAAAGAAATCTTGTATGAATAATAATTGAACACTCAATAATAAAGATTCCCAAATACAGGGTGTTTCAGGAGGAAAGGTCAATACTTCGGGAGGTGATAGTATGGGTCATTGTGAGAAAAAAAGTTCATATGAACATGTGTCTAATTCTGAATGGTTACGGAGATAGAGCTGTTTGAATCTACAAATACAAAAGCATTGTTAATGGTAATCAAGAAAGAGAAACCAATTACTGTTTCTAACATTTGATGTTTAAACATTGGCATTTTGAATGGTATCAGATACAGAAATGACAAATTTGTTACAGTTTACAATACGTTTTCGAAAATCCCACCGTCAACCTCAATGCACTTTGCAACTCGTGTGCGAAGATCGCGTGTTGTTCGTCTGAGTTGATCTTGACGTTCCTTTATGCGGGCAGCAGCATCCAAAATGCGCGCGAGCAATTCGTCTCGTGTATCCACCTTTCTTTTGTAAACTTGACTTTTCATCCACCCCCACAAACAATAATCTAACGGAGAGAGGTCTGGAGACCTTGGTGGCCATTGAATGGGACTGTTAGAAAATCTAGAAGAGGGAGAACCATTGTTGTCCCAAGGCGATATGATGACTAAGCTGATTGATGCAGCATTGCTTGTATATATTAAGTTAAGGTGTATATATATCCATCTCATAATTGTAAGGTTAGTGAAAAATTCACTTAATTTAGAGCTAGCATTTTTGGGCTCTTGTGGCATCATTGTTTGGGCACTCTTGTGGCATCATTTTTTTGGGGCGCTGCGCGTCCTTCCTACTCGTTTGTTGAATGCGGCACTTACAGGGTGTGGTCTTATAGCGAGCTCTCTTGCAATTCAGTTTGGTTGTTTAGATACAAGATTGTTGCATCGTGCAATAGTGCAGGTTGTGTTGTTGTTGCAAGGTTTAGAAAGAAGACCATAAATAGTGCCCCTTTTGTTTTTTATCTTAATTTTATGCAACTGAGGCCTAAGGTAGGCCCACATCGAGTCAGCAACCCTGAGGTAGGACCTAATAGGACCTCCAAGTCCGTAAGTCGACCAGGGAAAGTTTGATTTAGGTATTGCATCACCAGACGGGTAGAATGTGGAGGAGCTCCGTCATGCTGAAAGTACATACCAGCGCGTGTAGCCAAAGGAACATCCTCCAATAGTCCTGGCAATTCATTTTGCAGAAATTCTAGGTAGCTTTGTCCTGTAAGACGATTCTCTAAAGTAACAGGGCGAATCAGCTGATCATCGATGATGCCGCACCACACATTGGCAGAGAAGCGATGTTGAAAATTTGTTTCCACAGTGGCATTTGGATTTTCGTCTGACCACCGATGAAAGTTACGAGTGTTGTTGATACCGTCACGGGTGAAAGTAGCTTCATCGGTGAACAGTATTAATCGAAGCAATCGGCGATAAGCATTTATCCAATGACAAAATTCCAATCGCATGGCAGCGTCTCCTGGTTGAAGGTGTTGTACACGCTGTACATGATATGGATGCAAGCCTTCCTCACGTAATGTTCGCCATACTCTTGTGTGTGGTACACCGAGACGTGTAGAAATTCTTCGTGTGCTAGTAGTTGGACGGTTCTAGGACAGTTCATACCAGGACAGCTCATACCAGGACAACTTATACCCGACAATAAATGCAAAAAACTTCACTTTTTTACGTGAAGGTCAAAATATGAGAATAAAAACCCACTCTAATAGACAGAGTTTATTTCCACGACAGTTTCGACGCCCACTGGCATCCTCCTCGGGTGGATACAGAAACACAAATGAAACAAAACAAGAGGGAAATATTAAAACCCGTATCAAAGAACACAAATATGCCTTCAGAAGTTGTAATACTAATAATGCCATTTTTTATCACGCTAGCCAAAATAATCATGCTATAGATTGGGAATCAAGTAAGGTACTTTATAAATGTAATAATTATGTCAAAAGAAAAATAATAGAATCTGTGTGTATAGAAAAAGTAGATAATTTTAATTTGTGCGAAGGTACTTATAAGTTAGACCCTTTAATGAGATTCTTGGTCAATAAATCCCTTACGGAGTCGTGGGAACGTGTTCGAACCTAAGTGTGAATTTCTTAAATGTCTCTGGATTGGAATGTTTCCTTACTCGCTTTTAGTAAATGTAATAATGGAAGTAATTAATGTGGAAATAAATATATGCAGTAATTATGTCAAAACATTAGGATCTGTATGTATAGAACAAGAAGATATTTTTAATTTGTGGAAATGTAGTTATAAGCTGACCCTGTAATAAAATGCCCTTCTGGTTTCGGGAGAACGATATCTAACCTAGGTGCGAATTTCTCAATGGTCTCTGGATTATTTCCTAATCGCCTTTTTTCATTCGTTTTTCGGTTTATAATTTCTGTATAATAACAACAATGTAATAACCAATGTAATAATAAATTTATAATTTCTGTAATTAATAATTATGCAATATTAAATGTAATAAATTTAATTATAAATGTAATAATTATGTAAAAATAATAGAATCTCTATGTTTAGAACAGGAAGATAGTTTTAAAATTTGTGCGAATGTACTTAATGAAATGCCCCTCCTGTCTCGAGAGAATGGAATCCAACCTAGGTGCGAATTTCTTAACGGTCGATCCCTGAACTGTTTTTTCCCTCTTGTTTTGTTTCATTTGTGTTTCTGTATCCACCCGAGGAGGATGCCAGTGGGCGTCGAAACTGTCGTGGAAATAAACTCTGTCTATTAGAGTGGGTTTTTATTCTCATATTATACCCGACAACTCATACCCGGACAACTCATACCTAGGACAACTCATACCTAGGACAACTCATACCTAGGACAACTCATACCTAGGACCAGAAAAAAAATGAAAAATTAATGAAAACATTTATTTTGTAAAATTAAAAATTAAATTTAAACATTTAGAATTCATGCAAGTTATTAATGAAAACATTTTGAAATGAAAACATTTATTTTTAAAATTAATGAAAACATTTATTTTGTAAAATTGAAAATTAAATTTAAACATTTAAAAGTCATGCAAGTTATATACCTTACCTTACAACCTTACAAAGGTTCCGCGCTATGATTTCTCATTTCGCGAAGGTCAAGCTTGTTAGGTTTATTGAATGCCCGGTTAGGTCAACTGAATACCCGGTTGGGTTCATTGAATGCCCAGTTAGGTCAACTGTACACCCTTGACGATTGGTTAGGTTTAGTCGTGATATTTTCGTTAAAACTAACGAAAATATCACGACTAAACCTAACCAATCGTCAAGGACGTACAGTTGACCTAACCGGGCATTCAAATTTTATCCTATGTAAATAATGGTTCTCTATTTATTATATGTTTGCAATAAATAATAAATTTGTTGTTATTGTTTTCTTATCTTATTTTGGCTAATTTGCAGAGTTTAAATTTTCGGGGTGGATATAGATGAAAAGATCAACATTGGGGTGGTAATTGATGAAGAGAGTATGAGTTGTCCTAGGTATGAGTTGTCCTAGGTATGAGTTGTCCGGGTCTGAGTTGTCCGGGTATGTGTTGTCCTGGTATGAGCTGTCCGGTCACGTAGTAGGACTACGCTCTACCAACTGAAGAATGTTTTCCACTTCATCTACATCTTGTTGACCTTCACGTTCAGATGAAACATGAGCGCTGGGAAGTGTACCAATCTCACGCAATGTGTTGAAAACCCTGGTAAACACACTTCGATCCGGAATTCTGCGGTTCGGAAACCGTCGACGGTATTCTGCGACAGCAGCTGTTGCACTTCCATCGCAAAAACCGTAGACATACACCATATCTGCATATTCGGCATGTGTGAAGGTGTGTGGCATTCTTAACACTGCTTCAAACACCAAACAATGTCACTCACAACAGTCAGCTGTCGATTGGCTTATGTTACATGCTTACATTACAGCTTACATGTTTCAAGGGTATAGGGGAGGGAAGGGGGAGGAACAGCTGCACGCGCATCAGATTCAAACAGCTCTATCTCTGTAACCATTCAGAATTAGACATGTTCATATGAACTTTTTTCTCACAATGACCGATACTATCACCTCCCGAAGTATTGACCTTTCCTCCTAAAACACCCTGTATATTGCAAACAAAATAAATACTCCAATGTATATTGCACACAAAATAGATAAATAAAAAACACTAATAAATCACACAATGTAGCTTAATAAAGGAATAAGATTGCCAGCTAGCAAATAACTGAATTTTAAATTTGGTTTGGAAGTTTTAGGTCTAGTTGTTTTCCTATTAAAACCTGATCCTCCCGGTCTTCCTTGATGCAAATTCATCAATGATGTCATCATAGGAAATCTGCTCAGAAACAGCATGGTTAATGCTGATGACAGCAAGACCACTGAGGCGGTCTTGCATCATGGTGGATCTCAGGTAAGTCTTGATGAACTTGAGCTTGGAAAAGCTCCTCTCCGCTCCAGCCACTGTCATTGGAAGGGTGACAGCAACCCTGAGGGCGATCCAGAGGTTGGGATAGATCTCTGTGAGCTACTTTTCATGGATAAACGTCAGCAGCTGAAGTGCTGTCATGCTCGTAGGTGGCAGTTCAGGCAAATTCTTTAATTCCTGTGCCAACTCCCTACCATTAGATCAGAATGTCCTCGACAGCTTAAAGTGTTGCTGAGGGTTTTTGATTGCTCTGTCATCTCCTCATTTGACAAGTTTTGGAAGTTTGAGAGCACTCCAAACTTGTCTCTCACTTCTCCCAAGGTCTGCAATCTTTCCTAAAGTGGCGAGATAGCAGCATCCACTACCATATTGATGTCCACAGCAGGGGTGTACCTAAAGTATTTGGCACCCGGGGCGGATCCTTCCTTTGGCACCCCCCATAAATAATTTTTAAATTTAAACACACAAAAAAATATATTATGTTTGCAAGTAGATTTTTAAACAGTACCTACAGTACTGTCATAAGCAAATTGGAAATAAGAAAAATGCAGGACATTAAAAATTCAGTGAACAGGTAATACTGCATTTTATTTTATACAAACAACACAGGAAATCCAGTCTCAACGCTCAGCCTATTCTTCAAAGGTAAATAGAGAGGATTCACAGTCTCTGCTTTCGAGCCTTAATTTCTGCAAATTGATCAATTACCTCATCAAAATTCACCTTCTTTGCATATTCATGTTCAATTGAAAGTAAAGCCAGATTTGTCACTCTTGTCTGACTCATGGTCGAGCGAAAGAAATTTGTTATCAATTTCAATTTGGAAAACTTCTTTCACATGAAGCAATAGACACACAGACAGTCAAAAAGAATCTCAAACACAGTGACAAGCTTGGCAAAGGTTCACAAAAATCCCATTTCACAATAAACTCCAGAAACTGCAATGCTGTCCATTTCTTTGCCTCTTCAACGCTGATTTTGGCAGCTTCCAAATGCCTCCGAAGTTGTCCAATTCCCACACTGATATCTTCATTAGAGAATTCATCGAAAATCTGAGTCAAATTTGGAATATACTTCTGAAGTTCTTCTTCTGTTGTAACAACAAAAGTGTTTGGCTGAATAACAGCGAAGATTAACAGAATTTGATCCATTGCCTTAGAACGAATCTCCAATTCTTGATGAAAGCGATCAAGACATTCAAACATAGCCCTTTTTACTTCCTCTGGCAATGTGAGACCAGCATCCTTTGCCATCTCTCCTGGCATCCTTTTTCGGAGCTTTACTCTCCCTCTTCTCTCCATAGAAATGTCCATTTTCTCACACTTTGTAGTTGCATAATGAATGGCCCTCCACAATTTCATTGCGCTGATCTTCAAGAAACAGTTTTAGAGCTTGGAGCTTCACAATGTCCTTTTCAAGACTGATTCCAACTGTTTGCAAATACTTTTGTGTGAGATTAATTTCTTCCAGGACTTCACACCAGAAAGAAAGTAACTCAAAAAAGAGAAATAACATACAGCAGACAGCAAAATCTGAGCTGATCCTCTTATGTCCACATTTTCTTTGGGATCACACAGTAATTCAAGGGTTGAGGTCAGCTTTTCAAAATTTGCCTTCACTGGTTTCACAGCGTCATAATGAGCACTCCATCTTGTCTGGGAAAGTCTTTTGACTGTCATGCCTACATTCTCCATCAGCACTTCCCATCGATAAACACTTATAAACACCTAAACATCACTATGATACCACATTGTCAAAAATTACTGGACACTGGTATAAGTACCATGATATTGTTATAAACACCAGCACTTTATGCTTTATCATAATTATTTAATGAAACATACCTCATGTATGTGGAGTCACAGTGTCATGTGAACAAGACTTGGAATGTCAGTTGCAGCCAGCTGGCTATGCTCAACAAACTGATGACTAAAACGTCAACAAACGTTCGCCTTTCGATGTAATTTTTATCAAATATTTAATTTTTCGTTTGTAAATTTTGTATTGCCAATAAAAATAAAAATTTATTTTATAGTGGAAATTAACATTAAACTGTTGTAATAGTTTGAATATTTTTAAATTTTTTTTCTTACTTTGGCGAATTTTTCATTTGATTTGAAAACTTGTACTGGTATTTCAACTCTCCCGATGGCACCCCCCTCCTGGCTGTCACCCGGGACGGACCGCCCCCCTCGCACCCCCCTTAGTACGCCACTGGTCCACAGACATCCCAGTTTTAGCAGAGGAGCGTCCTCCAAGATATTTTAGAAGTGCATCTAAAACGATATAAATAAATGTTATCATGTGAAGCAAATATGACACATAGTTGCTTCTGTCATTATAAATAACTTATTACTGCCACATGCCATTTATTTTATTTGGGGTTTATATTTGTTTATTTTGTATTTTCCAGATTATTGTCACATTTTTGTTAAAGAAAAGTATAATTCAATGAAAAATTAAATCATTCGAATATTTATATAACCTTGGGAATTCTGGGGAAATTTTGTTGGGTGTTCTTGGGATAATTAAAAATGTAGAGTGGTCACATGTTAATAACAGCAGAAATCTAGTTAAGCCCAATACTAAAGCTAAACGCCTATAAACCTTACACCAAGCCATAAAGGGTAGGGTATGGTGAGGGTGAGGGTTTTAAACTAAAAACCCAAAACCTGACAACACAAACATGAAGCAGACAAATTTGAAGTCATTTCAGCAAAAAAAAGAAAAAATGGATTTTTTCTAAAATAGCGGATTGCCCACTTAAAGTAGCAAACTTATCTTGATTTTACAGTTTAAAAAAGTAATGTTAGATATAAAAATGAAACCTAAATAAAATATTCATGACACCTTTACTTTTCGATCGCATTGACGAGCGTTGACGAGGAAGTAGATTTAGGCGTACGCGTATCTAAGGATTTAAAGGTTAGGAACCAGTGCCTGGAGTCTTGCGCAAAAGCTAATAGGATGTTAGGCTTCATAGCGCGTAATTTCGAATTTAAATCGAAGGATATTATATTGCCCCTTTACAAGTCCCTAGTCAGGCCTCATTTAGAATATGCTGTTCAGTTTTGGTGCCGTATTTGCGCGAGGATATTGATTGGTTAGAAAGGGTTCAGCGTCGTGCCACGAAACTAATTCCGTCATTGCGCAACAAGCCTTATGAAGATAGGATTAAAGTGTTAGACTTGCATTCACTCGAAACTAGGAGATTAAGGGGGGAGCTTATTGAAGTTTTCAAAATCGTTAATAACATTGATAACGTAAATTTTGACAAACTGTTCACTTTCGATAATAGCAATACTCGTAATAACGGATTTAAGTTGCGTGGCAGACGTTTCATTACTAATATCGCAAAAAACTTCTTTACGTTTAAAGTAATTGATAAATAGAATAATCTTCCCGCGTCAGTCGTTCACTCTACCAGCGTTAATATGTTTAAGAACCGTTTAGGTAGGCATTTTAAAAATATTAACGTTGTTTAAAATAAAAAACAATTTGTAACAGGAGCTCTGGGGGTGGTGGTCGAGGATGAGTCTGTTGACGATTAATGCCAGCTTGTGACATGCCAGTGTGTGATGCCAGCAATAAAATTAAAAAAAAAAATTAGACTAACATGAACGTAGATGTAGCTCGTACAGTAAACTAACCCACTTTTTGTTTAACTTTACCTACTTTTTTTTTTCTTATCCTCTCCTTACTTGCATGTCTGTAACTACCTTTACTTGCATGTCTGTAGTTTGCATGGTATGACTGTGAGTTAAGACTGTGTTTGCATGGTTTGTAAGCATTCTTATTTTACTTCTTTTCATCTTTCACCCCTTTCCTATTCTCTCCGACTATTTTTCTGACTTGTCGGCAGTGGCCGGCGGATGATGATGATGAGTCTTTTTTCTCTTTTTCTGAATGAATGTAACCCACGAGTGATAGGTGTTGCTACTTACTTAACCCCTTATTCTCTTCTCTTAACCCCCTACTCTTTCCTTTCTCTCGGGCTGACCTTAGAGTGGATCTTAGGGTCTTTGTTAGCCTTAGCTTCTGTAGATCTGTAGATCTCCTCTTCCTCTTTTCTTCTCTTTCTTCCCTGTGCACCTGACGGCTTTGTCCTCTTCAACATGATGCTCGGCCAGACACGACTCACTGTAAACTAGAACACATACGAAAATGTGGAGTGGAGAAAAATCCGTCGCTCGCTAGCTACACTCTAATTTACTCTGCTTGATTTTAATAATTATAAACAGTTTTAACTTATACCTATTTCATTGCTTGTTTATTTTAATGAAATAACTTTTAATTTAGTTTTATAAATTGATGTTTACAAGTAAAATCGATACCTATCACCAAGGATAAATATCTATCTCCAACCGGGTTGGTGAGACCGTGAGTTGGTAAATTTCTCGAGCCTTGGACTGGAGCCTGTTTGAGAAAAAACAAAAAACGGGCGTGTTATGTCGCCCCCGCCACCAATTGGCGCCCTAGGCGGCCGCCTATATCGCCTATGCCCAGAACCGCCACTGATTCCCAGACCTATGGAAAACTTCACTTTTGTTGCCAATTTTGAAACCAGGCAAGATAGCTACGGCTCCTTCATCCTACAGACCCATTGCATTAACTATAGTTGTATATGTAAGATATTAGAAAAAATGGTCAATTGGAGACTTGTTATATTTGGAGGAGAATAATCTTCTCTCCAGTAGTCAACATGGTTTTAGGAAAGGTCTCTCTACTATAGATTCTTTAGCACAACTAGAAAGTGCTGTTCGTGAAGGTTTTTACAGTACAATCTAACTTTACCACAGAAGTTTTCTTAGATATTCATAAAGCTTATGACTCTGTATGGCATCATGGACTGCTTCTCAAAATGTCCAACATGGGGCTCAGAGGGAATCTTCCAATATTTATAAAGAATTTTCTTAGCAACCTTAAAATAATAGTGTCCTATGGAGGATGTATTTCTAACACCTTTGAAACCGAAACTGGTTTGCCACAGGGTAGTATATTGAGTCCTACTCTCTTCCTTATGTATACTGATGACTTAGTCTCTAATATCCCTGCTCATGTACAAACATCTCTCTATGCAGATGACTGTGCCCTTTGGTATTCTTTTCCTGATCTCAACACCTGTACCTCATCCCTTCAGACAGCCTTAGACTGTATAATGGAATGGACAACCCTCTGGGGTTTAGAATTTTCAGCTGATAAGTGTCATTACACGATATTTACTCACAGACCTGTCCCAGAACATCCTCCTCTAAAATTAGCAAATCAGAGACTTACTCGTGTCCAACCAGCAAATTTCTAGGAATGATATGGGACCCCTCTCTCACCTGGGGTCCTCATATGAACTATGTTTGTGAGAGGTGCAAACCAGCGGTTAACTTTATGAAGATGCTTGCCCACACATCATGGGATTCACTTTTTGTTATTACGTTTATTGACCAATATCCATAACGCTAAACAGTGATGGAACTCTGAAACATACAAACAAAACATAAACACATACATGAAAAATAAAGGCAACATGAAGACACTAATCAATAATAATGAATATTCTCTATCTCCCCCCGAGTCTTTGATATAGTATAGTGAAAAAAAAGGGAACAAAGACTGTTATATATGTAGTAGTGTGGTACAGGGTTTGGGTGTCGATGGCGAGAGAGGGTTGTTCATGTAGTATGTAGCGTGTTCGTCATATCGTGATCGCTCTGCCATGAAGGTGTCTTCTTATCGCGTCCGGAGCGTCTGACGGCAGGGGCATCGGTTGGAGAAGCGGGACACCTGGACGCAGCATCTGGAGCAGCAGGTTGCGAGGAATCTCGTTGCTGGAAGCGCTCAATGGGTGCCAGGGACGGTGTTGGTGGGCACTGCTGAGGGTGCGCAGCTGGTCTGGAGGGCAGGCCTCGTGGTGGGGTGTGCAGTGGAAGTGATGTGGGGCTGGTTGGTGAGGTTACGTTGCCAGCCGGTTGGTGGGCGGTAGGTGATGATCGCTCGACTGCGGACGGGGAGCGTGGTTTCGGGGGTGAGGTTGCGCACTGCTCCAATTCGGGGGCGGGGCTGGAGAGGTGAAGGCGGGAGTCGTCCATGCGTGGTTTTGGGGGTGAGGTCGCGCACTGCCCCGATCTGGGCGCAGGGCTGGAGAGGTGAAGGTGGGAGTCGTCCCCGATGGTGAGGCGGCGTCTGTGTGGTTGGACGGGCACATATTTCCTCAGAAATTTTCTGTTTCGCAGTCACTCTGCCTGAACCGTCAACCTTCACCACGTATTGATCGAACTGTCGCACTTCTATTACCAGGTCAGTCTTGTCCCATTTCCTGGGGTTGGGGCCCCATCTGGTTCTGGATTCTGACCCTGTCTCCGACCACGAGTCGGGGTAACCGTCTGGTGTGCTCGGACCAGTATTCAGTGGCTCTCATGTGCCTGTTCCGCAAGGCATCCTCCCTCGCCGCCAACGTCCCGAGCCAGGTATCGTGTGGCTTGTACCTGCCGGGCACGATCGGGATGAAATCTTTGATCGGACGGCCGAACACACACATAGCGGGAGACAGCTTGGTATCTTTGTCAGGCGTGTTGCGGTATTGTAGCATGGCTCGCTGAAAAGCGTCTGTATCGAGCTCACCGTTCGGTCCTGTGTTGTCTGTGATCAGTCGTTTCGCTGTTTTCACGCCAACTTCGGCTCTGCAGTTTGAATGTGGAAAAGCTACCGAAGCCAGACGGTGGTGTACGCCCCAGTTCCCCAGGAAGTGACGAGTAGCCGTGGATGTGAACTCAGGGCCGCCGTCAGATGACAGTTCGTCGCAGATGCCATAAGTCACGAACACCCTGCGCAGGCTGTTGATGAGGCCTCTGGCGCCATCCGTGGTCCTCTCCACAATCGGCCAGTTTGAGTACCTGTCGACGATCACCAGGTAGTTGGTACCTTTATAGTGGAAATAATCGGCACAGATGCACTGGAAAGGGTAGACGGGGGACACCGGAGGAATTGGAGGAGCACTGGGCTGCGAAGGTGCCATACGGTTGCAATGGTTGCAACTGTTCCTGAGGGTAGTGATAGCAGGGGTGATGCCGGGCCAGAACACGGACACCTCAGCCCTCGCGACCATCGACGATACGCCCTGGTGGGCTGCGTGGAGCGCGTTCAGTACATCCTGCCGGAGAGAGGGAGGGATCACAACACGGTTTTTGAATACGACGACGCCGTCCACCGTGTACAGGTCCTCTCGGAATTGGTAATATTCTCTGAGTGGGGGTGGGAGCTCGTGACGGAAGTCAGGCATGCCTGACTCGATTATCGAGACGAGCTCTGTCATGTGTTGGTCGCTGCTCGTCGCCAATCTTACCCGGTCCCAGGTAACGGACTGCAGCGTGTTCAGAGCTGAGATCGCGGAGGCCATAACCTCGTCGTCGAGGGCTTCGTCGTTGTACGCAGCCGTTCCCTCTGTGCGTATGCCAGCTAAGAATGAGTGGCGCAGAGCAGCTGCCGACGGTAGGTCATCATCAGCAACAGCGTCTTGGCTACTAGCGGAGATGTCGTCTGCCAGGAGCATCTTTTCAGGTTGGCGGTCGCCGGTGGGGTGGCGGGACGTAGCGTCAGCAGCGCGATGCCTCGCACCAGGTACATGGATCATGCGAAATCTGTAGCGGAGAGTCTTCTCCTTCAGATTTCTCAGTCGAGCATTCGGTAAGTCTTCCAGCGACCTGTCGCCAAACACCTTCAGCAGCGGTTTGTGGTCAACCGCGATGATGAGGTCATCGCAGCCGAGGACGAAGTACCTGGCCTTGTCCAGTGCGTCAGCGACTGCCAGAGCCTCCCCCTCGATCGGCGCGTAGCGTGACTCGGCGGGGTGGGTGAAGCGACTGCCAACGAGGGTGACCATCCAACCAGTGCGGCAGCAAAAGGGTTCAGCACCAGGACATTCACAGTGCTTCTGGGATAGCCAGAATCCGATCCCTGACTTCGACCAATCGGTCGCAAGACAGGTCGGCTTTGTTTTGTCAAATATACTTACACCCTCCTCGATCTCACTGATGATCACCACCTTCGACTCTTCAAACAGATTGTTGAGTTGATCATCCCATCGGAAGGGCGTGCCGGGCTTCAAGAGTTGGCGAAAAGGTATCATTCTCTTTGCCATAGCGAAAGCATACGCCACCTGGTTAATTAGCCCAAACCATGAGCGAATGTCGGTTATGTTCTTTGGTGTAGGAAAGTCACGGATGGCTTGCGGATACTTCTCGCAGGGTCGTACTCTGTCGAGTTTGATTTCGAAGCCAGCAAACTCCACAGTGTCTTGTCCAAATACAAACTTCGCAGGGTTCAGCGTGATGCCGTGTCTACCGCAGATGTCAAGCCAGTTGACTGCTTGGAAGAAACTTTGTCTCAGGTCGTCCGACCAGAGCAGCGTATCGTCAATACACTTGGTTTTGTTTGGAACGTTGGATACTATTTCGTCGTAACGTCTCGAATAGCCATCACCAGAGGCGATATAGCCCTGGGGCGCCGTGCGGTACCGGTACCTGCCCAACGGAGTGATGAAGTTAGTCAGGTGACGGTCTTCCTCGCGGAGGGGCACGCTGTGGTATCCGTTCCAGGTATCGAGCACAGTCTTCTTCTTGCCATGGGGCACCGACCGTGCCTGGTGGAACGGTGACTGAGTATGGTGTCTCGCGGGTGGCATGTATGTTCAGGGGCTGGAAGTCGACCGTGCGGCGTGGCTTCCCGTTCTTCTTGGCGCACACCACCATCCAGTGACACCATGTCACCGGTTGACACCATGTCACCGGTTCGCCGACCGGCACTGGCTCGATTACGCCCAATTTCACGTCTTGGTCGAGTCCACGCTTGACGTCATCTTGCCAGTGAAGAGGAACGGGTACTGGGGTGTGATATGCCACTGGGTCAGCTAGAGGGTCCACCATAAGTTTCAATGGAGGGCCCTCCATCATTGGCAACGGCTGATGCGCACACGTGTTAAATGTGCTTGACTTGTAGTATTCGACCAAGTACTGCCGCAGTCTGTCGCGGTTCTTCTCAGTCGCCAAGAACGGTAGTTGTGATGGCGGCTGGGGCGGTGTTTGACGTATCGGGTAGTCGCATGGGCTGGTCTGACCGCTCTCGCTGCTGATAGCACTATCTCTCGCCGGCACCTCATCGCTCGCGGCGTCGGCTGCCGAGGTTACCTCGAGTCGATGCGAAGACGTCTCACCGATCATCGGGAAGTTGTCGGTGATCATGCCGAGCGCGATGCATGCCTCCTTGCTGAGGAACAGCTTGTCGGAGCTGTCCGTGACATAGGTGAGTTGACGAGTTGTTACCACTTTATCGGTTTTGTCCTTTCCAGAGAGTCGCAGGATGACGGCGCCGAGTATTTTGATGCATCCGTTGTTGGCGGTGTGCATTCTCATCGTGACGGGGATAAGGTCGGCTTGTTTGAGGCCTATGCGGTGGATGACTTTGATGCCTGCCAGACAGCTCTGGCAGCCGGTGTCAGCCATCGCACCGAATGTAGCAATCTTGGGCGCGGCATTTAGCTCGAATCCGAATGCAGCGTAATCTTCATCGACGGCTGTCACTGTAAGGTTTATGAATGGCTGAGGTTTGGAGGCTTGCTTAATCCATATGTCGGAAAGGCGATGATAAAGATGATGGTCAAGGGCGATGACTCTCCTGATGCGGCGTCGGCCAGTTGTGGCACTCGAGCAGAGGGCTTCGAATACAGCACCTTCGCATATTTCATGTGAATTCGCTACTATCTCGACTCTTGATGGTTTGTACTTGCTCCTACACACTGCTTCAAAGTGGTTCTCACGATTGCAGTGGCTGCATGTGTGGCTATAGGCTGGGCAGTCTTTCTTTCGGACCCTGCCTGGGGCACTTTTGCCGTGCCCTTTCCTGCCGCAATATGAGCACACCTTGTGGTTGCCGACTGTCATCTCCTTCAAAGCGTCCTTCTTGTTCCGTCTGTAGGCGCTGTTAGCAGCCTCGACGCCCTGAGAGTCGAGGAAACGTGATGCTGAGCGCTTGTCGGATTCTTTGGCCTCGACGAACTGGAAGACCTGCTCTAATGTCATGTTCTGGTTCGTGTTGCCGAGTAGGTCCAGTTGAATCTCGGGGTCCTCAATGCCGCGGGTCAGGACGTCGCGCAAGATGGCCTCCGTGTAGTTCATATCCGCATCGCAGCTCGAGCATTTGGTGATGTACTTGCATACCCCTGCCTGGCCACGGAGTCGGGCGCCGAGTGAACGCACGGTTTCGTCACGGTCTTGGCGCATGTTGTGCAGCGCCACTCTAGCAACCATGGTGCTCTCTTCTCTGACTGCGAGTTTCTTTATGGCTGCGAGCACCTCATTTTCACTTCTCCCTGTCAGACTACCACCGGCTGATCGTGTGAGGTCTTTGCGAAGGGGTTCATCGCAGCACTCCAGTAGCTGCACAACTTTGTCACGACCCGTGATTTTGGTGGCATCCACATAGTCCATCCATCGCGATGTGAAGTATAACCATTCCTCGCTCGTACCGGCTGAAGATATTGTTGGTTTCTTCACCTTCTCCACTTGGGCCGTGGCGCCGGCAGCGGACACGGAATGGACAGTGCAGTGGGCTGTGAGGAGTGCTGCTACAATGGCGTCGCTGTGTACGGGGGTCTCATATGCGCACCCCTCAATTGGACATTTCACCACGGGCATGTTGACCTGTTGAGATTCATTATTGTTTTATATAAAGTTCCATCATAAATAAGATTCCACTTTTTGTTATTACGTTTATTGACCAATATCCATAACGCTAAACAATGATGGAACTCTGAAACATACAAACAAAACATAAACATATACATGAAAAATAAAGGCATCAACATGAAGACACTAATCAATAATAATGAATATTCTCTAGATAGGAAGACCCTTCTTTTAATATATTCAACCCTCATA
Source organism: Bathynomus jamesi (assembly GCA_023014485.1). NCBI lineage: Eukaryota > Metazoa > Arthropoda > Malacostraca > Isopoda > Cirolanidae > Bathynomus > Bathynomus jamesi. The sequence continues at coordinate 683,849 of JAJOZX010001171.1, read as the reverse complement.
CGATCAAGAATAGATTATGGCTCATTTCTCTACGAAACAGCTGCCTCTTCTCACTGAAGTCAGATCGTCTTCAGTATCAGGGCATCAGATTGGAAGTAGGTGCACTAAAGTGTACCCCTGTAGACAGATTGGAGGCTGAGGCTGGTATACTGCCACTTGCCTTTAAGAGGCAATTATTAGGTCTTATTTATATGAGTAAATGTATTAGTTTTTCCCCTCAATCCGTCCATAAGCTCTGATGATTTCTATATTTATCAGTTTTATTTGTTCCGTCCTTTCCCTTTACCTTTTGTAGGCAGAATAAAATCTCTTTTCTCACAATTATATACACCATGTGATGCTATGTACTCCTCTCACCCAAAATGTCAGTATTTGATCTGCTCTGAAAACGTGACATTCCACTTTGATTTGACCATCTTCCCTTTACACTCAGTAAATAATATAGTTTTCCAATCATCATTCAAATATATACTTAATGCACTCCTCCCTGCTACTGTAATTTACACAGATGGCTCAGTGGATCCAATGGGTTCAGCTAAGGCAGGTTTTTGCATTGAAGAAAGGGACTTTTCTTTTGCCCTGACTAATGGCACACCCATATTTGACGCTGAACTTTTTGCCAATTCCAGGGCTCTCCTGTATATGCACACAGTTTATCCCAGTACTAATAAAATTATTATCTGCAGTGATTCACTATCTTCTCTCTCAGCTATATCTAACACCTCTGTCAAGAACTATCATCTGTATCAAATAATACACCTCTTGCATCTCTTGGACCCAACAGAGGTTCATTTTATTTGGGTTCCTGGTTATAAAGGGATTGTGGGAAATGAATATGCTGATGAGATTGCAAGAAATGCACATATCTATGGCACAGAGTATGAGACTTTAATAACTTTTTCACAAATTAGAACCAAAATAAAGAAGACCATTAACTCAATGTGGCAGAATCACTGGGAGCAACACACTAATATAAGAGATGGGACCCTAGTTAAAGTAGCTAATGGACATTTGTTCCCCAAGGGACTGTCACGACGGGACGAAGTCGTACTGGCAAGGGTGAGACTGGGAACCTGTTACTTTACTCATTAACATTATTTTTCCAACATTCCTAGAAGCTTTTGTACTTCTTGCCAAGTGCCTATGACTTTACATCATCTCATTGAGTGCCCAGTTTTTGAGAGAGATTGGTTTCCTTTGAATATTGCAGAAGGTATAACAGGAATCTGTCACTTCTTATCCTCCACTCGGAGGACTTTCCTCTTAAAATAATACTAACCTTCCTTCGTATCATCATCTTTTATGATAGCATTTAATCCATTCAATGCTACCTTTGTATATTTTTTCCAATGTGGTATTGTGTTGCTGTGATAGGTTAATGTTAGTGATCATGAACAATATACCTGTGATTGTCATTTCTCCTACTAACAGATGATGGAATAGTTGTTAGTTTATTCCCTCATAATTTCACCTCAGTAGTTAGCGTACTAACAGGCCATATCATCATTCTGTACTTGTGTGTTCTGAAAATAGGCCCAGAACTGAAGATGGAGTTGGCTTCCGTAATATTCTATTTCAGCTCGTGGTTCATGCTCACATTATTTACAAAACTCTAGTCACATATAACAGTGTAAGACATCTGTGTGTGTGTGTGTGTGTGACCCTTCGTGGTTGGCTGCACATAAAACAGACTAATAATAATAATAAAATTAAGTTTGAGGTCGCGGAAGACGGACATGCATTTGGATTGGCTAGTAATTTTGCTTCTTACGGTTATAATAACATACAAACTAGAGTAAAAACCAACAATATAACTTTTCAAGAGATAAAAAGTGTAGAGTATGGTAAGTGTAAATAGTGAACGTAAATTGTAGAGTATCATATATCTGTTACGGCCTTTTTGCAAAATGGCCAAAAACTCGGCTCGGCCTTTTTGCATAATGGCATTAAATGCCAGACCACTTTGCAAAATGACTAGTAATGCTCTCTTCTGTCAGCTAGTGTTTGGTAAGAGAACTAAATTACCTGTGAAAAACGTTATGAACATAAATTACATTTTAATCTTTATTATATAGTTTAATATGTAATCATATAATATTAGTTGGTAAATTAAGCATATAGGTTTGTATTTTTATGACGATTAATGTGATAATATTAAGTTTTTAGTAACTTTCGGAATTATACGAGTATGCTCGTGTGCAAAGCTTAGTTCTAACTCCATCCGCTAGGTGGCGAGCAGCTAATATTATTTGGCGGAATAACGAGATAAATAATGAAAAATATGGTCAGTTTCGTGTCTTGTTGTATATGTAATCTTTGATTAAAATAATAAATTAGTTTTAAAAATGAGTCAGCAAGCAAGAAGCTCAGAAGGTTAAGGATAGAGCAATAAGTGATAGTATTATAAATTATAATAATATATAGCTTATACACATTATTATTATTATTTTACGAATGAATAAATCAGACTAAAATGTGAGATACGTCATAAGCTGATCAGTGCCTATGTTCATAGTCTAATATAATATATTAGTTATGAGATGCAAGGAAACTGGTTAGATTTTTGGTAAACATTAGCTCGTTACATTACATTTCATATGGAAAACATGAAGCCAGTGGAGCCTATCGAGATTATCCAAGTCATGAGCTACATTTTATAATAATAAAATCTTGCAAAACGTCAATCTCAAGTCAGCCAACTAACAACTATTTACTACTACCAAAGTAGCCCACACAATCCAAGCTCAGAACACAGTATTTACAATCTACAAACTATCTCATTCATGAAAGTGTCCAAATTTTTGTTAAAATTAACAAACAAACTACTCTTTACCACATCATATGGCAAGTCATTCCAAAAATCTACTACTTTATGACTGAAGAAGTATTTTCATAGATCTAGTCTACAGGCCTCTTTTTCTAATTTTTTTTATTATCCCCATGGGTTATCCCATCATTCTGCAGTGAGAAAAAGTTAAATACATCTAAATTGTCCAAACCTGACAACATTTTGAACATCTGTATCATATCTACCCTCATACAACGTCTTTCAAAACTAAACATACCTAGTTCCTTTAATCTTTCCTTGTATTCCAATCTTCTTAGGTTAGGGATACACTTGGTTGACCTATGTTGCACACTTTCAAGCATATCAATATCATGTCTAAGGTGAGGGGACCAAGGTTGAATGTAGTTTGGGTTGCCAGATTTTTTCAAATGCCTATATGGAACAACCCCCACCCCCCCCATTTTTTTTAAAGACCAAATTTGGTGGACATCTGAATAACACACACCACTTAGGAAAGAAAAAAGGCATATACTTGACCTAACTGGGCCTTCAATATTATTCTAGTGACCACCATGGAAGGCCTGGTTAGGTCAAATGTTATGCCCTTAACAATTGGTTAGGTTAAGTTATGTTATTTTCATTAGTTTTAATGAAAATAAGATGACTTAACTAATTGTCAAGGGCATACAGTTGACCTAACTAGGCCTTCAATGGCAAATATCAGAATAACATTGAAGGTCTAGTTAGGTCAACTGTATGCCTTAACCTGGCTGAAACCTATAAATCCAAGAAGTTGTGGAAAAATAGGTGCTCTTCCAATACGTGCTCTACCGTAAAATTTACATTTCAATATGTGCTAACTAACGAAAATATCACGACAACCTAACCAATTGTTAGGTCAATTGTATGCCCTTGACGATTGGTTAGGTTAGGCCATGATATTTTCGTTAGTTAGCACATATTGGAATGTAAATTTTACGGTAGAGCACGTATTGGAAGAGCACCGAAAAATAAAGTATTTTTGGAGATGGTACGTTATTCCAATGTCTGCCCCAAATTTTTTTCAAATTGACACTAGATTTGGTAATTGTATACAACATCCCCTTCACCTCAATTTTATGAAATTGACTTCACAATCGATGTAAAACCTTTATTTATAGCATGTAATTACTTTATTTATTTTTGGAAACCAACCTAACCTAATCTAACCTAACCTAGAAAAATGTATTTTTGACTAAAGTGCATAACTTAACATGTTATTACATTATTATTTGTATAATTTAGGTATCAGGGGTATGGGGTGGAGACCCCGTAAAGATCACGCATCACAAAGTGAACCTTATACTGATCAATTTGTGATACGTGATCTTTACCCCCCATACCCCTAAGACCTAAATTATATAAATGATAATGTAATAACATGTTAAGTTATGCACTTTTTTAGTCTTCCTCTAGGGCACATGACAAATCAAGTTCTCAGTCGAAACCACACGAACAGCACATCATAATTCTATCACAAACACAACCAAACTGAGGTATTACCCAAACTGAATCCAATTAGAAAAAAAAAAATAGCCAGAACAGAAACTAACCAACTAATTAAGTCGCAGAGTAGTGAAAAATAGCCCAATCAGAAAAATGTCACGTCAAATGGATATTGTTAATTAAATAGTATCTCCATAAATATGATTGACTGAAAATTTTTTTTATTTGAAGGAAAGGTTTTATTTATTATTTTCTACGCATTGCAATAATTTTTATTAGAAACTGAGGTGAGGGGAATATTATATACAATTACCTTGAGTCCTTGGAATCCAAAGAAAAGAATGATAATAAGGATGTCCTGATTCCTTGTGAAGTATCAAAATATCGTAGAATTAACTGGAAGGATTTTATGTTTCCTTTGTTGGAAACATCAGTACAGAGAGAAAATGCATGATTATCACTCAAGAATTTAAATACAAGCTCCTTAGAGTGTGGAGCCAAAATGTTTGTGATGATCAATGACAGCTTTGTCTGTCCACAAGAAAATTGAACAGCAATTTTGGAATCTCTAAACATACCTTTAAACAAATTGCTCCTGCATCCAGCTGAGTTGTAACTGTGTGAATGATAAATGACATGGTACCAGTAGCAGTAAGATGCTTCAGTGAGAGCCACTTCAGTTTCATCTTGGGAATCCTTTTTCACAAAAAAATCAGCGTGACTTCGTGAACTTGCCGATGCATTCACATTTTCAGTGTGTGCTTTGGACTTCATGTGTTGCATTATATCATTTTCACCACCATGACTTATTGTAAATGGGTGATTGTTGCATATCTTGCATCTTACAGTGAACTGATCTCTACCAGGTTGAATCCAATCAAAAGTTTTTGTCTAATTCTTGTTGAAAGTCACTAGATATTTTTTTTTTTTTTTAGTAGTAGTCTCTGAACTAGCCATTTTGTTAGGGGAAAAGTTTAAAATATTATAATAATAATAAGTAAAAAAAAAGAAAGTATTGTAAATAATTAATTAATTAAAAAAATATTCTAAATCTTATAAATAAAATCAAGTTGTGTGTATGTTCCTCTTTCATGCAAATGCAGCAATTTACACCTGAATGACTTCTTATAAAAAGTAGATATAGCTACTTACAGATTTATTTGAATTACACAATCTCAAGTTGTATGGTCAAGCAATTGTAGGATTCACTCTAATTCAAAGCTTACAATATAACTACAGCCAAAAAACTGCCAACTCATGGCCAAACACATTTTATAAACGTTATATAATTTCTACGATGTTCTAGAATATTCAACATTACAGAATTCTACAGGATCCGACATAATTCTAGGGGTGCACTGGATTGGATATTCGGCCAGATATTGCAAAATATCTGGTATCTGGCAGGATATGGGTCATGTCCAGCTGGATATGCCAGATATAGGCCAAGACATTAGAAAATTAACACCTGTATGAAAATCTGCCATAATATGATGATAACACATTACAAATAATATTTTATATACAAAAAAATTGGAAAGCCCTCTGGGGCCCACCCCTAAACCAGTCCAGCAACACTTTTTATATTAAATCAACACAATACTGATGACAAGAATAAATAAAATATCTGTCCATCCTTAATGATTACAGTTCTATTAATATAATCAGAGCTTTTTATAAAAATGTCTAGGTGCTAAAATTTTTAAAAAGGGTAAAATATTGCTAGACCCCTGCACTTGCTTTCCATTCTTGTTTTCTCCTTTTTTTTTTTTTTTTTTTTTTTTTTTAAAATAATACAAAACATTACAAGCTTGACAAATGTAAAACAATACATTGAATACAATATAAAATGCCTGGAATAAAATCAATGAATGGAGGGCAGTATTGTGTAGGTCAGATGCTGCCATTCAGCCTGGAGGTCTTCAGAATAAAAAAACTCAACAACAGTGATTTAGAACTTTTTTCTATTGTGGTGCAGAAACACGAGCATTTTTCCTCTTTCAGGCAATATTTGGGATTGCCTTGCTTCATAGATGTTTCCATGTTCAGAAAACATTCTCTCTGAAAATACAGAGGATGTGGGTGTGTAGAGAAGCTTTGAAACAATAATTTTAAGGAGAAGAAATTGGTCCTCCTGCTTCCAAATTTGAACTGGACAGCGTTTCCTATCTACGAGAGGTTCAGATGCATATCGGTCTAACTCCCTTGCAATCAGTAGAACAGGAGCAGTTTTTTTTTTAACCTTTCTTCTCTTGTAACTTACTTCCCCAGACTGCTCTCCTTTTGTGATCTCCATAAAACACGCTTGAAGAATGTCCTCTTCATCTTTCCTCTTTCGCATAGGAGAACTGGAATTTGAGCTGCTTTCGCTTCCACTTTCATTTTCATTAGAATCATTACCACCTTCGTCATTTTCAATACCTATGACTTCTTCAATCAACCAGGATTTAGCCTGCTCTTTTTGATCTTGTTAAAAGAAAGATAACTTATACTGCAGATCTATTGCAGTCGCAGTCACATAAGCCCTGTTTTTCATTATTTTTAAAGACTTCCCATCATTACTCTCCGACAAGAAACACGCTCAAAGAGAAGTCAGGAGTTCTCTCTCTGTCATTTGAACACCTTGGTCATCATGGCCAATCTTTGGAAGAAATCTTTGTAAAATACAAATGCTTGGGATTACAGAAGACAAAGTTGATTTTTCTGAACTCATTTCCTGAGTTAGTTGGAAGAATGGTTTTAATATTTTAAGGAGACTTTGTATCAGCATCCACTCGAAGGATGTGATGGTAGGTAATTCACTACGATCAGCCAAATACAGTTGCACTGAAATTTTTAATTTATATAATCTTTCTAGCATCAAATATGCACTGTTCCAATGTGTTGGGACATCTTGAACCAATAGGAGAGGCTCAAGATTTTGCTGCACTTGAATGTGTTTGAAATTGTTACAGGCCAAAGAATGATTAAAGTGAGTTGCAAGGTGGCGCAAGGATATCAATTACACTCCTCTGAACCATAATTGAGTCACTAATAACCAGTTGGAGTAAATGAATGCTGCAGTGTATTGAAGGTATTTCAGCCAGGTCACTACCAAGAGCCATATTACTAGCTCCATCCCTCACCAATAAATTCTTCTTATTTGCATCAAGATCCCAACTATCCCACATAGAGCGAAACTTTTCAGATATATTCTTGCCAGTATGCGACCCTGAGAAATGAGAGGCATGTAGCACAGCATCATATCTTTTAAAATCTTTACCTATCCAGTGACCTGATAATGATATAAAACTTTCTTCAGAGGTTGTGCATGTCCATATATCTGAAGAAAAGCTGACATGCTTTACTTCTTCCAGCTTCTGAGCAATTTTAGACGAACTCATTATAAAGATGAGGAATTATAGTATCAGAGAAGTACCTTCTGCTCAATAAGAGATATCTGGGGTGGAGGCAGGCCATTAGATCAATAAAACCATCATCTTCAACTAAAGTAAATGGCTGGTTGTCCAAAGCCATCATCATGCCAATTTTACGGTGAATCATCACAGACCTGGAGTCATTGATGTCCTATATTTTTTTAGATGAAAAGCTTTCCTCTATTGAGATCTGCTTACTCATTTGGTCCATTTTCTTTTCTTTCAGAGTAGTACCAGTAGAAGTTGATGGTCTAGCCCATATTCTATCTATGCCTATTTCCTTTGATTCAGTCACAGCTATTCTTTTTTTTTGTCATTTTCATTTTTGGCTTCAGCATACTCTTTTGGGTGATTAATCTTCAAATGATTATGAAGAGGTGTTGTGCTAAAAGACTTTTGGCCACCTTTCTTCATCCCATGTTTGATAATCTTTTGGCAAATATTACACTTTGCAGTGATATTGCTAGGATCATTTATTGTATACAGTGACCACGCAAAACTTGTCATGATTAATACTTAATAGTTTAATACAACAAGAACCTGAAAGAGAAAAAACAATTAAACATCTGAATATACGTAAATTATTATTTATCTTATATTTGGGGGGGCACTTGCCCCCAATGCAAAACATAGCATAGCAATATGAGTGTAAAAATAATATGGTACCTAATAATATATATCCGGCCAGATAGATATGGCCATATCTGGCATATCCAGTATCCGGCTGGATATGAAAAATTCATATTTGGTGCACCCCGACATAATTCTAGAAAATTCTAAATCAATTCATCCCAAAAAAATGTGCTTAAAAAATATTTTTTGTGGGATATTTTGAATGCAAAATGGGACATGGGATTTTTGGATCAAATGTGGGATGTCTGGCAACCCTAAATGCAGTATTCTAAGCAGGGCTGTGGAGTCAGAGTCAGAAGCAATTTTGGGTGGAGTTGGAGTTGGTAAAAATGTACCGACTCTGACCTCAATATAAAATCTTAAGAAAATATTATTTTAAGTATAAATAGTACCGTAAATATAAATCAAATATATTTATTACACTGCCCAACACCAATTTTGCTGATTTAATTCTAACACCTGTGTTTAGGTAACTTTGGTGTGCTGATTTAAAAAATCACCTTAGTTTTTGCTTATCACATCAGGTTTTCGAGCAATCAAATACAGATATTTTGGAGATATCGCATTTTGGCAGGGTTATGCCCAATTTTTTTCTTTTCAAAAAATAAGTTTTTACATACACAGAATCAGCATGGAAAAGTAAACAATTGTGCAGGGAGTGAACTTTAATATACAATGGTAATATTGACACATAAAGTGATTAAAAGTATTTAAATAAGCAAAAAAATGAATCCATGATCATGATGTCACGCTCACACCTGGGGAAATCACAGATACCCAAGATTTTAATATGTTGTACATGACCTTTAGATTTAATGCACAGATTTGCGTATTCCACAGATAAAATTTTAACAGCAAAACCTGTTAACAGGTCTCAAAAATCATCAATTTTGATAAGTGCCCTTCATGGATCACACAAAATAGGCATATTGCATTGCACGAAAACCTGATGTGATGGACAAAATCTAAGGTGATTTTTGAAATCAGCACATCAATATTATCCAGAAACAGGTCTTAGAATTAAATCAGCAGCAAAAAATTTTTTTTTGTTGGGCAGTATTATTTATACTTAATTAATTATCAGTATTAACCCTTACTTTTTTTTCAGGAAATATTTTTATAATTGTGATACTGATAACTTGATAAGTTTAATTTCAAATTATTGATAAAATTATTTGTTCTAAACTTCAATGCACAATGGCAGAGAGACTTCCAACGAAATCAGCTGTGTTTGAACACTTTACAATCACTAAAGATGGAAAGGAGCTGGAGTCAGGAGTCGGAGTCAGACATTTGAAAAATAGAGGAGTCGGAGTCGGAGGTTTTGTGTACTGACTCCACAGCCCTGATTCTAAGTGAGGCCTAACATAAGAATTATATAATTTACAGATGACTTCCTTACTCTTTTCCTTACTTTTTTCTGTCTAACATCCTCCAACCAGTTCCTTTTGCATTCTTACCTGGTTCCCTTGCATTCTTACCTGGTTCCCTTTTGCATTCTTACCTGGTTCCCTTTTGCATTCTTACCTGGTTCCCTTTTGCATTCTTACCTGGTTGGGTTCCCAAGGCACAGATGTTGGGGAACCCCGAAAGAAAGTCAGTAAAAGAAAAACTAATAGCTTAAAAGAATTTCTGGAAAGTGTGTTGTAAGCTGGGAAAGTATGTACCCTATCACTTAGTAAAAGTGTAAAGTTGGTTACCCAAATACTCTGTCAGAGAGTTCTTTAAAAAAAGTGGAGGAGCAAACTACATTGGATAGTAAAAGAGTACACAACTTTTTCTCACTAGATACTGATGGGATAACCTATGGTATAATAAGAAAATTAGAAAATAGATTTGTAGACTTGATCTACAAAAATACTTCTTCAGTCATAGAGTACCATAGTAGATTTTTGGAATGACTTGCCATATGATGTGGTAAACTGTAGCTCATGAGTTAATTTTAAGAAAAATTTAGACTCATGAGTGAAAGAGATAGTTTGTAGATTGTATATTCTTTGCTTCAGTTAGGCTACTATGGTGGTAGTAAATAGTTGTATATTAATTCTCTGACTTGATTTTGACATCTTGCAAAATTTTATTATTATTAAAAAATGTAGCTCATGACTTGGATTACCTCGATAGGCCTGAGTGGCTTCATGTTTTCCATATGAAATGTAATGTCATGTAATGTATGTATTATTCTGACAGAGAAGAATCTTTTATGGATATCATAGTGAAAATGAGGGTGAAAGATTTTGAATGGATGTCCTCTAGTTCGTTGTACTGGTGACACCTGAAACAGGGCAACTGGACTGATAGGGGAAAGACTGTGAAATATTTTCCAGCATTGGACCAAGTCAGCCCTGAGAAGCTTACCCTGTATAGAGTACAACTGAAGCCTAGTAAGGAAGGCTTTCAAATCCAGCTACCGGTATTTGTTTGGTTCACCTTCTCTACACACCCTCAAGCATCCTGAGATCACCCAGGTAACCTGTATTCAACACAACAGAAGCGAATTCTAGGACAGGTTTTGTATGAATAATAAACCGTAATTTCATAAATTCTGGATCTCTGCAAAGTGTTGACTTAAGTAAGTTAGATGCCAAGCTGCTAGCCCTATTAATAACTGAACTTATACGTATGGTGAAATTTTAGAGATGAATCCACCATCACTCACAGATCAAGAGACGATTGCACAAATCTGATTGGTTGGTCATTGATATGATATTTGAAGTATGGGGCCCAGAGTTTCCCAATTGATGGAAGTCCTCTGGAAATGGAGAACATAGCTTTTGGATATATTCAGAGAAAGTGCCCATGATTTAGCAGTGGAATAAAGATTAATATCCCTTTGATACTGACACACACCATTGATTATGGAGGATTGGGAAGCAGGGCAATAACTGATGTAAAGCTTCAGATCATCTGCAAAGATTTTGTATTGGCACTTAAGTTCACTGACCACATAGTTAAGATAAAAAAGAATGCTGTGGCTATTTAGCCATTACTGGTCAGATAGCTTCCCAGGTTATTTGACCAGCACTGGCTAAATAGTCTCCCAGGCTATTTAGCTAGCAGTCCTGTGCACATATAGACTGTTTTTGTGAGCTTTGTATTATTTTTAAAAATGCTATAATCTTCGTTTATGTTAGCCCCTCTTCACATGAAAGGAAATAAAATATAATAAAACTATTCTGTTATACCCCTGCAATTTTAATAAACCCCCAATATCAATCACCCTTGACAATTGGTTAGGTTTAGTCGTGATATTTTTGTTGTTTTGTGTATATATATATATATATATATATATATATAATATTTAGGAGAAATCCAATGACAAGGAGGAATGTAAATGCCATGAAAAGTCTTCTTTAATGCGCAACGTTTCGAGCAATACGCTCATCATCAGGCTAGATAATAACAATATGAAATTAGAATCAATAAATAAATGTGAACAAGACAAAATAATTTCCATAAAACCTATTCAGTAAAAGCAAATTTTAAAAAGACTAAAAGAAGAGGGTTAAATTCAAAGTTATAAAAATTTACATATAAAATTAACCAGAAATTTAAAAAGCTATTTTTAAATTACATATAGTAATTTGAAATTAGTACACTGAATAATTAACACTAATACAATGGAATAATTAACACTACGACCTTTCAATGCTGGTTCCGAGGCACGAGTAATTTAAAACAAAACAAAACAGGAAACAAGCTATGGGTTGGGTGTTGGAGTTATAAGTTAGGGGAGGGGGGATTATAAAAATTGGGGAGGGGGTTTCTAAAAAATTTAGAGGGACAGCTGAGGAATCCACGTTTAGAGAAGGGGTCATGTTTTAATATAAGAGATTCCAAAATTCTAAGTGAGTTAGGACAAGAATTACAACCGAGAATTTTAAAATGATCTAAAGTGACATCATTTTACATTTTATACTGTGTTCCCGAATACTGGAGGCTTCCTTTTTATTTAAAATTTTACCTGTTCGGCAACTTATTCCCATATGCAATAAAATCTCGGTTGTAATTCTTGTCCTAACTCACTAGAATTTTGGAATCTCTCTATATTAAAACATTGACCCCTTCTCTAAACGTGGATTCCTCAGCTGTCCCTCTAATTTTTTATAACCCCCCTCCCCAACTCCCCTCCCCAATTTTTATAATCCCCCCTCCCCTAACTTATAACTCCAACCGCCCAACCCATAGCTTGTTTCCTGTTTTGTTTTGTTTTAAATTACTCGTGCCTCGGACCAGCATTGAAAGGTTCGTAGTGTTAATTATTCCATTGTATTAGTGTTAATTATTCCAGTGTACTAATTTCAAATTTACTATATGTAATTTAAAAATAGCTTTTTAAATTTCTGGTTAATTTTATATGTAAATTTTTATAACTTTGAATTTAACCCTCTTCTTTAGTCTTTTAAAATTTGCTTTTACTGATAGTTTTATGGAATTATTTTGTCTTGTTCACATTTATTTATTGATTCTAATTTCATATTGTTATTATCTAGCCTGATGATGAGCGTATTGCTCGAAACGTTGCGCATTAAAGAAGACTTTTCATGGCATTTACATTTCTCCTTGTCATTGGATTTCTCCTAAATATTAAATTGAAGCTCTGTAGAAACAACCCGCATGATTATATATATTCAAGGTATGGACAAGATGGCCTCAGGGCTTATCGCCATGTTTGGAAGACTTCACGAAAGTTTCTCAAGTCAAAACTGGACTGTTATTTTCTTGAAATGTGTCGGAAACGTTGCGCATTAAAGAAGACTTTTCATGGCATTTACATTTCTCCTTGTCATTGGATTTCTCCTAAATATTATATATATATATATATATATATGGAAAAACCACAACATGGTATCGTATGTGATACCTTTATTTCATAATTAAAATATAAATTATTAATTAATTGAATTAAATATCTATACAAAATTGGCTCGGGATTGGCGACATAGCCTAATGGGAATGAAATGATTGCCATACATACATAGAAACCGTATGTAGGCGTCGGTCTGTATAATCACGTGAACCAAATTTTCCATTTGCTACCCATGCAAAATACAAGAGAGAAAGAGTCAACAACCTTTGCCAATCAGCAATTTATACTGAAATATGAAGATATATTAAAGGAACGGCTCTCAGGGCTGTTTATGTTACAGCGAACGCTTTAAACAGGAAGATGTGTTTTAGTCTTCCCTCAAGTTCTGAGTGAATTCCTTATAATAAATTAATACATAAAATAAGGATAGGCCTATCCCCAGAAGTGTCTATATTGTGACAGCCCATATTTATTACAAGACGTTAACTCATTGCGTAACTCCATCGTGGCGGCCCTACACCGAAAAAGATCGTAATGCCTGCATCGAAGCAAACTAAGATCCATCAAAATTAAGGTGAGGCAATTTCATTTTCATTCTAATATTAGGCGTCTAAATCCCGACGCTAAAATTACCATAAACAATTAAATATAAAGAGTCCTTTAAAGACCTACATATTCATAACTCTCTAACGAAAAATATAGGCTTTTGTCATTCACTCTCCACTGAAATCTGCTGGACATTTCCAACGGATGAGGGTAACAGGCAATCAACCCATAGCTCTATATAGTTTTTCATATGGTGGCCCATGTGTGGGGAAGGGTTACTTGCTGTGAAAACCTTAACCTTGAATAAATAACAAAACAGAATTAAAACAAACAAAAAATAATAAAATTACGCCTTATCAAACATTTTGACATCTGAACAGAATTTATTCCATGTTTGGCTTTTTCACTACATATAATAATAATAAATTATGAGCCTACCTCACAAAGTAGACCCTACTCTTTACACTCAAGGCCTATTCTAACTAAAACACTAAATTTATAATTCAACCTGTGGTGTGGTTATAAAATTTATTTCAGCAATTTAACTTCAGTCATAGACTCATTAACATCACAAAAATTAAGTGCAGAACTGTAACATCACAAAATTAAGTGCAGAACTGTACATCACAAAAATTAAGTGCAGAACTGTAACATCACAAAATTTAAGTGCAGAACTGTAACATCACAAAAATTAAGTGCAGAACTGTAACTCACAAAAATTAAGTACAGAACTGTAACATCACAAAATTAAGTGCAGAACTGTAACATCACAAAAAATAAGTGCAGACTGCAACGTCACAAAAAATAAGTGCAGAACTGTAACGTCACAAAATTAAGTGCAGAAATGTAACGTCACAAAAATTAAGTGCAGAACTGTAACGTCACAAAATTAAGTGCAGAACGTAACATCACAAAAATTAAGTGCAGAACTGTAACATCACAAAAATTAAGTGCAGAACTGTAACATCACAAAAATAAGTGCAGAACTGTAACATCACAAAAATTAAGTGCAGAACTTAACCACAAAAATTAAGTGCAGAACTGTAACATCACAAAATTAAGTGCAGACTGTAACATCACAAAATAAGTGCAGAACTGTAACATCACAAAAATTAAGTGCAGAACTTTAACATCACAAATTAAAAATTATACATACAGTATATAAATATATACAAAACAAAGACTGTGTTAATGAAAACAGGGCTGGAGTATTGTAATATTTCCTATGGAAAATAAATTAAATTGCAACACCCTTTCATTTTGGAAAGAGTGAGGACTTTATAAAATGCTACACTTTTTATATTAAAAAGTGAAAAACAAAAATGGAATAACAAATAAAACGTAAATTAATTATAGGTAATCTAAGTTGGGTTTTGTGGCCTTCCCTTGGCCACAGCCCAAACTATTACAAGGGTCTTGTGGCCTACCTTGGCCACAACCCAAACTATAACAAGGGTCTTGTGGCCTCCCATGGCCACATACCAAATTATTACAAGGGTCTTGTGGCCCCCCATGGCCACAGACCAAACTATTACAAGGGTTTTGTGGCCTACCTTGGCCACAACCCAAACTATAACAAGGGTCTTGTGGCCTCCCATGGCCACAGACCAAACTATTACAAGGGTTTTGTGGCCTCCCCTTGGCCACAGCCCAAACTATTACAAGGGTCCTGTGGCCTCCCCTTGGCCACAGCCCAAACTATTACAAGGGTCTTGTGGCCTACCTTGGCCACAACCCAAACTATTATGAGGGTTTTGTGGCCTCCCCTTGGCCACAGCCCAAACTATTACAAGGGTTTTATGGCCTCCCCTTGGCCACAGCCCAAACTATTACAAGGGTTTTATGGCCTCCCCTTGGCCACAGCCCAAACTATTACAAGGGTTTTATGGCCTCCCATGGCAGAGACCAAACAACAAAAAACAGTACAGGATTCAAAGCCCCAAGCCCTCCAGATCTACCTGTGGAGGAGTAACATTTACTCCACTAAAACTACGGGTATTGACTAGTCTGAAGTGGTAGGTGGTTTGAATACAGTACAAACTCTTTAAACCAAACAACATAACATGGAAGTACAGTACATTTCAATTAACTCACCAACATAGAAGTCACTTTAATTAAAACATAAATCATTACAAAACAAAACATGACAAAACTCCAAAACAACATTAGTAAACCAGCATTTAAAAATTGGTGACATAAAATTTACACAGATAAATAATGAGCAAAGTTAATAACTTTACTTTAATTCCATAAATTTCCTATACCTAAGGGGAGTCGAACTGATTGAAATAACTTTAACTAAACTTGAGTAACCTTTCTCTTCCTAAATTCCTATTTCATTCTTTTCAATCCATTTCACATGGTTTAAAACACACAGTTTATCAAAAAATTTGATCTATAACACACAAATTTTTCTCCCCCCCCCCCCCCCCCCCCCCAGTATATGGAAAAACCACAACATGGTATCGTATGTGATACCTTTATTTCATAATTAAAATATAAATTATAAATTAATTGATAAATATCTATACAAAATTGGCTCGGGATTGGCGACATAGTCTAATGGGAATGAAATGATTGCCATACATACATAGAAACCGTATGTAGGCGTCGGTCTGTATAATCACGTGAACCAAATTTTCCATTTGCTAACCCATGCAAAATACAAGAGAGAAAGAGTCAACAACCTTTGCCAAATCAGCAATTTATACTGAAATATGAAGATATATTAAAGGAACGGCTCTCAGGGCTGTTTATGTTACAGTGAACGCTTTAAACAGGGAAGATGTGTTTTAGTCTTCCCTCAAGTTCTGAGTGAATTCCTTATAATAAAATTAATACATAAAATAAGGATAGGCCTATCCCCAGAAGTGTCTATATTGTGACAGCCCATATTTATTACAAGACGTTAACTCATTGCGTAACTCCATCGTGGTGGCTCTACACCGAAAAAGATCGTAACGCCCTGCATCGAAGCAAACTAAGATCCATCAAAATTAAGGTGAGGCAATTTCATTTTCATTCTAATATTAGGCGTCTAAAATCCCGACGCTAAAATTACCATAAACAATTAAATATAAAGAGGTCCTTTAAAGACCTACATATTCATAACTCTCTAACGAAAAAATATAGGGCTTTTGTCGTTCACTCCACTGAAATCTGCTGGACATTTCCAACGGATGAGGGTAACAGGCAATCAACCCATAGCTCTATATAGTTTTTCATATGGTGGCCCATGTGTGGGGAAGGGTTATTTGCTGTGAAAACCTTAACCTTGAATAAAATAACAAAACAGAATTAAAACAAACAAAAAAAAATAATAAAATTACGCCTTATCAAACATTTTGACATCTGAACAGAATTTATTCCATGTTTGGCTTTTTCACTACATATAAATAATAATAAATTACGAAGCCTACCTCACAAAGTAGACCCTACTCTTTACACTCAAGGCCTATTCTAACTAAAAACACTAAATTTATAATTCAACCTGTGGTGTAGGTTATAAAATTTATTTCAGCAATTTAACTTACTCATAAGACTCATTAACATCAAAAAAATTAAGTGCAGAACTGTAACCACAAAAATTAAGTGCAGAACTGTAACATCACAAAAATTAAGTGCAGAACTGTAACATCACAAAAATTAAGTGCAGAACTGTAACATCACAAAAATTAAGTGCAGAACTTTAACATCACAAAAATTAAGTGCAGAACTGTAACATCACAAAAATTAAGTGCAGAACTGTAACATCACAAAAATTAAGTGCAGAACTGTAATATCACAAAAATTAAGTGCAGAACTGTAACATCACAAAAATTAAGTGCAGAACTGTAACATCACAAAAATTAAGTGCAGAACTGTAACATCACAAAAATGAAGTGCAGAACTGTAACATCACAAAAATGAAGTGCAGAACTGTAACATCACAAAAATGAAGTGCAGAACTGTAACATCACAAAAATGAAGTGCAGAACTGTAACATCACAAAAATGAAGTGCAGAACTGTAACATCACAAAAATGAAGTGCAGAACTGTAACATCACAAAAATGAAGTGCAGAACTGTAACATCACAAAAATGAAGTGCAGAACTGTAACATCACAAAAATGAAGTGCAGAACTGTAACATCACAAAAATGAAGTGCAGAACTGTAACATCACAAAAATTAAGTGCAGAACTGTAACATCACAAAAATTAAGTGCAGAACTTTAACATCACAAAATTAAAATTATACATACACTATATAAATATATACAAAACAAAGACTGTGTTAATGAAAACAGGGCTGGAGTATTGTAATATTTCCTATGGAAAATAAATTAAATTGCAACACCCTTTCATTTTGGAAAGAGTGAGGACTTTATAAAATGCCACACTTTTTATATTAAAAAGTGAGGAAAAACAAAAATGGAATAACAAATAAAACGTAAATTAATTATAGGTAATCTAAGATGGGTTTTGTGGCCTTCCCTTGGGCACAGCCCAAACTATTACAAGGGTCTTGTGGCCTACCTTGGCCACAACCCAAACTATAACAAGGGTCTTGTGGCCTCCCATGGCCACATACCAAATTATTACAAGGGTCTTGTGGCCCCCCATGGCCACAGACCAAACTATTACAAGGGTCTTGTGGCCTACCTTGGCCACAACCCAAACTATAACAAGGGTCTTGTGGCCTCCCATGGCCACAGACCAAACTATTACAAGGGTTTTGTGGCCTCCCCTTGGCCACAGCCCAAACTATTACAAGGGTCCTGTGGCCTCCTCTTGGCCACAGCCCAAACTATTACAAGGGTCTTGTGGCCTCCCTTGGCCACAGACCAAACTATTACAAGGGTCTTGTGGTCTCCCCTTGGCCACAACCCAAACTATTACGAGGGTCTTGTGGCCTCCCCTTGGCTACAGCCCAAACTATTACGAGGGTTTTGTGGCCTCCCCTTGGCCACAGCCCAAACTATTACAAGGGTTTTATGGCCTCCCCTTGGCCACAGCCCAAACTATTACAAGGGTTTTATGGCCTCCCATGGCCAGAGACCAAACAACACAAAAACAGTACAGGATTCAAAGCCCCAAGCCCTCCAGATCTACCTGTGGAGGAGTAACATTTACTCCACTAAAACTACAGGTATTGACTAGTCTGAAGTGGTAGGAGGTTTGAATACAGTACAAACTCTTTAAACCAAACAACATAACATGGAAGTACAGTACATTTCAATTAACTCACCAACATAGAAGTCACTTTAATTAAAACATAAATCATTAACAAAACATGACAAAACTCCAAAACAACATTAGTAAACCAGCATTTAAAAATTGGTGACATAAAATTTACACAGATAAATAATGAGCAAAGTTAATAACTTTACTTTAATTCCATAAATTTCCTATACCTAAGGGGAGTCGAACTGATTGAAATAACTTTAACTAAACTTGAGTAACTTTTCTCTTCCTAAATTCCTATTTCATTCTTTTCAACCCATTTCACATGGTTTAAAACATACAGTTTATCAAAAAATTTGATCTATAACATACAAATTCCCCCCCCCACCCCAGTATATGGAAAAACCACAACATGGTATTGTATGTGATACCTTTATTTCATAATTAAAATATAAATTAATAATTAATTGACAAATATCTATACAAAATTGGCTCGGGATTGGTGACATAGCCTAATGGGAATGAAATGATTGCCATACATACATAGAAACCGTATGTAGGCGTCGGTCTGTATAATCACGTGAACCAAATTTTCCATTTGCTAACCCATGCAAAATACAAGAGAGAGAGTCAACAACCTTTGCCAAATCAGCAATTTATACTGAAATATGAAGATATATTAAAGGAACGGCTCTCAAGGCTGTTTATGTTACAGCGAATGCTTTAAACAGGGAAGATGTGTTTTAGTCTTCCCTCAAGTTCTGAGTGAATTCCTTATAATAAAATTAATACATAAAATAAGGATAGGCCTATCCCCAGAAGTGTCTATATTGTGACAGCCCATATTTATTACAAGACGTTAACTCATTGCGTAACTCCATCATGGCGGCCCTACACCGAAAAAGATCGTAACCCCTGCATCGAAGCAAACTAAGATCCATCAAAATTAAGGTGAGGCAATTTCATTTTCATTCTAATATTAGGCATCTAAAATCCCGACGCTAAAATTACCATAAACAATTAAATATAAAGAGGTCCTTTAAAGACCTACATATTCATAACTCTCTAACGAAAAAATATAGGGCTTTTGTCGTTCACTCTCCACTGAAATCTGCTGGACATTTCCAACGGATGAGGGTAACAGGCAATCAACCCATAGCTCTATATAGTTTTTCATAATATATATATTGACAATTGGTTAGGTTTAGTCATGATATTTTTGTTGTTTTGTGTGTATATATATATATATTTTTTTTTTAGTTCAGGAAGAACCGATTCGCCTCTATTTAAAGGGCATATCTCAGCGGAAAAACAAAGAAAAAGTGAGAGGAAAGACAGAGGAAAAAGAAAGGGTGGAGGGGACAGTCGAAGTGGAAAAAGACCAAGGATGACAAGGACTGCAGGGTCGAGCCCCATCATCCTTGGGTGCTAGGGCCGGGAGGGCGCACATGAAACCTCCAGGAACAAGCACGTACAAACGAGCACAAATATATATATATATATATATATATATATATATATATATATATATATATATTGACAATTGGTTAGGTTGTAATATTCTCATTAGTTTTAATGAAAATATCACAACTAAACCTAACCAATTGTCAAGGGCGATTGATATTGGGGGGTTATTAAAATTGTGGGGGTATAATGGAAAAGTTTTATTATATTTTATTTCCTTCATGTGAAGAGGGGCTAACCTAAATGTAGATAAAGATTATAGCAAATTTTTAAAAAACAATACAAAGCCTACAGGGGCAGCTTACATGAATATGAGAAGTAGGGCTCATTATAAAGCAGCCAAAAGATGACATAAACAGGAACAAATTTACATTTTCTGAATTTGACCATGGACTACATATCAGCACAGCATAAGAAATAATCTAACCACAGTTTCTATACTTATGCCATTTTTATCTAGATAGGAAGCAACATCACTGCAAGTAAATAAAAGTTGGTCAGAGACTGTATCTTGTAACTAAAGTTTTCATTATTTCTGCCAAAATGCATGATTGTGCTTTTTTGAACATTAAATTCCATCTGCCATTTACTAGCCCAAGCAACTAATCTATCAAGATCTTTTTGCAGTTTACAAGAATTTTCTATATTTGCAACTGGGGCAACTATCAGGTCATTCCATAAGTAATGTCATTTTTTTAGATCGGAATTTGAAGGACAAAAAAAAACTTGACTGAAACTTCTTAATCTAGTATATATTTTTCATCAGAATCAATGACACTCTGCCAATGTCCTACAAGCTTTTCAATGCCATGTTTATAAAATTCAGGTGGTTTTGAGGCAAAAAACGTCATCTAAAGAAGTATACTGTTTCTCAAGATAGTTTTGCAGACTCCTGAAGAGATGATAATCTGAAGGTGCAAGGTCTGGAGAATATGGAGGATGAAGTTTTTCCTACCCAAGCTCCTCAATTTTTGCAGAAGTGATCCGAGCGGTATGAGGATGTGTGTTGTCATGGTGGAACACGATTCCTTTCCAATTAACCAAAGGCCTCTTTTCTTTTAGTGCAATGTTCAATCGATCCAGTTGTTGACAGTAGGCTTGAGCAGTGATTGTTTGGTTGTGTGGTAAGGTTTCAAAGTGTATTACACCACCTTTATCCCACTAAACACTAAGCGACACCTTCTGAGAGTGAAGATTTGGATTTGGCTGTGGTGTCACTGGTTCTCTGGCACAAACCCACTGTTGATGGCACTTAACATTCTGGTACAGTATCCACTTTTCATCACCAGTCACTAAACGGTGCAAAAATGGATCTTGGAGTTCACGGGCATGAAGAGCTGTGCTAATATTTACCCGCACCCTCAGATTGTTGACTGGCAATTCATGTGGCACCCATTTTCCTAACTTAGGCACTTTCCCGAGTTGTTGCAAATGTCGATGGATGGTGGACGGGTATGAATTGAGTTTCTGGGCCAATTCTTCAACAGTTGTTGAACAGTCTTCTTCAAGTGCGGCTAACAGCAGGTCATCATCAAACTCAGCAGGGTGTCCAGTAGTGATGTGAGTCGTTTTTTATTGTGTCGTTTTTTTGTTTTTTTTGTCGTTTTTTTTTGTTTAAAACGAAGATAGTCTGTTTTTTTTGTTTTTTATTGTTTTTTATTGTTTTAAACTTATTCCATATTTTTCTTCCTTTAATCTAATAAGTATATTAGTATTACCTATAATTTACTATACTACCATGCTTATACGGTTATACCTAGTATATATAGTCATCTTTTAGAAAAACTGAATCACGCAAAACGTATATAATAGAAAGGAAAAACAAACCCTCATTTTTTATATGTATATATATATATATTTTTTAACTAGAACATAAAACATTCTTCCTCGTTTCAAACAATATACATAATTGTGATTGGCAAGAGTACCAGTATATATATTCCAGATAGAAAAGGAAAATATTCACCTTTTTTTGAACCTTTTTGTTAACCTAATGTTGTTTAACCTTCATTTCCATGGAAGAATCATCACTAGATTGGGTAGAGCATATATGCTAGTTTCAATATCACAGGTACTGGTATAATATAAATAATAAAAAATACATAATACTGGTATAAAACAATATATATAATTGTGATTGGCAAGAATACCAGTGTGTGTATATATATATATTCCAAATAGAAAAATAAAAAAAAATAAAAATATTCATCTCTTTCTTTAACCTTTGTGTTAACCTAATGCTGTTTAACTTTCATTATCTGATTCTATTTCCATTGAAGAATCATTATCACTAGATTGATTAGAGCATATAGTTTCAATATCACAGGTACTGGTACTTATTGCAGATTTGGATGTTGACGAAGCCAATGTAGCACCATGTTTTACTTCACTTTCTTGGAATTTTGCATTTTGGGATATAAATACTAGCTTTGCTGCTCTGTCTGTGCTTAATCAGTTTCTTTTGGCTGTATGGATATTACTGTATGTGCTAAATGATCTCGGAGGTAATGAAAGGGCGAAATAGAGGTGTATGAGTTTGTGTAGGTATATACAGGGCGTCCCAAAAAAATGTATACACACTTTAACAGCTGATAGCTCAATTGATGTTTCTTTCTTTCCAAGTTAAACCCATTAGAATTAATAATGGCAGTTAGACTAAGCTTTGAACAAAGGAAATTCATTCTAAAATGCTACTGGAAGTGTGAAAAAGCAGTTGAAGTGCAAAGACAGTTTAGGAGGGAGTTTCAAACAGATCCACCAACGCGACTTACCATCACTCGAATTAGAGATAAGTTTGAAGCCGATGGAACTGTTCAGAATGTCCACAAGAAGCGTTCCGGAAGACCACGGACATCGACAAGCCCCACAAAGCAAGAAAGAGTACTGGAAACGTATCACCAAAGTCCAAGAAAATCTGTGCGGCAAGCGAGTCGTGAGGTAGGAATTTCAGAATCGTCTGTCCAACGCATTTTGAAGCGCTGTCAATGGAAAAGTTACATTCCAAGATTAGTCCATGCTATTAATGAAGATGATGATCCGGACCGAAGAGTGGAGTATTGCGAGTGGTACTTGGCACGATGTGGATGTGGATTGGACGAAGGGGTTTCGTAGAATACCCTCCGCGTTCACCAGACCTCACACCACGACTTTTTTTTATGGGGATACTTAAAAGACAAAGTCTACGCTATAAAACCTGCAACAATCGCTGAATTGAGAGCAGCCATTGAACGAGAATGCACACAAATACCAAACGAAATGTTTCGTGATGTTTGCGATTCCATTGCTTCGCGTTATCAGCAGTGCCTGGACCAGAACGGACGTCAGTTTGAAACAGGCGTTGACAAAACAATTAAATAATGTCTGTAGATTCTATTACATTTTGAAAATGAAATGTATTTTAATAAACACTGCCTTTATAAGTATTTAAAGTGTGTACATTTTTTTGGGACGCCCTGTATGTGAGTATGCGTGCGTATGTATCTGGAATTCTGGATGTATGCATGTGTATGGGGTATATAATAGATATAAATATGTGTATATAAGTATTTATGTATATATTGGTATATATGTATATGGGTGTATGTGTATGTATATATATGGATGGTCTCGGGGGAAAATATGTCATCGCGGGTCTAAAGGATAGTTAAGTGGGAGATTCAAAATCCGAGGCATGGATGGGAGAATCCTGGAAAGGTTGGACAATGGGCAGTCAGCTCCCAGCCAGTGTTCTCGCAAGTTTAACGGATCTCAAGATACAAGACTTTCAGTGCAAGAAAGAGACCAGTTTTTTCTGTAAATAGGCTGAAAAGGACATTCTATACTGGTACCATATGGCCTATTTTATTATTTATTTATCTATTTTTATAATTATATCATTGCAAAAGTATACCTTATAATTAAATTGGCAATATCTATATTAATTATTAAAAAAAAACAAAAAAATGAAAAAAAAAAAAAAAAACAAACATGGACATAAAAAAAACGGTTTTTTTACATCACTAGTGTCCAGAGCATGCTGCATCTGTCAAACAGCAGTCACCATTCCTAAACTTTTGAAACCATCTTTGACATTTCCTCACATGCAGAATATTATTGCCATAAACTTCCTGAATGTTTTGCGTTGCTTCAGTAGCACACTTCCCTTTTTTGAACTTGTAAAGCATATGCCTGATATACTCTTCTGATACTGCCATGTTTATGAGGGTTCACATAAAGCAAAACACACGTCTTCACCTGTCAAGGTCTGTAAAGTATGTAGCGAAACACGATAGATCTCCTCTTAGATATAACTTTCGGAAAATTTATGCTTAAACTGAGTAGGACTAGTTTAAACTTAATTTATTGTAAAAAATGACATTACTTGTGGGATGACCTGATACTTTTGTATCATCTGCAAATTTAGAACCTTTACTACCTACTCCCCTCTCTAAATCATTTAGATATAAAATAATGGGTAATGGACCTAAAACTGATAGTAAATCTTAATTTTAAGGCCACACCACAACCATGTATCCTTCATTAATAACACTTATGTCAATCAGTAGAGCAGAAAGAACCTAATCTAATAACCTAGAGCAGAAAAAACCTAACCTAATAACCTAGAGCAGAAAAAGAAACCTAACCTAATAACCTAGAGCAGAAAAAGAAACCTAACCTAATAACCTAGAGCAGAAAAAGAAACCTAACCTAATAACCTAGAGCAGAAAAAGAAACCTAACCTAATAACCTAGAGCAGAAAAAGAAACCTAACCTAATAACCTAGAGCAGAAAAAGAAACCTAACCTAATAACCTAGAGCAGAAAAAAAACCTAACCTAATAACCTAGAGCAGAAAAAAAAACCTAACCTAATAACCTAGAGCAGAAAAAAACCCTAACCTAATAACCTAGAGCAGAAAAAACCTAACCTAATAACCTAGAGCAGAAAAAAAACCTAACCTAATAACCTAGAGCAGAAAAAAAACCTAACCTAATAACCTAGAGCAGAAAAAAAAACAACCTAATAACCTAGAGCAGAAAAAAACCTAACCTAATAACCTAGAGCAGAAAAAAACCTAACCTAATAACCTAGAGCAGAAAAAAAACCTAATAACCTAGAGCAGAAAAAAACCTAATAACCTAGAGCAGAAAAAAAACCTAACCTAATAACCTAGAGCAGAAAAAAAATCTAACCTAATAACCTAGAGCAGAAAAAAAACCTAACCTAATAACCTAGAGCAGAAAAAAAACCTAACCTAATAACCTAGAGCAGAAAAAAACCCTAACCTAATAACCTAGAGCAGGGAAAAAAACCTAACTATTAACCTAGAGCAGGAAAAAAACCCTAACCTAATAACCTAGAGCAGAAAAAAAACCCTAACCTAATAACCTAGAGCAGAAAAAAAAACAACCTAATAACCTAGAGCAGAAAAAAAAACAACCTAGAGCAGAAAAAAAACCTAACCTAATAACCGAGAGCAGAAAAAAACCCTAACCTAATAACCTAGAGCAGAAAAAAACCTAACCTAATAACCTAGAGCAGAAAAAAAACCTAACCTAATAACCTAGAGCAGGAAAAAAAACCTAACTATTAACCTAGAGCAGGAAAAAAACAACCTAATAACCTAGAGCAGAAAAAAAACCCTAACCTAATAACCTAGAGCAGAAAGAAAACCCTAACCTAATAACCTAGAGCAGAAAAAAAAACCTAACCTAATAACCTAGAGCAGAAAAAAAAACATAACCTAGAGCAGAAAAAAAACCTAACCTAATAACCGAGAGCAGAAAAAAACCCTAACCTAATAACCTAGAGCAGAAAAAAAACCTAACCTAATAACCTAGAGCAGAAAAAAAACCTAACCTAATAACCTAGAGCAGAAAAAAACCTAACCTAATAACCTAGAGCAGAAAAAAAAACCTAACCTAATAACCTAGAGCAGAAAAAAAACCTAACCTAATAACCTGGAGCAGAAAAAAGACCTAACCTAATAACCTAGAGCAGAAAAAAACCTAACCTAATAACCTAGAGCAGAAAAAAAACAACCTAATAACCTAGAGCAGAAAAAAAACCTAACCTAATAACCTAGAGCAGAAAAAAAAACCTAACCTAATAACCTAGAGCAGAAAAAAAACCTAACCAAATAACCTAGAGCAGAAAAAAAACCCTAACCTAATAACCTAGAGCAGAAAAAAAACCCTAACCTAATAACCTAGAGCAGAAAAAAAACCTAACCTAATAACCTAGAGCAGAAAAAAAACCTAACCTAATAACCTAGAGCAGAAAAAAAACCTAACCTAATAACCTAGAGCAGAAAAAAAACCCTAACCTAATAACCTAGAGCAGAAAAAAACCCTAACCTAATAACCTAGAGCAGAAAAAAAAACCTAACCTAATAACCTAGAGCAGAAAAAAAAACCTAACCTAATAACCTAGAGCAGAAAAAAAAACCTAACCTAGAGCAGAAAAAAAACCCTAACCTAATAACCTAGAGCAGAAAAAAAACCTAACCTAATAACCTAGAGCAGGAAAAACCTAACCTAATCTAAACTAAAATTTTTATTTTTTTATATTGAGAAGTTTACATAGCTGTATATATAGTTTTTTCTGCTCTATCGATTGATACATGTTATTAATGTAGGATATGTAGTTGCTGTGCAGCCTTAAAAGTAAGATTTACTAAACTGATCCCTGTGGTACCTCACTTTTCACTTTCTGCCACCCAAATTCATGGCCATTTAGAATTTCTCTCTATTCTGTCTTTTAACCATTTTTCTACCTAATTTAAAATTGACCCTAATATACGGTACCATGAGCTCTTAATTTATATAGAAGTCTCCTATCTGGAACCTTGTCAAATGCTTTACTAAAATCCAAATAAATAACATCTACATCATTTCCATTATCTACCTGATCAGTTACAAATTCTAAAAAATCAGAGAGATTAGACAAACAACCTTCCTGATCTAAATCCATGTTGTGAACTTGAAATAAGATTAAAGTTTGCCAAATGATCTTGAATATTATTCTTTATAATTCTTTCTAGTATCTTTCCTACCAATGATGTCAAGCTAATGGGTGTATAATTTCCTACCTCCTTCTTACTACCCTTTTTGTAAATGGGTACCATACTACATTAGCTTTTTTCTATTCATCTGGTACTTCTGCATAAGTAATTGACTTAGCAAACAAAATAGTTGGTGCCTCAGATAAACTTTCTTCCCCTTCTCTGAAAATCCTAGCAAATATATTATCAGGTCCAGCAGCCTTATTTGACTTCAATGTATGAATCACTTGCCTAACATCATCGTTCCTTATATGAATATGATCAAGAATGTCTGAATAATCCTATCATGCTTTTTATTATTATATTTATAAAAACTAAAGAATTTCTTTGGATCTTTATTGCTATTTCTAGCTAGATTTATTTTGCTATGCCTTTTACACTTCCTAATCAAACTATTTAGCTTATTTCCTAACTGCCTATAATTATCCAAGTCCAAAATACTATCACTACCTTTAAATTTCCTGAATGTCCTTTTTTATTTTTAATCATTTTTAGCTATTTCCCTATTCCACCACAAAGGTTTCCTAACCTTGTTATTCCTAACACTTCTGAAAGTAATACACCTACATTGTACATCCTCTAAAATTTCTTTAAATCTAGACTACATTTTAATAGCATTTTTATTGACAAATTCATTATCCCACTTTACTGAGCCTAACTACTCCCTAAATCTACTATAGTCACCCTTTGAGAAGCAAGGGACTAGATGGTCATTGTTGACCAGATCCCTATTTAATTCTATCTTAAAACGTATGATCCAGTGGTTACTATTTCCTAATGACTCTTCTCCTGCAAGTTCCCTAATAAGTTCATGATCATTGGAAAGAACCATATCTAAGATTGCTTCATTCCTAGTTGGTTTGTCTACAAATTGTGTTAGGAAACAGTCATTATAGCAGTCAATAAAGAAGTTACCTTTCCTATTATTTCCCTCTAAAAGGCTCTAGTCTATATGAGGCAGGTTGAAATCCCCCATAATTAATGTTCTAGCACTACAACCTTTATTTATTTCTTGAACCTTACTGTCATCAACTTCCCGTGTTTGGTTTGGAGGTCTGTAAAATGCACTAGATCCAAATATACTCTGGTTGCCTAGATAACACAGGATTATTAGTTACATGCATAGGGTACAATTAATCAAAAATAATAAAATAACAGACAATTAATCAACAAACCTTAACTGGAATCATGACTTCATAATTAATCACTGGAAAGCATAAATTATTCACACAAAATAATACACACAAATAATAAACATAAACATTGACAATTATGGCAAACATATCCCACATAATTTAATCAACCTATAAGCAGTGTCAAACAGGCATGGAGCAAAACCCAAAACTCTGGAATAATGTCACTGGTGTCCTATACTAATAATAGGTTCTGTAGCTAGTTACATGAATGGATCACAGAAGAACCAGATGTGGTTAAAGGCAGGGTTGTGGAGTCGGAGTTGTGGAGTCGCACGTTTCAGGGCGGAGTCGGAGTCGGTAAAAAACTTCCGACTCCGACTCCAATTTCTGTCCTGTGTCACCCTTAATTTCTAAATCCTAAATACTAACATTTAGGTTATTTAGTTTTTTTGGTCAATAAACCTTATTCATTGATAGCCCCTAGATTAAGTTTTTTTAATATTTTTTTTTTACATTTTCCGAATATACAATTAATATTTATTTAAATATAAAATATAAAATATAAAATTTCACACTTAGTGTGGTGGTGATGAAATGTCTTATTATTATGATAATTATAGAGTGAAACACTAGAGGAGTCGGAGTCGTATATTTAAAATGTGAGCAGTCGGAGTCAGATTTTTAGATTTTTTACAATGTGTGGAGTCGGAGTCGGAGTCGAATTTTTGACAATGTGTGGAGTCGGAGTCGGAAAATTTTGGACCGACTCCACAACCCTGGTTAAAGGAAACCCAGGGCTCAAGTACACACTACAAACTGGGCAATAACTATAAAGGTCTGGTGTCTAATTCTAACCTGGCTAAACTTATTACACCTATCTATATTCACACACACATACATTTTTTTTTATAATAATAATGATAGTGAAATACAAATGACACCACCACAATATCTATCTAGTAACAAGAATTATGAAAAAGTCTTTCTTCCTATCACACATTGGCAAAGAATTACAGTCAGAACACTTAACACCATACCTTTAAAGGCTTTCCAAAAACTTCCTTGGCTTCCAAAGGGACAATGTCTATATTAAGTTTATAAACAGTAATAATAGCTTATCAGCCATATACTCTGGTTTCATAACCTTTTAATAGGCTTTCCAACAGTAATTCTGGTATCTTCCAAGTTCCAGGATCAAACATTGTCCAGAGCAGTTACAGTCGGTACTTTTATAAATAATAGGCCTACTAACTAGACTTCTGTGGGGACAGAAAAAACTTGAGAAGAACCAGATAGGACTTGAAAATTGTGGGGGTTTTGTGAAAACTTCACAATCCCCGCAACATCTTGCATTCAGCCTAGTATTTCTTGTATTAAACTCAGTTTCTGAGTCCTTAACCAACCTGATGTAGGTTGAGTGAGACGAGTCATCACAATTCTTACAAGCTACAGCCTTATCCCCTTAACTCACCTGGTTGGCTCCTCTGACATAGGTTGGTACTACCAGAGTGAACACTCAATGGAGGAACAGAGTGAGCCTACATCTGCAGGTACGCCAGTCAACAATATTAGACAAAGTGAGAGAATAAAAAGTACAGGAAGGACTGGAAAGTGTACCCTAAGCAGAATTTAGGAAAAGAGCAGTGACAAGATCACGAGTACCAACACTCATACAAATTCAAAAGTTTGGAGCCAAGAGCCCTCTGGAGTCCCCTTTTAAACTCACTTAAGGTAGGTGACATCACCACACTCTCAGGCAAAGAATTCCACAGCTCCATACACCTAATACCAAAGAAACGCCTCCTGCACTCAATGGAAGAAAATCTGTGCACAAGTTTTAAACCATGGCCCTGAGTACCCACTTGCAGAGCAAGAACAAGGAGGGCATCTAAAAGAATCTGACTGGTGACATGAAAAAGCTTCCAACACTTTATCATGTCAGCTCTCAACAGTCTCCCCCTTACTGAGAATATGCCCATTCTACTAAGCCGAGTGACATAGTCAAGGTCTTCCATACCATCTATGCACTTTGTCCACCTATGCTGTACTGCTTCGAGAATTTGCAAGTCACCAGTATACCCTGTGAACCACACACAAGCTGAGAACTCCAGAAGATGCCTCACATGAGTCATATATATATATATAGGGTCATCATGAACTCGGGAGACCTACATACATTTGATCTCAACAGATTAGAGGCAGGCCCACCCGCCTTGTTCACTATGCCCTGCACATGATGGTGGAAGCGCAAGGTAGTATCCACCATGACTCCCAAATCAGCATGTGAGTCAGCAAATCAAATCAGGGTATCACCAAGGTAATACTGAGAATAAGGACCCAACTCGCTCCAATTCCTGCTGGAATCAAAGAACCACACATTTACTTGAATTCATAGACAGTCCCCAGGATTGAGCAGTCTGAGACAGGGTATTAATATCCCTTTGACAAGTCGTTATATCCCTCAGCATCCCTGCTAGAATCTTCAGATCATCTGCAAAAATCTTAAATTGAGAGGATATATTAGAAGGTACACAATTTACATAAATAAGAAAGAGTAAAGGACCCAGAATGGATCCCTGTGGGACTCCACTCAAGACATCTCTGAAGCGACTTCTGACTCCAGAAACAGACACATTGATCTGTGGATCAAGAAGTTGTGAATCCACTCCAGCAACACCCCTAATACCCAACTGTCTGAGCTTATCCATTAGTACAGAATGGCAGATAACATCAAATGCCTTTGAGAAGTCAAACAATATAAGATCCACCACATACTGAGACTCCAACCATGCAGTTAGAATAGAATAGTTACATTGTTATAAGTCAACAAGAGCTGGTCCTCCACCGACCTCCCAGAATGAAATCCATACTGGTGATCTGAAAGTAAATTGTTAATTTTGAGGTAATATAGGTGATTCACTATGATATGCTTCAGAGACTTGCAACAGACCAGTGTCAGGCTGATGGGGCGGTAGTTCAGTGGATCATATCTTGAGCCCTTCTTGAATATTGGAACCACTGCTGCCTCAGTCCAGAGGTCTGGCAAGGTTGAGGTATCGAGGCTCTTCCTAAAAATTAGGTACAAAGGGTAAGAGAAAGTTTGAGCACAAGACTTCAACAATTGAGGGTGAAGGCCATTGAGCCCCATGCTTGAATTTCCATCCAGATTAGTCAAAACAGAGTGCACAGTCCAGACTGAAAACTTGACATTGACCAAATTACCATTGAAAATTTGATGAGGGGCTGGATTTGGAGGATCATTATTATTATAAACACCAATGAAGGCTTCAGCAAAAGACTCTGCCATGGCCAAAGGGTCACCTGTAGTTACACCAGAATCCAATCTCAAAGGACCAATACCTGGTTGTCCAACTTTTTTACTCCTAATATATGAGTGTAGTAGTTTAGGGTCCGTTTTAAATCTAGCTAACAAAGCACCCTCGAATTCCTGCTGAGCTGTCAAAAAGAAATTCCTGTAAACAAAATTTATATTGTTAAAGTCTGCCAGAGCTGACACTGCCTCAAGGGACTGTATATCATATAGGACATGAAGTTCCTTGTAGTTTTGCCAGGCCCAATGGTGGTCTACTCAGTCTGGCATGAGACAGTGGCGTACTAAGGGGGGTGTGAGGGGGGGCAGTCTGCCCTGGGTGACAGCCAGGAGGGGGGTGCCATCGGGAGAGTTGAAATACCAGTACAAGTTTTCAAACCAAATGAAAAATTCGCCAAAGTAAGAAAAAAAAATTAAAAATGTTCAAACTATTACAACAGCTTAATGTTAATTTCCACTATAAAATAAATTTTTATTTTTATTGGCAATACAAAATTTACAAATGAAAAATTAAATATTTGATAAAAATTACATCGAAAGGTGAACATTTGTTGACGTTTTAGTCATCAGTTTGTTGAGCATAGCCAGCTGGCTGCAACTGACATTTCATGTCTTGTTCACTTGACACTGTGACTCCACATACATGAGGTATGTTTCATTAAATAATTATGATAAAGCATAAAGTGCTGGTGTTTATAACAATATCATGGTACT
The DNA here is from genome assembly GCA_023014485.1 of Bathynomus jamesi. Taxonomy (NCBI): domain Eukaryota; kingdom Metazoa; phylum Arthropoda; class Malacostraca; order Isopoda; family Cirolanidae; genus Bathynomus; species Bathynomus jamesi. The sequence continues at coordinate 651,323 of JAJOZX010001171.1, read as the reverse complement.
TATACCAGTGTCCAGTAATTTTTGACAATGTGGTATCATAGTGATGTTTAAGTGTTTATAAATGCATCATCATGATGTTATAATATCTGGTAAATGCATCGTTGTGATGTTATAATACCTGGTAAATGCATTGTTGTGATGTTATAATAAATGCATCATCGTTGTTTGAAGCTTTTCTGTTGTAATAAATTTTTTTTACTGTGTTTACTGGATATACTGTTAATTTTCATTTTGTCAGTGGTCTAGTTATTTGTGAGTAATGCTCATAGTTTTCTGCTTTTTTAGGAGTCACGTTTGCACCCCCCCACCCCCCAAATAATAATAATAATCACAGACAATTTGTTCAGTTAATGTATTTCAAGTCATAATAGTTGATGCTTGTTATGCATGTTCATGCTTTATACCCTTTGATTTTAAAATTTTGCAGAAAACATCCACTATGAAGTGAAATTGACCCAGTGGATTCCAATAAAGAAAAATGAAGAAGGCAAGAGAAGAGGTGGCTCAGGCAATGTCCGGATCAATTTTGAATTATGTGATGGCCTTCAACATCAAGTGCAATAGGAGAAAGTCCTGAAGATATTTAGCCTGGTGAATCTGAAGGACAAATACAAGAAGCATCTTCACAAGAGAATTGGAATCCAACAAAGTTGGAATCAGTCTTGAAAAGTGCATTGTGAAGCTCCAAGCTCTAAAACTGTTTCTTGAAGATCAGTGCAATGAAATTGTGGAGAGGGCCATTCATTATGCAACTGCAAAGTGTGAGGAAATGGGCATTTCTATGGAGAGAAGAGGGAGAGTAAAACTCTGAAAAAGGATGCCAGGAGAGATGGCAAAGGATGCTGGTCTCACATTGCTAGAGGAAGTAAAAAGGGCTATGTTTGAATGTCTTGATCACTTTCATCAAGAATTAGAGATTCGTTCTAAGGCAATGGATCAAATTCTGTCAATCTTTGCTGTTATTCAGCCAAACACTTTGGTCTTTGCAATAGAAGAAGAACTTTGGAAGTATATTCCAAATTTGACTCAGATTTTCGGTGAATTCTCTAATGAAGATATCAGTGTGGAATTTGGACAACTTCGGAGGCATTTGGAAGCTGCCAAAATCAGCATTGAAGAGGCAAAGAAATGGACAGCATTGCAGTTTCTGGAGTTTATTGTGAAATGGGATTTTTGTGAATCTTTGCCAAGCTTGTCACTGTGTTTGAGATTCTTTTTGACTGTCTGTGTGTCTATTGCTTCATGTGAAAGAAGTTTTTCCAAATTGAAATTGATACAAAATTTCTTTCGCTTGACTATGAGTCAGACAAGATTGACAAATCTAGCTTTACTTTCAATTGAACATGAATATGCAAAGAAGGTGAATTTTGATGAGGTCATTGATCAATTTGCAGAAATTAAGGCTTGAAAGCAGAGACTGTGAATCCTCTCTATTCACCTTTGAAGAATAGGCTGAGTGTTGAGACTGGATTTCCTGTGTTTTTTGTATAAAATAAAATGCAGTATTACCTGTTCATTGAATTTTTGATATCCTGCATTTTTCTTATTTCTAATTTGCTTATGACAGTACTGTAGGTACTGTTTAAAAATCTACTTGCAAACATATATTTTTCTGTGTTTAAATTTTAAAATTATTTATGGGGGGTGCCAAAGGAGGATCCGCCCCAGGTGCCAAATACTTTAAGTACGCCCCTGGCATGAGATAGTTTTTTCTGAAATATGGGGATAAATTGATCAGTTAGTCGATATAGAATATCAAGAAATCTGGAGAACATCCCCTGCATGCCAAGGTACTGAAACTCAAAATCCCAATCAATCACTGAAAGATGTAAAATTCTAAGGTAATTTCCACAGTGCCAAGCATATTTGCAGGGTTGAGAAGTGCCATCTTGGGTTGTAAACTGAAATATATATTCAAACATTACAGGTGAATGGCCACAATGGGGGAAGCACAGAAACCAAACCTACACAGTCATCTTCCGTGGTCAGAACAAGATCTAAGGTGTTCCCAGACACAGTGAATGTTGGATCAACAACCCACTGTGTCAACCCCAATATATCAAAACAATCAATAAAAAGCATATCATTTGCAGTGCTGTGGCCTCTTTCAAGAGAAGACCAGTTTATAGGCCTAGAAGGCAAGTTGAAGTCACCCAGATTTATGACTTCCTTGCCAATACAAAAACCATGCAAGAAATTTACCAGTAATAATTATCTTCTGGAAAGTTAGAAGGTGGGCGACAAACAATGAATACATAGAGTTGAAAATCAATCAAATAGATCACACGAACATTTTTGCATGCAGTTTCAATGGAAATAAACTTAATACTATTTTTAACATAAAAACAAATACCATGTTTTGGCAATCTGCTACCAGTATCAGTCCTGACAATCTTGTAACCAAAAACAGACACAAAAGAGTTGGGAACAGAAGGCAAAAGCCAAGTCTCAGTTATAGCTAGCATATGCAACCTGTTTGAAAAAATAGTTATTAATCACATTTATTTTGTTAACCACATCATTGATATTAACTTCGGCCATTCTAAGGTGGGTAAAATCATATGAGGAGCAAGGCCCAGGATAAGGGCCTGCAACTAGTTCCCCAACTTCCTTCTTACAAATCTTAGTCATGGTCTAAAATCATCTTAAATACTATTCTTTAACTTGGTTAAAAGTTTTATGATCTAAGTTAGGCTATCCCCTGGATGGAATGAGCTAATGGGGGCCTAGGCTAATCAACCCAAAAAATTGGGCTTGCACTGAATGAACTCCAAGATCCCTCTAAATACCAAGTTAAATTAAGCTTAAAAAACCTTAGGAATAGAGCTATTTATACTTTAATAATAATAATAATAATCCCAATAAAGTAAAATTTACAGAATTAATAATATAATTCTTCATCAATTTGTAAAAACAACTTGGAGCACAGCAGAGAAAGTCTTTCCACTTCCACTTCCAAATCTACAGATTCAAATCTAAAACCCTCCATTCTAAGTAAAATTTAATTTTTGCTTATTTAAAAATTATAAAATCCCTTTTTCTTTCCAGATTCATATTTTTCAGTATCTTTAAAATCTTTATTAGGTGTAAGTTAAAAATTCATTAACTAAAGTTGAATTCAGAAACTACCAAATTTTATAATCAGTTTGACGCAAAAAGGTTACTTTTAAAAGTTTTTTAAAACACAAAAAGTCATCTTCAAATCATCATGATTACATCAGTTGAAATGATCTCCATCAGTTATCTGTAGAATAAGCTGAATTCATCCTACCATGAAATGGAATTAATAAGCTTGAGTTCTGTTGAACAATGCTACCAAGTACCTTCATTTACCAGCTGTCTGCTTGTTTACTTCTGATAAAAAATTCTCACACCATTGAATTTTCTGTCCCATCATGGGCTGAAGGTTTGTATTCTGTTTTTTCTTTTTGATTAAAAATTTTCAAGTATAGTCTGAATTATTATATGGTACCTGTACTAGGCTTGTACTGTAAATAATAAGCATAATAAATTTGCTAAATAAACTTGGGATTAGTGTAGGACCTAAGTACTGGGCTAAATTATACTTCCAAACAATTACTTTCTACTCCATATTATTCTATATAATGCTGTCACTTTTGAGACTGATAGACTGCTTTATGCTGTTGGTAGAGGGAAGAATTTCAGAAGGAGTGCTTAAAATTCTTAATACACATTAGCCAGGGGTGCATTTACAGTGTGCGGGGCCTTGGGCAAACTATTTCTCGGGATGTATTATTTTAGTGTGTTAATGAATGACAATATTTTGTAATTCACATAACAGATATATTTTTTTAACACACACAAAACACACATGCAGAAGCCATTTGGCTTATTAATGTGATATTAAAGACTATAACCTAACTATGTACACATACAGTGTATACAGCTACACTAGTAGGCTACACAGTTGTAATGCACTTTTAATAAACATCTACACAGTTATTGTAATGCACTTAATAAACAGCTACATAGTTGTAATGCACTTAATAAACAGCTAAACTGTACAGCTTACTGTACTGTCGATAGAGTGTAGATTTGTAATGAATATTACATAGGATGCTTCCTGGTCTTTTGTTTGGAAAACTGCGTGATTGTGTCCTTGAAACTCACCGACTGCAACACCTCATGCTCTATACTCAACAGCACCAGGGACGAAAGGTGCTCCTGGTCCATTGTGGAGCGAAGGTAATTTTTGATCAGTTTGGGTTTTGAGAATGAACGTTCACCAGAACAGTTCATGACAAACATACACAGGTATATTCTCATTGCTATTTCCATGTTTGGGAATGTTCCTTTCAGTTCATTTGTGTTCATATGCTGATAAAATCTGTTGCACATGTCTTCACGTTCCATCTGGGATTCTGTTTCACTTTCTGAGAGTTTCATTAGGGCAGTGAACTGCACAACTTCTGTTACCAGCTCTTTCTCCAGATCAGCCGGATAGCATTCTACTAGATCAGGGGTTCCCAAATTGGTGTTCTGCGGAACACTTGTATACCGTGAGAAGTGTTCCATGGAACACAATTTGGGAACCCCTGTACTAGATGTTCAGCTGACCGTTGAAGACTGTCGATGTCCAGGACTAGAAGGAAGTACAAAAATCCAAATCTTTTCTGCAGGACAGCGTACGCTTCTAGACGAGTGTTCAGAGTGGTATACAGTTTATCAATTATTGGTAGAAATGCAGTGGTCTGAAATGAATCTCTTGGTGTCAGGTTCGTATCTTTGGCAGTTCTGATTTTGTGATGATGGTGCTTTCTCTTCTTTGTGTGTTGAGTCGATTCCTTGTATACTCGATGACCACACTTTCCGATGCCCTGGTCCTCGAATTTGTCAAATCTTGATTTGAGATCTTTAACAAATTGCAGTAGTGATTTCAGCAAGAGGGTGGCTGAGTCTAACGACATTCCTTGTTTTTGCAGAGATGCATTTGTTTTTTGAAATTGTTTGAGAATAGTGTTCCATAAAACCAATAAAATGGCTATTTTGAGTTGTTGAAGCTGTTTAGACAATCCACTGGCTTCGATCCTGACTTCCGCAGTTTGGCTGGTATCTGCTGCTAGCTCATCCAGTACCACGATATTCTCGGCGTAGCCTTTGGTTAAAGATTGGATGGCATCTGATCTGGCTGACCAGCGGGTATCAGAGAGACCTTTGTCGACCTTTAGTTTCTCACTACGGGAACTACTATCGAGAACCTCTACATGTCAACACCATCGGTATGTCGAGGAGATGAGAAACGTGTAGACATTCTGAATGAGCATAAACAATTCAATGGCTGCTGATTTACCCACAAGATTTAGTGAGTGGCACATGCATGGCACAAACTCAGCATACAGAGATTTTGACTTGATGTGGCTCTTTATGCCATTGTATTTCCCTGCCATATTGCTTGCATTATCATGTAAGACTGTCCTCTGCAGTCTCCAATTTGAATGCCATGTGTCTCTAGAAAGTTGAGGACCACGTCGTTGATTCCTTTCCCTGTATGTGTGTTCATAGGTATGAACTGTAGAAATCGCTTGATGGACCCAGACTCAACCACATATCGGATGGTGAAGCACAGTTGATCAGTGTGGGAAACATCAGGCATAGAGTCGACAGATAGAGAGTAGTATTTTGACTGTTGGATTTCTCGGATAATCGTCTGAAGTACTTTATTGGCCATCAACAGTATGAGTTCTTCGCAAATGAAATGAGAGAGATATGAGGTGTGTCCGCTACCTTTGTTGGCATGCTTGCTTATATGCGCAGCTAGAAAATGGTCATACTTACTTAAAAGTTCCAAAATTCCATAATAGTTGCTGTTGTTTGGTGAACCGAAACGTGTCATGTCCATGAATTGCTAGTCCTCGTGACTTGATATACTTGATAACATTGACATAGTGCTGCAAAACTTCCTGCCAGTAGTTGCACTCCTTTTCAAACTGGTTCACCAGTTTCGAATCAACACAGCCAGAGACAGACTTTCTAACCAACAAATATCTCATTGACTCCATATGTTGCTCACATTTTCTGTGTGCTTCAACCGATTGTCTACCATGCTTCCAGTCATTGAACCTGATTGTGAACTTGCTGTCCGCCTTTGACATTAATTTACAGACAAAACAGTAAACACAGCCTGTGGACTCAGAATAGCACAGCCATGACACCTCAGTCCTCTCATTCATCAGGCTATGTTTCTTAACAAATAATGTCTTCGTACATCGGCGTGTTGTACCACTTTCAGTAGTTGGAGAATTACTGAAGTTGCTGTCATAATTTCATCAATCTGATGTTCCCCGCTCTGTCCAGAACTCTCTAAAGTCATCAGTCAGCACTTGTGGCCACAAACCAATGTCATTAATTGCATGTCCTGAAGCTGGTGGGCCTGCTGAATGCACTGACGTAGATGGGTCTTCTGAAGATGCAGCTGCTGATGTAGCAGAGGCAACAGGTAGGCCTGCTGAAGGGGTTGATGTAGATGAGTCTCCTGAAAATGCAGCTGCTGGGCTTGCTGAACGCACTGACATAGACACGTCTTCTGAAAGCGCAGCTGCTGAAGTAGTGGAGGTAGCTGGTGGGCCTGCTGAAGGGGCTGACTTAGTTGCTGATGATTTAATCCAATTAGTCAGTTTTGGCACTGTCACAAGAAACTCTTCTCTGCACTTCTTATCCTTACGCTTTTCACTACCGGGTTTATATTTCCTCCTTTGATTCTGGTCATGGCTCGTTTCCATGTTGTATGTATTACAATACCATTAATAAGAACATAAATCATGAATCTGCAACAGAAACAAGAAGTAGTTAGTAACAACATTAGAAATGAGTAACACTAACAAGAACAACAAATTAAACACCATCAAAGCGGATATTAGAATGCCTGATGCCATGCCGCCTGCTGGAAAAAGTAAAACTTGTTGCAGATGGCAAATATGTGACATTTAATTTTTTTCAATTGAAATTTGCGGGGCCTTGGACATTTGCCTGGTGCACCACCCCCTAAATGTGGCCCTGACATTAGCACTTAGTCATAATTTAATTTATATTGAGAAAATTTTATTTAAAGCCTGCTGGTATTCTTGCAAGTTTCCAATTGAATAGTTAGGCCTATAGGTTTATCCTTTGAAACTAATTGTTGCAACATAGCTAAAAAATTAGTTATCAAAACACTGAAAGACCCTTATCTGAAGAAACTTTTATCCCCCTAACCCCATTTATATTATTGGGAGATAGTTCCAACCTGCATGATTTTGTGCTGCATGAGCTTTTTCAGGAATGGAACCCTTGTGCAGGTCAGGGGATCACTGTACTTGGTGAACAAGCTGGATATGAACCTGTCCTGTATTGTCACAGGTTATTCTTCAGGTTGGTTTACAGACCCTATAATACACTTTTGGAGCAAAACACACTTGTTCCAATGAATACACAGTCATAGTCGGATCTAGGGGGGGGATTGGTGATGTCTGGATCCCCCCTGGATCACCTGAAGATCTGTCACCCCAGCCTTTTTTATAACTAACAAAAATATCATGACCTAACCTAACCAATCATCAAGGGTATACAGTTGACCTAATGATTGGTTAGGTTATGTCATGATATTTTTGTTAGTTAGCCTTATAAAGCTAACTAAAAAAAGCTCAGGTGATGGATCTTCAGGTGACTCCCCCCCACACCTCAATTTCTTGTAAGTGCCCTATTTGAATGCTGTGTATGCCTCTGAAAACAAATTTTGTTTTTGTAGATAGATCATGGTTATTTTATTGAAATTCTATTTTGAGTCTTTATCCATATAAGGGGTTCCAAAAAACCTTAGCCCCCCCTCCCATTTGCAGCTTACATGTTTACTTATATCGAAATAGTTTTTAGTGATTATAAAAATATATAAAATTCTTTATTTATAGCTGAGAAAGGGATAATATAATGGCTTCTCAATTAATTGGTGATTTGGAGAGGCAACGTGTGATAGATCGCATACGAGCAATAACATTTCAGGAAGCTTGTGATGCTGGAGCCACCTTTATAACACGTTCATTAGGGTGCATCAAATTTCCCATGATTTTTCAAAAAGTTTTATTTCAATCTGTCCCTATGATTACTGTGTTCCAATGCCTGAAATAGCACATTTGGTCAAATTTCAAAGATTTATGTCGTCATCTAGGGGGTCCACATCATTGATGCAATATTTAGTATTGGAGTTAAACTGACCAAAAATTAAACATTTTATATCCCAGTTTCCGTGTTTGCAAAAGTATCAGAACCAGTAAAAATGTATTAAATAATCAAAACAGGGATACATTACATTGATTTCTACATTACATTCTGACATCTGACATTACATTCTGGTTTATACATTACATTATTGATACTATACATTATTGGTAATACAAGCAAGTCAGAGTCAAAAGAACACTACTTTAATAAAAATGTTCAAGAACTGTAAATGAACATGAACATGAACAATTAGTTTAGTCTCTAGTTTTCCTCTTTCGAAGATTAGGAAGCTTCTTTCTGTCAGATTCAACAACTTGTAGAACATTTTGGTAATGTTCTGATCTGGCAGCCATGAGGAAATCAGAACTTAGCTTCACCCCACTCAGCCTGATCATTTATGACATTAACTGCTGAGATGTGTTCTCTGGATGTTTGAAAGGAAGCTAATTCTGGCCAATTTTCGATATTATGAGTCAGGAAAGAACTGTCAAGTTCCAGAACAGAGAAAATGTACCATGAATCTCCGTTGATTAAGTCGCCAAGCTTTGTCGTGCTGGAAATGGAGTTTGGAAATTTGGGTTTCCCAAATCCCGTACCAAATTGATGTTGTGGTAAAGATGCTTGATCTTGTGCTGGCTTTACTGCTATAAGTTTCTCAGCCAGATAGCGGCATTCAGCTTCAGGGACTGCATCATTAAAGAGTGTGAGAGGTACCATCTCAGCAGTCAGGTACCATAGGTGATGCTTGAGAGCTTTTATCGCACTAGATGATATGCTGGGGCTGAGTTTTCATATCTGAGGATGTCTTGGTAAAGACAGAGGTCATTCCATGGAGCCTCGACCGCGCTTGAACAGGTGATCCACCACCAGCTGTACAGAAGCAAACAAAGTTGACAAACTCACGCAGTTTGGGTCGTGCTTCCGTGGTAATGGTTCCAGAGGGAAGAGAGCTGATCTGCTCCTCCAGCAGCACCATCTTAATGGAGTAGAGAAGCTTGGCCATCCACCTAGCCTTGTGTACAGCACCAGGATGTTGAAATGAAAACTCTCTACTTGTCCCATCCAAGTAGAGCAAATAAAGATCAGAAAATTCTTTGTAGTCATCACGTTGATGCTTCACAACAGACTGCACACATGAAATCGCTCTGGCCCTATAGTCATGGATTATGGTTTGTACATCATCTGAATAAGAGGTACCATCCAAAAAATTAAGTGCCTGATTATTGTTGTGCAGAACTGTGTCAAAATGCTTTCAGAACCAACAGAATATGGTAACTTCTGGTGACATTGGTGGTTCTATTTTCAGATCATTGAAGACTTGTGTAAGGATTACCTCGCCAATGTGATACTGACAAACTGACCACAGTAAAGCTCAACCTATGTCCTGTTGCAGACTAACACATGCAGCACTCACATGAACCAGTGTTACTAGTTGTTGTGTCAAAAGTCATGTTCACTACTGAGTCAACACAATTCCATTATCGGAGAAGCTCCATGGTGAGATTAGCAGTGATTTGACCAGCTGGCTGATCTGTATTTGGCTTGTAGGAAGGCACACCAAGAAGTTTGATGTCATAGGAATTGCCAACTGCTATGGTGAGCCTCTCTTCAGCTTTAGTTTGGTATGACAGAGTTGACATCAGTTTAGAATCCCAGTGAAGAGACAGGAACTGTGGTGGAACCCGGACTCTTTGACCAATGATGCAAGCTCTCACCAACCTTATGTCTTGCTCTGTCGGCAGTAGAATATGAGTGTGAAACTTTTTTTGTCACCTGATTCGTCAATGATGGCTTTGGTAAATGTGCTTATTGGGCCAGTGTGATCTTCATGCATGTAGACAGGGGAAACCATCCTATGGGATTTGAGTATGTCATGACTTATAAAAGCAGTTGTTCCTAAACAAGTTGCTTGGTGAGATTTTTGTGTTTTTGGTTTGTAATCCTCTATATTGCCCTCTTTATCCTCAATATCACTGTTGCTTTCCTCACTGTGCTCAATCTGAACTTTGCTTGTAGATATTGTGCTTCTTTATGAGCTTTAAGCTGTCGTTCTGCTTGCATCATTTCCTTTTCCTGCTTTCTTTGGACTTTTGATGCGAGCTTTTTGTCATGGCTTCCAAATGATGCGACTCTGTCTGATTTCATTGACTGCAAGAACTCCAGATCTTCAGGATCTTTTATGAGTTGCTCAGCATTCCTTGGCCACACTGAAATGTTTCTTGTAACTCTTTTCAATCCCCTTAAGCTTCGCAACTGCACCAGGCGAAGAACGCCGATCCACTGGAAGTTCCCTAAGTTTTGCATTTTTTGCGGATAGTGCTATAATTTTTTCAACAGCTTTCCTCTCAGTAATCATGGCAGTGTTGCCTTTCTGATAAAATGGAGTAATTTTTTGCAAGACAAATTTAGCATTATTCCATTTTGTATGGTTAAACAGTAGACCTTCTTGCTGATGAAACATGTAGCATTGCAACACTTGCTCACATGTTGGCAGCCTAGATCCTGTTATCTCTGCATCTGCATCACTGATTCCAGCACCAAGACCATAAATGGCAGCAGTTTGACGAGTTTTAACAGCATATTTATTGTGCTATCTGAACTGGCCATAATGCACGACAGGTGTAAAGAGAGAACACAAAATTCATTAACATAAACACTTGCACAAACATTTAACATAAACACATAAAATCACATTTATCATAAATACTTGCATATCAGAATACATTGCAGTTCCTTTTAGAATATTCTATAACTTTCCACCACTTCCTAGCACTTTGTGAGGTTTCTATCACTTTATAGAAGTTTCTATCCTTTTTAGAAGTATATATGACCTTTAGAAATATCACTTACATGTTCTTGGGCTGATTTTTGTAGTGAACAAAATTTTTAAACTTCTACTATTTGGATCTCAAATCACAGAATGACTGTGGGGTTGGTGTGCATATAGGAAGTCTGTGTGGACCCCATAAATGGCATTCAAATCCAAAATAATTCACATAGTAGGTTTTTCTTAACCATTGGAACATTTCTAACTTAGGGACAAAGTGCAACTATGTCATTGGTGATTTTGATGCACCCTAACGTTCATGGGTTGCCAAAAAGTTGCGAAGAAGTTAGGACTTCGTCAAAAGAAATTGGAATAAAACTTTGGATGAATGTAAAATGGATACAACCAAATCTGGGTGCCCAAATTTGCCTCTCTCTCAGGAAACAAAGGACATCATTGAAAGCGGTATGCGTAAGCGGAAAAACAGCTGTGCTAAACTTTCTAGAGAGATTGAAGTGTTGAGAGGAAAGATCGTTAGTGGTGAGATCATTCGACTGTACCATCATAGGCAAGGTTTAAAGCCTTGGCATTAACTTCCAAAGCCAAGAAAAACTCAACTTAACATCGATGACAGAATGTGGTTTGCCCATTATCTTGAAGATTGGGATGTGGATGATTTCATGCATTTAGCTCTCTCTGATGAATTTTTTGTTTACGTAACATGTTGGCCGAACTACCAAAATGATTGAGTGTGGGCCACAACACCAGATGAAATTGATGACAATGAACATTATCGTGAATTATTAAAAAGTCCAGACACTGTTGGTGTGTTTGTTTTGTTCACTGCAAAGAAGCTCATGTGGGTGCTGAAGCCAAATGGTCAGCATTGGGATGGACAGTATTTTCGTGATATTATTCTATCCCAGCATGTCATTCCTTTTCAAAGAAACCCAAACAATGTTAGATGTCAATCAGGTCACACTTCTGCACGATAAGGCCCCCTGCTTTAAGGCATTAGCCACTCAACAGTTGTTGCGGAACCATGAGATCGATTTCTTTGGAAATGAAGAATGGCCAGGAAATTCTCCTGACCTGAATGTCTGTGAACACATTGGATCAGTTATAAAGGACAAAGTTGAATGTCTCTTGTTTCAAGAACCTGCAGCAAATCGATTTTCGAAGGATACAATGACGCAACACATTGAAACTGTTTTAGCAAATTTGCGTAATGATCAAGATTTATTCACATCACTTTTGGCAAGCTACCCAAAGCGAATTCAGGCTGTCTTGGAAGCCAATGGTGGGAACACCCAAGTTTTAATTGTTTCTCATTAAATGCAGGATTAAATTCTCTTTTGTAAGGTATGTTTAGTTTTACTGTACCTCTAATGGTTTAGACCATGGGTGGGGGGGGGCTAAGGTTTATTGGAGCCCCGTACATTGTACTTGCAAATTTGTAGTTGTAATTATAGTTGTAATTTGTAGTTGTTTCATAGATGCCCTTAGTACTGGTGCATCCATATCACTATTTTTACCTTCATCTTATTCTGAAAGTTCTTTTAATTGGCAAGACATTTGTAATTGTTTGAAAAATTTTCTGCGATAGCTGTTGTACCCAAATTAGATTTTTATTTTGTATCATATTTGAATGAGACTGATCTAATAAAACAATACAATTGATTTTACACTCGCTAATTTGTGGTCTGTTTTAAGAAAATTTTTTTTAGTACTGTGCCCTTTTTATTTTAGGGAGTGCCCTTTTTTCTTTGGAGCCCCCCTTACTGAAATGCCTAGATCTGCTCTTGCACAGTTGCTAGTAGGCAAATTAGGTTAGTGGTCTGTTATATGATATTGGAATGTGGTTTGGATCCCTGTAAATTAAAGAATGATGTAAAGATTTTGGGATTAATAAAGGAGAAAACAAAATCCTTATTAATAACTATTTGCAAAATGTTTCATAGCATAGTTTAGTGTCAACCTAACTGGTAAGGATATCATAAGGTTAGGCTAAACATGGTAGATTATATAATTAAGTTAATGTTTTAGGGAGAAAATTCTTAAATGCATGATTTAAAACACACACACAAACACACACACACACACACACACACACACACACACACACACACCAGTGGTGTGGAGTCAGGGTAAGTGGGGCATGTGCCGCCTACCCAGTTAAAAGTCAAATTACAAAGTCAGTATATTACTACAGTAATTGAAAATTAATATAAAGTTATGATGTTTGTATAATATATATATCAGTGATGTAGTCGAGACCACCAAGTCCGAGACCGAGACCTGATCCTGTGAGACCAAGATCGAGACCGAGATCAAAGGTTCGAGATCTACCTTCCGAGATCGAGACCCTTAAAATTCGAGACCGAGACCGAGACCGAGATCGAGATCGAGATCATGCCCTTTCAATTTGTTTTACACTACTATGGAAATTAGACTATGTTAAGTATATTAATAAACTAATAACTACTTTCTCAGATGTAGTGTGTTGAATGCAAAAAGTGTAGCCTATAAATTAACAAATGAATACTTTTTATTTATTTACGTCTTTTGTATCTGTTACAGAAGGTTTAATGACCGTACCCACTACCCAGTTTGACTTGTGCATTTATTTAAAGCATGATAGGTGCTCATTACACTTAAGGAACATCAGCATGCTCAGAAGATCTGCTGAAGTTCTTCTGTGGGGCCTCATTATTATGCCTCCATGGCTAAATACACACTCAATTGGAGCACTAGAGGCAGGCACTGTTAAAACAGTCATGGCAATATTGGCCAGTGATGGAAATTTATCCCTTTTCTGGTGCCAAAACTTTATTGGAGAGTAGTTGTCTAAAATATGAGATTCATCGATCTCTAAGAGGTACCGCCGCAACTGTTCCCTGCGGTTCAAAATCTTCCCAGTTTCAACGTTCTTCTGCTTGGACCGATAGCTTTGATATTTTGCCATTAGTCTCGGAACTTTGGTTTGACTCTGTTTTATTTCATCATCGCTGCTGTGAGAATGAGCGCTGTCTCTCTGTATCTGCTCATTCTCCGTGCTTGAGTTTTCTGTATAGCATTTTTCCAACACATTTCTATGAAAAATAAATTGACATATCGGTACTATAAACAGAGGCATGGCAATTAGCATAAGGTCTAAATAATATATATATATATATATATATATATATATATTATATATATATATATTATATATGATGAATAAAACCACGAAGGAAAGGAAACACAAAAAGGTGCTCAAGTGCTTTCGTCTAATGACATCCTGAGGATGTCATTAGACGAAAGCGCTTGAGCACCTTTTGTGTTTCCTTTCCTTCGTGGTTTTATTCATCATAAATATTTTTCACATGTTACTTTCGTGAAATAGTTTTTTCATATATATATATACACACACCGGTAATATATATATATAATATATATATATATACATTCAACTGCAAAGAACACGCAGTATAAATAACGTAAAGAACGACGCTTGTATAGGAGATATTCCGCGCAAGACGAGAAAGAGAAAACAACAAATGAAAAAATGAAGTACCACCTGGGAATCGAACCCGGGATCTTCCGATTGCCGGTCAGACGCGATAACCACTACACCATGGACTCCACTCTTCCAAATGCCGTAATTCCTCTACATACTCGCAGAAACCAATGCCACAAGGGGGCACCTCCCGCTTGCCGTAACATTATATACATTCAACTGCAAAGAACACGCAGTATAAATAACGTAAAGAACGACGCTTGTATAGGAGATATTCCGCGCAAGACGAGAAAGAGAAAACAACAAATGAAAAAATGAAGTACCACCTGGGAATCGAACCCGGATCTTCCGATTGCCGGTCAGACATATCTATATATATATATTATATATATATATTATATAATATATATATATATATATATATATATATATATATATAACATTAATTCAACATTCACTCAGCCCAAAGAGATCTATAATGAATTTTAACGATAAAAAATATACCGGTATAATGAATTCTGTGATAATTTTAAAAATTTATAATGAAATTGTAACATACCTTTTATTTCCTCTTTAAGTTCTACTTTAATATCTTTATCAGTACTTCAATGTCCACCCACTTATATATATAATATATATAATTCTCTATTTAGTGTTTCCATTTTCAATAAAATTAATCTGATCTGACGGGGGGTGGGGGTGGGCAAATTTTTTTGTAGCGCTAACCTAAAAAATCCAGGACCCCCCCCCCCCCCCCCCCCCCCCCCCCCGCAAGACAAACGTGGCAACTCAAAACAGGGTGACTGATTAGTGAATATCTAGAGTCCCTTACTTTTACAAACTTTCATAAACATTCTGAATTGTGTCTGTTCAACCAAGCCACCATCCTGAGTATGCCAATAACATGTATTTTTCATTACAGTCTCGAGAGGTCTCGAAAGGTCTCGGGGAGAAAAACCGAGACCGCGTCTGTCGAGACCGAGATCGAGATCTGCAAATTGGGTCTCGAGATCGGTCTCGAGACCGAGACCGATCTCGAGACCTACATCACTGATATATATATATTTTTGCAGCTACCACTTACCCTGTGGACACACCCACTGCATGCCACTGAGATATATATATATATATATATATATATATATATATATATATATATATATATATATATAAGGGCTCAAAATAAACTTTTTCCCTCACCTGCCAACCAGGCAGGGGTACTCAGTAAAATCTACCCACCCAGAAAAAATCCACATGGCTAAAATTTATAATACTTCCACATCTCAATTATTCTGAAAAATGGAATAATAAAGTGATTAGAAAAATAAAAAAATATCAGAACCCCCCAAAAAATAGTGAAAAATAACAGAATTACATACATTAATTTTTTATAGTATACTGTAGTGTAGTTTTTAATAATCAGCCTTTCAAAATCTACCTGCCAACTGGGTGTATAATTTAGAATTTGTACCCACCAAACCTGAAATCTTAATTTTGAGCCCTGATATATACAGTGGGCCCCTCATTGTTTGTGAGGCTCTCTCTGTTCATGATTTTGCAAATTTGTGGTGACCCATTTTACTACCATGTTTTGGTAAATTCAAGACTGACTCCGCAAATTTGTGATTTTGTCACATGGCATCTGCAATGCTGCCCATGCAGGTTGATGCAGGTTCAGTCACGCTGTCTTTCACTGAGTGAGGTTGTGTCATTTCGTGCTCTTCAATGCCAGTGTACTATATTTAATGTTATTTAGTTGTTTATAAAATATTATTGCTTTACATAATTGTTTATGTAATAATATTGCTTTATATTACATACAGTAAAAAGTTTTATTTACGTAAAATATTGTTTATGTAATATTACAGTAACATTATTGGTTTTTATTAGTGTTTGATGTGAATCATTGTTTAATAATACTATTTTTATGTTTATTTTATTAAAATAAAACTTTTTTGGCATTTTAAGGATATTTTACACTGCCATCCAAGTTGAGCTTTTGGAACCAATTAGCCATTTTACATTGAAAATGGATCTCGTTGTTTGCGATTTCATAATTTGTGACATTTTTCTCAGTCCCAATTAATCATGAACAATAGGGTGCATTAAACGCCCCATGATTTTCAAACAGTTGTTGGATTTTAATGTCTATTCCCTCAAATGTTACACTTGTTGGTAGAAGTATGTATGCAAAAAATAAATCAAATGGGAGGTGGTCCTGGGTGGCCACCGGCCACTTTTATATATTTAGTAGTGATGCACCGAATATTCGGCAAATATTCGGTATTACTTATAATACTAATATACAAATATTCGGTATTACTATACTTACATTGATTGAAAGTTGAAAATGTATAAAACACAACGCCAATGTCACTACTCCAACTTTGCTCATTTCCGCAAATTTGGCCTCGCTTTGCGGTCACATTCAACCACTTGAAGAAGATTTTGGAAGTGGTCTTCTCCTCTTGCAGCTGAGACAAAATCAGTTGTGAGCTTTACTGCTCTCTCCGCAGGGTCATTCACAACATTTAACCCATCCACAATGGACTTGGCTGCCTTGAAGTGGTCATTGTTCTGCCAATTGTCAACATCCTCTGTTAGGAAGGTCATATCCAGGTGAAGAAGGTTCACTGTAAACCACGAGTCCTCATTCACAAGATCAGCCAGGGTTGTCGCTTCTGTAATTTTTGGAAATGACGGTTTGCCATATCCAGAACCGTAGCGGTGTTTTGGAGTGCTTGGCATTTCATCTGGTTGTATGGCCAGTAACACATCTGCAAGGGCACGACGCTCCTTTTGAGGTACTGCATTGCTGAACAGTGCCAAAACAACCAGTTCTGGGGTTAAATACCACAAATGTCTATCAAAGGCTTTCACAGCGCTGACTGAAATGATTGAGTTGACAGCTTTATAGTTGAGCAGAGTCTTGTATAAGCACAAATCAAACCATGGGGCATTTGAAGCAGACTGATATATGAGCCACCAATCACAATAAATATAAACAACAAAAACAACAAACTCCTTCAGTTTTTCCTGTTGATGTTGTGTTGTTACAGTTCCTCGAGGTAGTACAGAAATTTGCTCTTCAAGTAGGCATATTTTGATGGAATAAAGAATCTTTGACATCCACCTTGCTTTATGCATGGCCCCAGGTCTGTGGAGTGTTCCTGTGCTTTTTGTGACTTCATCATCGAGGACTACCTGGCAGAGTTGTGCCATTTCCTTGTAGTCTTCCCTACAGTATGAAGCGCTTGTGCGGATTGTGCTTAAAACCTTGTTTTTGCAGGATAAAAGCAGTTGTTGTGCATCATCATTGTACATTGAAATGTCAATTTTGGTTAAACTTTCATCCTTTGCATGCGATATGCGTTCCCAATTCTTCTGGAATCTTTGGAACAAAGATGCTTCTGGAGACTTTGATGTCTCAATTTTGAGAGCGTCAAACACATGATCCAGGATTACCTCTCCAACATGATGGCGACATGCACACCACAGAAGAGCACGGTCCAGTTTTGATTGAATGGTAACACAGGCAGCTGTAACGTGTCCAGTGTTTGATGCTGTTGTGTCAAAACATAAGTTGACAACTGACTGTTTGCACTTCCATGAATGTAGAAACGTGTAAGTGTGCTCGGCAATGATGTCACCTGATGACATATCACTTCCACGAGGATATCTAGCCACTCCCAGTAGCTTTACATCAGTGGCATTCCCAACCAACACTGGCAATCTTTCTTCCTTGCCATTCTTGTTTGTGAGCGTATGCATCTGCTTGCCATCCCAGTGAAGTGTTGCAGCTGTTGGGGCGATCCAATTTTCTCGAATATCTTTGGCGATAGCACTTGTTATTGATCGTCGAGCCTTATCAGCAGTTGAATACGACTTGGCCACACGACGTGGATCACCTCCTGCCTCTTGAATTACAGCTTCGGTGAGCACAGCCTGTTGAACAGGAGTTATGTTTAGTCGAGTAGCAACAGACACGACTGAAGGCCTTTTCAGAATATCATGAGGAATAAAGGCAGACGTACCTGCATATGTTGATCTGTGGTGACTACGCTTCCTTTGAAGCTCTGGAGTCGCCTCTTCTTCAGTTTCTTCCAAGCTATCTGCAGAGGCACTATCATCAGAGCATACAGAACTTTTCATCTCTTGTACACTGGATGATTCATGACGTTCTCGTCTTGAAGCTTCCGCTAAGATGCGTTTTTCTTTTCTACGATCTTTATCAGCTTTCTTCTTGTCAACACTACCAAATGAGGCTACTCTGTCAGATTTCATTGACTCTAAAAATGCTCTATCTTCCTCATTCTTAATGTTTGTCATTGCATCTTTTGTCCATACACCAAAGGTCTTATCAAGACGTTCATTCATGGATTGCAACTTAGCCAAAGTGTTTGGAGATTCTCTGCGAGAAACAGGTATTTGACGCAATTTGTTATTGTCATTAAGAAGGTCAAGTATTAGTTTGCAGCATTGATGGTCTGAAAGCATAGGAATATTTGCTTTAGTGTAGAATGTTTTCAGCTGGATAAGGACTATGCTGGCAGATTTCCATTTGAGTGGCTGTGTTTGTTTGCCTTCACATATTTCTTTCTGGATGTGGGTCATTCTCTGTCAGATCAACCAAAAAAAATTGAAATTAACACCCTCATCTCTCATATTTTGCTGAAATTTGGTTTATAGGGAGTTTGTGAGCCCTGAATCCATTTCTGAAATTATAAGGTCAATCCGACCAACGGTTCAAGAGATATGACCTCGGGCAATTTGAGGTCACTCGCGAGGTTACTAACATTTGGCGAGCCATAACTTGGGTAATAATTGTCATAATTATATAAAAGTATATATATTTAGAATCAGAAAATGACAAGGAATCCAAATATGCAAGTTTTAGAACTCTAGGTTGAAAAATAAAAAAGTTACACTGTAACCAAAATTTGAGGTCACAATTTGACCTCTGGGGTATCAAATGAGAATTTTTTTTTTAAATGTAAAAAATGAAGGCATAGGCATTGGCTATTAGAATCAGCAAAAAAAAGTTTGTTTATGTTAGTATTTTTCATGTAACTAACATATAAGTGAACACCATATTCATAAGTTGTGCGTCAATTCTACCTATTTTTTCACACTTAAGCTCATAATTTGACCTATAGAAATTAAAATTACATTTTTTATAGATATAAAAAACAAAGTCAGAGTTCTTGACTAATAGAAACAATCATAAAAAGTTTGTTTATGTTGGTACTTTTCATGTAACTAACTTATAAGTGAACACCATATTTATAAATTGCTTGTCATTTCAAGGAATTTTTATATCTTAGCTATCAATTTGACCTCAAGCTCCAAGAATTTAATAAGAATTGTATTTCACTGCTAATCTACACTGGCAATAATAGCTATAATAGTGAAAGGGGAAGACTAACCTCACATGTAGCCTGAACAAAGCTGTTGAAACATGTTGCTACTTGTCTAAGTGCAGAATCAACACAGATAGTTGCAAAATTCCTTGTCTACAGGTTAGTACAGTTCCAGCCAGCACTGTGGGTGGCTGGTGGGTATGGTGTTTTAATGAGCCTCAGAGACTATCAAGGCCTAAAATATTAAGTGTGTATAGCTATATATTTTCTAAAAAATATATATTACCTAATTGTAAATCCTATATCTTTACAGATCAAAATACAATGGTTCGGCACTTGAAATACTGCCAGGACCCTATTCAAAAACACAAGAAACGCATAACAATCAATCTTAGAAAAGTGACTGATGTACTTGTTGAAAAATGTGCTGGAAGAGTGAAAAAAGACTCATTGTTGTGTGTGAACTGCTGGACACTGATAATGAAAAACCCCACTATACTTAGTACCACTGAAAACAACGAGTCTGAGCAGGATTAAAATGAATCATCTACTATCAGTGGCTTGAGTAACATCTCTTCAATTCAAGATCTGGACAATGACAGTGATTGCTTGATAAAGGAAAATCCTTCAACTTCAGTTGAACCAGTTCTAGCATTTCTGGACCAAACACCAGTTAAAAAAAGTAAGTAATAAATTAATATAATAACTTATACTTTACTACAAGGTCTGTTTGATCTACTATATAGCCAATTATATAGCATTTAAGGTACTATAATTAATATTTAATTACTAATATTCAGGTGTGTGAAACCTTTTTTTCTGTTCTTTTCAGAAGGGCTGTCATTAAACCAGAAAAAGCGCAAGGCTCGTGGTAAGCTATCATCTGCTCAGAAACACCTGAAGGAGAGGCTAGAACTCAGTTATGGTGTTCAAATTACCGAGGAGGTAAGTGATACTTCAAAACCTGAAACTAAATCTGAAAAACATCTAGACAAATTAATGAATGAATTGAAACAGTCATTCCTGGAGAGCAAATGTCACCATCACAAACTACAAATATTGACACACTCACCATACACAATTGAAAAAACAGCTAGTTTCTTTCAAACTACAACATACATGGTGAAAAGAAGCCATTCACTTAAATCAGAACATGGAATCCTTCCGAAGATTCCACTAATGAGCAAAGGAAAAGTGATATCTGAAGAACACAAAGATATAGTTAGAAGATTCTATGAGTCAGAAGAGGTTAGTCGTATGTGTCCTGGCCAAAAGGATTGCGTGAAAGTTATCAGTGCTGAAGGTGCAAAAACGATTGGTCCTCGGGAATTTAAGAGAGATGTTTGAACTATATAAAAATGATGAAAAGAATCCCAAAATAGGATTTTCCACATTTGCAAAATTACGGCCATCATATTGTGTGCTTGCCGGTAATGGTGGGACTCATTCTGTCTGTGTCTGCACATACCATCAAAATCCAAAATTGCAGCTGGCTGCATTGGGAGAAAGAGGTCTTTCATACAAGGATCTTATGGATTACAGTGTCTGCAGTACAAAAGAGAGACTTGCATGATGCAACTTTGCAATGATTGCTTAAGAGAAGAGGGTGTCCTGGATTTTCTTGAGTTACTTGACAGTGTGAAATCAGCTCCAAATGAAATATCTTACAAGCAATGGTGACTGTTGACCGTTGTACAATGGTTGATAAGGTGGAGCCACTTCATGAATACTTATCATCCCTAAGCATGAAATATCCCGCATGGTTCGTCATCACTTTGTTGCTCAGCAACAATCACAGTACTTCAAGCAGTTGAAAGAAACACTACCACCTCAGAGCGAGGTAGTTATAGTAGGTGATTTCTCTGAGAATTATTCTTTCATTGTCCAGGATGCTGCCCAAGGGTTTCACTGGGACAATTCACAGTGTACAGTTCACCCTTTTGTCATCTATTATAGATCATCTGCAGACCAGGAACTTAGCCATTTTAATGTCTGTTTCTTATCTGCATCACTAAAACACAACACTATAATGGTTTACTCATTCATATTGAAGCTTATGACATATGTTAAATTCAGATGCCCACAATTGAAGAAGGTGCACTATTTCTCAGATGGATGTGCTGGCCAATATAAGAACAGATACAACTTCACAAATCTCTGTTACCATGAAGAGGATTTTGGTCTGTCTTGTGAATGGCACTTCTTTGCTACATCCCATGGCAAAATGCATGTGATGGGATTGGAGGAACAGTGAAAAGAGCTACTGCTCGTGCCAGTTTGCAGAGAACTACAGAGAGGCAAATTCTTACACCAGAACACATGTTTCAGTTTTGTGAAGAAAACTTGAGCAAGAAGATAAATTTTTTCTTTGTAACTACAGCTGATTTGAAAGATGCAGAAGAACGGTTGGAACATCGATTCAAGGATAGTAGGGCTATTCCTGGAACTCAGAAATATCATAGATTTGTTCCCCTAAACAAGGAAGAACTGATGGTGTATCCCATTTCAAGTGGCATTGGAGAAAAGAAAAGAATAAGGAAAAGTCATTTTACTAATGAACCTGCAATGCTTGGTAACCTAAAATGTGTCAAACCAGGAGAGTATGTTGGCTGCATTTATGACATGCAAGTTTGGTATGGAATTGTGGAGGAATATTGTGAAGAGTTTGATGATTTCACTGTGAACTTTCTACATCCCTCTGGGTCATCAGGATCAAGTGCATATCATTATCCATCAAACAAGGATTCATGTGCAGTGCCAGGACATCATATATTAACTGTAATGAGTTGTCCTACCCTAAGAGGAGGCAGCAGAATTCAATACATTTTTCCACAAAAAGAAATTGATGAGAGCAATCGAGCATGCAAAAATTGTATTAGGCTAGCACATGAATCCTCTAAGTAGGTCTTCCCCTTTCACTATTATAACTATTATTGCCAGTGTAGATTAGCAGTGAAATACAATTTTACATTTTTTGCCTTTGTTTTTATATCTATAAAAAAATGTAATTTTAATTTCTATAGGTCAAATTATGAGCTTAAGTGTGAAAAAATAGGTAGAATTGACGCACAACTTATGAATATGGTGTTCACTTATGTTAGTTACATGAAAAATACTAACATAAACAAACTTTTTTTTGCTGATTCTAATAGCCAATGCCTATGCCTTCATTTTTTACATTTAAAAAAAAAATTCTCATTTGATACCCCAGAGGTCAAATCGTGACCTCAAATTTTGGTTACAGTGTAACTTTTTTATTTTTCAACCTAGAGTTCTAAAACTTGCATATTTGGATTCCTTGTCGTTTTCTGATTCTAAATATATATACTTTTATATAATTGTGACCATTATTACCCAAGTTATGGGTCGCCAAATGTTAGTGACCTCGCAAGTGACCTCAAATTTCCCGAGGTCATATCTCTTGAACCGTTGGTCGGATTGACCTTATAATTTCAGAAATGGATTCAGGGCCCACAAACTCCCTATAAACCAAATTTCAGCAAAATCTGAGAGATGAGGGTGTTAGGCACTGGTTGATCTGACAGAGAATGACCCATGTGCCACATCACGCATCGAAGAACCTGCCGGCAAGTTGGGAGGCGGACTCCTGTCAATGTACCATCTCCTTCTGTAAGAGCATTGCCAAGACCAAAAATGGCACTTGCTAATCTGGTCTTCTTAGCTTCCATTGTTACAGCTTCCATTGTTTCTGAAAGACAATAAAGGATATTATTAGACTATAAGTGAAGTTTCGTTTATGGTACATGTTTTATGTAAATCACCCCTTTAGGGTGCATCAAACGCCCTTAGGTTCTTGGATTTTAATGTCTATTCTCTCAAATGTTATGTAAATCACCCCTTAGCAACTCTATATTAAAAGAAACAATTTAAGTAGTCAACTGGTTGGTAAATAAAAAAAATAGATATTTTTACATAGCGCGGCCCCCAAAAATTGCCGCGAAAATATAAAAGTGACCGGTGGCCACCCAGGACCACCTCCGATTTAATTAATCTTTGGCATACACACTTCTAGCAACAAGTGTAACATTTGAGAGAATAGACATTAAAATCCAAGAACCTAAGGGCGTTTGATGCACCCTAATGAACAATGAGGGCCCACTGTATATATATAGCAAACCCTCGCTAATCCGAACACATTTAATCCAAATGTTGCTTAATCCGAAGGGTATGTTGGCAGCCAGTAACTCATGGTGTTGGTGCTTTATGCAATAAATATTGGTTTGATCTTTGAGATAAAGACTCAAAATTAGTGCTAATTAATTAATTACAGTGCATGCAGTATTACTGTATTTCACTGCCCCTCACTGCCTCCACACTACCTTCAGGAGTCAGGAGCCCTTTGGATTTAAAGGTAAGCACTTATTTAAATATTAAACTATTATTTTTAATTTTATTAATTAATTTTATTATTGTTTTACAGGTTATTTTAATGTGTTATTTCGTATTATATGGGTTTAGTTTGGTTTATTTAAATGTTTTAGGCCATGTTCTATTTTTCCCCCCAATAAACCCTAGTTTGCACTAATCTGAATGACCCTTCCCCCCCAATTAATTTGGATTAGCAAGGGTTCAATATATATATATATATATGTATTACACAGACCATGCATGGAACAAGGAACTCTTCTGGGATAATTAAATCCACTATAGTTCAAATGAGTAATGGTAAATGACAAATACTATTATATATATATATATATATATATATATATACATATACAGGGTGTCCCAAAAAAATGTATACACACTTTAAATACTTATAAAGGCAGTGTTTATTAAAATACATTTCATTTTCAAAATGTAATAGAATCTACAGACATTATTTAATTGTTTTGTCAATGCCTGTTTTCAAACTGACGTCCGTTCTGGTCCAGGCACTGCTGATAACGCGAAGCAATGGAATCGCAAACATCACGAAACATTTCGTTTGGTATTTGTGTGCATTCTCGTTCAATGGCTGCTCTCAATTCAGCGACTGTTGCAGGTTTTATAGCGTAGACTTTGTCTTTTAAGTATCCCCATAAAAAAAAGTCTAGTGGTGTGAGGTCTGGTGAACGCGGAGGGTATTCTACGAAACCCCTTCGTCCAGTCCACATCCACATCGTGCCAAGTACCACTCGCAATACTCCACTCTTCGGTCCGGATCATCTTCATTAATAGCATGGACTAATCTTGGAATGTAACTTTTCCATTGACAGCGCTTCAAAATGCGTTGGACAGACGATTCTGAAATTCCTACCTCACGACTCGCTTGCCGCACAGATTTTCTTGGACTTTGGTGATACATTTCCAGTACTCTTTCTTGCTTTGTGGGGCTTGTCGATGTCCGTGGTCTTCCGGAACGCTTCTTGTGGACATTCTGAACAGTTCCATCGGCTTCAAACTTATCTCTAATTCGAGTGATGGTAAGTCGCATTGGTGGATCTGTTTGAAACTCCCTCCTAAACTGTCTTTGCACTTCAACTGCGTTTTCACACTTCCAGTAGCATTTTAGAATGAATTTCCTTTGTTCAAAGCTTAGTCTGACTGCCATTATTAATTCTAATGGGTTTAACTTGGAAAGAAAGAAACATCAATTGAGCTATCAGCTGTTAAAGTGTGTATACATTTTTTTGGGACGCCCTGTATATATATTTTATATATATATATATAATCCTTGAAATAAGGTTTTCTGAAAAATTTTGAAGTTGATTGGTTGATGTGACCTAATCTTACTAACCTTGAGAAAGTTAAAATTTGTCAAGTTGAAGAAATCTGCATTTATTTTTGAAGTTTATATAACAATTGAATGACATATTTTATCAGACTTTTCACCTGAATCCCATACTCTTTTCACCTGATTGATTAAGCTCTTGAGTTATTCATCAATTGTCACCCCAAAAGACCATAGATGGATTTAGGCCTACTTGGTAGTAAAGAATATTTAGTTATTAAGTTGGCACACACATTTCATACTATCAGAAATAATCTTGTTTACAGGTTTTCTCCAAACCAGATCTAATCATCCAAACTTACGTTATTTTGAGACCCTTCATTCTTCCCAATTCAGTCACCATATTGTGAAGAGAGGTCTCAGAGAGAGCAACCATCGATTCAACAAAATCAAAGAAGTCTCCTTCAATGCTTTGGGAAGGTTGGCTAAATTTGTACTATAGTTGCGGGTCTTGTTCTTCATTCTCTTTTTTATGGAGATCCACAATACTGATATAAGAATGCTCATCTTCTGATATCACTCTTATTTAGATCATTATTATTGCTATTTGAACACGACAGTTAAACAGTTTAAAGAAAATATTTGTTTATTAAATTATGAATTCCATTCTTTGTTCTTCTCATTTGGATTAGATCTCTGAATTAGTAAAAAATAAAGTTTAAATTAATTAAAATTTAAACTAAACATTGCAAAAAACTTAATTGCAAGTAATTTAAAGAACTGCTCCTTTTAAAATACATATACACACACTGTCTTTGTCCTTGAATATTTGCCAGGATTATATTTATGTTTTCAGTTTTGCATTGCCCTTCACGCATTCAAAATTCAATTTTCTGGTAATGGTTTGGTTTGGAGGTTCTCAGCTATGTCAACTAATAGATAGATAGATTCTTTTAACTGGGATAACACAGAACATTGTTGGTTTCAGTAGTGGTGAACTATGTACAGAAGCCTTGTCAGTACATTTGCTCCTTGTTTGGAAAATGCTGCTTCAGGCAGCCATTAAATAATGTCATTATATGAATAGTACCATACTTTTTTCTAACTGGTTTAGTGTTACCTGCACAGTAACAGTACCGTATATATGTATACAAAAAATGGCTAGAACTCTTCACTTCCATTCACTCTAAAGGATTACTTTACAAAAGCCAAGCCCTTTAATAATTTTAGTTTATCTTGTAATGAAGTTAGGAAGGTAATCATTTGTACACTAACCTTGGTTCTTTGCACCACACATTATTATATTGCATTATGTAATAGAATAATATAGTATCCAGTTTAAGTTCGTTTGATAATTATCCAGTCATTTGTAGGTGCAGTTACAAATGTATTTCATCTAGGATCATTTGTAAGCCTAAATGAAATGCATCTTGCTCTATTCTGCATAAAGGCTGTGGTGTGACCACATCATTAGAGCAGGGGTGGTTAAGTGACATTTGGTGTGTTCATTATTCTTTTTGAAGTAGTAACTATATAACCAATAAAATTCAAAGACTTTACACCAGTGATGCACAAACCCTGGCCCGTGGGCCAAATGTGGCCCCCACGGGTCTTTTCAATTCACATTTTTCACATGAAAAGGGTAGCTACCCAAAGAAAAATCTGAAATATTACCCCTGGTTATAAAAATGCATATTTATAAAAAATAGAATATCTACGTATATATCTGGCCCCTACATATAAAACAGATGGTTGGTTTGGCCCTCACATCAAAAAAGTTTGTGCACCACTGCTTTACACTGATGAGGCAAAAACTTTTTATTTGAAATGAAATAAACAGTAAAAGTTAATATTTTCGCAGAGATTTCCGCCTAATTTTGAACCCAAGAAAGGGATTGCTTCACCCCTATTTTAAGGCTTATGCTGTTGATGGAAATGGAGAAGAGAAATTAATTCCTGTTGGTAAGTAAAATTATTCCATATTTAAACTTTCATTGATAATAGGATTTTGCAGTGCATCGCATTTGGTAATTTGCTGCCTTGTACAGGATGACACAAATAAGATGGAACCCATTGATGGTAACATTTATTGACTACAGTAAGAATACATTAATTTTTATTTGCAATGCTGATTTTATTAAAGTAAATGTTGAAAATGACCTCCATCAATATTCAAACACATACCAACTCATCAAACATGATTAGATGACACTTTTCTCAGTCATGGGAGTAATCCTGTGCACAGCTTGTGTGATGTTGCTCTTCAATTGTTCAGTTGTTGTAGGGTTTGACCAGTAACAAACTTTCGTGTAACTTCACAGAAAAATGTCTCAGGGTGTTAGGTCTGGAGATCTGGGTGGCCAAAGTTCTTAGGTTATTACCGGTACTCTTTTGTCAAAAAATTTATGCAAGATTTAGCAATGCATGAGCTGTTGAAAATACCCTTCAGAAAGTTCATCATCATGTAGTTGACAATTAAACTAAACTAAGCTAAGCTTAAGCTAGTCCATAAAAATGTTTTCTAACAAAATGAATGAAATACAGTATTAAATAATGATTCTTCATTTGTAAAATAACTATTACAGTATCACAATCTTTGTTATGTTAAATAATACGATGAACAGTTGTCATTTGAACTATTTATTATGTTGTAGGGTTTTGCCGATTCTCATTTTTTGTCTTTTTATTTTTAAATTCATGTATTTTTTCTCTTTCCATCCATGCAGCTTTCGCAGTCTCTAGTTAAGAGTGTTAATTAAGTCAATCTAGTCAAGCATAGGCAGATACAGTAGTTAATGTAAAAGTGCTCAAATCAGTTTAATAGGGCATCTTGCTAGAAACAGCTCTGGATCTAGTGTTAAAACCTAGTCCAGTATTTAGCCCTAATAGTCCCTGTTGAACTCAAGAAAAGGCAATATCATAGTCTATTTCTGAAGCCAGAAGGTATGTTTTTTGAAGTTTAGCACTAAGGATCCAGAACTTAAGTGCTCCTTCTAGGCAGACAATCCAGTGTTGTGCATGCGAGTCCAAATTACTTAAATCATTGCCAGTGTGTACCCTTTTCTACATGTTGTCTTGTCCAAATAAATTAAGGCGTAAACAAGTGAGAGGAACTCCAGTGAATACAATACAGTCAAAATCTAGAAAGTTAAGACCCTCCAAAGTTTAAGATAAAGTTATTTAGAACTTGATTGTTTTGTACATAAATCATTTTTATGTTCATTATCATAACTAACTAACCTATTAACCCCATCATCATTTAATTTAAGATTAAAGTTTCTTATTGTCTAGAACATCCAGAATAAATTGTAAATAATTACTGTTAAGGTTTTTGTTCAAGTCTAGAAATGGGAGGTTTCAAGTTATTCTAGTAAATCAAGTTGTAAATAAAACTGAAAAACTTAATTTTCTAGTTTGCTTTCTACAAATCATTAAGTATCAGTCGTGTTACATGATAAGAAGATCAATGTTAGCCTGAAAAAATATATTTAGTAATAATGATAATAATAATACTCAACAGTATTTTCTGAAAAATTTGTGCCTAAATTAAATGAGGCATAGTAACCCATTAGGACCCAGTGTCAGTTCAAGCTTAACACTTTACCTCATACAGGTCACGTCAGTTTTAAAGGGGTAATGATAGTGATTTTGTTTGATGCATGGTCTGTGTCCAATATGAGGTAAAGTGTTAACATTCTCAGGCAAAAAGAGTCAAGCTTTAAAGTCATGTCTTTGAGTTTATTTCGAATGAAGCTGATTAGTTACCCCCTATAAAAGTTTCCCACATTTATTCATTACAGGGGAATAAGACAAGATAAAAAGTCATACACTGGAATAAGGTTTACTAAATTTGATAATAATTTAAAGTCAAAGGAAAATTCTTTAATTAATTTTCAGTGGCATAGGTTTTGCCTGTATTGTACTGTTTTTTTTTATTCCTGGTCATTCTTGTTTACCCTAAAGTCCTTTCCCTTCCTTTATCCATCTGAACACCTTCTTGCACCCACTCCTTAACATCCCAGCATACACTGTTTGTTTTCCATTGCTTGAGTGCACTGTGGTGGTCTGGTCTTCCTGTTTGACATTTTTGTGAATGGTCCTTGCTCACTTGATGTGAAGCGCACTACTTGGGAAAAGATCTTTAAGCACAGCTTCATCTCCTGCCTTCCAGTCTACTCAATCTGCATGTACTTCATGGGTGGCCAGTAGAATTGGATTCCTACCATAGGAAGAACTGCTTCCAGAGTCAAATCCAGGTGGGTTCTCTAGTTTTCCCACAACAATGTCCTTGACAAAATAATATATTTTTTTGGCAGGAGGGGGAGCACATACTGCATTGTATTTGCCTGTTCATCCACCCATTATACAAAGGTAATTCAATAAGTGTCCGCATTTTTTATTTTCACAATTTTATTTTCACATCTGATAGATTATAAACATATCACTTCTCAACATAGTCTCCCTGTTTCTCAATACACTTAGTCCAGCGATCTACAAGCTTCCTAATGCCATCACAAAAGAATGTTTTTGGCTGTGTGCGTAGCCAGTCATGCACCATCTCCTTCAGGTCATCATCACCTTGGAATTGCTGACCTCTCAAAAGCATCTTTTAGTGGTCCAAACAGGTAAAAATCCGAAGGTGCCAGGTCTGGACTGTAGGCTGGATGGTTGAGAACTTCAAATTTAAGTTCTTGAAGGCATTTTCTAGTCTGTGCAGCGGTATGAGGGCGTGCATTGTCGCGTAACAGAATAACACCTTCCAACAATCTCCCCCTCCATTTTGTGCGAATTGCTTGCTTTAACTCATTCCGAAGCATGTCAGAATACGATGCACTTGTTACTGTAGTTCCACACTCTAGAAGATAATGCTTAAGGATAGGGCCTTGTGTATCCCAAAACAGTGTTAGCATAACTTTACACGCTGATGGCTGCACTTTGAACTTCCTTGCAATGGGAGATGTTGGATGCTTCAATTGCATGCTCTGTGACAGAAGAGCACAAGCGTAATTGTATGGATGTCTGCTCTCATCTTTTGGCATGGTATCATAATGAAGGTGAAAACGTTTTGGAGCACATTATTACTGGAGATGAAACCTGGATCTATCACTATGAACCAGAAAGCAAATGACAGAGCATGCAATGGAAGCATCCAACATCCCCCGTCGCAAGGAAGTTCAAAGCACAGCCATCAGCAGGTAAAGTTATGCTAACACTGTTTTGGGATACATGAGGCCCTATCCTTGAACATTACCTAGAGTGTGGAACTACAGTAACAAGTACATCATATTCTGACATGCTTCAGAATTAGTTAAAGCAAGCAATTTGCACAAAATGGAGAGAGAGATTGTCGGAAGGTGTTATTCTGTTACACGACAATGCACGCCCTCATACCACTGCACAGACTAGGAAATGCTTTCAAGAACTTAAATTTGAAGTTCTCGACCATCCAGCCTACAGTCCAGACCTGGCACCTTCGGATTTTTACCTGTTTGGACCACTAAAAGATGCTTTGAGAGGTCAGTGATTCCAAGGTGATGATGACCTGAATTAGGTGGTGCATGACTGGCTACGCACACAGCCAAAAACATTCTTTTGTGATGGCATTAGGAAGCTTGTAGATCGCTGGACTAAGTGCATTGAGATACGGAGACTATGTTGAGAAGTGATGTGTTTATAATCTATCAGATGTGAAAATAAAATTGTGAAAATAAAAAGTGCGGATACTTATTGAATTACCCTCGCATTTTTGTGTCTGGGCTATAACTTTTGAACTGCTCAACATAAATCAATGAAACTTAACACACACAGATCATCACAAGTGAGACCCAGTTCTCTGTATCAAAGTTCAAGGTCACAAATAAGAGTTCAGAGGTCAAATGCAGATCCATGCCATAATTTTTTTAACCACTCAACATATTGATGAAACTTCACACACATGGATTTGTTTTGAGCAAGATTCACTTCTTCAAAGGCCAAGGTTACAGATATGGGTCAAAGGTCAAGCGAATTTTCTCTGTCTACCATAACTTTTGAACAGCTCAACATAAATTGGTGAAACTAAATACATGTGTGTATCATCGCAGTATGTTTCACAAGAAAGAACTGGGTCATTGCATCAAAGATCAAATGGAGGTACACACCATAACTTCTGAATAGCCCAACATAAATTCATGAAATATATATATATATATATATATATATATATATATATATATATATATATATTATATATACAGGGTGGGCGGAAAGTAGCTCCCTATTTTGGATTGGTAAAAAAATACGTATATTATCCATTTATTTCAGAAGAAATAATATGAAAAGGTAGGCATACATGGTAGGTTTTCTCTAAAATTCAATGTGGGCTCCAACTCTTTCCACCAGCTTCTGGAGCCGCCCAGGAATGGCGTCCACTGACTTTAGCAGGAACTCCGGCGGGATGGAGGACATGACTTCCCGAATTCGGTCCTCCAGTTCTTCCAATGTCCTCTGTTTGGTGCGGTAGACTTCTTCCTTTACCCACCCCCAAAGAAAGAAGTCGCACGGTTACCGCTGAAAAACGGCAGAATCGGTTCAGTGTAACGGTGTGGTGTGGTATGACCTCAGATCAGGTTGTGGGCCCGTTCCTTCTGCGCAACACCATGAATGCTGAGCGGTACCTTGCTATGTTGCGAAACGAGGTCTGGCCGGTTGTCAGCACATGGGAGAACATCGACGATCTGATATTTATGCAAGATGACGCCCCTCCGCACTTCGCTCTTGTTGTCCGTGAGTGACTGGATTCCCACTTCCCTGGGCGTTGGATGGGTCGTCGTGGTCCACATCAATGGCCAGCCAGGAGCCCCGACTTGACACCGTGCGACTTCTTTCTTTGGGGGTGGGTAAAGGAAGAAGTCTACCGCACCAAACCGAGGACATTGGAAGAACTGGAGGACCGAATTCGGGAAGTCATGTCCTCCATCATCCCACCGGAGTTCCTGCTAAAGTCAGTGGACGCCATTCCTGGGCGGCTCCAGAAGCTGGTGGAAAGAGTTGGAGCCCACATTGAATTTTAGAGAAAACCTACCATGTATGCCTACCTTTTCATATTATTTCTTCTGAAATAAATGGATAATATACGTATTTTTTTACCAATCCAAAATAGGGAGCTACTTTCCGCCCACCCTGTATATATATATATATATATATATATATGTAATGAAAAGAACCATGAAGGAAAGGAAATACAGAATGGTGCTCAAACACTTTCATTTAATGATGTCCTTAGGAACACTGAAATAAATAGAGTTCAAGACTATATATATATAGGTCACAAAAAAAAATATATACGTATATATATATATATATATATATATATATAATAAATATAGAAATAAAAATTATGGGAGGAAGCATACAAATTTGTAAGGAAAAACTACCAATTTTAGCACTTTGCCCTTCTTGTCTAAATCCATTCTGAACAAATTCAAAACAACAGGATCAAGTGGATTGTTTACAACCAATTTTATAGATAATGCCTGAATTATATATAGGTCACAAAAAATAAAAAAATAAAAATAAATTGATAAATAAAAATTGGAAGAGGAGCATACAAATTTATAAGAGAAAACTACCAAAGTTTTAGCACTTTGCTCTTCTTGTCTAAATCCATTCTGAATGAATTCAAAACAACAGGATCAAGTGGAAAAAGACCCTGGCTCATGTTAAAATTATTTGTAAGTTGAATAATAGCAGACTCAAGAATATTTCTATTAACAATGTTGCTAGAGTGAAACAAAACTGAAGAATTATTCCAATCAATACAGTGGGTTAACTCTGAGAAATAGACAAAAAGGGCACTGGATGACTGTCCCATTCTAATGGAATATTGATGCTGTTTTACATACGTGTGCAAATCCTTTCCTGTCTGTCCAATGTGAAAGGAATCAAATTGTTTACAACCAATTTTATAGATAATGCCTGAATTATTGGTAGGGCTACTTTTAAAGATGATATTTTTCACAATATTATTATATTCCGAGAATCCTGGGGGTTGGCATCCCAGTGTTGTGGTACGTTGATGATATTTTGTGTATCTGGCCCATGAAGTGTGACCTGGATGACTTCCTCCTCCAGTTAAATGATCAAGTCCCCTCCATTAAGTTTACGTTAGAAGTGGAACAAGACAACTCAATCCCATTTTTGTATGTGCATGTACATAGGGTAAGCCCAGGCCATATTTTCTTCAATGTTTCTCTGTGCTCTTAGGATCACCAGTCCGGAATACATGGATGCCGAATTATAAAAAATCAACAGTATTGGAAGTGATCTGTGCTACGCACCTGCATTTATGGAATCTTGTCTTAACAAGGCAAAACAAACCTTCTATTGCGTGAATAATAACACTCGCACATTGTCAAAGAATATTTTAGTACTTCCATTTTTCCCGGCCTTTTTAGGCATTGCTAATGTACTTAAACTTTTGAATATTAATGTAGTATTTTCATATAACAATATTGTGAAAAATATCATAGTTAAAAATAGCCCTACCAATAATTCAGGCATTATCTATAAAATTGGTTGTAAACAATGTGATTCCTTCTACATTGGACAGTCCGGAAAGGATTTGCACATGAGTGTAAAACAGCATCAATATTCCGTTAGAATGGGACAGTTGTCCAGTGCCCTTTTTGTCCATTTGGCAGTTATCCCACTGTATTGATTGGAATAATGCTTCAGTTTTGTTTCACTCTAGCAACATTGTTAATAGAAATATTCTTGAGTCTGCTATTATTCAACTTACAAATAATTTTAATATGAGCCAGGGTCTTTTTCCACTTGATCCTGTTGTTTTGAATTCATTCAGAATGGATTTAGACAAGAAGGGCAATGTGCTAAAACTTTGGTAGTTTTCCCTTACAAATTTGTGTGCTCCTCTTCCAATTTTTATTTTCCAATTTATTTTTATTTTTTGTGACCTATATATAATTCAGGCATTATCTATAAAATTGGTTATAAACAATCTACTTGATCCTGTTTTGAATTCGTTCAGAATGGATTTAGACAAGAAGGGCAAAGTGCTAAAATTGGTAGTTTTCCTTACAAATTTGCATGCTCCTCCCACAATTTTTATTTCTATATTTATTATATACAGGGCGTCCCAAAAAAATGTATACACACTTTAACAGCTGATAGCTCAATTGATGTTTCTTTCTTTCCAAGTTAAACCCATTAGAATTAATAATGGCAGTCAGACTAAGCTTTGAACAAAGGAAATTCATTCTAAAATGCTACTGGAAGTGTGAAAACGCAGTTGAAGTGCAAAGACAGTTTAGGAGGGAGTTTCAAACAGATCCACCAACGCGACTTACCATCACTCGAATTAGAGATAAGTTTGAAGCTGATGGAACTGTTCAGAATGTCCACAAGAAGCGTTCCGGAAGACCACGGACATCGACAAGCCCCACAAAGCAAGAAAGAGTACTGGAAATGTATCACCAAAGCCCAAGAAAATCTGTGCGGCAAGCGAGTCATGAGGTAGGAATTTCAGAATCGTCTGTCCAACGCATTTTGAAGCGCTGTCAATGGAAAAGTTACATTCCAAGATTAGTCCATGCTATTAGTGAAGATGATGATCCGGACCGAAGAGTGGAGTATTGCGAGTGGTACTTGGCACGATATGGATGTGGATTGGACGAAGGGGTTTCGTAGAATACCCTCCGCGTTCACCAGACCTCACACCACTAGACTTTTTTTTATGGGGATACTTAAAAGACAAAGTCTATGCTATAAAACCTGCAACAGTCGCTGAATTGAGAGCAGCCATTGAACGAGAATGCACACAAATAACAAACGAAATGTTTCGTGATGTTTGCGATTCCATTGCTTCGCGTTATCAGCAGTGCCTGGACCAGAACGGACATCAGTTTGAAAACAGGCATTGACAAAACAATTAAATAATGTCTGTAGATTCTATTACATTTTGAAAATGAAATGTATTTTAATAAACACTGCCTTTATAATTATTTAAAGTGTGTATACATTTTTTTGGGACGCCCTGTGTATATATATATATATACAGGGTGGGCGGAAAGTAGCTCCCTATTTTGGATTGGTAAAAAAATATGTATATTATTCATTTATTTCAGAAAAAATAATATGAAAAGGTAGGCATACATGGTAGGTTTTCTCTAAAATTCAATGTGGGCTCCAACTCTTTCCACCAGCTTCTGGAGCCGCCCAGGAATGGCGTCCACTGACTTTAGCAGGAACTCCGGCGGGATGGAGGACATGACTTCCCGAATTCGGTCCTCCAGTTCTTCCAATGTCCTCGGTTTGGTGCGGTAGACTTCTTCCTTTACCCACCCCCAAAGAAAGAAGTCGCACAGTTACCGCTGAAAAACGGCAAAATCGGTTCAGTGTAACGGTGTGGTGTGGTATGACCTCAGATCAGGTTGTGGGCCCGTTCCTTCTGCGCAACACCATGAATGCTGAGCGGTACCTTGCTATGTTGCGAAACGAGGTCTGGCCGGTTGTCAGCACATGGGAGAACATCGACGATCTGATATTTATGCAAGATGGCGCCCCTCCGCACTTCGCTCTTGTTGTCCGTGAGTGGCTGGATGCCCACTTCCCTGGGCGTTGGATGGGTCGTCGTGGTCCACATCAATGGCCAGCCAGGAGCCCTGACTTGACACCGTGCGACTTCTTTCTTTGGGGGTGGGTAAAGGAAGAAGTCTACCGCACCAAACCGAGGACATTGGAAGAACTGGAGGACCGAATTTGGGAAGTCATGTCCTCCATCCCGCCGGAGTTCCTGCTAAAGTCAGTGGACGCCATTCCTGGGCGGCTCCAGAAGCTGGTGGAAAGAGTTGGAGCCCACATTGAATTTTAGAGAAAAACCTACCATGTATGCCTACCTTTTCATATTATTTTTTCTGAAATAAATGAATAATATACGTATTTTTTTACCAATCCAAAATAGGGAGCTACTTTCCGCCCACCCTGTATATATATAATATATATATATATATATATATATATATATATATATATATATATATAATAATATATATAATATATATATATATATATATATATATATATATATATAATATATATAATATATAATATATATATATATAATATATATAATATATATATATATAATATATATATATATATATATATATATATATATATATATATATAGTCTCGAACTCTGTATTTACTTCAGTGTTCCTGAGGATGTCATTAGATGAAAGCGCTTGAGCATCATTCTGTGTTTCTTTTCCTTCGTGGTTATTTTCATCATAAATATTTTTCATGTGTTACTTTCGTGAAATAATTTTCACACACACACACTTTTTTGCTTAACTGTTGATTTGTACCTGGAGTGGTACATATCTTGGCAAGACAGAGGGTGGGTGGTGTTGCTGGGATGGGAGTATTGGACTCAGGGAGTGAGAAGGTTCAGTTATTGAATATGTGGGTAAGGGGGTATGGCTTTACATATGGTGAAGTAGTTGAGAGTGGGTGAGGTATGAGAAAATTGCTTCCGTCAAAAAGTGGGGGCCTTTGGTGAGTATGGGTTGGAGACATTTGGACATGGGAATGCGGGACAGATAAGGGAAACAACTGTGGTGGAGGTCAGACAGATTTGGGCATTTGACCAGGAGGTGGGTGATGGTGATGGGGGTATGGCAAGTGGGGCAGAGTGGGGCTGGCAATTTAGCCATAAGGTGACTGTGTGTGCTTCATGTGTCGTAGGCGGAGACAGGCTAGAATCACTTCTTTATGACGGGACCTATGGAACGAGGAAACCCAATATCCAAGTTGTGGTTTTATTCGCTGGAGTTTGTCGTTTATAGCCTGGTCCCATTCCCATTGCCAGATGGAATGGAAGTGGGAGCGGAGAGTCGGGAAAACATCCGTGAAAAGGAGGGCTGGGTGGAGACTGGCAATGAGCAAGTGGATTTTGCCTTACAGTCCACTCCCTCATTATCCTGGATACCAACATGTTCTGGGACCCAGCAGAAGGTGACTGTCTTGCATTGGAATGCTGTTAAGGGGTGGAAGGTTTATTGGATGGTGCGGATGAGTGGGTGAAGGGGGTTAAATTTTTCAAGGGAGAGCAGTGAGCTTTGAGAATCTGAGTAGATGACATAGGAGTTGGCAGAGTGTGTGCTTATGATGTTGAGGGCTTCCAGAATAGCGAAGACTTCTGTTGAAAAGACAGAGGCCTCACAGGGAAGGGGGATGGCTCAAGAGAGCAGTTGGGTCAGTATCACCACTGAGGCAACTGTATCAACCTCTGATCAGGAACCATCCATATAGATGGGGACAGTGTTCGAGTGTCGGGTTATGTGTTCCTGGAAGAGTGACTTGTATATTGTAGCAGTCGTGGTAACATTTGGCAGGGCACATAAGTCCCTCCAAAATTTGATAGGGGTGAGGAGCCAGGGAGGATGGACATATGAGATGGGGATGACTGAGGGAGGGGGCATGTTGGAAAGGTTGAGGAAAGAGCAGACTGCTTCAGTGAAGTGCCAGCTCTGCCCCTCGGGTGGAGGTTCTGATTATATATATATACACAGTATATATATATATATATATATATATATATATATATATATATATATATATATATATATATATTAGAGTGTCCCAATTTTTTTTGTTCCTGAAGTTTGTCATGCACACACCCCTAATTTCTTCCACTCGTGAAAACATGCCAGCAAGATGAATTTCATTCGTGTTCTTTAATTTTAAGGGTCCCCTCAAACCATGTGTTACTATTGCTGAACGGCTACTCTCTACCTTATACTAATTGTAGCATATTTCTTTTCAGGTTATGGATACAAGAAAGCAGGAGACTGTGTGGTTGGGGGGGTGTTGCGAAATGAACCCCTGGAAACGCTGTGTCAACTCCCGACAGTGGGAGATGTTCTTCGACGTCTGTTGTTCTTCACTCGGAAGAAAAAAACGTCCACGGCGGAAGCTGCCAATGTGGTAGCTGATGAGGTTATGGCGGTGTGGGCTCGGGCATCTATTCCGACCTCCCACAAGCCCAAGTGCGTCGAGAGGATCAAGGCCCTCTCCACGGACTACGAGAAGGTTGCCAGAAACCGAAACCGTGGGGGAGAGAAGCAGCTGGAGCGGGAAAAGGGATTCCAAGCCAACCTGAATACACTGTTCGAAACAGCTCATGCCAACGCCATGAAACTCATCAAAGTCCCCGAAGATCGAGACTTTCTGAATGACCAGCGAACCGTGCGGAAGATGTACATCGGAGGAGAGGACCTGGAGTTTGCTCGCAGGGCAGCGGAGCGGGAGAAACGCCGAGCAGCTGAAGAGAAGAGGAAGAAGAAAAGCCGCGAAGAGATGGACTCACTGCAAGCAAAAGGAACGGTGAAAAGTGAGTCTTCTTCTTCTTCGGAGTCCATGGCCGAAGCATCCAATGATGTTGTCTAATATTCCTCTCCTGGTCCTTCGGCTCCTCGATCCGCTCCCAAGGACGGCCAAGTGTCGGCAAGGCGGATCATCCAATATCCCAATTTTGCTGCAGCCCTGGATCGAACTGGAACCTCAGTACGCCAAGCGATGCACATTGTGGTTCCAGCACTCGCTGCCGCGGGAGTTGAGTTATCCTCGGTCACCTTGTCCAAATCAAGTCTTCACCGTTCACTGCAGAAGTCCAGGAAGAACTTGGCAGCCGGAATCAAGACCGAGTTCAATCCTGATACGCCGCTTGTCGTCCACTTTGATGGCAAACTCCTCCCTGATTCGGATGGAGGGAAATCGGATCGCATACCAGTGCTGGTCAGCGGGAAGAATCTTGAGAAGTTGTTGGCGATCCCAAAAATCCCTGACAGCACGGGACAGCGGATGACTGGAGCTGTTCTGAAGGTGCTGGACGATTGGCCGCAAGTTCAACCATGGATTGCCGGTCTCTGCTTCGACACAACAGCGGCAAATACCGGTATTCACAGCAGCGGCGCTTGTACGATTATCCAGGACCAAATGGACCGCCGCGTTCTTTTCCTGGCTTGCAGACACCACATGATGGAATTGGTAATCACCTCAGTCTTTGACCTGTTCTTCAGGTCTTCTGGCCCCGAAATTGCGCTGTTCGCTCGCTTCAAATCCCAATGGGAGTTCATCGACCAGAAGCAGGCTTCTCCGTTCAACGGCGATGGCCCAAGCGACATCCTTTCGGAATGGGTGGCGTTGAAAAAAGAGCAGATTGTCCACTTCATTGAAGACCAGCTTGAAGTTGGCCACCCAAGAGACGATTACCGGGAGTTCCTGATCCTCGCTCTGGTTCCTCGATGGTCATGGCAACGAGATCTCCGGTACAATCGTCCTGGAGCATACCACCGGGCCAGGTGGATGGCCAAAGGCATTTACTGTCTTAAGATGTTCATCTTCCGAAGCCAATTCCACCTGACCGCTCACGAGGTCCGGTCACTACGCAGGATAAACGTCTTTGCCATCACCATCTACCTCCAGAGGTGGTTCGAGGCTCCATTGATGGCGGACGCGCCCGTCAATGACCTGGAGCTGTTGGAGGACCTAGAGCGGTACAAGGCGGTGGATCATGATGTAGGTACCGCCGCATTGACGAAATTCCGGGGCCACCTCTGGTACCTAAGCGAAGATTTAGCCGGACTCGCTATGTTCTCCTCCAAAACCACCGATGCAGAGAAGACGGCCATGCTCCAAAACCTGCACAAGAAGACCGAAAACCCCAAAGATCTGCGTCGGCTGGAGGGAAAGAGTGTCTTGACCGTGAGACGGTCGGATTTGAGCACCTTGGTCACGAAAAGGACTCAAAACCTTTTTCATTGCCTGAAGCTGCCGGTTCCAAAAACCCCCAAAGATCTCGAAGGATGTGCACCATCGTTGAAGTCTGTGAACGATGCGGCAGAACGGGCGGTGAAACTGGCGGAAGATTTCAATGAGGGCCTGACAAAAAATGAGGAGGAACGGCAGCTCGTGTACCAAGTCGTCGAATACCACCGCCAGCAGTTCCCCTCAGCAGACAAAAAGATCCTCTGTCCCCGGAAATGAAATGTGCCATTAGGAAGAATTTCCATTTCCTTTAATTTAGTCATTAGAAAGAATTTACATTTCATTCTTCCATTCTAGAATGATTAATGCTGAGCATTTACGTTTGTTCATATAGGGTCGAATAAACAAGGTCAATGAGGGGACCCTTCCCCTCCTAATAGGCCAATGAAATTTCGCCCATCTTTTCCTTTCTTCAAGTGTAATTAATTAAAGGGGTGTGCGATTTGACTCTTGCAAATTTTTATTTTCACATGTGAGGCTGGGACACCCTAATATATATATATATATATATATCAGTGGCGTGCGGTGGTTTTTCGTCAAGGGGAAGCAATTCAAGCAAAAACAACAAAGATTATATAAAATAAAAATAAAACTTTAAAATACTTGTATATAATAAAAACAAAACACATATAATCATCTACTTACTTTACTTATAGGTTAATTCTATTCTTCTTTCTTTTTTATTAAATATATCTATTATTTCTTTGTAAAAGGCATCAGTTTTCATACCCTTAAGAAGCTTTTTCTCAATTGAGATTAAAGCTAAACTTGCAAGCCTTTCTTACCCTTGCGCATTTCTAGCGTAGTTACGTATTCGCTTTAAATGGGAGAATGACAGCAGACAGCACGTAAAGTTGCCAGATATTTCAAGAAAATTAACTATAAGATCTGGACAGCGATTTCTAAATTGCTTCCTTTTTGACATAGGGAAGGATAAAATAACGATAAATATATATTCTTTTTCGCTTAACATGGCCATGGAATTTTTTAGTAGAAAAACTATATATGAAACTTGTTGTATTCAATAAATACTACATTATTAAACATTAAATGAGTTTTTAGAATGGAAAGAAACAATTTGTAACAGTAAAAAAAAAGTGAAAGTCATTGGGGAAAAAAGGATGCATTTCGTCAATTGTTGTCCAACTCGAGATTTTTTGCGTCGGCTTTCTTAAAGGTTTTTGCACGAATGGCAACCAATGTATATACTATGTATCCACCTGATTACCAATCAAATGCTATAAATAGTATAATAAAATGATTTTGTACAAATTATTAACACATATTGAACTGTTTAAACTTTAAAGTATAATACAGCATTTTCTTCTTTCTTTGAATAGGGAAACATTGCTTCCCTTGCTTCCATGGACCGCACGCCACTGATATATATATATATATATATATATATATATATGTGTGTGTGTGTGTGTGTATATATATATATGTATGTGGAAATGAGGCTGCCGATCAAGCTGCCTATTCCATGTGCTGATTACAGGTTTCACCCCTGTCCCTCCCCTTTTCGGATTATATCCCTGGTTTTCATAGGTTTTTACGCACCCAGTGGCAGAGTTGCTGGGATGGCGCTACAACTAACAAACTCTGCAAGATTAAACCCAAATTGGGATGTTGGGCCTCTTCCTTCCATCAGTTGCGCCATAAGGAGGTGGCTCTGGCCCGCCTCTGTATTGGTCACACCCACCTGACCCATGGCTATTTGATGGCCGGGGATCGGGTGCCCAGATGTCCCAATTGTAATGTCCCACTTACAGTTGCCCACCTCCTGGTGGAGTGTCCGCTTTACTCTGCACTGCACGCAGAGTATTTTCCCTTTTTGATGAGCGTTGGGCCTTGTGATAGGCTTGGCACTATTTTCTCTGAAGGTCCCTACTTTCCCATAACCGGGTTGTTCTCCTTCCTCTTTCGTTCCTGACTTCTTTACCAGCTGTGACTCTGCTATAATTTTTCTGTATATTTTATTTTTTTTTCCATTTATTGTTCATTTCTGCTAGCTGTTTCATAGTTTTCATCCTGTGTTCACTCTGCTATCCACCTTTCTTTTGGTGGCCATGAGCGGTCATATTTTGAAAATAAAAAAAAATTATATATATATATATATATATATATATATATATATATATATATATATATATATTTATATATATATATTATATACCACAAGGTTGATGATGCAAGCAAAAAACAGGTTCTTGCACCAGAGGTCAAGGTTACAAACATCAGAGGAGACATTGATGTTGTTCCAACATAGTTCTTGTTTTATTTATCTCCTTAAGCTTTAGGCTTTACTGGCCTCTCAACTTAAAGAATAACTATTAATAAATTAAGAATACATAGATGAAGTAACAGCTGAAAATTAGAAATTAATTTTTCTAATACAGTGTATATCAAATCTTAAAAGTTATTATAGTTACAGATAAACCCAATACAAACTATTGGTATTATGAGAAATAAGTAATACAGTATACTAGAAATGAATGAGTCATTATGATTAGGTAATATATAAAACACGATTAATCATTATTTAAATTCATGAATAAGAAATATTTATTAATGTAGACTATATAAACAAACTAATAGTTGAAGATTACAAATTAATTTTATAATACATATATATTAAATCTTAAATTTTATTGTTATAGATATGTTGCATAGCCTATTTAAAGTTTAAACCTAAAAGTGATCAAATAATGCAGAAAACCTTCTTTTGCTGTACCTTAAGATCGTATTGATTTCCGCTGCTGGCCACCAGTGAGGAAGGTTATGGAAAAACTATACGCACTCACAACATGGTATCATAATTGAGGCGTTGCGTGGAAGAAGGGCGAACTAGCCAAAATCAAATCTTTGAGAAAAATGCATTTTAAGTTGGAGAGATATTTATCGACAATTAGGTAGATGAAGGGCGACCTAGCCATTTTTGGCAAAAATGAATTATTGCTGTTTTCAGTAGCTTAATATATTAAGCTACTGAAAATCAGCAATAATTCATTTTTGCCAAAAATGGCTAGGTTGCCCTTCTTCCACGCATCGCCTCATTATGTGGTACCTTTATTTCATAATTAAATATAAATTATTAATTAATTGAATTAAATATCTATGCAAAATTGCCTCGGGATTGGCGACATAGCCTATTGGGAATGAAATAATTGCCATACGTACAAAGA
Source organism: Bathynomus jamesi (assembly GCA_023014485.1). NCBI lineage: Eukaryota > Metazoa > Arthropoda > Malacostraca > Isopoda > Cirolanidae > Bathynomus > Bathynomus jamesi. Next base: position 607,795 of record JAJOZX010001171.1, on the reverse strand, counting down.
ACCTGTATGTATGCATTGAGCCTCACATAGCAACAAGAAAACCCAATTTATTGTTTAGTCTACCACAGAGAAGTAGACCAAACAAAATTTTGCCAGAGCAGCAAATAATGAAAATACAACGCGAAGGAATGGCTCTCGGAGCTGTTTAATGTACAGCGAACGCTTTAAACAGGGAGGATGTGCTTTTGTCTTCCCTAAAATTCTGAGTGATTTCCTTATAATAAACTTAATACTTACAGAAAGGATAGGCCTATACCTAAAAGTGTTTATATTGTGACTGCCTATATTTATTACATCAAGTTAACTCATCGCGTAACTCCATCGTGGCGGCCCTACACCGAAAAAGATCGTAATGCTCTACATCGAAGCAAACTAAGACCCAGCAAAAATAAGGTGGGACAATTTCTTTTCATTCACATATAGGCATCTAAAATCCCGACGCTAAAATTACCATAAACAATTAAATATAAAGAAGTCCTTTAAAGACCTACATATTCATAACTCTCTAACGAAAAAACATAGGGCTTTTGTCGTTTAACTCTCCACTGAAATCTGCTGGAAATTTCCAACGGATGAGGGTATCAGGCAATCAGCCCATAGCCCTATATAGTTTTTTCAAATGGTGGCCTGTGTATGGGGAACTGACCCCTCTAAAATTTACACTAACACACACAGTGGCTAGGCTTAGCTCATTAGGCCTAACCCCAATTTCAACCGTAACCCCACTATAGTTTTTTTCATATGGTGGTTTATGCAACTGGGAACTGATCCCTTTACTTTTACACTAACCAAAAACAAAGGCTTGTTCATTTAACAGGCATAACTCATTTTAGGTCCTATAAAAATAGGCCCACAACATTAAGCCTATTTAATAGGTCTTACTCTTCAAACTTAAAACAAAGCCTTGTTGATTTAACAGGCTTAACTCATTTAAGGTCCTATAAATAATAGGCCCAAACATAAGCCTACTTAGTAGGCCCATAAAATAGGCCTATTTAGTCGGCCCATCTAACTTTACCTTACATAATAGGCCTACCTCTTAAAGTAGGCCTTACTCTTTACACTCAAGGCCTATCCTAACTAAAAACAAATTATAATTCAACCTGTGGTGTAGGTTATAAAATTTATTTCAGCAATTTAACTTACTCATAAAACTCATTAACATCACAAAATTCGACACGGAACTGTACCATCACAAAGACCTAAAGCAATTGCACAAATTCAAACCTACACCCACCTAACACCTATTCGTAACCCCATTCCAAGTCCTATTTGACATATAGGCACAACCTATTTATTCTAAGTCCTATTTGACATATAGGCATAAAACAGACAAGGCTTGATATAAGGGTCTCAAATGCAACATTTGAGGATCTTTACGCAGCCAAATTGGTTAACCTAACACAAAACCCAAAAACTAAAACCCTATAACAAAATACACATTTACACACATACGTACAGTACAGTATATAAATATATACATACGACTCCAAACATCCAATTCTTCTTTTAAGGGAAGAATCACATCAACAGACACATACATTCCTTGCAAACAGATTGGATTCCTTCAAAACCCCAAACCTTCCAGACCTACCTGTAGGATACACAACATTTACTCATTTATAACTACAGGTATTGACTTCATTGGAGTGGTGAATCCAAGTTTTGAAGACCAACTGGATTCGGAGCAACACACACACACACACACACACACACACCACACACACACACACCACACACACACACACACACTACTCTTTCCATGTGTCTCAAACACAACAACCTGTCTAAACATAACCAAGGATCGGAGAGTAAAAGTTTTTATTGCTGTGCTCTGATTCTGTGCACATAATTTTGTGCCAAAAATTATATGGTTAGTGACACATACAAACAAACTACTCTACTCTAAAGGATTTTATGGCTACTTTGGCCATAGCCCAAACTACTATTTCAAATGGCTGATGGCCTACCTTGGCCATAGCCCAACAAATCATCAAAGGGCCTTGGCCTACCTTGGCCATAGCCCAACAAGTTCATCAAATGGCTGATGGCCTACCCTTGGCCATAGCCCAACAAATCATCAAAGGGCCTTGGCCTACCTTGGCCATAGCCCAACAAATTCATCAAATGGCTGATGGCCTACCTTGGCCATAGCCCAACAAATTCATCAAAGGGTCTTGGCCTACCTTGGCCATAGCCCAACAAATTCATGAAAGGGCTGATGGCCTACCCTTGGCCATAGCCCAACAAATCATCAAAGGGCCTTGGCCTACCTTGGCCATAGCCCAACAAAATCATCTAAGGGCCTTGGCCTACCTTGGCCATAGCCCAACAAAATCATCTAAGGGCCTTGGCCTACCTTGGACATAGCCCAACAAATTCATCAAAAGGGCTGATGGCCTACCTCGGCCATAGCCCAACATATTCATCAAGGGGCTGATGGCCTCACTTGGCCATAGCCCAACCTATTCAACAAGGGTCTTGTGGCCTGCCTTGGCCAGAGACCAAACAACATGGGTCTTGTGGCCTGCCTTGGCCAGAGACCAAACAACATGGGTCTTGTGGCCTGCCTTGGCCAGAGACCAAACAACATGGGTCTTGTGGCCTGCCTTGGCCAGAGACCAAACAACATGGGTCTTGTGGCCTGCCTTGGCCAGAGACCAAACAACATGGGTCTTGTGGCCTGCCTTGGCCAGAGACCAAACAACATGGGTCTTGTGGCCTGCCTTGGCCAGAGACCAAACAACATGGGTCTTGTGGCCTCCTTTGGCCAGAGACCAAACAACATGGGTCTTGTGGCCTCCTTTGGCCAGAGACCAAACAACATGGGTCTTGTGGCCTCCCTTGGCCAGAGACCAAACAACATGGGTCTTGTGGCCTCCCTTGGCCAGAGACCAAACAACATGGGTCTTGTGGCCTCCCTTGGCCAGAGACCAAACAACATGGGTCTTGTGGCCTCCCTTGGCCAGAGACCAAACAACAAGGGTCTTGTGGCCTCCCTTGGCCAGAGACCAAACAACAAGGGTCTTGTGGCCTCCCTTGGCCAGAGATCAAACAACAAGGGTCTTGTGGCCTCCCTTGGCCAGACCAAACAACAAGGGTCTTGTGGCCTCCCTTGGCCAGAGACCAAACAACAAGGGTCTTGTGGCCTCCCTTGGCCAGAGACCAAACAACAAGGGTCTTGTGGCCTCCCTTGGCCAGAGACCAAACAACAAGGGTCTTGTGGCTTCCCTTGGCCAGAGACCAAACAAGGGTCTTGTGGCCTCCCTTGGCCAGAGACCAAACAACAAGGGTCTTGTGGCCTCCCTTGGCCAGAGACCAAACAACAAGGGTCTTGTGGCCTCCCTTGGCCAGAGACCAAACAACAAGGGTCTTGTGGCCTCCCTTGGCCAGAGACCAAACAACAAGGGTCTTGTGGCCTCCCTTGGCCAGAGACCAAACAACAAGGGTCTTGTGGCCTCCCTTGGCCAGAGACCAAACAACAAGGGTCTTGTGGCCTCCCTTGGCCAGAGACCAAACAACAAGGGTCTTGTGGCCTCCCTTGGCCAGAGACCAAACAACAAGGGTCTTGTGGCCTCCCTTGGCCAGAGACCAAACAACAAGGGTCTTGTGGCCTCCCTTGGCCAGAGACCAAACAACAAGGGTCTTGTGGCCTCCCTTGGCCATAGGCCAAACAACACAAAAACAGTACAGGATTCAAAGCCCCAAGCCCTCCAGATCTACCTGTGAAGGAGTAACATTTACTCCACTAAAACTACGGGTATTGACTAGTCTGAAGTGGTAGGAGGTTTGAATACAGTACAAACTCTTTCAACCAAACAACACAGAGACAATCAATACTATGTGGAGCTGCCTTGGAAAACACCTTGTCCAGAAATAATGGACAATTTGAAAGTAGCTAAGGCACATCTGTATAAAAATTACAGAAAACTTAAAATGACAATCTTTTAGAACAATACAACAACATATTCAAAGAACAAATAGAAAGGGGCTTCATTGAAGAAGTTACTGATGAACCCTTTAAAAAACGAGGTTGTCATTATTTAACACACAGGGGAGTTAAAGAGAAGACTCATCCACAACTAAACTAAGAGTAGTATACAACTGTAGTTTAAAAGACACAAATTCTGTTAGTTTAAATGATTGTCTCATGGAAGACCCAAACCTTGTCTCAGATCTTGTAAAAATTCTCCTTTGCTTCCATTTAGACAATTATGCAGTACAAAGTGACATAGAAAAAGCATTCCTCTATATAAATTTGAAGCTTGAGTATGATAAAAATCATCTCAGGTTTTTGTGGTTTAATGAACCACATGACTTTAACAAAGGTTTCAAAACCTACAGATTTAAAGTAATTATTTTTGGAGCAAATTGTTCTCCAAGTATTCTTGCTTTAACAATTAAAAACCACCTAAATTTATTTCAAGAGGACTTAACAGTTCAGTTTTTAAAACAAAATTTTTATGTGGATAACCTCATTGGTTCCACTGTAACTGAAGAGGAATTGCTTGAAATTTACCAAATGTCACAACCCATAATGAAGCAAGGAAATGTTGGACTAAGAGAGTGGGTTTCTAATTCTTGTAAATTAAATGAACAAATAACAAAAGACAACAATGGGAACATTGAACCAAACAATTACACAAAAACACTTGGAATGCTTTGGTTTTTAAAACAGAAGACTTTCTCTCACAAGTGTATAAAGAAGTTGACACAACAGACATTTACTTATGGACAGACAGTCAAATTTGTCTAACATGGGTGACCAACACAGATATAACTTCTTGCAAAAACATATTTGTGAAAAACAAACTAACAGAAATCAAAACTGCAAACACATCCCTTGGTATCAAATTTAGGTATATAAAAACAAAAGAGAATCCTGCAGACTTTTTGACAAGAGTGCTCTCTTACAAACTGTTGAAAACAAATAAAATCTGGTATGAAGGGCCTGAATGGCTAACATGTGAGGATCTTTGGCCAGCCAAAGTAGTTAACCTCACACTCAACTCTACGACAACTGAAAAGATCACTGAGGACAAACCTATATTTGACTATAAACATTATTCAGACCTCGACAGACTCTTGAGAATTACAGTCTATTGCTGCAAGTTTGTCAATAGCTACCTTCTCAAACACTGTCCTCAGAAGGCCTTTTCTAACTTAACAGAAACTGCAACAAAACACTGGCTCAAACAGATACAAGCTTCAGAATTTGACAAGGAGTTGAAGTATCTTAGGTCCAGTAACACATTAAACAAAGGAATTCCTTCACTTGTCATGGATCTAAATCTGTACCTGGATACAGAGGGTCTGATAAGGTGTAAAGGAAGGCTTAACAAGTCAATTTTGACTTACAACTCTAAGCACCCAATTCTTCTTCCGAGGAGGAATCACTTCACAAATCTCATCATCAGGGATACCCACAACAAAATACACCACATGGGGGTCCCACAAACCCTGACGGAGCTGAGAAAAACTTACTGGCTACCAAAGGGTAGAACTGAAACAAAGAAAATTTTAAACACATGCATTCCTTGTAAACGTATCCATTCACGACCCTTTAAGACCCCAAGCCCTCCATACCTACCTGTGGAACGAGTAACATTTACTTGGCCATTTGAAACCACGGGTATTGACTACATTGGAGTGGTAAATGTGAGTTTTGGAGATAAAATGGATTCAAAGGAATACAAAGCGTACATTGTACTCTTCACCTGTGCTGCCACACGTGCCATATGTCTAGACATAGTAGAAGATCTGACAGCTGAAGCTTTTATTGCTGCTTTCAGACGATTTTGTGCACACAATTCTGTACCCAAAACTATATGGTCAGACAATGCCACATACTTCAAATCTGATGAAAGAATTATTCATCAGATTTGTGACAGTGAAACAGTACAAACTCATTTAATCAAACACAATATAACCTGGAAGTACATTCCTGTTAATACACCATGGTATGGTTCCATTTGGGAAAGAAACATACAGACTGTAAAGAACTGCTTTAAAAAGACTATTGGGACCAAACATCTACAACTTTTTGAACTCATGACTATTCTGTCAGAAATTGAAAACATTGTCAACAACAGACCATTAACTTATGTGGGAGATCTTATTAATGAGCCAGAACCTCTCATACCAAACCACCTAATTAAGGGAGAAAGAGTAAACATGTTACCAGAATATGAACATAACAGTACAGAGGATCTAGATTGGGTAATAGGACACAAAGAACTCAACACAAAATACCAACATTTGACACAAATCAAAACTCAATTTATAACAAAATGGAGAGAAGAATACTTAACAAGTCTTAGAGAAAGACATAAACAATTAACGAAACAAAATTGGAATGATTCAGTCAAAATTGGGGACATTGTGTTGATACATGACAAGACACCAAGACAACATTGGTCAATGGGAAAAGTCTTGGAACTCAAAACTGGTGAAGACGAAATTACCAGGGTTGTAAAACTGAAAACAGCAACTGGTGAAACCACCAGAGATATTACATTACTATATCCTTTGGAGTGTGGGGCTAAATTAGAACCATTACCCCAAGGGATGGATCAGGATACTATTGGGGAGGAATCTCTCAATGTACCCGATGTAAGTTGTAACTCAGACTAAACCAGACAGGCCTCAAAGAAAGACTGCTTTGAAAGCCAGAAAACTTTTACAAGAAAAAATTAAGACTGGTGACTTATAAACCTTACACAAATTGAGCAAAGTTAAAATGCTTAATAACTTTACTTTAATTCCATAAATTTCCTATACCTAAAGGGAGTCAAACTGATTGACATAACTTTAACTAAACTTGAGAAGCTAGCCTCTTGAACTTTTATATTTAAATAGGTCTTGAGTAACCTTTCTCTTCCTAAATTCCTACTTCATTCTTTTAATCCATTTTTACGTTTTACATTTGTCAAAAAATTTGATCTATAACATACAAATTTTTCTCTGGCCCCCCCCCCCCCCAGTATATGGAAAAACTATACACGCTCACAACATGGTATCATATGTGGTACCTTTATTTCATAATTAAATATAAATTATTAATTAATTGAATTAAATATCTATACAAAATTGCCTCGGGATTGGCGACATAGCCTATTGGGAATGAAATAATTGCCATACGTACAAAGAACCTGTATGTATGCATCGAGCCTCACATAGCAACAAGAAAACCCAATTTATTGTTTAGTCTACCACAGAGAAGTAGACCAAACAAAATTTTGCCAGAGCAGCAAATAATGAAAATACAACGCGAAGGAATGGCTCTTGGAGCTGTTTAATGTACAGCGAATGCTTTAAACAGGGAGGATGTGCTTTTGTCTTCCCTAAAGTTCTGAGTGAATTCCTTATAATAAACTTAATACTTACAGAAAGGATAGGCCTATACCTAAAAGTGTTTATATTGTGACTGCCTATATTTATTACATCAAGTTAACTCATCGCGTAACTCCATTGTGGCAGCCCTACACCGAAAAAGATTGTAATGCCCTACATCGAAGCAAACTAAGACCTAGCAAAAATAAGGTGGGACAATTTCTTTTCGTTCACATATAGGCATCTAAAATCCTGACGCTAAAATTACCATAAACAATTAAATATAAAGAGGTCCTTTAAAGACCTACATATTCATAACTCTCTTAACGAAAAAACATAGGGCTTTTGTCATTTAACTCTCCACTGAAATCTGCTGGAAATTTCCAACGGATGAGGGTATCAGGCAATCAGCCCATAGCCCTATATAGTTTTTTCAAAAAGGTAATGGTGCATAACCTCGTATGGAAAGGTACAGCAATGAAATTGCAGTTTCAAGTCTGTTTAGCCAGCCTAACTTTTCTCTAATAGGAATTGCATGGTCGTTTTAATTTACATATTCACATGCTGCAAAGTTTTGCACTCTTTGAACCTCTTTTAGTAAAGTTGAGGAACAACTACTTCAAATGAAAGGACAGTAGGGCAGTGGTTCTCAACTAAAAATGTTCTGTGGCCCCATGCATTTGCACTAGGAAACAATACAAGTATTTTTCAGTAGTTTGTTTCTCTATTTTTCTGAAGAAAATGAAGTGTATTGAATATTCGCTTCCATATATGAAAAAATTTATATCATTATCATATGTCTGGCAGACAAAAATCCTTAAAAATATGCTTCAGATAGAAAAAATAATCTAGAAATCAACTAGGCTCGCTTACACACAACACACCTTTCCTTTCAACCTTTCAAAGGTTTGGTGCGATGATTCCTCATTTCACGAAGGTCAAGCTTGTCGCCCCTCCTATTGAGTTGGCCTGGTGAAGTAGTGAGTTAGTTTCTTGTACTCTCCATCTCACATAGCCAGATATGCCCAGCTCATTGGGGATTGTTCTGAGCCAGGTGTCTAATCTTCTTTGGAAGATGTCCACTGCAACACCATTTCTGTTCCTTAGGTTTTTGGGCAGCTGATTAAACAGTTTTGGTCCTCTCACATCAAAACTATTTTCTTTCTGGGTTAAGGATGTTCCCTGTCTCGCCTTTAATTCGGGAACACGACAGTCTTCCTTTTCTACTTTCCACCATTGTTTGGGGAGTTACAGGGTTCAGAGCAAGATTAGGGAGTAGTTTCTCCATTATTTTCCAAGTGTAAGTAATGGTGTATTTCTCTCTCCTCCTTTCTAGTGAATAGAGGTTTAGTTCGCGTAACCTTTCCCAGTAATTTAGTTCTTCACACCCATTGATCTTGGCTGTGAAGCTTCTCTGAATCCCATCTAGGTGTCTAATGTCTTCTTTTTTATATGGGCATGTTAGGACTGAGTAGTATTCCAATTTGGATATGATCAGTGTTCTCAGTAGAGGAATCATTATATTCCTACCCTTTTGTTTAAATGTTCTCAGTATCTGCCCAGTTACTCTCTCTGCTCTGTTTACTGCTATCTTATTTTGTGTTTCAAATTTTGCATCTTCAGTCATTACAACCCCTAAATCTTTTGATTTAGAATTTCTCTGAATTTCGTGTCCATTTGGGGTATAATATTCCATGGAGTTTAGGTACCAGCTAAAATTTCTCAGTGTTAAACTTCATATTGCTGTCTTCCATCCACTTGTAGATTCAGTTCATGTCTGTTTGTAGAGATCCTAATCTTCTGGGTTTCTTATTTTTCTAATGATCTTTGTGTCATCGGCAAAGGATGTTACTGTGCTGTCTCTGGTAACGTCCTCATCTATGTCAGCATGATTATGAAAAGTAGTGGAGCTAATACTGTTCTGTGTGGTACTGAGCTGAGGACCTCTGATTCTGATGATGATACCCCTTGTACTGTAACGACTTGCCGCCGCTCACTGAGGAAAATATATATCCATTTCCCTACTTTTCCTCTTATTCCCATATACTTCAGTTCATGTATTATAATTCCATGATATATATATATATATATATATATAGTAGCAGATTATAATGGGGCAAAGGGGGCATTTCCCCTGGCCCCAGATGCTGACTAGCCCCAAGATGCTGACTGACCCCAAAAAACTATGTAAACACTATAATCCACCGTTGAAATAATTGATTGATCGTGAGGAAGAAAAAAATTCTAGATTCCACTTCTACAAAACCTAGTTTAGTATCCCATTTATGCGAACAAAGTATACATTTTCTGTAATCACATTTTTGTTTTTGTTTCATTTTCTGTTGATCGATCCTAGTCAGCTGATCACATCACTTATGTATGATGTATCAGGTAAAGAATTGTGTTTTTCTAGTGCCCCCGGCCTTAACAATGCTTAATCCAGCCATATATATATATATATATATATATATATATATATATATATATATAAGCTATTGACTTCTCCTTAGGGAAACGGAGCTTACAGATGAACAGGACCAACACAACGCAAACATTTTTATTTATTTTTTGTACTGCACTGCAGACGTTTCGACAAATCTTTTGTCATCATCAGTGAATTAAGTGTTAAAACCTTAAAACAAAAATAAAAATGAAAATTATATCAATACAATATTAAAACCATTAAAATTAAAACCTTAAAATAAAAATAATGAAAATTGCATCAATACAAAATTAATATCATTAAAATTACATCACTACAAAAAATTAAAATCATTAAAATTAAATTAAATTACCTCAACAGGTAAATACACAATGTTTACATCAACCTCCATACTTGACAAAACCTAAGAGAAAACTGGTCAGTAAATCAGAAGGTATGATATGTCTATGAAAATCGGTTGGTTAGTTAAAAGAGCTGTAATTTGTAAGATGAACTATTATTGTTAATGGGGGGTTTGTTTCTATAGATATACAAAGATTCTAAAATGCGGAGTTCTGTGAGGTTATTGGATCTAGTTAGAATTTCAAACTGAGTTTTGTGAAGGGGATGGTTGTTTTCATTACTATGGTACCAACCATTCCCTCAGTAGCCCACCACAATCTGCAATTAGAAACCATAGTAATGAAAACAACCATCCCTTTCACAAAACTCAGTTTGAAATTCTAACTAGATCCAATAACCCCACAGAACTCCGCATTTTAGAATCTTTGTATATCTATAGAAACAAACCCTCCATTAACAACAATAGTTCATCTTACAAATTACAGCTCTTTTAACTAACCAACCGATTTTCATAGACATATCATACCTTCTGATTTACTGACCAGTTTTCTCTTAGGTTTTGTCAAGTATGGAGGTTGATATAAACATTGTGTATTTACCTGTTGAGGTAATTTAATTTAATTTTAATGATTTTAATTTTTTGTAGTGATGTAATTTTAATGATTTTAATTTTGTATTGATGCAATTTTCATTATTTTTATTTTAAGGTTTTAATTTTAATGGTTTTAATATTGTATTGATGTAATTTTCATTTTTATTTTTGTTTTAAGGTTTTAAGACTTAATTCACTGATGATGACAAAAGATTTGTCAAAATGTCTGCAGTACAAAAAATAAATGAAAATGTTTGCCGTTGTGTTGGTCCTTCTGTTCATATATATATATATATATATATATATATATATATAGATATATATATATATACACAAACTCAGAATGGTTCCCTGAGAACATTATATGTTAAACACAGACTTATTCGGACTATAGTGGATTTAATTTTCCCAGAAGAGTTCCTTGTTCCATGCACGGTCTGTGTTTAACATATATATATATATATGTCTCTGTCTGTCTGTCTGTCTGTCTGTCTAAAATGTTGCATTAAATAATATCATACCAAAAAGGTCACAGTAAATAATTTCATATTGAAGATTTTCAAAAGAAATTATTAAGGCATTGAAAGCTTAATATTTATTTTAAGTTTACGAGAAACTTAGATTTTAAATGCAGCTTCACAAATTTTGACACAATGAGTTCGGATGTGAAGCTTAAGATTTTCATGGCTGCGTTCTTTTCTATAGTTTTATTGACCGAATGCCTTTTCTCTATTTCACAAGCGTGGATGGAATTTTTTAGAGGCGTCCACAGACTATTTAAACTGGTGATGATTATTAGAATGAGGTGTTGATGTTAGATGTATGTTAGAATTGATGTTTAGGTTAGAATAAGGAAATGGAATTAATTGGAACAGGAATTTTTTTCCATTTCCTTTTTCCTGTTTGTATAAACAGTTGTCTGGAATTAAATGAGGCTGCGGGTTCCCCAATTACTGGTGCGAAAGGCCCCAGCACTGCAGGTCTAGCTAAATGGGCCCGTAGCCCACTTTAGCTAGTATATATAATGTGTGTGTGTATAGAAGAGGGGATGGTAATTTTGGGTTTTATTCTAACTATTCCTATTGGTGTAATAGGTGCTTTTATCACAGAAAACTTTGGTGTAGTATTGGGCAGGATATATGGGATTATATTTTTTTTTCCCCTTATTATTGTCGAGCTTCGTTACGTCGACTTAATTCGTTTCACAGACCATGAAAACTTGTATGAAGGTAGAGTATTTGGGGAAAATGCTTCGGAAGTTTCTGCTCACTTGGAGGATGGAATTATAACAGCCACAATTCACACACAAGAAAACACATACCATGTGGAGGTGAGACTTCAAAATTTTCTCCGACTTTCAACATTTTAACTCGCAACAATCATAAAAATTCGAGACGATTTTTTTAAACTTGGCTCGTTTTACGTATTTCAAGGTTGATTTCAGAAACTTGCGACTCTTCAAGATTTGTGACTCGCTTCCATAAACTGACACCTGTTCTGATCTGATGATGTATGAAACAATATTACTGTACTAATTTCATTTGTTTTAATTGAAGCCTGCTTGGCGCCATGTTCCCGAGTCTTCCGAAGAAGATATGATAATCTACAGAGGATCCGACGTTAAGTACAACTGGGACGACAAAAACATGGAAGGCCAACGAATGTGCGATTATGTCAAGGAAGAAAATGCTACGATAGGTGAGGGTTGTGGATGGTCTAAGAGTAGGTTTATCTTGACATGACATTCGTGAACAGATAACATAAACCCATTATGGTTATCAGAGACAAGTTAATGGTACCAAAAATTGTTACCCCTAAGTAAACCTATTATTCCAAAAAGGATTGCTGATACTGTAATGTTGAAACACTCTTTACCAAAATTTTAATTTTTTTCATATGATTTAATAGTTTAAAATTAACTATTATTAATTTCTTCTGATAATATAATAAATTATTAACTATTGTAATTATTAAAATTATAAATGAATTGCATAAAATTATGTATACGTATAATTTTATAAATTTAAAGAAAAATTAAAAATTTGAATGAAGGGAAGACTCGTAATTAATATAAAAGGTTTTTAACAGGAGGACCCATACAAATTTTGTTCATCAAATGTTTTCATGGTTCGCAGATATTGAGGAGAATGATACGGGGTCGGAGTGGGACTCGGGGGAGTTAGAAGGATCTGAGTTTCCCACTTTGACTGAAGACCCCGACGACCCCCGCATCAGGGTAAAGAGGCAGCAGGCGGAGGCGTACAATTTCAATGGGGACAAAACACGTTGTCCTTTGCTTTTGGTAGCTGATTACAGGTTCTTCAGAGAGATGGGAGGCTCCAATTACAAGACCACAGTCAATTATTTGGTGAGTTAAGACTCCGGGAATGGAAGTCTCGAGCGAACCTGCGCTCCATGTTAACTTGTTTCTCTATTCACTCAATATCTTAAGGCATATTGCGCGTCATAGTGAAATTTACTTCCGTTGTAAGGGTGCTCATTTTTCATTCCGTCAGGGATCCGTAATTGATTCTTTTATATTTTAGTATCTTTCATTTCGAATGCGTTATTGGATGCACCGATACCGATTCGACCGAATAGTAGTAGTTTCTGTTGAAAAATAAATTAAACTTGAATTAGTTTTGACAAGAACTCGCCCTTATTACAGGGAGGGAAAAATTAATTTTTGACCATAGATTATATTGTCACCAGCTGTGTTCGCTCGTATTGAACTTTTTCGGAAAGGCCAACCTCAGTCCATATGGCGCTGGTTTTTAATCAGAGTGCCGCAAAATTTCGTGTAAATGACGAAGATTAAGTGAAAACTTAAACGTTACTGAAGATATGGAAATTTCAACTGATGCAAAACATTCGCGACTTATTACGTCCATATAGAAACTATATAGGCTCATAATATGAGCATTAAAACCCACTCTAATAGAGTTTATTTCCACAACAGTTTCGATGCCCACTGGCATCCTCTTCGGGTGGATACAGAAAAACGAATGAACCAAAAACAAGAGGGAAAACAGTCCAGGGACCATTAAGAAATTCGCACCTAGGTTAGATCCCGTTGTCCCGACACTGGAAGGGCATTTTTTATTAAAGGGGCCCGCTTATAAGTACATTCGCACAAATTTAAAACTATCTTGCAATAATAAATGCAGTAATTATGTCAAAATAATAGAATCTCTATGTATAGAACAATATAGTTTTAATTTGTGCGAATGTACTTATAAGCGGGACCCTTTAATAAAAAAAAATAAAAAAAATGCCCTTCTGGGGTCGTGGGAACGGGATAGCCTAGGTGCGAATTCCTTAATGGTCTCTGGATTGTTTCCTTCTCGCCTTTTTCATTCGTTTTTCGGTTTACAATTTCTGTATAATAAACAACAGTGTAATAATCAATGTAATAATAAATTTATAATTTCTGTAATAAATAATAATGCAATATTAAACGTAATAAATTTAATAATAAATGTAATAATTATGTAAAAAATAATAGAATCTGTATGTATAGAACAAGAAGATACTTTTAAATTTGTGCGAATGTACTTATAAGCGGGTCCCTTTAATAAAAAATGCCCTTCCAATGTCGGGACAACGGGATCTAACCTAGGTGCGAATTTCTTAATGGTCCCTGGACTGTTTTCCCTCTTGTTTTTGGTTCATTCGTTTTTCTGTATCCACCCGAAGAGGATGCCAGTGGGCATCGAGACTGTTGTGGAAATAAACTCTGTCTATTAGAGTGGGTTTTTATTATCATATTTTGACCTTCACGTAGAAAAAAGTGAAGTTTTTTGCATTTATATAGGCTCAGCTTTAAGTTACGCGGTGTTGGAGGTTTTTAGGGGTTCGGGGTTTCGGGGGAAGGTAACGATGTTGAACAGTAGGATACGAAAATCATCTGGGGTTTCGCGAAATAAGAACGTGACATTGGGTTCCTTGAGTTGAAAAAGGTTGGAAACCACTGTCATATGGAATAGGATATTTTTTTAGTTAAGTTCAATATATATTTGAACCCTTTCTAATACCTGGATTTAGTAAGAAATGTTGGTAGCTATTTTACAAACATTTTAGATGGATATATTGTGTGCCGTCAGTCTTTTTACAGTTTGTTGGTGTAAAATATCGATGCAAGTTGAAGGAAAAGGGGCTATTAAATTATTACTTACCACTCGAGCGGGGTGGAGGTGGTGTCATGGGGTGTGTTACACTTTATCATCATGGGGGGCAGGTGGAATAGCTGAGTGTTATGTAACATAACAGTTTTAATGGAAATAAAAGTTTGATATACTCGTGTAATTTAATCAGAAACGTGTCACGTGTGTATGTATTACCGTACTGAACAATCTATACATAATATGCATACTTTACATATACACGTATAGTTCATACTTCCTCCCACACAGGGGCACGTGCTGTTACTGAACACCTTCAACACATGTAGGTGGTAGTGGTTCAGACAACCTCTCTGTCTCAACATCATCATCATCATCATGATGCCATTCCAGCTCCTTTTGATTGTCACTGTATGCAATGGCACACATTAATTCCAGCTGCTGTCCGTCATCATCTATGCTAAAACTTACCTTATATAGTTTTGTTCAACACTAGACCAACAGCCTAGTCAGTTGTCCAGCACAAAGTGTTATGTCGCAGTCAGTTGAGGCAGCTGATGCACTGTTGCCAGATGGTGGCTTACAAATACCTCTGAAACTGAACTAGAATACATCTAAAACCAGTGACCCTTTTATCCATACCTCTGCAATCACTTCAATCAGGACAATAACACATTGCTTGTGTATGTATTGCCATTTGCCAGTCTGGTAGCTAATTAATGTGCGTAAAATGTCTGTGATTGCTTAAAGAAGGAAGCAAATAACTGACTAGAACTGGTACCAACACACAAATTTTCGGCAGTGATTAAGCTTAGGTGCCGAAAGGCGTATTAAAGGACCTTGACCCCCATTCTAATTAAAAGTGTCGGGGGGGGGGGGGATATGACCAGGTTTTACATATTAAAGTTAGGGGGCTTCACACTGACAAAGCATTACAAGGGGGAGGGGGGTGTTAAAATTCCCCTAAAGTGTTACATAATACTTGAATGGCCCCAAAGGAGAATTTTCCCATTATTTTTAATAACCTTTAGCGTATGATTACGTTAAATGTGCAGGTTTTAACGTACCAAACGTTTGTATTACTTTTTATCGTGTGATGTAAAGCATTTTAAAATCGTTTTAAGATAAGTCTGATTGACCGTGTGGACAAAATTTACGAGAACACTGTGTGGAGGGATGCCAACAACAACGGGGACTTCACCAGAATGGGATTCGTTATTAAGAAGATTCTGGTCCACCAGAAGTGGACTATGGTCGCCTCCAACCAAGTCCACTACAACATGGAGAGAGACTCGTGGGATGTGAGGAATCTGCTCGAGGTAATATAACGTTCTTTTCTTCCTCTAATCATTTGATACATTTGTAAGATAATGATCGATGTTGAGGATTCAGTGAAGATACATTACAGAGAGGTGCATTCCTCGGAAAGAAGTTTAAAATACTTTGAAGGATTGAAGATCTGAAGATTGTAAGTAAATTCAAGATTATATTTAATATTAGTTATTTATTCAGTATTTTTTGTTCTCAAGGTGTTTAGCAGAGAATATTCGCATAAGGACTATTGCTTGGCTCATCTCTTCACTGACATTAAATTTGAAGGAGGGATTTTAGGATTGGCGTATGTGGGATCACCCAGACGAAATTCAGTCGGAGGAATTTGTACTCCCGGTGAGTCGCTGTAGTGAATGGGGAGAATAACGCATTGTTCAAAATTTATGAGGAACCATATATTATTCTGCCCGTTCATGCCATTTATGTGGAACCATATATTATTCTGCCCGTTCATGCCATTTATGTGGCAAAATGAGTGGTTCCACAACACGATCCGAGGGTCGTGTCAACAAAGAAAACTTTAACAGTAATTTCGTATCTTGGAAGTTGGTTAGTCTTTCCTACTTCTGGAAAAATCGAGAAGTATTCTTTGTTTAAGTTAAAGCAGTAATAGTGGAGACAAATTGCATCAAAGTATGTATCTCAGCAGATGTCGTGCCAGCTTTTGTATAAATCCTTGTGGTTAGTACTCTGCTGTTGCAGAATTTTAATTTTTTTTTAATTTTGTAGGTGGTTTCCACCTCAGTTCAATATGGAAATTAATTTACAAGAAAGTCTGGTTGTGTAATGAAGCTTTTTTTATAGAAATCTTAGTTTTTTAATTATCTGTCCTCGCTTTTCTTAGAATATTTTAAAAATGGACACACACTTTACTTAAATTCTGGTCTGAGTTCGTCTCGCAACCATTATGGGCAGAGAGTGATTACGAGAGAAGCAGATTTGGTGACAGCCCATGAGTTTGGTCATAACTGGGGCTCTGAACATGATCCAGACAGGCCTGAATGCAGTCCCAGTGCCAGCCAAGGTGGTTCTTACCTTATGTATACCTATTCTGTGTCTGGGTATGACATAAACAACAAGGTAATAATAATTAAAGTGTTTACTGCTGTTTAATTAGAATTGTTACTGCTGAAGATAGAGAAGTCTAAAAAAGGTGTTTGAAGTGAGTTGGTCTCCTCCGCAGAGATTTTCCCCTTGCAGTCTTCGAGCAATTCGGGCAGTACTGGTAGCGAAGTCTTCTCGTTGTTTCACGGAGCCCGAGGAGTCTTACTGCGGTAACCAGCGCGTGGAAGGTCAAGAAGAGTGTGACGCTGGCCTCGTCGGACAGGACGACATTGACATATGCTGCGACAAGTTCTGCAAACTACGTCAGGAGGCATTCTGTTCTGACAGGAATTCACCTTGCTGTCAGGACTGCCATTACATGGAGGAAGGAAAAGTGTGCAGAGAGGAACAACTATCCACGTGTGAACTTGTGTCTAGGTTTGTTCCTTTTTTTACCTTATTCGTCTTCCCACGATTATTGTTTGTTGATTTAATTACATCAGTGTAAATGAGATACACCAAAGGTCACTAGTTCGTTCTTTTACAATTTCACTGTTGGATTGATAAACCATTAATGAATTACCTTTCAGATGTACCGGAAGAGAAGCAGCGTGTCCCAAGCCTCGCCCAATGAGGGATGGGACCCTTGCATAGAGAAAGGCCAGTGTATGGATGGTAATTGCTTGCCTTATTGCGAGACTCAGGACATGCAGAGTTGCATGTGTGATACAAGTAGGTGATACTTTTTCTTTTGTAGTGACCTGTATATTTTTTCATGTTAAACACAATTTCCTTTAACGTGATTGTACCAGATAGGTTATATTTACGCAACTCTAAATCTAGTTTAGGCTAAGATAAGCAATGTTGAAGGAACAAAATGACTCGTACTTGAATATATATATATATATATATATATATATATATATATATATATATATATATATATATATATATATATGGTTAACCTTTGGTTAGCTTCCGCCCGAATTGTTCATTCTGACGAAGGTCAAGCTTCTCACTGCATCTAAGACCTACAGTTTAACTGGAATCCGAACCACGCCCCACCAGCAGCCCAGCGTCTTAGCCACTAGACCACCCAGGGTCCCCACTTACCTACCAACCACTTTCTTTATTTGTGGAAGGATGAACAGCTGGGTTTTGCTGCGCGCTGGCTGCCGTCACCGGCTCTCGAACCCGGGGCCGATGGATTCGTAGTTAGCGACGCTAACCACTACATCACCGAGGCGCATATATTATAATATATATATATATATATATATATATATATATATATATATTATATACCCCCGCAAGGGGGTTCTAAGCTCGTGCTTTTGAGTGCTCTTTGTGCTCGTTTGTACGTGCTTGTTCCTGGACGTTTCACGTGCGCCCTCCCGGCCCTAGCACCCAAGAATGATGGGGCTCGACCCTGCAGTCTTTCTCATCCTTGGTCTTTTTCCACTTCGACTGTCCCCTCCACCCTTTCTTTTTCCTCTGTCTTTCCTCTCACTTTTTCTTTGTTTTTCCGCTGAGATATGCCCTTTTAAATAGAGGCGAATCGGTTCTTCCCGAACTTAAAAAAAAATAAATATATATATATACAGGGCGTCCCAAAAAAATGTATACACACTTTAACAGCTGATAGCTCAATTGATGTTTCTTTCTTTCCAAGTTAAACCCATTAGAATTAATAATGGCAGTCAGACTAAGCTTTGAACAAAGGAAATTCATTCTAAAATGCTACTGGAAGTGTGAAAACGCAGTTGAAGTGCAAAGACAGTTTAGGAGGGAGTTTCAAACAGATCCACCAACGCGACTTACCATCACTCGAATTAGAGATAAGTTTGAAGCCGATGGAACTGTTCAGAATGTCCACAAGAAGCGTTCCGGAAGACCACGGACATCGACAAGCCCCACAAAGCAAGAAGAGTACTGGAAACGTATCACCAAAGTCCAAGAAAATCTGTGCGGCAAGCGAGTCGTGAGGTAGGAATTTCAGAATCGTCTGTCCAACGCATTTTGAAGCGCTGTCAATGGAAAAGTTACATTCCAAGATTAGTCCATGCTATTAATGAAGATGATGATCCGGACCGAAGAGTGGAGTATTGCGAGTGGTACTTGGCACGATGTGGATGTGGATTGGACGAAGGGGTTTCGTAGAATACCCTCCGCGTTCACCAGACCTCACACCACGACTTTTTTTTATGGGATACTTAAAAGACAAAGTCTACGCTATAAAACCTGCAACAATCGCTGAATTGAGAGCAGCCATTGAACGAGAATGCACACAAATACCAAACGAAATGTTTCGTGATGTTTGCGATTCCATTGCTTCGCGTTATCAGCAGTGCCTGGACCAGAACGGACGTCAGTTTGAAAACAGGCGTTGACAAAACAATTAAATAATGTCTGTAGATTCTATTACATTTTGAAAATGAAATGTATTTTAATAAACACTGCCTTTATAAGTATTTAAAGTGTGTATACATTTTTTTGGGACGCCCTGTATATGAAAATTATTTCACGAAAGTAACACGTGAACAATATTTATGATGAATAAAACGACGAAGGAAAGAAAACAGAATGGTGCTCAAGCGCTTCCGTCTAATGACTTCCTCAGGAACACTGAAGTAAATAAAGAGTTCGAGACTATATATAGGTCACAAGAAATATATATATATATATATATATACAGGGTGGGCCGAAAGTCTGGATCCATAGGAAAATATTTATTTTAATACATAAATTACAACAAATGGTAAATACTTAAAATGAATATCACCTTTAACTCGTAAATGCGTATCCGTGATACTGTACAGTGGTTCGTACTCCAGTATAAACAACAAATTATAACAAATGCTCAAATTGGCGGCCTCTGACATCGAGACACTTAGGGATGGAATTTATGATTTTTAATAATTCTTCGAATTGACGTTCTCGAGATGCGTGTTTCATTTGATAATAATCTTGTTGACTTTACTGGACTATTCGTTAAAGTTTCACATACCATTGCAGAGGTATTTTCATCAGTTGCAGTTTTTGGACGACCAGAACGCCGTCGATCATGTACACTTCCTGTTTCTTTGAAACGTTTAAACAACTTGCCAACAGTCGCATGTGTTACTGGATGCTTATCAGGATGATTTCTATTGAATTCGGTAGCAACTTCTGTGTGTGTAGCGCACTGTCTTGCGTACATGAGCACAAGTTCTACCCGGTCTTCTGTTGTTAGATTCGAAGCCATTTCTGGGTTGAAATAAAAAAAGTATTTGAGTATTTATACTAGAGTACGAACTACTGTACAGTATCACGGATACGCATTTACGAGTTAAAGTTGATATTCATTTTAAGTATTTACCATTTGTTGTAATTTATGTATTAAAATAAATATTTTCCTATGGATCCAGACTTTCGGCCCACCCTGTATAATAAATATATAAATAAAAATTGTGGGAGGAGCATACAAATTTGTAAGGAAAACTACCAATTTTAGCACTGCCCTTCTTGTCTAAATCCATTCTGAACGAATTCAACACAAGATCAAATGGATTGTTTACAACCAATTTTATAGATAATGCCTGAATGATATATAGGTCACAAAAAAAAAAAAAATATATATATATATAAATAAATTGAAAAATTAAAATTGTAAGAGGAGCATACAAATTTATAAGGGAAAACTAACAAAGTTTTAGCACTGCCCTTCTTGTCTAAATCCGTTCTGAACGAATTCAAAACAACAGGATCAAGTGGAAAAAGACCTTGGCTCATGTTAAAGTTATTTGTAAGTTGGATAATAGCAGACTCAAGAATATTTCTATTAACAATGTTGCTAGAGTGAAACAAAACTGAAGTATTATTCCAATCAATACAGTGAGATAACTGACAAATGGACAAAAAGGGCACTGGACGATTGTCCCGTTCTAACGGAATATTGATGCTGTTTTACACGCGTGTGCAAATCCTTTCCCGTCTGACCAATGTAAAAGGAATCACATTGTTTACAACCAATTTTATAGATAATGCCCGAGTTATTGGTAGGGCTATTTTTAACTATGATATTTTTCACAATATTATTATATGAAAAAACTACATTAATATTCAAAAGTTTAAGTACATTAGCAATGCCTAAAAAGCCCGGGAAAAATGGAAGTACTAAAATATTCTTTGACAATGTGCGAGTGTTATTATTGACACGATAGAAGGTTCGTCTTGCCTTGTTAAGACAAGATTCCATAAACGCAGGTGGGTAGCACAGATCACTTCCAATACCGTTGATTTTTTCCAATTCGGCATTCATGTATTCCGGACTGGCGATCCTAAGAGCGCGGAGAAACATTGAAGAAAATATGGCCGCCTTAATGGGGGTCTCATGTCCAGAGTAAAAGTGTACGTAGGACAAATTTTGTTTTTTTCCGATAGATACTAAACTTAAAACCTGGGCTTTCCCTATGTACATGCAGATCTAAAAACTCTCACGTTTTTGGATGGATGCCGAATTGGAAAAAATCAACGGTATTATAGGAAGTGATCTGTGCTACCCACCTGCGTTTCTGGAATCTTGTCTTAACAAAGCAAAACGAACCTTCTATCGTGTGAATAATAACACACGCACTTTGTCAAAGAATATTTTAGTACTTCCATTTTTCCTAGACTTTTTAGGCATTGCTAATGTACTTAAACTTTTGATTAATGTAGTTTTTTCATATAACAATATTGTGTAAAATATCATGGTTAAAAATAGCCCTACCAATAATTCAGGCATTATCTATAAAATTGGTTGTAAACAATGTGATTCCTTTTACATTGGTCAGACGGGAAAGGATTTGCACACGCGTGTTAAACAGCATCAATATTCCGTTAGAACGGGACAGTCGTCCAGTGACCTTTTTGTCCATTTGTCAGAGTTATCCCACTATATTGATTGGAATAATGCTTCAGTTTTGTTTCACTCTAGCAACATTGTTAATAGAAATATTCTTGAGTCTGCTATTATCCAACTTACAAATAACTTTAACATGAGCCAAGGTCTTTTTCCACTTGATCCTATTGTTTTGAATTCGTTCAGAACGGATTTAGACAAGAAGGGCAGAGTGCTAAAACTTTGTTAGTTTCCCCTTATAAATTTGTATGCTCCTCTTACAATTTTAATTTTTCAATTTATATATATATATTTTTTTTTTTTTGTGACCTATATATCATTCAGGTATTATCTATAAAATTGGTTGTAAACAATCCATTTGATCTTGTGTTGAATTCGTTCAGAACGGATTTAGACAAGAAGGGCAGAGTGCTAAAACTTTGTTAGTTTTCCCTTATAAATTTGTATGCTCCTCTTAGTTTTTATTTTTCAATTTATTTTGTTTTTTTTTCGTTTTTTTACCTATATATCATTTAAGCATTATCTATAAAATTGGTTGTAAACAATCCATTTGATCTTATGTTGAATTCGTTCAGAATGGATTTAGACAAGAAAGGCAAAGTGCTAAAATTGGTAGTTTTCCTTACAAATTTGTATACTCCTTCCACAATTTTTATTTCTATATTTATTATATATATATATATATATTTTTTTTGTGACCTATATATAGTCTCGAACTCTTTATTTAGTTCAGTGTTTCTGAGGATGTCATTAGATGAAAGCGCTTCAGCACCATTCTGTGTTTCCTTTCCTTCGTGGTTTTATTCATCATATATATATATATATATATATATACGAAAGATATTTAGAATTGTGGGAGCACAAATCGAAAAAATTAAAATAAAGCTGGGTTCTGGGGTACCGCTGTCAGGTCCCGCAGCGGGACCCTGGTCGAAATCCTGGAAGCCCAGCGATTTCAACGTTTTTACATATAAAGTGAATGAATATTAAACTTGAAATGACATTTGGTACTTCACATTAACGTCTTGGTGCGCGCACAAAACACACATGCCTTTTCCTTTAACCAAATCTTCATTTAATTCGCCATATCGGCGATTATTTTGCTTTCGCTTGTACGATATTCATCGCCATTTCTCATCACAATTTTAACAGACTTCCCGCAGAATTTTTTAGATCAGAGCCTACAGCAGATATTTTGATCTTAATAAGCATACCTATATAGCTTAGCCACTTTTCTGTAAAGTTCTATATCCATACCCAAACTTACAGGTGTATACATTTATAATGAATACGTGAAAGTAAAGACTATAAGAAATTACAGTATAATACTTTAATAAATTTCAGATACCTCTCTCTGACTATAAATGTATGACATAGTCAACAAAATTAAGAGATTTTCCAAACTTCATTGATGTCAGAACTCAGACTTTTCAAATACGTTGGGCACAATCCTTTATTTTCGTCGAGCAAAATCCTGATAGAAATTATAACAAAACATTGGATTATGAATGAGTAGTTTGTTCTCGTGTCATCGCCTGTAGATAGTTACACGAATGCGCCGAAATATGTTTTACGTCTTTCATTACCTTCAACGAGTTGTTTAGTTATTCCTTTATTATCAAATTTATCACTTGTTTCTTTGTGACACTGCAACAACATTGTTATTCAATCGGTGCTGCGACATCGTAGACCGCCGCATGTATGTCTTTACACGACGAAGAGTTGAAAAAGTCCTTTCGGCAGTGGCAGTAGTGACTGGGATTGTGAAGTAAATTCTCATAAGTTTAGTGGTTTCTGAGAATAAATCCAAATTTGAAGTTGTCATTTTCATAATATCGGCCAGTGTGCACTGTCGTAATTTTCTTAAAATTTTTGAAGTTCGGGAAATTAGTGTTTGTAACATTAACTACTGTAGATTATTTAACATCAGCTCTCGTTTAAATTTTTTGTAGTAAAAATTATTACTTCACCGTTGGAAGCACTTAGTAACAAAGTTTCTATTTCTTTAGGGAAAGATAATGACTGTCCGAACCGTGTATCTATTTCACTTATGATCAAATTAATTACCTCCTTATAAATAGATCGATAAAAGTCTCTCGGGTTAGAAGCTGTCTTCGGGTTAGTTTCAGATTAAAATCGTTTGGGTGGTTGCTGGAACCGAGAAAGACAGTTTATCAGAGTTTTTCGGCTAATTATACAGTTTCTTCGTAAAAAGAGGAAAATTCATCCTCACTTGAGGAGGTGTTAAGATATTCTTTTGAAACTGAAGCTTGATGTAAAGTATCTTGTACAGTAATTAATTTTGACTGCAAAACTTTTGAAAACTCTTCGGTTGCGCTTAATATTTTGTAGCGTAGTCTCAATCCAAAAAAAAGTTTGAGGCTTTTCTAAATTGGGCTAGTATACCACCTACCCTTTTTCCGAAATCATCTTTACAGTTTTCATTTAGCTCTTTCATGGTAGTAGACAAGGCCTCGTAATTAGTAAGAACATTCTCAAATGTGCGCAAACAATGCTAATCTCTTACATATTTGCGCATAAATTACCTCAAACAAAACTTTGGGTACAAAATTCTGACTTCATAGATATTCAAATGAAAATTTTGGATATCCAGATAGATATTTCTGGGCACGTGGCAACACTGGTTACACATTTTGAAACATGTCTGTTACGAGAAAAATCGAGATGATTCAAGAATTAAAGCACATGCTCTAAAAAGTCTGGATGTTAAGTATGTTAATTACTAAAATAAAATGCAAAAGTTAATTAGCATTTTCTTGTGACTTAAAATTTTATTTTTCTTTGGGAGATTTTTACCACAAGTGTCACGTCAAAAATAAAACCCTATTTGTTTTTGGGTGCTCGCTTTATTCCTGAGGGCTTTTCTAGATAAATGAAAGGAAAGCTCAGTGGAAGGAAACAAATTTAAAGAACTTTGTTGATCACTTTTAATATCTTAATCGTTAACAGTCGTAGATGCGTGCAAGCGTTGCTGCAGAAAGAATTTGAATGACACCTGTTTCGCGATCATGCCCACTGATATTCTGCCGAACGGAACGCCTTGCATTCACGGCTTCTGTAATGAGGTGAGTTTAAGTCTCATTCAATTGAAGTACTCCTTTACTATTTCCTTGTGCTGTGCATCCATGACGTGTGATGGACAGCACATGAAAAGAAGAATTTTGGACTTGTCATTCAGTGGAAAACTTAAAAATTAAGATATGCAAATTCCTTCGTCAGGGGGAATGTGAGAAGACGGTACAAGATGTCGTTGAGCGCTTTTGGGACATTATTGAAGACATCAATATCAACACTGTGCTGATGTTCCTCCGAGATAACATCGTTGGTACTGTGATCATCATCTCGATGCTGATTTGGGTGCCAGCTTCTTGCGTTTTCAGCTACGTGGACCGACGGAGGGAAGCGGAGTACCGAAAGTACGTTAAGTGGCATTATAGCAGCGAGCTTGTCCATCCGTCAGACAACGTGAGGGTGATCGTGAGCAAACGAACGCGGGTCAGGGAACTTGGTCGCCCCCAAGAAGGGGGTGCCAGCAATGGGATAGGTGTGGGGACAGTAGGAGGAGGAGGAGGCCGGCCCCCTCACGAAGGCGGGGTGCGGTTCCTCGATGTTCGTGAGCGACCAGACGGAGCCGAGAGTAGACAATCTCTCACTTCCCAGTGCCAGCCTGGATCGCAGCATTACACGAGTCCAATGTGATCATCGGTGTCTGTGTTTTTTATATGTATGTGTATCGTTCTTATTTATATGTACCACTTGATCTCATTTCCAGTATCAGTGTAATCGTAGATTGTGTTGATAATTTAGCGAGAAAATGTACAAAACAATTGGATTTTGTTGTGATACTCTTACCTTTGATCTCACATTCAGATATTTATTTAGAATTAAGTTTCTTTTCGTTTACTCTTTTTACTGAAGCAGTTTGTTTTTAAATATACTATAAAAGGAAGGTTATTTTTAGAGTGAAAGTCGATTCTTAGTTTTTTGTCTTTTGTGTAAATATATAAAAATCTTAGGATTAGGCTTCCGTTTTATTTGAATAGTCTTTAATAGGAGTAGATTTGATGTTTAGGAATAAAGTTGCATGGGAATTGCATTAGTCGCTTCCAAATTGTTTTCCATTTCAGGAACAATGAAGTCAGGTTTCAGGATTAGTTCTGATTAGTGAGGCAGGAAAATACGTTCGCACTTGGTTTGCTAACTAAGCATGAGGAAAGGCATATACTGTACTTTCAAGTTTTCTCTCTTAAGGAAGTCTTGCGCTTGATGCATTTATTAATATGCTTATTGCTTTAAACAAGTTTATTTTATATCTTTCGACCCCTTTTCTAATGGCTATGCTGAAATTCTTTTGTATCGCCTGCAGACATTGTGAAGAATCTGAGGAATATGCATTACGTTGGATGGCTAAAACTATGGTTGCTAGATTGGATGAGAGAGATGGTAGTAGAGAACACGACACTGTTTTAGCAGGAAATTGTAACTAGTCCTTTTAGTTTCATTGCACTTAGTTTGTTTTAGTCGTTATCCATAACCTTCCCTATGATTAGTTTTATTTATTTTGTTTGACATACTTACGTAGGTTTGGAGAAAAAGGTGAGTTAGTGCTCTACTTTAGATGTATTTAAAGATGAATGATTTTAGATAGGAAGAACTTTGCTGAAATTCGGCAGCTTTTTATTTATTGATTTGTCACCGTTACCTTATTGAAACTATTCCAGAGTTTTGTGATTCAAACTAGTCTTACATTTTATTTTCCAATGACTCGCGCAGGTTCAAATAGTTTAGTTTTAATTTATTTTACTGATAGTACAGGGGGTTCATATAATCACGTGAATATGGTGGTATACATACGTATTCACTTGCGTTATTTGATGAACGCCCAGTACTTCAATTTTCAAAACTTATTTTGTACAAGGTAATGTATATTAAGGGTAATTAAATTCCTATTTAAAAAAAACGATTTATCATACATATCCAAGAATTTTGTTCTTAAATAAATATTATGTAAAGTGGTTCTCATTTTTCCTTTGTGCGATAGACAAAACTATCTCTTGTCATTATCATTACCTCGTTCTGAGGTACGTCAGAAAGATACAATAATGAACATAACTGAATAAACTAACTTTAGTTTATCATATCAAAATGGTTCTCTCTCCTTATGAAAAGACTTGGTAGTTCACATGTAAACAGGTACGGCCAGCTCAAGGCCCTGGGCAGAAAAAGACAGGGAAAAAAAGTCTGACACGCAGTCAAATTGTTCAGGAGTCTCTCTCTCATTTCTTATTGTTGTGGCGAGAGCTATATTCCTAGTTTATTATGAAAAAATTATTAAAATGGTAAGAGAGTCTTAAGGACGCTGAGAAGCCTCGAGTCACTACTGTAAATGGGTAGCATCAGGAATCTATTTTCCCACACGGAGGGAGGTGGTCCCAAGCAATCATAGAATAAATGGCCGGCCCAACTTACACCGTGGCGGCCGTAAGAATCGAACCGGGACTTTGCGACCTATTTAACCACCAACCAACCGAGCTATGGGAAATGAACTAATTTATAAGGGAAATTTCTCCGACAGCCTGCAAATCGCAATCAAATTTAAATAATTCTTGTTTTACGACAAAATTCTGAACATAAAACCTATAACACTACGAATTTCTAATCGTATTTATTGCCAAAATGTACACAGGTTCCGAGAAAAAGGGGGACATCTACGTCTTACACAAAGAGACGGGTACGTCGTGGTCAGTATCGTATCACCACTTCCCGTAGCTCAGCGAAATTAAGTGACACTGGGTCTGGAACAGCAGTTGGATGGGAAACAATCCTCTGCATCCAGACTATGTAGCGACCCATGGCTAGATACCACGCAAAGATATAGGTCAACTCTGTCAAATAACATTAGATTTTGCGAACAAGGTTGTCAGTCAGTCAAACCAACACAAAGTAACAAACTTGTATATTTAAGTTTAAAGTAATAAATTATCAATGGTTTTAAGACCTTGTCTAGCTCATTAACCCTCAAAGGTCGGGATTGGTGCAGGCTTCCGCGCACCCGGGAGACAAAAAAAAATTTCGAAATTCGCTTTAAGGGTTAAACACATGGAAGTACTATTTATTCCATGTTTAGTTTCGCGTGAAAAGTTACTGCAAATACTATATTTGTTGTATATATTTTGGTAAATTTAGTAATCAGTACTTCTATAGGTATATTTAGATATGCTAGACAAGAGCCTAAGCGCACTGGTAATTAAATTTAAATATGTAATTCACAAACTTAGTGTCTATTAGCTGCCGCAGAGACATATTTCACTTCAGACCTTTCTCGTTCTCGGACACCCTGTATACTTAGGAAGATTTTGTTAATGCACTAAAAATGCACACAAACAATATTTACCTTACAAAAGTTCATCTACCTCCATTTTTCTCAACACCCGTCTGGTCTCTAAGGCGTCTATTCATACTTTTTTCCTTACGCCAGATTAGATTTAATTACAGGTTCACCATTAGCCACTACAAAAATTCCCGCTTATTTCTCATTTCAACTACTACTGCAAAGGGAATGAGTGATGGCCGAGTTACATTATACATTCGCAAGAATTCCACAGCTCAGTTCTCAAAGCACACTCCATTGTAATTGCGTAAGATGAACGTCTCAACAGCAACTTTTAGTATTCATTATACTTTTTTTCTTGTCGCATTTTCAATCAAGGAATGCTAATTTTTTTGAAATTTCGGGATGGCAAACTTTATGTTTATTAAGTTCTTTCGCGTTGTGAAAATTCAGACCACAGATGACACACATCTTATTTAGACTTTGAAGATGCTGGTCACTTTTATGTACGACTGATATGTGGGTTTTTAACCTTGAACTCCGACTGCATTTGTAGGAACAGAACGAACAAGAGAATGGTTTCTCTCCAGAATGGATCATCTGATGACGGTTAAGGTCGTGTTTATGCGCTGTGCAGTATTCGCAGAGAGAACACTGGAATGGCTTATCAATAGAGTGACGCTTCATGTGCATTAAGACGTGACTTCTCGTAGCTCCTTTGTAATTACATACTGTACAATTAAAAGGCTTCAGTCCAAAATGGGCGTTAATATGTCGATTAATATTGGTAAAATGAGGCGTTAAAAATCCACAAATGCTACATTTGTAAACGTTTTTCCCCGTCTTTTCATCAAAAGTCCTTTCCCTACATTTAGGCGAGATTTGTTTCAGCAGTGACACAGGCTGTACATTATTCTGAAAAATTACATTCATTCATTACATTTCCATCAATCCTTCTCAGAAAGAGCCAAACCTTAAATTTTTTATAGCTTTCTGTACAAAACATTTACTGGAACTAAGCCCACCTAATATAAAACTACCTACTACACTAACATTATTACAAAACCCCAAATGATGCACAAATGACATACCTAATAATACTTATTAGCATATTTTATTCAATAAACTGTGGTTAATTAAAACAAAGACAATGTTGGAATGACATTAATGGTCCTGCCTATATTTGTGACCTTGATTCAGGAACCTGATTCTTGCTCGCGCCATATCGCTTTCTGGTGATCCATATATGCATCAAGTTTCATCAATTTGTGGTTAAAAAGTTATAGTGTAGACTTCCATTTGACCTCAACCTTTCATGCAGGTACCTGGTTCACACACACACACACACACACACACATATATATATATATATATATTATATATATATATATATATATATTATATATATATTATATAAATAAATAAAGGTGAAGCTTTTCACTCCACCTTAGACCTACAATTTAACGTGGAATCCGAACCACGCCCCACCAGCAGCCCAGCATCTTAACCACTAAGCTACCCAGGGTACCAATTTATCTACCAACCACTTTCTTTTTTTTATTGTGTGGAAGGATGAACAGCTGGGTTTTGCTGCGCGCCGGCTGCCGTCACCGCATTTCGAACCCGGGGCCGATGGATTCGTAGTCAGCGACGCTAACCACTACACCACCGAGGCGTGTGTATATAGCAACTTTCGAATTATCGTTACCAAATGGTGGTTGATATAATGTATTGTCACTAGAGATCGGGAGAAAATGTGAATTACATAACAAATATTTTTTCACATAAAACAGCATTTTTTGCGAAAAAAAAACCTAAATCACATTTTTTTCAGATTGATGAATTTGTAAAAAAATATATTTTAGTTTACTGAATATAAAATGGCCTCATCAAGCACCAGGAACAAACGGCTCAAGGAGTTCAATATTAACGAGAATGACCCGTTCAAGTTCATGTCCGACGGAAGGAATGTGTTTTGTGTCGTTCAGAAGTCTCAATTGGGGGCAGCATCAGAAGTCG
The DNA here is from genome assembly GCA_023014485.1 of Bathynomus jamesi. Lineage (NCBI taxonomy): Eukaryota > Metazoa > Arthropoda > Malacostraca > Isopoda > Cirolanidae > Bathynomus > Bathynomus jamesi. Next base: position 577,336 of record JAJOZX010001171.1, on the reverse strand, counting down.
GCCATACATACTAGGAACATACAACTGAAACGGAAAAGGAGCATTTCTCAACGCCAACTCGAAGATGTCCTGACACCAGAGCCCAAGAGGTCGAGGACTAAAGTTCTTGGAAAGGAGCTTTGCATGGCCATGCTCTCGGCAAACATCCCGTGGATCAAGTTGGAGAACCCGATGTTGCGTGGCTTTCTTGAAACAAACCTTGGCATTTCATTGCCCGATGAAACTACGATCAGAAAAGTTTATTTGCAGGAATGTTACGAGGACGTGAAAAAAGAAATCCAGACATCACTGCAAGATTCTTCAATCTGGATTGGTGTGGATGAAACGACTGATGCATGTGGACGATATGTGGCCAATGTACTTATTGGAAAGCTGGACAACGAGAAGTATAATCCTCCGTTTCTCGCAAATTGTGTATTCCTTGACAAGCCCGACTCTTCTTCCATTTCTCGATTAGTCAACGATACCATACGTGCTTTCTGGACTAATTTCGATGCAGCTCTGCTGAAACTTCTGAGTGATGCGGCGACCAACATGCTCAAGTCTGACCTTTCTTTTGGTGGCCATGAGCGGTCATACTTTCAAACAAAACAAAAAAAAAAAAATGCTCGTCTGGAAAAGATCTCAAAGTTTTTTCCCATCTATGATTCACGTGACTTGCCTAGCTCATGCTCTGCATCGGGTCTGCGAGGCCGCAAGGGAGATGTTCCGAAAGGTCAATGAACTGATCTCATCTGTGAAGAAGGTTTTCCTCAAGGCCCCGAGCCGTGTGGCCACCTGGAAAGAGACGTGCACTGAACTTCCTCTCCGGCCTCAACCAGTTATTACTAGATGGGGAACATGGATCGAGGCTGCATTGTTCTATGCTCAAAATTTTGATGCAGTGAAGTCTGTCCTAGTCAAATTAGATCCAACGGAAGCAGCGTCGATTCAGAAGGCACAGGAAGTCATCGAAGATCTCCAGCTACAGGCAGATCTTGACTTCATAGCTGGAAATTTGTCTTTCATTCCTATTCAGTTGAAAAAAATTAGAAACGGCTGGCTTGTCTCTGGTCGAAGTCTTCACTATCTTGGACCTGACGAAGTCCAAGATCGAGAGCATCCCTGGTGAAAAGGGAAATCGGCTTCGTGAGAAGTTTGTGGTGGTTTTGACAAAAAACTCATGTTGAAGTACTACGATCAGCTAATGCGATTTTGCAAGGAGAGGACAGAGATAGCATCATCTTTCCTGAGGGAATGGAGCCAGCAGACATAGCCAACTTGAAGTTTGCCCCAACTGCCAATGTGGACGAGGAGAGAAGTTTCTCCGTCTACAAAAATGTGTTGGCTGATCGAAGGCAGCGCTTGACGAAAGAAAATTTGAACAAAATCATGGTCACAAATTGCTTCTACAATCGTTCAGTCTGAGCAACATAGTTGTATCTCTATATTAATATTATTATATGCATATCTATATTACAGTATATCTTATATGTCTCTCTCTCTCTATTCTTTGACTTTGTCTACTGCGTTTCTGTTAAAATACACTACTACTACTACAAAATCACATTTTTTGTTTTTTCCCATCACATATTTGGTCGAAATAAGTAACATATAAAAAACCTAACCCTACTTAAATAATCACATTTTTATCCAATCTCTAATTGTCACACAAGGCATCGATTTTTTTTTTTTTCAAAGCGTGACTTCTCATTATTGTAGCTACCGAATTTTTCATTTTTTTTCCCCAAAACGCAGTATATATGTTACACCTCGTTTGTGCAATTGCCTAATTCATGAACTGGCAATATAATTGCCTATTTCACGAAATTGGCAATCACGTGTATGACCTTTAAAATCTTCTACAATTCTACAAAATGGGCAAACAAAATTCCGCCCACTTTACGAGCTGGGCAATACAAATGCCTATTTCATGTAATGGTCAGTAAGTTGCCCATTTGCAACGCCTAAACATTGCCAGCACAAGACATTGTTGCTGAAACACCTGCACCACCACCGCTAGAGCCAGACCACTCGCCTACGCATGAAACAGCCGTGCGGCAAGTATCACAAGACGATGCTTCTGTACACCCTGCTGTCCTCGCACGGCAAAAAGCTCATGAGGGCATTATGCTACAAGCAGAAAAAATGTTGACGCGAAGTAAAAAACCGTTGCCAGTGGTCGACGTTGGTCATAATGTAACTAAACCATATTTATATTTGAAAAATAATCTTCGTTGCAACAGCGCCTGTCACAGTCACAAATCCTGAGAGAATGTAGACTAATCATTATCACTTGCCTTATCTCTTTTTAATGTTTTACTTTTTCAATAAGTGATTCGGTCGAAATTTTAATTTTCCTTCATACAGATGCCCATTTCATGTAATGGGCAGTAGTAAGTTGTCCATTTCATAAAATAGGCAATTATATTGCCCAGTTCATGAATTGGGCAATTACACAAATTGGGTGTAACATATACATTACATAAAATGCTGTTTTTCTCCTTAAAAAAAAAAAAAGTATATATATATATATATATATATATCCCATTTTGGAAATGACCTCGCGCGCTTGCTTGCTCCATTTGACCTTCGATGAAAGAACCCACTTCTTGCTCATTACACATACGTATATGAAATTTCAGCAATTTATGTAGTGATTAAAAAGTTATGAAGATGCTAAAGTGTGATGAATGGACTGACGGACTAGTTCAATCCTGTGTAACCCCTTCAAATTTATCTGGTGGAGGGCATAATAAATATAGGCCCAATTACAAATCTGAAAAATTCAGATCTATTGTTATTACTCTGTCTTAATCATGATATATCAGCATAAAATATTTGCTAACTTGCCTAAGTTAGTTGTGCTCTGTAGCAGTACCTTACAAAAGTATTTCCAAAATTTTTAGGGTGTAAACTATAAAATTTAAGTTGTTTTGCAGTTTGCAACAATAGCATGCTTGATGTTAAAGACGGTTTTTCTAATGTTAAGACGAAAAACTACAAACCATTAAATCTGAAATATCTAAAGCTAAGGGATCTTCACACGGTTCAGACTTGCTAATGACATCTTCACAAATGTTATTTTCTGTTTTCACTTCGGTATGATCTTCAATTAATACCTAAATACAAGAAAATAAATTAATTACAGTGTATAGCTAGAATATTTACTTTTTCAGTCAAATATACACAATTATAATACTTTTAAACTCTAACTTTCAAACCTGGAACCCAACTGTAACATTAGAAAGCTCATGTTTAGGGATCCATCGGTTGTTTTGGTCATCAGCTTGCAAAGAATTTTCATAATGAAGACTATGAAGGGATGAACCAAATTCTTTTTCGCATGGTTCATGTTTTACATCTTTTTCAACCTTTATGCACACTGAACTAATTATTCCAGTCATAGTTCTACTGGTATAAAAGCTAGAAAACAGAAGTGTGACTTTGCTCTTTATTGATCCTTCCTTGACAATATGACAAATGATATTCAAAATAAAGTTCAAATTCAACAAGGCCTAAGCCCACAATAATGCTGAAATAAAAATAAAAATAAATAAAAATATAAACATCATCACTACATAAATATTAAATGAACTATGATAAACATAGCAGCAGCATTTATTCACCTATGGTTTTAATATAAAGTAGCAATACTGTATTTTATATATGAGTAAGTATATAGCAGAGATGTCAATCTTGAAGTATGAAAATCCGAGATTTTGCCTATGCCTGATTTTGATAACTGGAAACATCTCACATAAGGGAGTTTGAGACTTAAAATCTGTGAAAGTTGACATGTCTGATATATATATATATATATAAGTAGTAGTTAGCATCACTGACTATCAATCAAATGGCCCTGGGCAGGTGGTGCTCAACTCACCTAGCTGTTCATCCCCCCAATACAAAAAAATTGCTTGGTGGATAAATGGGTACCCTGGGTAGTCTAGTGGTTAAAACACTGGGCTGTCAGTTGAGAGGTTGAGAGATTAGGTCAGGTGAGGATTTTATAAGTTTTTAGCATAACCCTCATCAGAATGAGCATTCATGTGGAAGCAAAATCAAGGTTTGAGGTCACCCTTTGCCCCATCCTCCTGCATATATATATATAAATCTCCGAACAAATTAAATTAGTTGGATCACTTCCAAAAAGCATTATAATTCTAGGAATTTTCATACAGTAATCCTTCCACAATTTAGAATAATAGGGGTTCAAACCTTTCCAAACTCAGGAGGATTCTGAATTTGGTAGAAATTTGTGAATACCATATTTCATAATATTTTGAAATACTGTATTCTCAATCAGATACTCCACTTTGAACAGAGGCATCATTTCAAATTGGCTTTAGGGGTGGGGGGTGAAGAAGGCAGTGAGAGGCTCCTCACATGTCAAAATTTATTAAGTGCTACTCACAATGTACTTTATAATCAAATTAATATAAACAAGAATGATTAAATGGTATTAGCTAGACTGGTTATTTACAGTTAACTATCAAATTATTAAGTTAAGCAATAAATCATGAAATTTATATCACCTAATGTAGTAGAGGATATCTTTTAGACTTCATTTTTGTAAAATCATCAACCAAAACATCAAAATTTAAACTGTAAGTTCATTATACAGGGTGTCCCATAAGTCCGGCATCATAGGAGAAATTAATATTTTTCTATTTCTACAAACCATAATTCATATTTCCTTATGCTTGGGATGCCAATTTCCCATCCACCATTCTGTTCAGTGACGAGGCTGTTTTTTATGGAAATGGTGAGGTAAATCGACAGAACACCCGCTACTGGTCTCAAAACAACCCTCACTGGTATACCTCTTCAAAGGAACAAGGTGCATCTCGGGTGATGGAAGGATTGCATCATAGGCCCCCTCTTTTTTGATGAACATGTCACTGGAGGCACCTACCTATGTATGCTCAAGGAAGAAGCATTTCCCAGTGTCTTGAACGAAGAAGAAAATTTCCCAACATGGTTCCAGCAAGACGGCGCTCCTGCACATTACAGCACCCAAGTAAGGGAATACCTGTACCAACAATTCCCTGGTCATTGGATAGGACGTCGAGGGCCTGTGGAATGGCCAGCTAGAAGCCCAGATCTCATGCCACTAAATTTTTATCTCTGGGGCCACTTGAAAGCGCTGGTATACGCAGAGAAAATTAGGTGTGTTGAACATTTGCGGCAGCGCATTATTGGGGCATGTAACACCATTACTCCTGACATCATTCACCATGTGCTTGCTGACTGGGTATCACGTCTGAATTTGTGTACTGAAAACAATGGTGGACATATTGAGCACGTTCTGTAAATAAAAGCTTTTGTTTTGCCTTTTTTATTTTTTTTCCTATGATGCCAGACTTATGGGACACCCTGTATTGGTAATCCACAATATTAGGCGCCTTTTTTTTTTTTAGAAACTATCATTTGGAGGGCCTTGGAGGCCCCCTTGGTGAGCCTTAGGGGGGAGGGGGGCGACCGTCCCTCATGGCCCCCCACCAAACGATGCCTCTGATTTTGAAAAATCACAATGCTAATGCAATTCATAATGATTCCAAAATGTAATTTGCAATAAATTTAGTAAATTTTATGCACATTTGTTTTAATTAATGAATAGACATTAAAGATAAAGAACAATAGTACAGTAACATTACAAATTGCAGAATTAACATTCAGAGTGGTTAAGAATTGAGAAGAATTAGCTGGTTACTTTTAAAAATACATCTTCCAATCCAGAATATTATGAATTAGGAGAGATTTCAATACTAGATTTCAGAACCAAAGTGTTCCAAATTAGGAGGAATTCCAAACTGAGGAGGGATTACTGTAATTAAATTAATTTTGAATTGTTGTTAAACAACCCCAATCATTATTAAAAAATCTTCTTCTATTGGGGGGGGGGGGGGGGGGGGGGGGCGTGTTTTTGCCGGAGTTTGCCTTTGGCCCCCCTCCTTCTTGCATAAAAAAATAAAGTTAGAGCCTAATTGATCTTATTTTAAAATAAATATAATTATTGTATTGGTCAAAGAGGAAAAATTTCAGAATCCAGATGCAGTTCATTACATTACATTTAATTTGGAAAACATGAAGCCACTTGGGGTTATTAAAGTTACCAAATCTTAAGCTATACTTTATAATAAAAATTTTGCAAAATGTCACTCTCAAGTCAGCTAATTAACATAAAACTATTTACAGAACTAGATACCAAATTAGCTTACATAACTATTTTAAAGCTAAAAATATACACTAGTTACAAATTCTCTTTTATTCATGAAAGGATCCAACTTTTTCTTAAAATTAACGAGAAACTACTATTCACTGCATCATGGCAAGGTATTCCAAAAATCTACTGCTATATGACTACAAAAAGTATTTTTATAGATCCAAACTACGAGTCTATTTTGTATTGTAATTTTCTTATTAACCTTTAAGTTTTTCAATTGGACTCTCGCCACTGGGGCCTATCAAGGTTATCCAAGTCATGATAATTGTGCAAAACATCAATCTTAAGCCAGCTAATTAATATACAACTAGATACAGAGCTACCAAAGTAACCTACATAACTTTAGCTAAAAATATACACTACTTCCAATCTACAAACTCCCTCTCTCATTCATGAAAGTGTCCAAATTTTATTTAAAATTAATTAATGAGCTACTAATTTACCACATGCATGATATATAGCAAGTCATTCCAAAAACATACTACTCTATGACTGAAAAAGTAGTTTTGTAGATCCAGTCTATGAGTCTGTTTTCTAATTTACTTATTATGTCCAAGTTATTCCATCAGTCTCTACTGAGAAAAAGTTACATCAAAATTATCCAAACCTGAAAACATTTTGAACATCTGTATCATATCTCCCCTCAAACAACATCTCTCAATTTAACTAAACATACCCAGTTCCTTTAATCTTTCCCTTTATTTCAATCTTCTTAGGTTAGGGATAAGCTTGGCTGCCCTGCATTGCACACCTTTAAGCATATCAATATTATGTCTAAGGTGAGGGGACCAAGCTTGAATGCAGTATTCTAAGTGAGGCCTAACATAAGAATTATATAATTTACAGATGACTGCCTGACTCTTGTAACTAACATTCGGTTAATATTCGTTTTTTGACCCAGTCACACCCAGCTATAACAGCAATATATATTGAATAACCAATCAAAGCTGAATAAGAAAATATATATATTATCTTGTGCAAATTTGTATAAAATGTACTTTTTTAAAAAATATATTTTCTACTTTCTAATATGTATGTATATAAATTTCAGTTGGTTTGTTTATTTGGGCTACCTTTTTTGGAGATTTTTCTTGGCTTTTTTTGGCTACTTTTTCTTGCTTTGGCTACTTCTTTCTGTTTCTGGTTAGTGTGGTAATTTTCGTTCTACTGGTATGATGTGTCAATCTTGTGAACTTGATTTCGAAGACCTAATCCGCCTTGTTGGCCTCGATGAAGATAAAAGTTTAGATTTTTTTTCCAATCACGGCATAATTCCGACATCCGTGATTTGCCCTAAATGTAATACTGCCTGTATTTTAAGACAAGACTCGAAGGTGTTTAGGTGCCGTAAAAAAAATGGAAGGATGTGAAATCGTGGGTTTTACGTGCTGGGAATAGACGTCCTCATTACTGGATATATTTTGCTCGATACTTGTTCCTGGCAGAACATCCTGACAATTCTACAGTTCTGCATCACTTCCTTACTGCAATTGCAGAACTATATCCTCCAAAATAAGGTGACTGGTTAGGTTAGGTGGTTAGGCTAAGTTAGGTTAGGTTAAGTTAGGTTGTGTTTAGTACGAATGCAAACTTTTCTGGTCAATTTTGAGGTGTTTTGCATGAATCTGCCATCTGTTTCCTGTGCAAATGCGTAGTTTTCGAGATGATGATATCTCGAAAACTACGCATTTGCACAGGAAACGGATGGCAGATTCGTGCAGAGCACCTCCAAATTGGCCAGAAACGTTTGCTCTCATTATAAAAAGAGACTGGGTCAAAAAACGAATAATTACCCTAACATTCTTCTTAATAATACCCAACATTTTATTTGCTTTAGAATTTGAAAAAAGAATTAGAAAATCTCGAACCAGAAGAATGCTGGAATAGAAGATCAATATGTATTAAATGACATGGGCTGGACCTGTAAATCAAAATAACTTTTTATGAGGTAGTTTTAGTTGCTTTATTCAAATTTGTCACTCATTTTTTGTGCAAATGCATATTAATGGTGAACATTATGATACTATAATATATATATATATATATATTATATATATATATATATATATATATACACTCATTTTTGGTCCAACGAGTATAATTTTGTGCTATTTTTTTCGCTACTCTGCGACTTAATTCGTTTATTTTCTGTTCTGGCTTTTTTTTTTTTTCTAATTGGATTCAGTTTCGTGGTGTTTGTGATAGAATTATGACGTGCCATTCGTGTGGTTTCGACTTTGAGAACTTGATTTGTCATGTGCCCTAGATGAAGACAAAGCATTGGATGTTTTTATCAATTACGGTGTTATTCTCTCATCCTTAACTTGCCCGAAATGTGGCAGTGAGCGCCTAATACAAAAAGATCAGAAGATATTTAGGTGAAATAACCAATATTAACCTGTTAGGTCAATGGAATGCCCAGTTAGGTCCATGGAATGCCCAGTTAGGTCAACTGTACACCCTTGATGATTGGTTAGGTTAAGTCATGATATTTTCATTAGTTTAAACAAAAATGACGAGAGCAAACTTTTCTGGTTAATTTTGAGGTGTTTTGAATGTTTCCTGGGGTAATGCGTTGTTTACGAGATCTTGTAACATAAACATGTTAGGTTATGCTTCATTGTATAAAATGTAGTCAAAAATAAATTTTTCAAGTGTATTTTGGTGTGTTTTGTTCGAATATGACCTTCATTTCTTGTGCAAATGAACAGAAATACAGTTGTCATTGCATGGCCCAAACACTTATTTCTGTTCATTTGCACAAGAAATGAAGGTTATATTTGAACAGAGCACACCAAAATACACTAGAAAAACCTATTTTTGAATTCAACTTCAGGCCATATCATTTTCTGCATAATGGCTGAATAGATTACAATACCTGCTATCATCAGCATTATGGAAGTGCATACACCAAAGAAAAGTGATATTACAAAGAAGCACCTGACAAAAGAACACAAATACAGAAGGACACTTATGAGAAAGAACAAAGCTATCTAAATAACTGACAAAGCAAGTAAGTGATACAAAATGTAGTAACATCCAGAAACAGATACAGTTGTTAAAACTTCAAATAAAGGCATTAACTGTAAGAGAGAATATTGATAATGAACACGATGCTATTAGCACCATAAAAGAAAATAGCAAATTCTTCTTTAGCTATGCTAAATGCAAAGTAATAATCAAAACAAGTATTGGCCCATTGCTCGCTAAAGATAGAACAGCTTGCATTTAATCAGGGTTGGTACCCAAAAACCCAGCAAAAACCTAACCTAAAAACCCACATCAATTTACTTCTCACAAACTTATTTTTAACTTGGCATTTTTTATAATATGGTTATGCAGTCTTATATATTAACAACTATAAACTATAATTAACGTGATAAGGCCAATATAAACTAAAATTTCCAGAAACTATTTATTTGACATGTTTTATTATGAATCTTATATCTAATACTGTATCTAATTTATCTACCTTCTAATTGGCTACCTATATCTAAAAATAAATCATGTTTCTTTTCAGCTTTATAATTTAAATAATTTAAGTGGTACCTAATATTGATTATTGATCAGTATGTTCAGCATCTTTTGACCTTAGGTGGCAGTAGATTCGAACCAACATTTCTGCCTTTTCTTTCACTAACCTATTTCGCATTTTACTCCACACCAAACCAAATGTTGAAAAAAATCTTTCCAATGATCTGGAACTGGCTGGACAACTATGAATAGATCTCATAAATTTAGCAAAACCTAATGGTAACCTGGTCTCTTTTTTTCTTTCATTTCAACAATTTTCCACCAATTACTAGCTGATATAGAGCTCACTATACTATCTTTGAATAAATAAGGAGGAAAAATTAGTGCATCTTTTAAGGGTCATTCTCTGTCAGATCAACCAGTGCCTAACACCCTCATCTCTCAGATTTTGCTGAAATTTGGTTTATAGGGAGTTTGTGGGCCCTGAATCCATTTCTGAAATTATAAGGTCAATCCGACCAACAGTTCAAGAGATATGACCTCGGGAAATTTAAGGTCACTTGCGAGGTCACTAACATTTGGCAACCCATAACTTGGGTAATAATGGTCACAATTATATAAAAGTATATATATTTAGAATCAGAAAATGACAAGGAATCCAAATATGCAAGTTTTAGAACTCTAGGTTGAAAATAAAAAAAGTTACACTGTAACCAAAATTTGAGGTCACGATTTGACCTCTGGGTATCAAATGAGAATTTTTTTTTAAATGTAAAAAATGAAGGCATAGGCATTGGCTATTAGAATCAGCAAAAAAAAAAGTTTGTTTATGTTAGTATTTTTCATGTAACTAACATATAAGTGAACACCATATTCATAAGTTGTGTGTCAATTCTACTATTTTTCACACTTAAGCTCATAATTTGACCTATAGAAATTAAAATTACATTTTTTATAGATATAAAAAACAAAGTCAGAGTTCTTGACTAATAGAAACAATCATAAAAAGTTTGTTTATGTTGGTACTTTTCATGTAACTAACTTATAAGTGAACACCATATTTATAAATTGCTTGTCATTTCAAGGAATTTTTATATCTTAGCTATCAATTTGACCTCAAGCTCCAAGAATTTAATAAAAATTGTATGATGTCCTGGCACTGCACATGAATCCTTGTTTGATGGATAATGATATGCACTTGATCCTGATGACCCAGAGGGATGTAGAAAGTTCACAGTGAAATCATCAAACTCTTCACAATATTCCTCCACAATTCCATACCAAACTTGCATGTCATAAATGCAGCCAACATACTCTCCTGGTTTGACACATTTTAGGTTACCAAGCATTGCAGGTTCATTAGTAAAATGACTTTTCCTTATTCTTTTCTTTTCTCCAATGCCACTTGAAATGGGATACACCATCAGTTCTTCCTTGTTTAGGGGAACAAATCTATGATATTTCTGAGTTCCAGGAATAGCCCTACTATCCTTGAATCGATGTTCCAACCGTTCTTCTGCATCTTTCAAATCAGCTGTAGTTACAAAGAAAAAATTTATCTTCTTGCTCAAGTTTTCTTCACAAAACTGAAACATGTGTTCTGGTGTAAGAATTTGCCTCTCTGTAGTTCTCTGCAAACTGGCACGAGCAGTAGCTCTTTTCACTGTTCCTCCAATCCCATCACATGCATTTTTGCCATGGGATGTAGCAAAGAAGTGCCATTCACAAGACAGACCAAAATCCTCTTCATGGTAACAGAGATTTGTGAAGTTGTATCTGTTCTTATATTGGCCAGCACATCCATCTGAGAAATAGTGCACCTTCTTCAATTGTGGGCATCTGAATTTAACATATGTCATAAGCTTCAATATGAATGAGTAAACCATTATAGTGTTGTGTTTTAGTGATGCAGATAAGAAACAGACACTAAAATGGCTAAGTTCCTGGTCAATGAAAGAATAATTCTCAGAGAAATCACCTACTATAACTACCTCGCTCTGAGGTGGTAGTGTTTCTTTCAACTGCTTGAAGTACTGTGATTGTTGCTGAGCAACAAAGTGATGATGAACCATGCGGGATATTTTCATGCTTAGGGATGATAAGTATTCATGAAGTGGCTCCACCTTATCAACCATTGTACAACGGTCAACAGTCACCCATTGCTTGTAAGATATTTCATTTGGAGCTGATTTCACACTGTCAAGTAACTCAAGAAAATCCAGGACACCCTCTTCTCTTGGGCAATCATTGCAAAGTTGCATCATGCAAGTCTCTCTTTCTGTACTGCAGACACTGTAATCCATAAGATCCTTGTATGAAAGACCTCTTTCTCCCAATGCAGCCAGCTGCAATTTTGGATTTTGATGGTATGTGCAGACACAGACAGAATGAGTCCCACCACTACCGGCAAGCACACAATATGATGGCCGTAATTTTGCAAATGTGGAAAATCCTATTTTGGGATTCTTTTCATCATTTTTATATAGTTCAAACATCTCTCTTAAATTCCCGAGGACCAATCGTTTTTGCACCTTCATTGCACCTTCAGCACTGATAACTTTCACGCAATCCTTTTGGCCAGGACACATACGACTAACCTCTTCTGACTCATAGAATCTTCTAACTATATCTTTGTGTTCTTCAGATATCACTTTTCCTTTGCTCATTAGTGGAATCTTCGGAAGGATTCCATGTTCTGATTTAAGTGAATGGCTTCTTTTCACCATGTATGTTGTAGTTTGAAAGAAACTAGCTGTTTTTTCAATTGTGTATGGTGAGAGTGTCAATATTTGTAGTTTGTGATGGTGACATTTGCTCTCCAGGAATGACTGTTTCAATTCATTCATTAATTTGTCTAGATGTTTTTCAGATTTAGTTTCAGGTTTTGAAGTATCACTTACCTCCTCGGTAATTTGAACACCATAACTGAGTTCTAGCCTCTCCTTCAGGTGTTTCTGAGCAGATGATAGCTTACCACGAGCCTTGCGCTTTTTCTGGCTTAATGACAGCCCTTCTGAAAAGAACAGAAAAAAAGGTTTCACACACCTGAATATTAGTAATTAAATATTAATTATAGTACCTTAAATGCTATATAATTGGCTATATAGTAGATCAAACAGACCTTGTAGTAAAGTATAAGTTATTATATTAATTTATTACTTACTTTTTTTAACTGGTGTTTGGTCCAGAAATGCTAGAACTGGTTCAACTGAAGTTGAAGGATTTTCCTTTATCAAGCAATCACTGTCATTGTCCAGATCTTGAATTGAAGAGATGTTACTCAAGCCACTGATAGTAGATGATTCATTTGAATCCTGCTCAGACTCGTTGTTTTCAGTGGTACTAAGTATAGTGGGTTTTTCATTATCAGTGTCCAGCAGTTCACACACAACAATGAGTCTTTTTTCACTCTTCCAGCACATTTTTCAACAAGTACATCAGTCACTTTTCTAAGATTGATTGTTATGCGTTTCTTGTGTTTTTGAATAGGGTCCTGGCAGTATTTCAAGTGCCGAACCATTGTATTTTGATCTGTAAAGATATAGGATTTACAATTAGGTAATATATATTTTTTAGAAAATATATAGCTATACACACTTAATATTTTAGGCCTTGATAGTCTCTGAGGCTCATTAAAACACCATACCCACCAGCCACCCACAGTGCTGGCTGGAACTGTACTAACCTGTAGACAAGGAATTTTGCAACTATCTGTGTTGATTCTGCACTTAGACAAGTAGCAACATGTTTCAACAGGTTTGTTTAGGCTACATGTGAGCTTAGTCTTCCCCTTTCACTATTATAACTATTATTGCCAGTGTAGATTAGCAGTGAAATACAATTTTTATTAAATTCTTGGAGCTTGAGGTCAAATTGATAGCTAAGATATAAAAATTCCTTGAAATGACAAGCAATTTATAAATATGGTGTTCACTTATAAGTTAGTTACCAGTACATGAAAAGTACCAACATAAACAAACTTTTTATGATTGTTTCTATTAGTCAAGAACTCTGACTTTGTTTTTTATATCTATAAAAAATGTAATTTTAATTTTATAGGTCAAATTATGAGCTTAAGTGTGAAAAAATAGGTAGAATTGACGCACAACTTATGAATATGGTGTTCACTTATATGTTAGTTACATGAAAAATACTAACATAAACAAACTTTTTTTGCTGATTCTAATAGCCAATGCCTATGCCTTCATTTTTTACATTTAAAAAAAATTCTCATTTGATACCCCAGAAGTCAAATCGTGACCTCAAATTTTGGTTACAGTGTAACTTTTTTATTTTTCAACCTAGAGTTCTAAAACTTGCATATTTGGATTCCTTGTCGTTTTCTGATTCTAAATATATATACTTTTATATAATTATGACAATTATTACCCAAGTTATGGCTCACCAAATGTTAGTAACCTCGCGAGTGACCTCAAATTGCCCGAGGTCATATCTCTTGAACCATTGGTCGGATTGACCTTATAATTTCAGAAATGGATTCAGGGCTCACAAACTCCCTATAAACCAAATTTCAGCAAAATATGAGAGATGAGGGTGTTAATTCAATTTTTTTTGGTTGATCTGACAGAGAATGACCCTTAAGCAGAATGCATAATATCCTGCCATGTATTCTGAATTTATTTCAATCAGCCATTCTTCAGCCTCTTCCTCTTGAACTCTATTCAGTTTTTGTCCTGAAAAATAATAGAACTGTGTGGAAACAAAAATAAAGCTAATAATATAGATTATATATTTTATGTTATGGTATCTAATTTATGCTAATTGTTATCTAATATGGCAATGCTAGATGATTTGATTCAGATTAGAGAAAACTCTTCTGCCCATACAGTTGAGTTACCTATGTTTTATATATTGATAGTAGTTAAGCATTTAGGTCCTATTTACCTTCATACTTTGGGTCAGTTATATTTGTCAAAAGATGACATGGCTCCATAGCTTTTTTAAATCTCTTAATAATATCTTCTTTGTAAGGAGCTAATTTTTCATCTTGGATTAAATTGAGCCAAATTTCAACAGCATCAGATAATGTTGTATTATCAGCCTGCAACTGTAACAAAAAAAATAAAAACTATAAAGTTATATATGGCTGAATGAAAACATCTGTAAACATTTAGAATTATGCACTGTTAGAATTTATTTTTTGGTGTTACAAGTTACAACACATACAGTCATTCCTCCGTATTCGCGTGACTGACATATGCGAGACTGCCTATTCACGAGAGAATAATAGTAACCATTAAATCAGTATCTGCGAGGGAAAGACAGCCTATTCGTGATCCATCGACATTTGCAACAACTCAGGAAAGTGCCTAAGTTAGGAAAATGGGTGCCACATGAATTGTCAGTCGACAATCTGAGGGTGCAGGTAAACATTAGCACAGCTCTTCATTCCTGTGAACTCCAAGATCCATTTTGGCACCATTTAGTGACTGGTGATGAAAAGTGGATACTGTACCAGAATGTTAAGCGCCATCGACAGTGGGTTTGTGCCGGAGAACCAGCGACACCACAGCCAAAACCAAATCTTCACCCTCGGAAGGTGTTGCATAGTGTTTAGTGGGATAAAGGTGGTGTAATACACTTTGAAACCTTACCACACAACCAAACAATCACCGCTCAAGTCTACTGTCAACAACTGGTCGATTGAACACTGCACTAAAAGAAAAGAGACCTTCTTTGGTTAATCGGAAAGGAATCGTGTTCCACCATGACAACTCATGTCTTCATACCGCTTGGATCACTTCTGCAAAAATTTCCACATCCTCCATATTCTCCAGACCTTGCACCTTCAGATTATCATCTCTTCAGGAGTCTGCAAAACTATCTTGACGAGAAACCAGGGATGGGGAGTCGGCCAAAAACAACCAACTCCCGACTCCTGAGTCGGTATTTTTAAAAACTGACTCCGACTCTTTCCTTATCATGCTGATCTACAACCTTATAAATATTGGGATGTTTGTTTCGTAGATGGCGTTTCAAGTTTGAGGCTCTAGTTGGAGCATTAGCATGTTTCCCAGTGTAAGCACTAATTTTTGCATTACACTCTTTACCATCCTTTTCTACTTGACAAATAAAAATACTTTCATCCTCATTTAGCTTAAAATATTGAAAGACTGCTGATTTTCTACTAGGCCCACGACTCATTACTAATAGGGGCTAATTAAATTAATAATTAATATATTGCTAATTTTTATATGGTACCTAATATCCTAAAATAGAAATATGAAATTCATTTGCTAAGATTTACCAGAACAATAAATCAAATGTGGAAATGTGAATCTAGAATTAGTTCAGGAAGATATTTATTTAGGGCATAGTAGTATTCTGGTAAATTGTTGGCATATAGAAATTGAATCAAAGAGTCGGGAGTCGGTCGTTTTTACCGACTCCCGACTCCGACTCCCCACCTCTGCGAGAAACAGTATACTTCTTTAGATGACCTGCACACCAGTCTTTGCACATTTTTTGCCTCAAAACTACCTGAATTTTATAAACATGGCATTGAAAAGCTTGTAGGACGTTGGCAGTGTCATTGATTCCGATGGAAAATATATACTAGATTAAAAAGTTTCAGTTGAGTTTTTTTTTGTCCTTCAAATTCTGATCTAAAAAATGACATTACTTATGGGATGACCTGATATTTTCTTAGCCAGTTTTGAATGGCAATTCAATAAATTATACTGTTTTAACCACACATGAGCGGGTTGAAAGACGAATATTAACCAAATATAGCATAGCCCAGAAGACTGGAAAAAAGCAAATGTAGTTCCACTTTTCAAAAAAGGAAACAAACACCAAGCTAAAAACTATAGACTGATTAGTTTAACTTCTATTATTTTCAAATTACTTGAAAGTGTCATCAGAGACAAAATTACAATATTCTTAGGAGGAGGATTAATTAGTAATAGCCAACATGGCTTTCAGAATGGCAGGTCATGTTTGACAAACTTAATTGAGTTTTATGATAGTATGTTAAAGCATCTGGATAAAAAAAGAATCTGTAGATATTGTGTACTTGGATTTTGCCAAAGCTTTTGATACAGTTCCTCATAAGTGGTTGCTTGTTAAAGTTAGAGCTCATGGAATAAAAGGGACAGTAACAAATTAGATTGAAGAATGGCTTAGAGAAAGAGAAGAGAGAGTCCAGTTAAATGGGACTAGGTCTACATGGAGCCCTGTTCTGAGTGGAGTCCCACAGGGGTCAGTACTTGGACCTCTACTTTGTATTATTTATATTAATGACTTGGAAAGGGGTCTAAATAGTAAAACCTCAATATTTGCAGATGATACAAAATTGGGACAAAATGTAAAATCTTTAACTGGTGCCATGAAAATATAAAAGGACATTGATAAAGTAGTTGCTTGGGCAGATAGATGGGAGATGAATTTTAATGTGGAAAGTAAAGTTATGCATGTTGGTCATGACAATCCAGAATTTGAGTATAACATGGATGGAAGTTGGATAAATAAGGAAAAAAAGGAGAGATTTGGGTGTCATTGTGAATCATGATCTTAAACCTACAACTCATTGTACTGAAATTAGAAATAAGGCTAATGCTAGATTGAATGGTAGGGTAATTATTCGTTTTTTGACCCAGTCTCTTTTTATAATGAGAGCAAATGTTTCTGGTCAATTTGGAGGTGCTCTGCATGAATCTGCCATCTGTTTCCTGTGCAAATGCGTAGTTTTCGAGATATCGTCATCTCAAAAACTACGCATTTGCACAGGAAACGGATGGCAGATTCATGCAAAACACCTCAAAATTGACCAGAAAAGTTTGCATTTGTGCTAAACACAACCTAACCTAACTTAGCCTAACCCACCTAACCTAACCTAACCAGTCACCTTATTTTGGAGGATATAATTCTGCAATTGCAGTAAGGAAGTGATGCAGAACTGTAGAATCGTCAGGATATTCTGCCAGGAACAAGTATCGTGCGAAATATTTCCGGTAATGAGGATGTCTATTCCCAGCACGTAAAACCCACGATTTCACATCCTTCCACTTTTTTTACGGCACCTAAACACCTTCGAGTCTTGTCTTAAAATACAGGCAGTATTACATTTAGGGCAAATCACATTTGTCGGAATTATGCCGTGATTGGAAAAAAAATCTAAACTTTTATCTTCATCGAGGCCAACAAGGTGGATTAGGTCTTCGAAATCAAGTTCACAAGATTGACACGTCATACCAGTAGAATGAAAATTACCACACTAACCAGAAACAAAGAAGTAGCCAAAGCAAGAAAAAGTAGCCAAAAAAAGCCAAGAAAAATCTCCAAAAAAGTCCAAAAAAGGTAGCCCAAATAAACAAACCAACCGAAATTTATATACATACATATTAGAAAGTAGAAAATATATTTTTTTAAAAAGTACATTTTATACAAATTTGCACAAGATAATATATATATTTTCTTATTCAGCTTTGATTGGTTATTCAATATATATTGCTGTTATAGCTGGGTGTGACTGGGTCAAAAAACGAAAATTAACCGAATGGTATTATTATAGTTTCAACCACAACTTGATTACTGCATTTTTGATGTGTTGTTTAGCTGTATCTCTTCATTTTGGACAACTTTTTCTAATACCACTTCCGTCGCAAATGGATAATAATGGAGATAATAAATATAATAATTTTTGGTCCACCATATTGTCTCAGTCTAACCATGGGTACAGTGTGTGAAGGTTGTGCTCTTACTCCGTTTGAAGCGATTCATAAATTTTTTAAGAATAACATTGACTCATTAGGTTAATTGAATGCCTGGTTAGGTTAAGTGAATGCCTGGTTAGGTCAACTGAATGCCTGGTTAAGTTAATTGAATGCCTGGTTAGGACAACTGTACACCCTTGATGATTGGTTAGATTGTCATGATATTTTCGTTAGTTTAATGATTTATTTTTTAAACTAATTTACGGCTGGATTCTGAAGGAATCGTTTTGTGGAACTGATTCTGAAGGAATCATTTATCTTATCACTCCATCACAACCCAACCCAACTCAATCCAGTGGATTGGATTGAGTTGGGTTATGAAACTTATGTTTTTCCTATGTTTTTTGAGGTGATTCACTCGAATTTGACATCCATTTCCACCACAAATCACTCATTTTTGGCTTTTGATGTTGGAGGGGGGGGGGGGGGGGGTCTCAAAAACGAGTGATTTGTGACAGAAACGGATGCCAAATTCGAATGAATCGCATCAAAAAACACAGGAAAAACATAAGTTTCATGTTCAAAATGAATTGGGGTTGAAACTGCAAATTTACCAGGTTTGGTTCCTAGGTTTTCCATTGCTTTCTGATGTGATTCATCTGAAAATGACATTCATTTCCGTCGCAAATCACTCGTTTTTGATCCCCCCCACCCAAAAAACCCAATTTCCCACACATTCCCCCATATTGTGGGGGGGAGGGGGGGAATCACAAAAACGAGTAATTTGCGATGGAAATGAATGTCATTTTCAGATGAATCACATCAGAAACCACTGGAAAACCTAATTTTTATTTTTCAAAACAAGTTGTGGTTGAAACTATAAATTTATTGATTGAACCTAATGCAGAAACATATAGAATATAAATCGCCAGAAATTATAAGTAGGCTCTACACTTCATACATGAGGCCTCTTCTTGATATGGCATTCAGTTCAGTAATCCTTACAAGCGGTAGCTCACTATCGCTCACAACCATTGTACAACTTGGCCCTCCAAGCAGGTAGCACTGTGATCCAGCTACAAAATTTTAAAAAATGCCATTACCCCCACCCCTCTCCCCCACACACAAAAGTAAAAACACCATTACCCCCACCCCCCCTACCCTGGGTTGGTAGCACTGTGACATATACTGCTACCCACCCTCCAATGGGTAGCAGTATATGTCACACAATGTGAAGCTCAAGATTTTCATGGCTACATTTTTTTCTGTAGTTTTATCGCGGTGCTGGGGCCTTCAGACCCAGTAATTGTGACCTAGGACCAGGAAACTTGACAGAGCACATCGGCAGCTCATGGGCTATCAGTTGGTGGTGGTTGCAGAATTTTCCAATGTGCCATTTAGTCTGTGCATGGTTCCAAAGAAAGCAGACAGACACACAGACACATTTTAGCTCAATAGTAACTATATAGGATTTAAAGCAAGACAAAGACAGACGAGAAAAAGTAAAAAAGAGAGCCACAAGGATGATACAATGCCTTAGACACCTTAGTTACAAAGAGAGAATGGAGCACCTAAACATGTTTTCCCTAAAGTGAAGAAGGTACGAGGTGATATGATAGAAGTATATAAAATAATAAATGAGTTAGATAATATAGACTTCCACTCTCTTTTCACAAAGGATCACAATGATAGGACAAGAGGCCATAGCCTTAAGCTTTTTCAGCAAAGATGTAAATCACAGTTGGTACAACATAGTTTTTCAAATAGAATAGTCAAATTCTGGAATAGCTTAGATAAAGACGTTGTGAGTTCCCATACTTTGGAGACTTTTAAGAATAAACTAGATAAATTAATGACAAAGAGGTATTTGGTAATGACATTTTGCTGGAACTGGTAATGGTGTGGAGAAGAGGTTTGTGAACCCTTCCCACATATATATATATATATAGTTTATTTTTTATTTGGGTAAATCTCATCACCCACACAGAGTGGTGGGATGTAGAGGCAGCATCTTGGGTTGGGGGATGCTCTGTCTTTATACCCCCCATTTAAAGAGATTTCTCTGCTGAGCAGTGCCCCCATAGCAGTGTGATGTATGAGAATCATTATGTTCACTTGCCTCATAGACACCTTTAAATGGGAGACCCTGAATGGGTATACATTCAAATACTCTATACCAATGGTGCACAAACTTTTTTGATGCGAGGGCCAAGCGAAGAAAATAACTAAATGTATTAGCCTACTTACTTTCCATCTAAGTCATAAATTGGGTCACTTTTATATTCTAACTTTTTCATTGAATTGAAAAGACCCGTGGGGGACACATTTGGCCCGTGGGCCAGGGTTTGTGCATCACTGCTCTATACAGTCTTTACAGTCCCACCTACTCCTTTTATCTTAATTGTAGAGCTTGTATTATATTATTCAGGTTGTAGCTATGTAAATATATGGCTGTATAGATAACCATGTGATGTCTACAATTAGTACAGTAGTGGTATTGATGAATGATCCAAAGTTTTGAAGTTACCCTAATGTACAGCTGTTAGATGTGTGACAATCTGCAATTGGCAGAGATCAACTGGATTACTAGATCTTAATTTTGCATGTAACTGTATTTATGGTTTGTTTATATTAACAGTGGAGCCACCCAGATGGGCCGAAGGGCCCCTAGTGTGCCCACTATAAAATTTCTACCATGTTACCATATTTTCAAAATGTAAATTAAGTTTTGATTTAATGTAGTGGTCACAGACTCACAGTGTAGGTATACATACAGTGTTAGGCTTCCAGCATTTTCAGCCTGGGATGAATTCTGCTCGTCATTATGAAGTCAGCGAGCAGCCGCACAGACACTCAGTGATTCTTGACCAACTCCATTCCCCAAAAAGCAGAGCCACCACTACTAAGTCTGGCCAAGTGGTCTAGACCAGTGGTTCCCAACCTTTTCACCACAAAGGACCCCTTTTATTTTTATTTTTTTCCCACGGACCCCATGTTTTTGAAAGATTCCGTCTACCAAACAAACTGTTTTTATTAACTAATAATTAACTCGTTTTCCCATTTTTCACTATCAAATAAAGGGCATATAAGAGAGTATGCAATTAAAATAAAGCGTATTAAAAAAGTATTAATAATTCCAGCCAAGAGTAAGGAAACGAAATTTTAGCCTAAGCGCCCTTATCGTGGGTAAATGTACGATTTCCATTGGAGCCTCTCGAAATATTGAAAGCTCACGGATCCCCAGTACTACCTTCGCGGACCCCAGGTTGGGAACCACTGGTTTAGACTAGTGTTCCTCAACCTTTTTTGTACTGCGGACCCCTTATCAAAATCTTGATATTTTTCGGACCCCCTCCCCAAAAATTATCTTTTGCATTATGATTACGTAGCATATAGACAAATTAAGGTATCCAAATTAGTATAGTTTTTTTAGGCTTGATTTATATTTTAAAGTCGGAGTAAAAATTTATTATTATTATTCTAATAAAACAAACAAAACCCATAAGCAACCTAAATTCTAAAACATACCTCACGAACCTATTTAAATAATTTCAATCGAACGACCGAGAAACACGTGGAAAAAGCGATAAAAGACTCACGAAAACACTAAAAAAAATCGTTTCAAATCGTTTGTTTTTTAAAGTTTCAAGTAACCGAAAATGTTATCGGTTAGAGGTCAAAATTAGCCACCACAAACAAATGGAAAAAAATTGTTTCACTGAATATAATCTAGTCAACTCACAGACCCCTTAAACACAACCGCGGACCCGCTGTTGAGAACCGCTGGTCTAGACTGTACCCAATTTTTTTTTTACAACATTGCTGACGTCATTACTCAAACAATTTAGTAGCCTTAAAGAGGCTTATATATACATGATTAGTGATGTAGGTCACATCCGCATCCGCATAACATCCGCATATTTTCTCGCATCTGCATCCGCACTTTGGACTGCGGATGTCGTGCGGATGTGGACCGTTGAGATAAAACGTCATTAATAAGCGGAAATTATCAAATTCTACTATAATAATAGAACTAGTTCATTGTGCGCAAAAGTGATGCAAGCGACAAGACGAGAGGCTGTTCTTGTATAAAGTTACTCTCTTGCAACCTACTTAGATCCACGTTACAAAGCTAAGTTATTTTCACCTAGTACATTAGAACGAGTTAAATCATCACTTGGCAAAGCAGTTGAAGAGCTTCAATCTCTTGAATCTGTCGCTTCGCCACCCACCAAAAGAATAAAAGTTTCAGTGACAGAACCAACACCTTCAACAAGCAAATCTATCACAGAATCTCTCTCTCAGTTTCTTGAGTCAAGCAGCGATGACGAGACCTACGCGATGTCAAAAGATGTAGTAAAAATGATCGAGAGCTATCACCAAGAAAAACGCCTGGCTGCATGTGACAATCCTATTAGTTGGTGGAAAAATACGCAGAATATCTATCCATACTTGAGTAAACTTGCAAGGAAACATTTAGCACGTCCTCCAACAAGCGTACCAAGCGAGAGATTATTTAGCAGTGCTGGATTAATATATGATGAAAAGAGAAACAGACTGGCAGCAGAAAAGGCAGAAAAATTAATGTTCCTTAAGCATAACCTTCCTATAATTAAGTTTGAATATTAAACGATGAACATCTTAGTTTACTTTATTTTAATTACTCATTTATAAATATGCCTAATAAAACTTTAAACTTAATATAAATAGTTATCAAGCTAATTAAAGATCTCTTTCTATAAGGGTGGAGGTTGGGGAAAGAGGTCGGGTAACACAATTATGGTTTCTAATTGTGGCTGAAACAACAAAATATAACGAATTTATTTGCAGACGAATTCACTAATTGATTTCTATATTAGTTAGATGCTTGCTATTATTTTATATGTTCAGGGAAAAGTACAGCAATTATTGTACAATTAATCAATTATACTACATTATAGCTACAGCTCTCTCTATATAATAACTTATTATATACGTTAAACACAACAAATCTCGAATATATCCTAAAAAATAACGAAAATGTAGACATCCGCATCCGCGGATGTTGAAATCAAACATCCTCATCCGCATCCGCGGATGTGAAAAAATGACATCCGCTACATCACTATACATGATACAACTCAGAATGGTTCCCTGAGAAACTTTTATGTTACACACAGACCGTGGATAGAACAAGGAACTCTTCCGGGAAAATTAAATCCTATGTAGGTCACTTTCGATTTAATACACCAAAGAAAAAGGGGTAACTATTGTATTTTTAGCCAAAAACAAATCCAAAGTAAATGGCGTCAAATCTGAAATATCAGAAATCGTCAGCTCTGTTCCACAAGGTACAGTATTAGTTCCCCTACTATTTATAATAACGATTACAGACAGTGATGCAGATGTTAATGGCAGAATCGTATCGTCTTTCGCGGATTACACAAAGATATGCAAGGAACTATTAAATGAGGGCGACATAGAAAATTACAAAACGAAATGGAAACCTTATTCAAGTGGGCGGAGGACAACAATATGAAGTTCAATGAAGAAAAATTCCACCTTATAGGATGTGGCAACAAGGTGCTACAGAATAAAGGGTACAAAACACTCCAAGCCAGGGGTGTAGTGGTAAATTTTAAGGTGCAGGAGCTCTGAGGAATATATAATAATAATAATTCACTTAGACTTGGAATATTAAAAACTTGAAATCACAATTAGAAGCTAGTGCTTTCATCTCAGTTTCTTCCAACTTCCAAGTATCAACTAAAAAAAATAAATAAATAAAATTTGGATGAATGGAGGTGCGGGAGCGGCGCTCCCGCGCGCTCCCGCACCACTACACCCCTGCTGCAAGCCAAACAGAAAAGACCAAACCCACAAGTCAGGCAAATCTTGGAGTAATAATGTCGTCGGATGCAGAATTCAGAGAGCACTATAACATTAAAATTACAACAGTTAAGAAAGTAGAGAGTTATCTGGAGGAGCTTCCATAGCAGAAAAGCAAACATCATGCTAAAATTATGATAACTTGATTCTACCAGTACTGAAGCTCATAATGAAGCCCATACGGAACACGAGACATTGCAAACATAGAAGACATACAGAGAACTTTTACGTCTAAGATAGAGGAAACGAAAGATGAAGATTACTGGTCTCAACTACAATACCTGAAACACACTTCCTGGAAAAAAGACGCAAGCGGTACCCAATAATATATGTATGGAAAATACTCGAGGGTTGTGTCCGTAACCTTAGAAATGAACTAAAAACACACTGGAATGAGAGAAGAGGCAGATTCTGTACGATCCCAATTGCGGTAGGACGGGGGGGGCATGAAAACGAGAATGGAAAAGACCCTCAGAATACGAGACCCAAAACCTTTTAACATCCTGCCCAAAGAACTGAGGAACTTCCGGCACATCAACTTAAATAATTTCAAGAACTAGCTGGACAAGTTTTTGTGCAAAGTTCCTGTCTCTTGACTAACTCCATTCCCCAAAAAGCAGAGCCACCACTACCAAGTCTGGCCAGGTGATCTAGGCCAGTGGTTCCCAACCTTTTTGAAGCGATGGCCCACTAGAGCTGAATCGAATAACTCACGTCCCACTTCCAATGTTGTTAAGCTGGTATCATGTTTACATAAGGTTTAATAAGCAAACTTTTGATATTAACATGATGCTAAAAGACAAACAAGTGGACCATGGCCCATCGGTTGGGAACCTGTGGTCTAGACTGTACCCCGTTTTTTTTATACGTTATATATACATTATATGATACAACTCAGAATGGTTCCCTGAGAAACTTTTATGTTACACAGACCGTGGATAGAACAAGGAAATCTTCTGGGAAAATTAAATCCACTATAGTCCGAATAAGTAATGATAAATGACAAACACTATAGTTTTTTCTTTTTCACGATGTTAGCCCGATGTGGGAAACAGGTCACTCGCAAAGAGGCCCCAAAATATAGCTTCCCTCACCAGCTATCTGGTATATATATTATATATGTATGATCTACAGACCATACCGTAAACGTACGTACATAATTTGTTAGTCTGACCACAGTAAATAGGCCTAGTGTACTAAGTAATTAAGCAGTCTACGCCCCACTAGATACTTAAAAAATTATGCGCAAGGAGCTCACAAAATATCTAAACCAGGAAGTTGAGAACCTGGAGGGCTGAAAGAAGCGGGCAAATGACTGTTTTGAAGGCTTGGAGATGGGAGTCACGAACCAGCCATAAGAAAATATGGAGAAGAGTTGCGCATATAATTGCAGAAACAAAACCAGCAAAATATAACTTTTCCGAGTATATTTTTTTTAGTGTAGGATAACCGAGATGGCTCTTATAGGTTATATATATGAGTAAATACTTGGGAAAATGCTTCAGAAAATATTTTCGTCAGTCACAGAAATGAATTTCTATGACGAAATTGAGCTAAGTTACAGTTACTAATGTCACTATTCTTCGCTGATACGAGCCTTTCGGTTTGTACTACACTCTTCTTTATCGCTTTTTCTATTTTTGTTTATCTTTCCGAATGCACAAAGTTAAAAGTTAAAACAAAGTTAAAACAAAGTTAAAACATGGCGTAGTTAAGAATTAAAAGATGAGAATGACAAGGTACTGGCTTGTCTGTCGCACGAAGACAAAATGAGAACCATTTTACGTAATATATTTATTTATAAATAAATTGCTTGGATACATATGATAAACGTTTTGTAAATATGAATTTAATAATAATTATCCTATAATATACATTACCTAGTACAAAATAAAATAGTTTTAAAACTAAAAATTTAAGTACAGGGCGTTCATAAAGTCAAGCAAGTTATTTTATGCGTGATTTTATGAAACACCCTGTACTATCACAGTAAAATAATTAAGACTGAAAAACTAAACTATTTGAACTTACAAAACGTCTTGGATACTTATTACAAAATCATTTGAACCTGCGCGAGTCATTGGAAAATAAAATGTAAGACTAGCTTGAATCACAGAACTCTGGAATAGTTTCAATAAAATAAAAGTTTTAAAACTAAAAATTTAAGTACAGGGCGTTCATAAAGTCAAGCAAGTTATTTTATGCGTGATTTTATGAACACCCTGTACTATCACAGTAAAATAAATTAAGACTGAAAAACTAAACTATTTGAACTTACAAAACGTCTTTGGATACTTATTACAAAATCATTTGAACCTGCGCGAGTCATTGGAAAATAAAATGTAAGACTAGCTTGAATCACAGAACTCTGGAATAGTTTCAATAAAATAAAAGTTTTAAAACTAAAAATTTAAGTACAGGGCGTTCATAAAGTCAAGCAAGTTATTTTATGCGTGATTTTATGAACACCCTGTACTATCACAGTAAAATAAATTAAGACTGAAAAACTAAACTATTTGAACTTACAAAACGTCTTTGGATACTTATTACAAAATCATTTGAACCTGCGCGAGTCATTGGAAAATAAAATGTAAGACTAGCTTGAATCACAAAACTCTGGAATAGTTTCAATAAGGTAACGGTGACAAATAAATAAATAAAAAGCTGCCGAATTTCAGCAAAGTTCTTCCTATCTAAAATCATTCATCTTTAAATACATGTAAAGTAGAGCACTAACTCACCTTTTTCTCCAAAGCTACGTAGGTATGTCAATCAAAATAAATAAAACTAATCATAGGGAAGGTTATGGATAACGACTAAAACAAACGAAGTGCAATGAAGCTAAAAGGACTAGTTACAATTTTCTTCTAAAACAGTGTCGTGTTCTCTACTACCATCTCTCTCATCCAATCTAGCAACCATAGTTCTAGCCATCCAACGTAATGCATATTCCTTAAATTCTTCACAATCTCTGCAGGCGATACAAAAGAATTTCAGCGTAGCCATTACAAAATAGAAAAGGGGGGTCAAAGGTCTAAAATAAACTTGTTTAATGTAATGATAAGCATATTAATAAGTGCACCATGCACAAGCCTTCCTTAAGAGAAAACTTGAAAGTATATGCCTTTCAAAGTGTACAGGGTGTCTCAAAAGTCACTATCTATTTCGGTGACATTAGATGTTTTTTTTAAAAATGCTATGCTGGCATAAAGATATGTACTTCTGGTGCAAATTTGTGTATTTAAAAAAAGTTAATTGGTTTATTATCTTGACATGCTTGAACAATTCCTCGAACCTCAACTTCTTACAGATGGCATTCTTGACACAGTAGTTTTTCAGCAGGATGGAGCACCGTGCCATTATGCAATAATTGTACGTGATTATCTTGACAGACGCTTCCCCGGTCGCTGGATTGGTCGTGGAGGAACGCAACCATGGGCAGCACGTTCACCCAATTTAACACCATTAGATTTTTTCGCCTGGGGTTTCATTAAGTCTAAGGTGTACACTGGTAGAAGAATTAGTGATGTAGCCGAACTTCGAAATTGGTTTATTATCTTGACATGCTTGAACAATTCCTCGAACCTCAACTTCTTGCAGATGGCATTCTTGACACAGTAGTTTTTCAGCAGGATGGAGCACCGTGCCATTATGCAATAATTGTACGTGATTATCTTGACAGACGCTTCCCCGGTCGCTGGATTGGTCGTGGAGGAACACAACCATGGGCAGCACGTTCACCCAATTTAACACCATTAGATTTTTTCGCCTGGGGTTTCATTAAGTCTAAGGTGTACACTGGTAGAAGAATTAGTGATGTAGCCGAACTTCGAAATTGGTTTATTATCTTGACATGCTTGAACAATTCCTCGAACCTCAACTTCTTACAGATGGCATTCTTGACACAGTAGTTTTTCAGCAGGATGGAGCACCGTGCCATTATGCAATAATTGTACGTGATTATCTTGACAGACGCTTCCCCGGTCGCTGGATTGGTCGTGGAGGAACACAACCATGGGCAGCACGTTCACCCAATTTAACACCATTAGATTTTTTCGCCTGGGGTTTCATTAAGTCTAAGGTGTACACTGGTAGAAGAATTAGTGATGTAGCCGAACTTCGAAATCGTATTACCGATGCATTTCAGAAAACACCTCAAATGCTGGAAAGTGTGTTCCGGGAAACAACTTATCGCTTTGAGCTCTGTAGACACACTGATGGTCGCCATGTGGAGACAGATAAATAAATAGCACTAATTCTTTGTGGCACTTACTTTGAAATAAATATATTTTTCATGTCTTAAACCAGTTTTTCGTAATTCCCATTATTTTTCAAAATAGATAGTGACTTTTGAGACACCCTGTATATCCTCATGCTTAGTTAGCAAACCAAGTGCGAACGTATTTTCCTGCCTCATTAATCAGAACTAATCCTGAAACCTGACTTCATTGTTTCTGAAATGGAAAACAATTTGGAAGCGACTAATGCAATTCCCATGCAACTTTATTCCTAAACATCAAATCTACTCCTATTAAAGACTATTCAAATAAAACGGAAGCCTAATCCTAAGATTTTTATATATTTACACAAAAGACAAAAAACTAAGAATCGACTTTCACTCTAAAAATAACCTTCCTTTATAGTATATTTAAAAACAAACTGCTTCAGTAAGAGTAAACGAAAAGAAACTTGATTCTAAATAAATATCTGAATGTGAGATCAAAGGTAAGAGTATCACAACAAAATCCAACTGTTTTGTACATTTTCTCGCTAAATTATCAACACTTAATCTACGACTACACTGATACTGGAAATGAGATCAAGTGGTACATATAAATAAAAACGATACACATACATATAAATAAAAACGATACACATACATATAAAAAACACAGACACCGACGATCACATTGGACTCGCGTAATGCTGCGATCCAGGCTGGCACTGGGAAGTGAGAGATTGTCTACTCTCGGCTCCGTCTGGTCGCTCACGAACATCGAGCGACCGCACCCCGCCTTCGTGAGGGGGCCGGCCTCCTCCTCCTATTGTCCCCACACCTATCCCATTGCTGGCACCCCCTTCTTGGGGGCGACCAGGTTCCCTGACCCGCGTTCGTTTGCTCACGATCACCCTCACGTTGTCTGACGGATGGACAAGCTCGCTGCTATAATGCCACTTAACGTACTTTCGGTACTCCGCTTCCCTCCGTCGGTCCACGTAGCTGAAAACGCAAGAAGCTGGCACCCAAATCAGCATCGAGATGATGATCACAGTACCAACGATGTTATCTCGGAGGAACATCAGCACAGTGTTGATATTTATGTCTTCAATAATGTCCCAAAAGCGCTCAACGACATCTTGTACCGTCTTCTCACATTTCCCCTGACGAAGGAATTTGCGTATCTTAATTTTTAAGTTTTCCACTGAATGACAAGTCCAAAATTCATCTTTTCATGTGCTGTGCATCACACGTGATGGATGCACAGCACAAGAAAATAGTAAAGGAGTACTTCAATTGAATGAGACTTAACTCACCTCATTACAGAAGCCGTGAATGCAAGGCGTTCCGTTCGGCAGAATATCAGTGGGCATGATCGCGAAACAGGTGTCATTCAGATTCTTTCTGCAGCAACGCTTGCACGCATCTTCGACTGTTAACGATTAAGATATTAAAAGTGATCAACAAAGTTCTTTAAATTTGTTTCCTTCCACTGAGCTTTCCTTTCATTTATCTAGAAAGGCCCTCAGGAATAAAGCGAGCACCCAAAAATAAATAGGGTTTTATTTTTGACGTGACACTTGTGGTAAAAATCTCCCCAAGAAAAATAAAATTTTAAGTCACAAGAAAATGCTAATTACCAACTTCCGAGTTTTGTTTTGGTAATTTTATTTGTTAAGAACAGAATAAAATATCAAAAGAGAAAGCAAAATATCAATAATTAGTATTTTTTGTGTGAATTTTTCCCTAATTGGGAAATTTAGTAATATGAGAACAAAACAGGTAATCATTATCTTTCAGCCTTTGAATGTGCTTCAAGAAGAGCTTGGACACTGAATGAAATGAATGAATGAATGAAATTTTTGGTAATGTTGCCATCCAAATTTTGTCAAAATCCGCTTCGTATTTCCTTTAAGATTTGATACAGATGCGATATATATTATTGGGTTTGTTCAACCTCCTTCGTAACATCTAAGGTTATATGACGGAGGGGACCTACAGCTTTACGTGGGATACCACGGGTCGCTACATAATCTGGACGCGGAGGACGGTCTCCCATCCAACTACTACCCAGACCCAATGTCGCTTAACTTCGCTGATCAACGGGAAGCGGTGTTACGACATTGGCTACGACATAGCCCTACAGAAATGACGAAAAGTACAGTTTCTGATGAGATTAGATATAAAGTAATACATTTGCATGGTGAGGG
Organism: Bathynomus jamesi; assembly: GCA_023014485.1. NCBI lineage: Eukaryota > Metazoa > Arthropoda > Malacostraca > Isopoda > Cirolanidae > Bathynomus > Bathynomus jamesi. The sequence goes on along the minus strand of JAJOZX010001171.1, from coordinate 546,682 downwards.
ACTGAGTCAAAGAAAAATAAGTGAATTTACAGGTGTTTCCAAAACAGGTGTAAAAAAAATCTTGGCTCATCACAGATCAAATGGGACCCCAGCTGGTAAGGTGTGTGTATAAAGGTCATTGCAAAAGAAAAAGTACCACTTACTTGTATCACACATGCAACTCTGCATGTCCTGAGTCTCGCAATAAGGCAAGCAATTACCATCCATACACTGGCCTTTCTCTATGCAAGGGGTCCCATCCCTCATTGGGCGAGGCTTGGGACACGCTGCTTCTCTTCCGGTACATCTGAAAGGTAATTCATTAATGGTTTATCAATCCAACAGTGAAATTGTAAAAGAACGAACTAGTGACCTTTGGTGTATCTCATTTACACTGATGTAATTAAATCAACAAACAATAATCGTGGGAAGACGAATAAGGTAAAAAAAGGAACAAACCTAGACACAAGTTCACACGTGGATAGTTGTTCCTCTCTGCACACTTTTCCTTCCTCCATGTAATGGCAGTTTTGACAGCAAGGAGAATTCCTGTCAGAACAGAATGCCTCCTGACGTAGTTTGCAGAGCTTGTCGCAGCACATGTCGATATCGTCCTGTCCGACGAGGCCAGCGTCACACTCCTCTTGACCTTCCACGCGCTGGTTACCGCAGTAAGACTCCTCGGGCTCCGTGAAACAACGAGAAGACTTCGCTACCAGTACTGCTCGAATTGCTCGAAGACTGCAAGGGGAAAATCTCTGCGGAGGAGACCAACTCACTTCAAACACCTTTTTTAGACTTCTCTATCTTCAGCAGTAACAATTCTAATTAAACAGCAGCAAACACTTTAATTATTATTATTATTATTACCTTGTTGTTTATGTCATACCCTGACACAGAATAGGTATACATAAGGTAAGAACCACCTTGGCTGGCACTGGGACTGCATTCAGGCCTGTCTGGATCATGTTCAGAGCCCCAGTTATGACCAAACTCATGGGCTGTCACCAAATCTGCTTCTCTCGTAATCACTCTCTGCCCATAATGGTTGCGAGACGAACTCAGACCAGAATTTAAGTAAAGTGTGTGTCCATTTTTAAAATATTCTAAGAAAAGCGAGGACAGATAATTAAAAAACTAAGATTTTTATGAAAAAAAGCTTCATTACATAACCAGATTTTCTTGTAAATTAATTTCCATATTGAACTGAGGTGGAGACCACCTAAAAAATAAATAAAAAAATTAAAATTCTGCAACAGCAGAGTACTAACTGCGCGAGGATTTATACAAAAGCTGGCACGACATCTGCTGAGATACACTACACACTTTGATACAATTTGTCTCCACTATTCCTGCTTTAACTTAAACAAAGAATACTACTCGATTTTTCCAGAAGTAGGAAAGACTAGCCAATTTCCAAGATACGGAATTACTGTCAAAGTTCTCTGTTGAAACGACTCTCGGGTGTGTGTTGTGGTGATGGAACCACTTATTTTAGCACATAAATGGCTTAAATGGGCAGAATAATATATGGTTCCCCATAAATTTTGAACAATGCGTTATTCTTCCTATTCACTACAGCGACTCACCGGGAGTACAAATTCCTCCGACTGAATTTCGTCTGGGTGATCCCACATACGCCAATCCTAAAATCCCTCCTTCAAATTTAATGTCAGTGAAGAGATGAGCCAAGCAATAGTCTTTATGCGAATATTCTCTGCTAAACACCTTGAGGACAAAAAATACTGAATAAATAACAGTAATATTAAATATAATCTTGAATTTACTTACAATCTTCAGATCTTCAATCCTTCAAAATATTTTAAACTTCTTTCCGAAGAATGCGCCTCTCTGTAATGTATTTTCACTGAATCCTCAACATCGATCATTATCTTACAAATGCATCAAATGATTAGAGGAAGAAAAGAACGTCATATTACCTCGAGCAGATTCCTCACATCCCACGAGTCTCTCTCCATGTTGTAATGGACTTGGTTGGAAGCGACTGGAGTCCACTTCTGGTGTACTAGAATTTTCTTAATAACGAATCCCATCCCAGAAAATTCCCCATTGTTGTTGGCATCCCTCCACACGGTGCTCTCGTAAATTTTGTCCACACGATCAATCAAATTTATCTTAAAAAGATTTTAAATTGTTTTTGTATCACAAAATTATAAAAAAGTAATACAAACATATGGTACGTTAAAACTTGCGCAATAAAAGGTATTAAAAAGGTATTGAACTCGCATCAATAGTTTACGCAAGTAAGCTATAAAAAGGCTGAAGTCACGCAACATATCCATCTGAATATTCGTAAAATTGGTAAAGGGTTCAAATACACATTAGACGTAACTAAAAAAAAAACCTTATTCCACATGGCAGTGTTTCTCAACCTCTTTTTGGCTCAAGTGACGCCAATGCCATCTGTTCTTTCGCAGCAGCCTAGAAGATTTTGTCCACACTGTTCAACATCCAGTTCCCTCCCCAATACAGCTTCTGTACGTACGTAACAAATGGCGGATGTTTTATTTCTTTTAAAATTATATCATCTTTAGTAACTTTTGAATTTTCAGTTACTTATTTTTGTCATTTTCTTGAAATTTTGTGGCATTCTGGTTGGGAAGCAATGCCATACAGGAGAAAGATGACTTTTACGAAAATGTGCAACACAAACGGACACAGCTGGTGAGAATATAATCTTGGGTAAAAAATTAACTTCCCCTCCCTGGAAAAAGGGGCGAGATTTTGTCAAACAATAATTCAAGGTTTGATTTATTTATTTTTCAACCGACTTATTTACGGGAGCAAATATTTCAACCAACAATATAAACTACTACTAGGTCGAATTGGTGCATTCAACAACACATTCAAAATGAAATGTGCTTAAATGTTTATGAATGAAATTAAAATATTAAATATAAAAGAATGATACACATTCAATAAAGAACAAAATGAGCACCCTTACAACGGAAGGAAAGTCCACTAAGACGCACGAAACAGACCATTTCGGGGTTCCTAACTCACCAAATAATTGACTGTGGTCTTGTAACTGGAGCCTCCCATCTCTCTGAAGAACCTGTAATCAGCTACCAAAAGCAAAGGACAACGCGTCTTGTCCGAATTGAAATTGTACGCCTCCGCTTGCTGCCTCTTTACCCTGACGCGGGGGCCGTCGGGGTCTTCAGTCGAAGTGGGAAACTCGGGTCCTTCTAACCCCCCTGAGTCCCACTCCGACCCCGTATCATTCTCCTCAATATCTGCGAACCATGAAAACATTTGATGAACAAAATTTGTACGGGTCCTCCTGTTAAAAATCTTTTATATTAATTACGAGTCTCTCATTTGTTAAAATTTTTAATTTTTCTTTAAATTTATAAAATTATATGTATACATAATTTTATGCAATTCATTTATAATTTTAATTATTAATTACAATAGTTAATAATTTATTATATTCTCAGAAGAAATTAAAAATAATAATCTTAAAACCCATTGAATCGTAGGAAAAATTGAAAACTGTGGTAAATATAGTTTCAACATTACAAGGTAACATTATTAGTGATCCTTTTGGAATAATATATTTATTTAAAGGTAACAATTTTTGGTACCATTAACTCGTAGTCTCTGATAACTATAATGGGTTTATGTTATCTGTTCACGAACGTCATGTCAAGATAAACCGATTCTTAGACCGTCCACAACCCTCACCTATCGTAGCGTTTTCTTCCTTGACATAATCGCACATTCGTCGGCCTCCCATGTTTTTGTCGTCCCAGTTGTATTTAACGTCGGATCCTCTGTAGATTATCATATCTTCTTCGGAAGACTCAGGAACATGGCGCCAAGCAGGCTTCAGTTAAAACAAATTAACTTAGTAATATTGTGTTTCATAAGTCATCAGAACAGGTGTCAGTTTATGGAAGTAAGTCACGAATCTTTAAATTCGAGTCCCATGTTTGTGAAACTGAGTTACGAATCTTAATCGCGTGGCAAACTTTTGGAATCGAGTCACGAAACGAATCTTGAAAAGTAGAGTCGCAAGTTCCTCAAGACAGTCTTGAAATTCGTAAAACGAGCCAAGTTTTGTAGAAGTTCAGTCCCGAATTTTGATGGTTGTTAAGAGTTAAAATGTTGAAAGTTATGAAAATCTTGAAGTCTCACCTCCACATGGTATGTGTCGTCTTGTGTGTGAATTGTGGCCGTCATAATCCCATTCTCCAAGTGAGCAGAAACTTCTGAAGCATTTTCACCGAACACTCGACCTTCGTAGAAGTTTTCATGGTCTGTGAAAGGAATCAGTCAAAGCAACAATGCTCGACACACACACACAACTTTTGGTTAGCTTCCATCCGAAGTGTTCATTCTGACAAATGTCATGCTTTTCACTCCACATTAGACCTACAGTTTAACGTGGAATCCGAACCACGCCCCACTAGCAGCCAGCGTCTTAACCACTAGCCTACCCAGGGCACCCATTTATCTACCAACCACTTTTCTTTATTGTGTGGAAGGATGAAGAGCTGGGTTTTGTTGCGCGCCAGTTGCCGTCACCGGGTCTCGATCCCGGAGCCGATGGATTCGTAGTCAGCGACGCTAACTATTGCACCACTGAGGCGCATATATATATATATATATATATTTTTTTTTTTTCCAAGACTTTTGGAACACCCTGTATATTACTGAACGTTAGCTCCCATCCTAGTCCACCTTTTGTACCAAACAGCTCCAAATTTTATAGGAGATATTTGTTCCAGGACAGAGAGAAGTAACTTTCCTTCTACATGATTGTGCTACGTTTACTTGGCACTGAATTACAGATTAGTAAAATTGAGTGTGGTTAAATTAAGTTATGTTAGCTTTGATAAAGTCGTATTATGAGGTAACTGACTTTTTGATACAGAAGAAATAAAATGAGTCGATTCTAAAAGTTTTTTTCAAGAAAGTAGTTCTAAATTTAACCTTCTCGCGCAACATATTACAGAGGCTATAACATACAGGATAATCTCTTAAAACTAAAATGACTTCCGGCTATAGCTATCACGTACTTTTCGAGAATGGTCTCTGTTCGAGGTTAGGGATGTACAACTAGATTAAAAAGTCTTGTGGTGAAACCTAATGTTTCTTACCAATATCGTGAGAAACAAGGAGTTTCATGACACGACTTTTTTAACCAAATTGTGCGAGGCAGCAAAGAACCAAATGAGATACGCTACAAAATCCTGTTAAAGATGAAAGTTTAAATCTTAAATAATTTTACTTACTGATAGGAATTAGTTTCTCTCTCCCATTTTCATCAACAGCATAAGCCTTAAAATAGGGGTGAAGCAATCCCTTTCTTGGGTTCAAAATTAAGCGGAAATCTCTGCGAAAATACATTCATTTTTATTGTTTATTTCAAATAAGGGGTTTTCGCTTCATCAATGTAAAGTCTTTGAATTTTATTAATTCTACTATATGGTTACTACTACAAAAAGAATAATAATGTTTGTAGTTGCTCGTTTGTACTGGCAAAAGTCGTGTAATGGAGGGGAACCACATCTTTATGTGGAACGCAAACCATCTTTGGGTCAGTACATCATCTGAAAGCAGAGAATAATAACTACATACCAAATGTCACTTAACCGCCCTAATTTAACGGTGTGGTTATGTCATAACCCTTTCACAGAGAAGGGTAATATACATTTCATTCAGGCTTACAACTGACCCTAAATAAAATACATTCGCAGCTGCACCTACAAGTGGCTGGATAAGTTATCAAATGAACCAAGGTTAGTGTACAAACAATTATTTTCCTAACTTTATTACAAGACAAACTAAAATTATTACAATATTTTGGCACTGTAAAGTAATCTGTTAGGATGAAAGGAATTGGACTACTCTATTCACTTAAATAAATATATATAATATATATATATATATATCAGTGGTGTGCGGTGATTTTTCGTCAAGGGGAAGCAATTCAAGCACAAACAACAAATATTATATAAAATAAAAATAAAACTTTAAAATACTCGTATATAATAAAAACAAAACACATATAATCATCTACTTACTTTACTTATAGGTTAATTCTATTCTTCTTTCTTTTTTATTAAATATATCTATTATTTCTTCGTAAAAGGCATCGGTTTTCATATCCTTAAGAAGCTTTTTCTCAGTTGAGATTAAAGCTAAACTTGCAAGCCTTTCACAGCACGTATAAGTTGCCAGATATTTCAAGAAAATTAACTATAAGATCTGGACAGCGAAATCTAAATTGCTTCCTTTTTGACATAGGGAAGGATAAAATAACGATAAATATATATTCTTTTTCACTTAACATGGCCATGGAATTTTTTAGTAGAAAAACTATATATGAAACTTGTTGTATTCAATAAATACTACATTATTAAACATTAAATGAGTTTTTAGAATGGAAAGAAACAATTTGTAACAGTAAAAAAAAGCGAAAGTCATTGGGAAAAAGGATGCATTTCGTCAATTGTTGCCCAACTCGAGATTTTCTGCGTTGGCTTTCTTAAAGGTTCTTGCACGAATGGCAACCAATGTATATACTATGTATCCACCTGATTACCAATCAAATGCTATAAATAGTATAATAAAATGATTTTGTACAAATTATTAACACATATTGAACTGTTTAAACTTTAAAGTATAATACAGCATTTTCTTCTTTCTTTGAATAGGGAAGCATTGCTTCCCTTGCTTCCATGGACCACACGCCACTGATATATATATATATATATATATATATATATATACACAGTACTGTGCAAAAGTCAGAGACCACTGTCGATCTGATAACTATTAGATAATCTGTTGCATGAAAATTGGTTTTGATACTAAAATACATATTAACTAGAACCTCTGGTTCATATTAACGCATAACTAAGTTATTACTTAAGTGTATAAAGTTGTATAAGCTGGATGACCCTCTAGTCTGCATAAATTGGACTTGAGGGTTGATTCATTATATTACTTATAACGCATGTGTTTAAAGATCTAGCGAACTATTACTGATGGATCTGCAGTAAATGCTCCTAAGCTATTGTTATATCAGTATTTACAATTAAAAGTATTGACATATTCACTTAAATTCTGCAAAACAAATTTATCCAAAACGTTTCTCATTATAATCCTAATTCATGCTGGTTTTTTTCTTTCACAGGCTTAAGAAATGACAAAAAGTACAATTTCTGATGGGATTAGATATAAAATAATACATTTGCGTGGTGAGGGACTGAGTCAAAGAAAAAATAAGTGAATCTACAGGCATTTCCAAAACTGGTGTACAAAAAAATCTTGACTCGTCACAGATCAAATGGGACCCCAGCTAATCGTCCTAGATCAGGGAGGCACTCTAAGCTTTCTCCATCTGATCTACAATATCTAAAGATTACTTCCCTTCGAGACACACACAAATCCAGCACTTCACTTGCAGTGGATCTCGAAAAAACAACAGGTGTCTCAGTTGATCCTTCTACTGTACGAAGGAAGCTTAATTCAGTAGGTCTCAGATGTCCAATACTTGTGTTCCAAAGCACATTTTCTTCTCTTCTCTTTATTTCCATTCCTTAAAAGTGGCTTTTTGCTGCAACACATCTTTTAAGACCTACTGAGTTAAGTTTCCTCCATACAGTAAAGGGATCAACTGAGACACCTATTGTTTTTTTGAGATCTGCTGCAACTGAAGTGCTGGATTTGCATCTGCCTTGAAGGGAAGTAATCTTTAGATATTGTAGATCAGATGGAGAAAGCTTAGAGGGCCTCCCTTATCTAGGGCGATCAGCTGGGGTTTCATTTGAGCTGTGACAAGCCAAGATTTTTTGTACACCAGTTTTGGAAACGCCTGTAGATTCACTTATTTTTCTTTGACTCAGTCCCTCACCATGCAAATGTATTATTTTATATCTATTCTCATCAGAAATTGTACTTTTTGTCATCTCTTAAGCCTGTGAAAGAAAAAAAACAGCATGAATTAGGATTATAATGAGAAACGTTTTGGATAAATTTGTTTTGCAGAATTTAAGTGAATATGTCAATACTTTTAATTGCAAATATTGATATAACAATAGCTTAGGAGCATTTACTGCAGATCCATCAGTAATAGTTCGCTAGATCTTTAAACACATGCGTTATAAGTAATATAATGAATCAACCCTCAAGTCCAATTTATGCAGACTAGAGGGTCATCCAGCTTATACAACTTTATACACTAAAGTAATAACTTAGTTATACGTTAATATGAACCAGAGGTTCTAGTTAATATATATTTTAGTATCAAAACCAATTTTCACACAACAGATTATCTAATAGTTATCAGATCGACAGTGGTCTCTGACTTTTGCACAGTACTGTGTATATATATATATATTAGGGTGTTTCACGGCAGTGTGGTTGATGGATGAAGTGGAAGGAAGTTCAATCCACATTGATGCCCCTGTTCCTTTTGCTGAGGAAACTCATCTGAACAGGTTTCAACCAGATCAGAACACGTTTAGGGGTCTCAAGATTTGACGCCTCAGATTGCTTAGGTATTTCTAATTTCAGCTGTTCCAGTGTTAGTCGACTGCCTTGCTTCCTGATGGAAGGGTGCACTGCTCTCTGTCCTTCATGTCAGTTGTCGAGTTTTGTCCTCGTTGTGTCTAGCATTGCGTATTTGTACTCTTTTCTAATTCGTATACTATTTCCTCATTGCAGATAAACATGGCAACTCGAAGCAAGAAAGAGGTTTGGCTCATCGGACACCCGAATAAGGAGATCCTGGGTAGCCGCCTGCTGACGAAGTTGCAAGTCTTGCAAAAGTGCTTCTTCCATCAAAAACAGGAAAACCTAGGATGGAGAAAATGTCTGAACCTCTGTTTGGATGCTGTGATGGTGTTCTGGAAAAGAGCAAGGATCCCTACTATGAGGTGGGACAGCGCCCTTCGGAAAATGGAAGCTCTGCTCCAGCGTTACGACAAGTTGGTGAAAAACAGGAACAGATCCGAGGAGAGCTGTCGTGTTGCAGAGGACATGTTCAAGGCGGAACTCAAGAACAAAAGCAATGCTGCATCAATCAGCTTAGTCATCACATATCACCTTGGGACAACAATGGCTCTTCCTTTTCTAGATTTTCTAACAATATTATTTGTGAAATAGTGTTACCAGTAATCCTAACAAGGATTATGATTTTTTATTTGTTACTGTTTTATTGTTATCACAATTGTTTATCTCCTGGGCATATAACTAATAATCATGTATTGTTTAGGTGTCCAGTAGAGACCCAGTGTGGACCCAGTTAAGACAACTCGAGGCATTCAACCAAATTTGGAACCAATAGGCATTCAGCCAAGGCTAGACCCATTTTGGGCCAAGTCAATCCAGTTAAGATTCAGTGAACATTCAACCAACACCTACTTGACAAGCTGACCAGCAAGCCAGCCAGTCAGCAAGCTAAAAGATGGCTAGTTCAAGTTTTAAAGCACAGGAGTTCTAGAGGTTTGCTACTAAAGCCAGGCATGTTAACTATTAACAAGAGATCCATTTTTCTTTTTAAGCCAGCTCACTGTCAGTTTGGAGTGTGTTGCCATGCCGGAGGAACTTCACTACCACTTTTACTTGCCTTCTGAGCATGTCTATTTACTTTATTTTTCTCCACTGGTTCCATTCCATTGTGCCAAACCTCATTATACTTGTATATACATTTCCAGTATATATTAATAATTCTAATTGATTATGAGCATTTTATATATTTCAGCACTTTTATAACTTAGATCTTAATACAAGATAAAGTAAGTAGGTTCATTTTTATACTCTGGTTGCCCTGGAAATCAGGATTATTCTTTGACACCAAATGTTTGGGAACTACTATCACAGCAGTGGACAAAATGGGTGAAAAGCAACCTATTTTATTAAGCATTCATCTTTGGATTCGATTGTTCATACCAGGGTTTCGGAGCTGGAGTCGGAGCTGGAGCCGGTGGAGCCAGTGAATTTTGCTTACCTGGAGCCGGAGCCGGAGCCAGAAACCTTGAAAATACGGCTCCATGGTCTGGCTCCGGGCGATATATTGCTACCTAAATTGTTATTTGTTAAATATAGGTTTAGTTGCAAATTATAATTCTTGTAATATATTACGAAAAATGGTACCATAGGATTCTTGGATTTTATGGAGGTGTGGGAGTTGCAGGAATAATCTGCAAATTTCCATTTTTTAACCATTAAATATTTGGGAAGATTTGTCTTAACAACACTTAATTATATAGGTAAAAATTTTTTTATGGCGGTGGAGACCTTAGGTAGGTAGGTACTAACTATTTATCTAAGTAGGTAACTACCTAGATACATACCTAGTAAGGTTGGTCCTTCTGACTTGGATTGAACTATTTTTATTTTTAGGTCAATTATCTTGTATTGCTAAATTTCTTTTTTTTCAGATTCTTTGTAATTTGTACTTGATTCTTTAATTATAATTATCAGTCTATGACCCTTCATAATGGATAGAGATTCAATAAAGAAGTCTGATATATTCAAGTATTTTACTGAAAGTTCAGATAAGAAACACTATGTTTGTATTTGTGAAGTTTCTGATGCTTCGGGAAATATTTCAACGTGTGGAACTAAAATTACCAAGCCTCAAAGCAAAAAGCCTAATGTCTCCTCAAGAGCATATAATTTGAAAAGACACGAGTCGATTACATCCTGAAATATCAAAAATGATGGAAGAAAAGAAGCAAATGCTTGAGCTTTCAAGACCCAGTACTTCTGCCAGTTCAAAAACTAAAGCAAACCAGCAAAACATTACTAAATTTTTGATGTCTCAAAAAGTCACTATCTCAATGACTACAGATAATTTTAAAAATAGCATAATTGAGTTAGTTGTTAAAGATTCTATGCCTCTATCTATGTTTGAAAAGCCAGCTATGCGCAGTCTACTAGAAGAAATGGCTCAGAAATTCAAGATTAGTTTAGATAAAGACAATATCCGTCATTTAGTGATAGAAAAATCAAAAGAAGAAAAATTTGCTCTCAAAGAGCAATTAAAAGGGCGCTTCATATATTTAAAAGTTGATGGTTGCACACGAATATGGACACATTATTTTGCCATCAATGTCCGATTTATTGATGATGATAATAAAATCCTCACCCGCACTATAGCAGTAAAAGATACACATGCTCAGCAAACTAGTGACTACCTGCATGATCTAATTATGAGAACTCTGGAAGAGTACGGCATACCGAAAGAATTTGTGCTCTGCATTGTCAGTGATAATGCATCAAATATGATTAAAACTGTTGAGAAGTTGAATGATAATCAAGAGGCAACTTCAGAAGATGATATACAAACATTTGGTGAACATGATGATGATTCAACAGACACTCATGAAGTGGCATCTTGTGTAGAAGAAATTGACAGTATTGTATCTGAAATTTCACACTTCTCCAGAATCAACCACATGCGTTGTGGTGCACATACCTTGCAACTTGCTATTTGCAATGGATTGAGAGATAAACATGCTACCTCTCTCATAGGTAAGTTGAGACAGGTTGTAGTAGCAGCAAGAAACCCAAAAGTGGAAGAAATAATTAAAAGACATGCAGGCAAGGTTGCTATTTTAGATCAACCTACTCGATGGGGCAGCACTTATTTAATGATAGAGCGCTTATTAGAATTAAAACCTGTACTCTTGGACATGGCAAATTCAAATGTGAATCTTTCAGAAATAATGTGGGAACAAGCAAGAAGATTGGAAAGAGTACTGTACCAGCCATATATAGTAACAAAAAAAATTCAAAGTGAAGATTTGACTCCCGGTCAATTTTTGAAAGAGTGGAAATCTTTGATGTATTTTCTTTCCAAGATAGAAGGCACCATAGCTGATGACATTAAAAGTTCCATGGAAAGGAGAGAAAATATTTTACTTGATAATGAAGTATTGCTTGCTGCTGTTTATATAGATCCTAGATATAGATGCTTATTAACATCTGAACAGGTAGTTAAAGCCAAGGATGCCTATGCAATATAGCAATCAGAATGAAAAGTAACCTAGACCTTTCAAATAAAGTCTCTCTATTAAGAGAGGAATGTGGAACCGAGATTATTGCATCATCAACAACTTCATCATCTCCTTCCACCACTTCTGATGTCAGCGAGTTTGATTTTGAAAAAATTATTGATATTCAACATGGTAAGAAATCAAAATGTCCTCGTTTAGAAAGTGAACTAATACCACCTCTCAGTCCAATGTGTACCCTCAAATTGCAAGTTGAGGAATCTTTTCCTGAGATTGAAAAATTTGACCGTTCGTCAAAACTGTCTTTTGAACAAGTAATAGAAAGGTATCCTAAAGTTATAAGAGATGTTGCAAATCTTCTAGTAGCTATGCCTTCAACACAAGTCAGTGTTGAACGGCTATTTTCAGCACTGAAAATTTTAAAATCTGATTTAAGGGCACCTATGAAAGAAGATATTGTTGAGGCTATGTTATTTTTAAGAACAAATGTTTATAAGTAAACTTAGATAAATAATTTTAATTCATAATTTTTTTTATGGAAACAGATTTACAAGGAGAATATCTTGATTTTATGTTTAAAAATTAGTTTCCTACCTTAGCTACATTAGTAAAAATTTCTGCAAAAGTTATTATTTTGCTTTCATTTTTTAATACAAGGAGTATTATGATTTATGATACTGTAAATGTATCATTGAATTTGCAAACTTTTTAATTTTTTAATATGTAGTTTGAACTTTAAAGATAAAGTCTGATTTAAGGTTACACTTAAAAAAATATAATTGAGGCCATCTTGTTTTTTAAAAAAAAATTATAAATAAACTTAGTAATTTTCATTTTCAATTATTTTAAGGAAACAGATTTACAAGATGAATATCTTGATTTTATGTTTAAAATTAGTTTGATTATACCTTAGCTAGAATAAAAAAAATTTTGCATTAGTTTTCATTTGTTATTCCAAGGAGTAGTATTGATTTTATAAGCGTAGGGTAAATGATTTTGTAAATTTTCTTTTATAATATGTATTAGTAGCTTGAACTTTTGACTTTTAGTTGAATTGCTTTTGTTAATTAAATTACAAAACTTTTTGACTAAAAGAAAATCTCTTTTTAAGTAAATAATATAACCTATTAAAAATTTAAAAACTGAATTTTTTGAAATATTCAGCTCTTTTTCAAGCCAAGTTGGCTTTCATGAAGCTTTCAAGTTTCAACACTTAAAAAAAGATGCATATATTATCTCAGAAAGTTTGATTGTTACTATTTTCCATACGAGAATTCTTAAGTTTGAACTTTGAACTAATTAGGAGGCAAGTTTCTCTAATTTACATAAGCTACCATTGTTAATAAATATTTAATATCATTTAGTTTTCATCATTTTCCTTTAGTTATTTAAATAACTTCATTCTATCATTATATTTGCCTAATTTAAAATCATAAGAAATTTAAATTTTGAGTATTAAAGTGATTTAATAATAAAATATTTTTGTGCAATATTTTAAATTGGACAATTAGTTATATAAATCTAGATATTTATTTTATAATTAACAGAATTTACTATAAAAGAGCCGGAGCCAGACTGTAAAAAATTTCTGCTCCGGAGCCGGAGTCGGAGCCAGAAGTTTTTTTACCGGCTCCGAAACCCTGGTTCATACTTTGAATTGTTATTTATCTATCTTGATTAAGAATTTGATTATTTAATATTTGTCTGTCATTAGCTTATTTTGTGTTACGTACTGGAATTAAAAGAGGTTACAAGGAGTTACAAGGAAAAGAAGTACCTCAAAAGGCCTTGTGGCCCATACCGAAGAGGTACCAATGGCAAATGGGTACCATGGAAAATTTTGTAAAAGTTTATTTTTCTTTCAACTATCCTAGCAGTAGTAGAAAACTGGATAGAAAAGTAGAAGGCTCTCTCCCCACCCTCCGCTCCCTCCCTGCCAGAGGCAGGTACGGAAAAAGGTTGAAGAAAATACCTTGACCCTGGAAAAGTAGCCAAGGAAATTTTACAGGAAAGTGGAGAATATATAAATAGCTCTATATTTAGCTTGCTCACAGAGACACCGAGCAAGCGAACTCCTGCAGAGTTTTCTGAGGTTTTAATCTTAAACTATGAGTGTGTTCAGTACTTTGTCTAGCCTATTTTTAAACAGATTTACACTTTGACTGGAAACAACCTCTGAGGGAAGTTGGTTCCAGATAGTAACTATTTTATATTAAAAGAAATTTCCGCAGACTGAGGTCCTAAATGTCTTTACACACTCAAATAGTGTGCAAGATTTCGTCTAACCTTTTCTTGAACTGATCCACAGAGGAACTGTTCACAACTTCCGAAGGTAACCTGTTCCATGTGTCACAGATCTTATACGTAAAGTAATTCCCACACACACTAGTCCTAAACCGTTTCAAATCCAACTTCCAACCATTGTTGCGAGTTGGGTTATCATTTAAACTAAACATACTTCTAAAATCGACATCGTTGAACCCACGTAAGAGCTTGAAAACTTCGATCAGTTGACCGCGCAGCCTCCGAGTTATGTTGCTGGTTTATAATGAGCTACATCAGATCATTATAAACTAGCATCACGTTATCCTAATTGCATTCCAATACTGTACTAGGTTTCTGTATTTGGTGATTCGTTTATCTATCGTGTATTTAGTTGTAGATTAAGTATAAGGTTTAGGGTTAAGTTTAGAAATTGGTTACTTTGTTTATAACTTTAAAGCATATCTATATCTTTAATATGATTTAATTTCAATTCTATTGATTTGTAGTTTGTCTTATCCACTGCTGTATGGAGTATACTTCATGTGTGGGGTGGCTTAACCTCCACAGCTCTACTTGAGTGGGTGGAATCAAAGGCATTCTCTCATTAATTCCTTTAACAATTGGTTAGGTTATGTAATGTTATTTTCATTAAAACGTAACAAAAATAACAACTCAACCTAACCATTTGTCAAGGGAATACAGTTGACCTAACCGGGCCTTTAATGGCAGACATTGGAATAACATTGAAGGCCCAGTTAGGTCAACTGTATGCCCATTTTTTGTTTTTGTTTTTTAAGAAATTTTTAGAAAAATGCTGTGCATTATTCCGATGTCTGCCTTGAAAACCTCTATACAGATACTCCCCGAGTCACGACCACCCGACTTATGTCTATCCGGACTTACGACGACGACTGTCTTATTAAATAAATAAAATAAAATAATAGACAACGAAAAATTCGAATTCTGATCAGTTTATTTACTATTATTTGTATAATTTGTGTGTTTTGTTATTTTACTTTGATTGAACTATGTATATGTTAACGCACATCACTACCATTGTGGTTATTTTCGACTTACGACCATTTCAACTTATGACAGGTTTGTCGGAACGTAACCCCATCGTAAGTCGGGGAGTACCTGTATTGAAAATTTCATAAAAATCTGACCATAAAGAAATTAATTGCACAGGGGGTGCTTTTGCTTAATTAGGTGTGCCAAAAAATGTATGTCCTCAGCCTTGGATTTCTGAAGGCCTCGAGTCAGCCTTGAGGCCAGGCCTCATCAACCATGCCTGATTCCACTAATAAAAATCTATCTTCAGGTGCCAAGTAGTGTTTTGTTTTCTTAGTTTGCAGTCCTGGGATCTCATTTTCTTCAGATATATATATACAGTCAACCCTCGACTTACATAATTAATCCGTTCCAAGATGAGTTACTTAACTCGAAAATGACATAAGTCAAACCCCAAAATACATGTAAATCGGGTAATCTGTTCTAGGACCCCAAAAAGTATTGAAAATAATAAAGTAATTAAATTTTTTGATAAAAACAGTGTATATAAACAGAATTATAATGGTAATTAATAATTATTATTATTAAGAAACACCATCTGTAAAAGAAAATACATATTAAAAATTAATAATAAAAAATTAATAATAAAAAATTAATTTTAGACTTATTAATTTGCCAAATTATTAATCACTTCATACAGTATCACTTTATATAATGCACAGTAAAAATAATGAAATAACGTGAAATACCCGGCATCCTGCCAGGGAGTGGTCACGCACTGCATTTGTGATTACGCAGCTATTACACAACACAAAATAATTACGTAAGATGAATCAATTACAGTTAATGGGGGGCTTCTCATAACTCAAAATTACGTAAGATGGTGGTGACGTAAGTCGAGGGTCGACTGTATAAGTGTATATATCAACAGTCTTACTCCGGTTCCAAATCCTTCCATTAACTGTTTTTACTGAGAAATTTATCTTGAATCCTCAAGAAATAATTTTTAAATCTGATTTTTCTCTTTAGCAACTTACAGCTATAAGTTAGTCGAAATATTTTATTGGCATACTTGCTCTTCTAAAAAAACCTGAATGTGCATAAGTATTTTAAAAGGAGTTTTTTAAGTCACTCAAAATTAAATTTGCTTGAATTTTAGTTGATTTATTGAAACTATTTTATCCTGATCTAAAAACGTTTTAATCCAAGTGAAAAGAAAAAAATAATGAAATCCATAATCTAATAGACAAATTATTTCCCTAAATTGTTTGAATGTTATAAATGGAAATTTATAACATGGAAATTATAACATGATCCAAATAAGGAGTGACAGATCAAAGGATCAGCATTGCTAATCTCTTGCATCAGTACTGTGAGTGTTCATGAAAAAAGGGAATGAAGAATAAGACCTGCAACTATTATACAAATTTAACCAACCTTCCCAAAGCATTGAAGGAGACTTCTTTGATTTTGTTGAATCGATGGTTGCTCTCTCTGAGACCTCTCTTCACAATATGGTGACTGAATTGGGAAGAATGAAGAGTTTCATAATAACGTAAGTTTGGGTGGTTAGATTTGGCTTGGAAAAACCCTGTAAACAAGATTTTTTTCTAATAGTATCAAACATGTGCCAACTTAACTACAAAATCTTCTCTAGAACAGGGAATACAGTACTACCTAGTAAGGCCTAAGTCTCTCTATGGAGTCTTCTGGGCTCTAATTAATCTCTGATTACTGATGAATCACTTGAAGTAATTAATCTGGTAATAAGAGTGGTAAATAAATAGGCCAGCTTCACAATTATTTATGTCATTGTGAATTGTAAGACTACTGTATTTATTTTATTATTAATAAAGGTTATAAAATTCAAAAAAGTACTCGTGTAAGAAGTTTGATGAAATGCCATTCAGTTGTTATATAAACTAAAAACTGAATGCAGATTTCTCCAACTTTGCACATTTTAACTTTCTCAAAGTTAGTAAGGTTGGGTTAAATTAACCAATCAACTTCAGTACTTTTGAGAAAACCTCATCTCAAGGATTTATATAAAATGATCTAAAGTCATATGCTTGAGGGGACCTACAGTGTTATGTGGGATCCAAACCACAGGTTGCTATGAAATATGGATGCAGAAGGCAGTCTCCCATCCAACTACTATTCAGGCAGTCATTTAACTGACAATCCACAGGAAGCAGTGTTACGACAATGACATGACATAGCCATATACATAGTATATTTCACATTTAAAATTTTTCTGAATTAGATACCATACTCCATTCTAAAAAAATCAGTGTTAATGCAATTCATAATGATTCTAATAAATTTACTGAATTTTATGCATATTTCTGGTTGAATTAATGAATACAAAATGCATTGTTGATTGCTGTAATTTCTACCATATGATAATGCTAATAAAAATTACTTAAGTTATATATTAAAAATTGTAGAATTAACATTTGGAAATTGGAATGGTTACAAATTAATACGAGATTTCAGAACCACCAAAATGGCCTGAATTAGGAGGAATTCCAAACTGCGGAGGGATTACTATATATATAATTATGTATTGTATACTACCCCAATTTAAAAAATTAACTCCTTTAATTTCAGTGGGCAATAACCACACCCTCTTCAGTCAGTAAAATTAAAGGTTCAAGGCAAAATTAAAACATCCAACCAGCAGATGTTTAAAAGAAATGATAAGAAAAGCATGACCATGATCAGTATATTTTTTTTTTTTTTTTTTTTTTTCAGGGAAAAAATATATCCATGGTTTTATGCTTATAATTAAGAATTGTTTCTCCCCACAATATTTACTTAATAATTACCATGCTTAGCCTAACCTTATGATACACTTACTAGACAGATTGATGCTAAATTTTGCTTTAAATAGTTATTAATAATAGGTTTTGTATTCTCATTTATTAATCCTAAAGTGTTTGAGTTATTCCTAATTTGCAGGCATCAGAACTGCATTTTGACACCATATAACAGATCAGTGACCTGACTTACCTACCTATTAGTGACTGTGTGTGTGTGTGTTGGGGCATGAATGTTATGTTCCAAGGATGTGTTATTAGGGTCTGTAAACCAGCTTGAAAATCTATAACGCCTCCCATGAATGATCTGTGTGTTATTCTTGGGAGCAAAGTAATAATGTAGGGTCAGGGTTCATATCCAACTTGTTCACTAGGTACTGTACTAAGTAAACCAGAGTACAAGTAAGGACTACTGTATAATGCAAGATAGTCCCATTACTGATGTCTCAGAATTTTTGTCTGGAGGTCACAAGGAGTATGCTACCATTTTTTTTATTTTTAGGCCTATGTTTCACTGATTTTGTACAAGCACCGCGAGTGAGTTTTACTATTAGTGTGGGTAAACTACTAAATTCAACTATGAAGCAATTACTAATAAAACAAAGCCTAATTGTTTGTTTGGCTGATTTAAATAAGAATGGAAATGCTCAATTTTTAAAATTTTAAACATTGAAAATTTATTTATTTTTATCTGCAAGTTTTTTATTGAAAACAACAACAACAACAACAACAACAACAACTTGGAACTACTTGTGTCAGAATAAAAATTAATGGCCACTCCTATATTTGTAATCTTGATTCTTAGGTTCTAAACTATTTCAAAGCTCATTTAGCAAATTTATTACGCTTATTACTTTACATACAGTACAGGTATATCACATCATAATTCAGACTATACTTAAAAAATTTTTAGTCAAGAAGAAAAAACAATACAAACCCTCAGCCCATGATGGAACAGAAAATTCAATGGTGTGTGAATTTTTTATCAAAAGTAAACAAGCAGACAGCTGGTAAATGGAGGTACTTGGTTGCATTGTTTAACAGAACTCAAATTTATTAAGTAATCCCATTTCATAGTAAGATGAATTCAGCTTATTCTACGGATAACTGATGGAGATCATTTCATTTGATGCACTTATGAAGATTTAAAAATAACTCTTTTTGTCAGTGATAAAAATTTTAGTTTTTGGATTTAACTTTTGTCATTCTGAAAAATATTATGAATCTGGAAAGAAAATAATACGTTTTTATATAACTTTTTCGAGTCTAAATTAAATTTTTACTTTCACTTGAAGGCTTTATGAAGGATAAAAGGTACATAAAAAATATATAGGAAATTAGACACCTAAATCAGTCATCTCAGTCCCCAAGGTAATTTTTTTTTTTTTTTTTGTATTGGGGCGTTTACCGCCATTTCCCGCTATATGGTAGCGGATATCATGGCGAGGCGGAATACGAGAAAGAGAAACGGAGACGGAGAAAAGGCACTAGAAAAGGGAGAACAGCGGACTACAGGTGAGAAGCCACCTAAAGCTCAGATAGGATGCGAGATTGGGAGAGGAAGAGGAAAAGACGGTCAAGCGAGAAGAGAGGGCTCTCAGCGAGCATAAGGCGTAAACGTTCGGGGAGGGGGAAATCAGAAAGGAACGGAAAAGCGCGACAACGTACTGACGACAGGGTGGGGCATTCCACAAGGATGTGAGAGACGGTGAGGGGTGACTGGCAGGAGGCGCAACGAGTTGCCTCCTGCCGGAACATAAGATAGCCGTGCGTGAGGCGCGTATGGCCGATGCGAAGCCGCGCAAGGACGACCTCTTTGTGTCTGGAGCGGTGGAAAGAGGACACCCAATATGACAGACGGGGGCGGATGGACCAGAGTTTATTTCCGGTGGCATCGTCCCAGGACTGTTGCCACATGCGATCATAAAAGGAACGAAAGACCTGCACATAGTCTGAGAAGGGGAGCGGGCGGGGGAGGGGAGGCAGCGAGGCGGCGGACCGGGCTAAGCGGTCCGCCACCTCATTACCGGAAACACCAACATGGGCGGGAACCCAGCAGAAGGTGACCCGGATCTGGTGAATGGTGTGCAGGACCCCCAAGGTAATTACATTAGATAATCTAATGCTCCACTATACTTGAAATCTACCATTTCAAATAGGATAATTTCTTTAAAATATTGTCATAGACAAAGTAAAAATTATTACAGTATTTTTCATTGCCAAAATGTCTAATCAGCCTACTGCAACTTGAATTATTTATCAATCTAAACTCTTTTTTTCAGGAAATCTTAAAGTTATTGCTGCAAAAGCTAAGTAATCTACTCTTTCTTACATTAAAAAATTAAAAAAGCATTTCAGCCTAGACCAGTGGACTGTGGTTCCCAACCTTTTATAGGCCAACACCCTCTTATGTCCATCAATATTTGCTGGTGCTGCTGCGGTGGCTGTGTAGGCCATAGTCCCCAAGTATCTGTATTGTCGAACCACCCAGCACATTTTTACGTTTCTGGGTTCATGATAGTCAAGAGACTGGGCAAAGATGTAATCTCCTCAGGTATCTAGGAATGCCTCTCTTGTGAGTGGTTTATTTCCATGAGATTATTCAGGTCTGACTCGCATGTTAACTGTAAAGGACTTCCCCCAGTTCAGGTGTCTAAATCTGACTCTCCAATGAGTAGGCGAACCAACCACTCACAGTCCAAGAAAGGGCTGGAATTCAAAGGTAGACCTACTAGAAGTAAACTACTCTGTTTTTCTCTTTATTATAAATGAAATAAACAATTATTCAGTGTGAAAGTATAAACATAACAAAAGACTGGCAATGAATCACAATTAACAAAACCTCTGGAAAACCAATAATACTTAGTGAGATTTGGCAGAAAGGATAGAAAGTAAGTGGGAGACAAGTACCAGAAATGACTTGCACAGAATGTTAACCCTTGTCCGTGCCTAGCTACCATCCAAGCTTGACCCCCCCCCCCTTATGACCTGAGTTTCAATTTCTTTATACACTGGCTAGTTAGTAGGGTTAGAGTCACCGGCCTGATTCCAGGGCAGATCCCAACAGCCAATAGTGGTTGACACAACCTCAATGGACTGCGTAACTCCCACTGGATTGGATCCACAATCCAAGCCTGATGAATCTGGACCACGTGAGTTGAATCCCAACTGGTTGCCTAGACAACACAAGATTATTAGTTACACGCACCAGGCACCATTAATCACAATAACAACATAACATAACAGGCAATTAATCGACAAACATTAACTGGAATCATGACTTCATAATTGATCACTGGAAAACATAATTTACTCATGAAATCAAAGCACATAAATAATAAATAACCCAAGCTCCTCAATTTTTGTAGAAGTGATCCGAGCAGTATGAAGACATGCGTTGTCGTGGTGGAACACGATTCCTTTCCGATTAACCAAAGATGATCTCTTTTCTTTTAGTGGTGTTCAATCAATCCAGTTGTTGACAGTAGACTTGAGCAGTGATTGTTTGGTTGTGTGGTAAGGTTTCAAAGTGTATTACACCACCTTTATCCCACTAAACACTAAGCAACACCTTCCGAGGGTGAAGATTTGGTTTTGGCTGTGGTGTTGCTGGTTCTCTGGCACAAACCCACTGTTGATGGCACTTAACATTCTGGTACAGTATCCACTTTTCATCACCAGTCACTAAACGGTGCAAAAATGGATCTTGGAGTTCATGGGAATGAAGAGCTGTGCTAATGTTTACCCACACCCTCAGATTGTCGACTGACAATTCATGTGGCACCCATTTTCCTAACTTAGGTACTTTTCCAAGTTGTTGCAAATGTCAATGGATGGTGGATGGGGATGAATTGAGTTTCTGGGCCAATTCTTCGACAGTTGTTGAACAGTCTTCAAGTGCGGCTAACAGCAGGTCATCATCAAACTCAGCAGGGTGTTCAGAGCGTGCTGCATCTGTCAAACAGCAGTCACCATTCCTAAACTTTTGAAACCATCTTTGACATTTCCTTACATGCAGAATATCATTGCCACAAACGTCCTGAATGTTTCGCGTTGCTTCAGTAGCACTATTCCCTTTTTTGAACTCGTAAAGCATTATATGCCTGATATGCTCTTCTGATACTGCCATGTTTATGAGGGGTTCACATAAAGCAAAACACACATCTTCACTGGTCAAGGTCTGTAAAGTATGTAGCGAAACACGATAGATCTCCTCTTAGATATAACCTTTGGAAAATTTATGCTTAAACCGAGTAGGACTAGTTTAAACTTAATCTATCATAAAAAACGACATTACTTATGGGATGACCTGATAATAGAAACCCAGTAATAGACCCCATGTCTTGCATTAGATAATGAATTTTCAGTATCCACCAGCCAGGCCTGATACATATCTTTGATGGGCCAGACTCTGGCCCACGGGCCATATGTTAGATAAGCCTGGTTTAGATAATAATGCAAAAAGTGTCTGATGCAATTATGTTGTATATGACAATTAAAACTATCTTGGACAATTGTCTTCCATTGACTATACATTATTTCAAAATTGCATTTGTCTTTATATGCAAAAATTAAGATTTCAAAAAGTTAACATCATGCCTGGCCTGAAATTGTATGTGATCATGGTGGTTTGTATGAAAACCAGGTTCCCACATTTCTGGGTAAACAAGCACTCTGTTTGTGGGTTGCAGCAAACAAAGTAGCTCCTGCAGAAGAATACAGGTGCATTTGATCTCCCACACAGTGTCTGAACCTTCAGTCTCCACCACCACTACAATTCCATCATCTTTTGATGACTCTTATGATCCTCAACTGGGATTATCAACACAATAACTCCCTCAAAACCCTTGATCATCATCAACTCATCTTTATCATTATTGCAACAAGTTCATCATTATTACAGGTATGTACAGTTTATTAAAAGGGTGTTGTTTTATTTTTATTGCAGCTAATTTTCTTCTTAATAACCCATTCTTTTTCAGTAAAGTATATACAGTAGGCTTGCGATATGTTATAATGATTTTTGTACTTTGTGAACCCCTAAATTACTATTACAAGTACAAAAATCATTATAACTAGGGCGATCAAAAGTCAATAAAGTCAATTTGTATATATAGCTTGCACGACATATAAAACGCCTAAAAACAAGTTTTAAACACCCAGGTGGGGTGTAGTATTGAAGTTATTAAGTCAATAAAGTCAATTTTTAGATGTCAGGTCAATTTTTAGATGTTCGGTCAATGTTTTAGCATTAGGGTAACTTTTTAGTTTTTAGTACAAACTTTTTACTAGTTGGCGACTCTGCACACAAAATCTGGCAACACTTAATAGCTGAACTGTGTCAGTCACAGTTAAGTACGGCTATAGTTAAGAACAAGAGTAGGAAGGCAATGTTTTCCGCAATAGGAAGTCCTCCTGAACCGACTGTCACCCGCTGGGTGAGCTGGTTGGAAGCTGCATTTTATTATGCAGATAATTTTCCAGAAGTGAAGAGAATTGTCGAAAATTTTGAGGATGGGGGAATTCTTGTGCAGAGAGCAAAAGAAAGTGTCGCTAATGATGGTGTTCCAAAGCAACCACTTGCGATCAGAAGAGATTATGGGCCTACTGCTGACTTGGTGACGAAGGCGGAAGCATCAAATTTCAGCATTGTCTAATTTGAAGTTAGGTAGAGATGAATGTTCTATTGCCCAGTACATTAATGCATGACTCCAAAAGAATGATATCTGCAACATAATTAATCTCAGGCCTGAAATTTCTCCTACTCTGTATGGCTCTCTACAGAACTGCCAACTAACATCCGCTGCTGTGGAAAGATCATTCTCGATGTTAAAAAAGCTTTTGGCGAAAGACCGCAATTTTTTACCCGAAAATGTCTACAAGTACTTAATGCTGTATTGTAATTGTATTCACTGAGTACCTAAAGTTTATTTCACCAATTTATTACTGAGTACTACTAAGTAATAAATTGGTGAAATAAACTTTAGGTCTTCTCTGTCACAACTCATAAAATAAGATCAATTTTTTAGGTTAACTTTTTATGGAAATAAAGTCAACTTTTCCACATTTTTACGTCAACTTTTGTTTGCCCTAATTATAACATATCACAAAATATCATCAGCCAATGCATAAGTTTGTATATATAAAAGGTAAAATATGGGAGAAAGGGTAAAATTTTTTAGACGAAGTACCTAACCCTATTTTCCCCATAAACCCTTAAGTTTGTGCATCATGAATTTGCCATTTGTGGCAAAATCCAGAAATGTAACCCCTGCAAAGAGTGAGGGTCTATTGTGTGTGTGTGTGTGCACCTTGGTGGTTTAGTGGTTAACATTACTGCCTACAAATCCACTAGCCTTGGGCTTGCTTCCCAGCAATGGCAGTGTTCAGCTCACCCAGCTGTTCATCTTGCCACACAAAAAAAATTGGTTGGTAGGTAAATGGGTACCCTGGGTAGTGTACATAGTGGTTAAGTGATTCAGCTGCTGATCAGGAGGGTCATGAAATTAAGTCCAGGTGTGGGCTTATAGTATTTACTGGAAGAATTGCAGATTGAATTATCCTGATTCTTTCAAATAAAGTGCTTCAAAAACCTGGAAAAAACCCTGAATCAAAAACCATATATATGGATTATAGTAGTTAAAATTTTCCTGTTAACTATTTAAAGCCCACTTTTCTACACCAAATTTGGTTAAATGTGGAGCTCATATGCACACTAGGGATGAAATAATACCGACAATTTTTAATACTGGTATTTGAACAATTATTTTACTGATACCGGTGTTGATACCAGTTTTATGCAGAAAATAATTTATAATGATTGTTTTGGTGTCACCCTGCCAATATAGGCCGGGCTGAAACTATAATTTTTGTTTGATTTTAATTTATCAGAGTGACTAACAGTTGGCTTTTGATATAAAAATAAGATTCCTGAAAAAAATAATTGGTGGCCACCAACGTGTGTCCGGCCACCCCCGTTTTTGTAAAAACATCTAATGCTGCACTAGCAAAATCAGGAAAATGGCAATATCTCTTCTTCTGAACATGCTAGAGAGATGGTTTGCATACCAAAAGATGCAGAATTTGATTTAGAACAAATTATTAAGAGTGGTATTTTTTCATAAAACCTTTAGTTTTTGAGTTATTTTAGAAAAACTAATTTTTTGGGCCCATAGACCCCCTTTCAACTGAATGTCAACACAATAAAACATTCTCAAGCTGCAAATTGACATGTATTAGTGGTTTTCAATCAGCAATCAAAATCAATCAAAATCAGCCATTTTAAATTCATTGAAAATGCTTTTTGACATTCCAAAATGCCAAACATTAAATTATACAATTAACAAATTGTCATTTTGTCATATTTTAGCATGATAAATAATAATCTAGAACTTAAAATATTTTTTACACACAAAATCTTTCATTAATTTACGTGATCTAATTTTGTTTCTAATAAGACCATCTCTACGCTCATGACCTACAACAGCCAAGGATGCTTCAGTGACAAGCTTGATGTGCCTTTCAACATTCTGACTGTGGCACTCGTGATCCAGTTTCAATGCAGTATTAATGATATCACGCAGTTCATCATTACTGAATTCTTTTAATACAGGTGGAACAGTTTCCCATTGGGACATAGCAGACAGCTTGTGGTATGCAGAAGCTTTGAAATTGATGATTGGCTTTCTAAAGACCCTAACATTCTCATCTATAGCAGGATATTCATCAGTACCACCTTCATGATCCTCTTCATTCTCATCATCACTTTCAATTATTCCACCTGCAAAATCATTGCTACTACCAGATTCATCATCAAAATCCTCTATAACTCCCCTCAGACACAACTTTATTGACAGCACACCTCCTCACCTCTTCATCAGCCAGCATTCCAACTAAAATATTTTCACCATGAGCAAAATAGCTGTTATTGTTTAATACGTCATAACAAATTTCTCTAATTTTCCTGTCAGGGAATTTATTTACTCTTTGGATCATATTGAATAGGTTTCTTGACCCATCACTTAGCCTCTTATTAGCCTTGATATTGAACCAACTGTGAAAGTATACTTTGATGATGAATTCTACTATGATTTTGAGGTTCTTACTGGGTCTTTTTTGTGAAACATAAAAGCGAAGAATTCTACAGGCTAAGGTGAGCCATCAAGAGTGATTTAGCAGGCCAACTTCTAAGAGTGCAAGGTCTTCATCCACTTCACCAGTAATAATTGCCCAGCAGATGCAAGATGCAGTATCCATAGTATTGGTCTGTTGATAAATTATTGACCACCTCATTTGGTAGAAGCACAAATGCAGGATAAGGTATAGATTTGAAGTCCACAACATTCCATTCTGACACATCCCCATTGAGCTGAGAACCAATAGGGCCAGAAAATTTGTCTGGACTTTTTGTTGTCCCATCTAAGGTTATGAAGATGTGTCTAAGTGGCAATTCATTTAGATGCAGAAGACAAATATCCCACTGAAGAGGTTGCCCTAAAAACATTTCCAAATATCTGATTGACCCATGCATATGTCCTGTGTTAGTATTTGTCCCATCTGCTTTAACTAAGTTTAATTTGGCCTCAAGTTCTGTCCCTTTAATGATCTTATAAATGCCATGAGCAATGTCAATGCCTTTGCCACTCTCCGGGGTAAAATGGTCGAGGTAGAAATCATCTGAAAATAAATGTAATTAATTTTACAATTAAATAAAAATGAAAAAGGAAGGAATAAAGTTAACTGGACAGTTGTCACTTAAAAAGAAAATTTTTTAAGTAATTGAAATATTACTTTATAGTACAGTAATATAACAGCATAATGCCTATAACTGTATGACAATCATTTCCATTTACCTGGCTCTCCAGTAATGACATAATGTTCCTCTAGGATTGTGGATGTATAATACTTTTCATTTACTTTGTTAACAGCAAGTGTAGCATCCTTTCTACCATCAAAGCCAATGCCAGTCACTTTTTCAAATATCACTTCTTCCTTCTTCCTTTCAGCTCTCAATTTAGCTCTCTCCCTTCTCAACTTGTTTCTGAAAAGTATTTCAAAAATATTGGCCATGCATTACTGCATTAGCATTATACAAATATACAAAATACAAATGTCAGTGTCCTGTTTGAAACTAATTAATATAAATACAAAATAGAAATTTTGACGCTAATTAAAAATAATAGTAAATCTGGTGATTTAGAACTTATAGCAGAAGCTAAGAAATGTAATATCTAGAGTGATTAAAAACATACTTATCAATAACATTTTGTATGTTATCTGGGGTGATTACTCCAAAGTCCACCAATGTAGCAGAACCAATAGCCGCTCCTGCTCTATCACTTACTTGATATCTGTTAGGATATTTAAAGTAGATTTACATATCTATTGTCAATGAATAATTTATTGGTAATCTTAATCTCTTAGTCACAATGATTTCACTTTAAGCTGTATTAAAAGATTTATCTTTCAGTACTATACCTGTCACATGCTTCAGCTAATGAGTGTAATCTAGTTCTGTTCTGTAATGTTGAGACTTCTGGAACATAGTCTGCATCAAATGAATCATTACAACTGTTGCTATCTGTCAACTCAGGAATGTCCATAGGTTCAGGAGGATGAGGAACTGATTCTTTTGCTTTTTGAGATTGAATAACCCGTGATGAATTTTAAGTCAGTGGCTGTTTCTGGGACTTCTTTCAGGGTACAGTAACCATGCCTAGTTGTTTTCTGGTCCTACAAAGTGATTATATTTCATTACACTATAATGTATCTTTTATCTATGGGTCTCTATATGTAAATTGAAATTCTTACAAAAATGAGAAAATACCAGGGCTGTGGAGTCGGCACATAAAAAACCGACTCCGACTCCTCAATTTTTTGTCTATCCAACTCTGAAGGTATATTAATTCTAAATCTGCTATGATGATAATTACACAAGAGGCATTTCATCACCACCATGTGAAGCATCATCATCTGTGGTCATTGTTACGGTTACTTTGTCTGTAGTAAAGAATCTTGTAAGTGGTGCTTGTCCTTCGGTAGATCTCTGATCTTTTGTTAACTTTGAAGTAGTTGGAAGGTTTTTATTACTATCTTTCTCAATGACAACTTCTAAAATTTTGGGATGGAAACACTGCAAATGTCTTTTCAAATTTGATGCTCTGGTTGGTGCATTTTTATCAGAGCCAGTAAAACCACTGATTTTTGCTTCACATAATTTTTCATCATCATCTTCTATCATACACTGACACATGAAATGTTTCCCATCTGTGGTTATTGTAAAATATTAAAAAACTGCTGACTTTGTTGGAAGTGTCTTTGCCATTGTGAAAGGGGTTTTAGACTTGAAAGTTAAAAACTTATGAAATTTAGAAAGAACTCGAAATTAAATAAGCATTAAAAATAAAAAATATTATCTGAAAAGAAAAAATGAATTAATGGCATTAGTGTCTGAAATGGAAAACATTGTGTTTATTATTTAAGTGGTTTAACCACCATAGCTGCCAGTGATATCACACACAAAAACATATTTTATTAAAATTTATATTGAGGTCGGAGTCGGAGTCGGTACATTTTTACCGACTCCGACTCCAGCACCACCAAAATTGCTTCCGACTCTGACTCCGACTCCACAGCCCTGGAAAATACTAAAATATTATTTATCATTAACATCATTAATAGTGTATTATTGATATTACTAACTTATTAAATGCACTTTAAAAATTGTAGCAAATTATTAATAATTGATAATATTAATAATTGATAATTAATTAATATTAATTAATAATTTAAAACTTGAAATTCAATCAACAGACCTACCTCATAAAACTGGTAATCATATTCAGTCATTTTTAGTAAGTGCTTTTTCTCTGTATCTGCCAACAGTTTGTGATCATGTTGATATATGTCAAATAAAACGTTTACAGTTTTCAGAAAATCATCCAGATCTTGATGATATTTAGGTCCCCTTTTCTTTTTGTCATACTTCAGAAGGCGGTTGAATTCCTTTATTTGGGTTTTCAGTCAGCTCTGTATGGCATTTACTGATATTGGATAAACATTATATGTGACCCACAATTTATGCAATTCCTCAGAAGTAGCTCTCAGTACAGCATCTGTTTTATAGTCTCCGAAACACAAACACCTTTCAATAACTTGCTTCAACGTAGGCAATTCCCCTAAAGGAAACTGTTCTGCTGGCATAAAACATACATCACCAAGTACTTTAGCAACTGTTTTCCTTGTAGAAGTCATACTTTATATTGCAAATGTTGAATTCAATGACAAATTGCAGTTGGAAACTTATAACAAAGGCACCTGAAAAAAAAAAACAAGTTTTCAATTTATTACGTTTAAAAAAAGTTCATGAAGCAGCCCCACCCTCTATTCTTTAATCAAGCATAATGGATGCAAGATAACAAGGAAAAGTCATATCATGTGATCACTATGTCTATGTGAACATCCTTTTAGGGCAATGTTAGTAATCAAAAAGCCAAATCATGCTTATTTTAGAATTTCTTTTGTCACTAAGGTCTGTCGATAGGGGGTCTATGGGCCCCAAAACTTAGTTTTTCTAAAATAACTCAAAAACTAAAGGTTTTATGAAAAAATACCACTCTTAATAATTTGTTCTAAATCAAATTCTGCATCTTTTGGTATGCAAACCATTTCTCTAGCATGTTCAGAAGAAGAGATATTGCCATTTTCCTGATTTTGCTAGTGCAGCATTACGTTTTTACAAAAACATTGGTGGCCACCAATTATTTTTTTCAGGAATCTTATTTTTATATCAAAAGCCAACTGTTAATGACTCTGATTAATTCTATCTTGAGTTTCAGCCCGGCCTACCTGAGTGCCAAATGCCAACCCCCACATGAGCCTGCAGGACCTGTAGTACTCACCACATTAATGACAATTAAAACTGAAGTTACTTTTTAAATTCTGTCACCGACACCAAAGGGAAAATACCATTGATTGAAAAAAGTTTGAACAGCAGCTCCTAGGGAAAGGCAGGAAAAAGGAAGAACTATTTATAATGATTAAGTATATCAGATAACCAAAGGGAAAAGGGAAAAATAACAATTTAAAAAAAAAAAAAGTTTATTAATAATTTTGGAAGTAAATTTTGAGGAAACAAAGACTATCTAATGATTGTTCAGAGATATTTGATCTTAGCTTGGTCAGAAATAAGCCAGCAGCAGAAAAAGCTCTCTGATTCTACACTAGTGGGTTTAATGGAAAGCAATGCCTTGTACAGCTTCTCTAAATTTTCACTTCTTTGTGAAGAAACTTCAAAACTCTTAAATTCATTAGTAGGATCAAAGTTAGTTGTATTGCTTCTCAATGGTACCTTTTCTAATTTCTCTATTTCTTTCATGTATTAGCACATCAATGGATCATCTACTTCATTCTTGTCTTCAGTAACATTCTCTGAGTAGTTAGATGCTTGTAAGTCTTGGTCTTCGCTTTCTTCCTTGAAACCAACTAAATTTTCATCATTCTTCAATACCAAAAACCTGGTATTGATAATCACGATATCGGTATCGTGTGTCTTGTCCAATACCGGTATAAATACCAGTTTTTCAATACCGGCTTTCATCACTAGTGCACACACCATGAAATTCATTAACCCACATCATTGTTACAGTGTTCATTTGCTATTTAATTTTGGTGTCTTTGATAGAGAGTACCTTATTGTTGAGCATGGTTAAATCCCATTAAAAGAATAATGAAAATCACACAAATTATGACTTTTTGGTGTTAAGACTGAAGAATCCCATAAAGCACACTTAGTAAACACAGCCACTTGGGTTACTGTTTCCAGTTTATATTAGTTTGAGACTTTTAATCATTCATTTAAAGTTAAAATATAAATTGTTTCAGATTCATGAGGTCCCTCCATAAAATCCAAACCATTCACTTTGCTATAATGACAAATAAATCTCTGATTTCCTTAACTCATTTGTGCTGGGAGCGTATGTAGGTGTGCCTCAAAACTATTGCTATGAAAAAAACTCCAGGCCTGAAAGAGTTAGAGAGATTTACTTGTTACTATACAATACTGTATACAGTGGCTAACCATGAAAAATTAAACCATGTGTCACACAACAAATATCTTTAGAAGCTCACATGATATCTCTTGCATACCTTTTACTTTGTATTTCACTGATTTTCTATTCCCAGCTGTTATTGTTTGCATGATGACAAAAAGGTCTTTAATTACATGAACTTCCTTCAAATACAAAGATTCAAACTCTACTCTATATAAGAACAGGGTTCTCAAGTGAACTTGTTTATAAGAACAAATTTATTTCTTAATTTTTCAATTAATTTGGCTATCAGAATAAAATGTTAATAATATATATATTATGGATATTCTTATTTTTGGGATGGAATTCTTATTTTTTGGAGTTGAGGTTCTGATTTTTATTTTTTAGACTTCAGAACCCTGAATAAGAAACTTTATCCTACCTTCACTTAGCCTTCAAATTCATTCACCTATAATGGTTCTTCCTCAAAGGAGATGTTTGACAGCAATTACTTCCTCATCTGAAGAGAGTGCCATTCTCAGTTGAAGCTTCCATGTCTATATATTTCTTCTTTACAAAGACTTCTTTTACATAACTCAAAGAAGTCTTTGTAAAGAAGAGCCATGTAAACAGAATTTAATAAGGGAATGTTTCAGATGGCCTTTAAGATACATAAAACCACTGAGGTGAATTTTAAGTCAGGAGGATTATTATATATATATATATATATTTATTGAGAGCCCAGTATGAATCAGTTTTCAGTACCCCAAAAAGTGACAAAGCAATACCTGACAGATGCATTTTTTGGAGAGAAATTGCGAGGAGAGTGTATAACAGACTTCGATTTTACCCCAGATGTAGAGCTACAGGACAAATGAAACCACATTCAGCTGCACATCTGGACAATTGGAGCGCATTATTGATTAAAAACTATAAAAATGAAATAGCTACACCTTTATACTGGGTATGGAGAAGATCCCTAGACACTGGGGAAATACCGGGTATCTTGAAAAGAGCAAACATTGTCCCTATATATAAAGGAGGGGACAGATCTCAAGCAAAGAACTATAGACCAGTGTCATTGACGTTCCACCTCACCAAAGTATTTGAAAGAATAGTTAGAGAGAACATTTATGATTTCTTGGAGACACTGGAAAGATTCAATGAAAATCAGCATAGATTCTGATCAGGTAGATCATGCCTATCACAACTAATAGAACACAACAACAATATCCTAGATGCACTGGAAGGCAATGACAACTACAATGTCATATACACAGATTTTGCTAAAGCTTTCAACAAATATAATCATGGTATAATAGCACATAAAATGAAATACCGTATATGGGAATAACAGGCAAAGTGGGAAAATGGATCTACAACTTCCTCAGAGAACATCATCAGGTCATCAAAATTCAAGGTATATCATCATCAGAATTGGAAGTACGCAGCTCAGCGCCACAAGGGACAGTACTGGCCCCACTCCTGTTCATTATTATGCTAACAGACATAGACAGCAGAGTAAACAGCAATAGTATAGTAACATCCTTCACAGATGATACAAAGATCAGCAGAAAAATCAGCAATGTAAATGAACTGGAGGCCTTGCAGAGGGACACAAACAAAATATACAAATGGTCAGAAGACAATAACATGTCATTTAACACCAATAAATTTCAGCTCTTGAGATATGGTAGAAAAGAGGAACTTAGACTGCATATTATGCTCTAGATCATGGGTCGGGGAACTTTTTTGGGTATTACCCAAAAATCTATTTGAGTAAAATGAAATTACCCCCAGACTTCAAAGTAAACAAAAACAAGCCAATTGCTCTTAAAATTGTTGCATATGGTCTCTCTCATACCACATGCATTACCCCAAAAATTTTTAAATTTACCCCATTTGGGGTAATTTACCCCTGTTCCCTGACCACTGCTCTAGATAGACAGGAAATTCAGAGAAGCACGAAAGCGATCAATCTGGGGGTAATAATGACCGATGATGCAAAATTCAAAACACAAAATCAGATGGTGACAAATAAAGCAAAAAGAGTCATGGGACAGGTACTACTAAGAACATTCACAAGAAGGGGCAGGACAGTAATGATTCCCCTGCTAAAAGCACTGATTATACCAAAACTTGAATACTGCTCAGTTTTGACATCCCCATATAAAAAGGAAGAAACTAATAAGCTAGAAGAAATAGGGACAAAGACATTTCACAGCAAAGATTGATGGCTGCAAAGAACCCAACTACTGGGAAAGACTATGTAAACTAAATCATTACTCCCTGGAAAGAAGAGAGAGGTACACACCATAATCTACATATGGAAAATGATAAAAAAAACTGGTACCAAACCTAAAACTAAATCCAATTACCATTCAAACACTGGAAAATAGGAAAGGCAGAATGTGTAGTGTTCCCAAATTAAAGGCCCAACAAGGGACCTCCTCAACACTGAAGGAAAATAGCTTGGTTGTCAGGGGTCCAAGACTTTTCAACCAGCTTCCAAAGGACCTCAGAAATGTTACAGGGGTCAAAGTTGAAGTCTTCAAGAGAAGACTAGATGCCTGGCTCAGGACAGTACCAGATGAGCCAGGTGTACCTGGCTATGTACAGTGGAGTGTGCATGAAAGCAACTTGCTCCTCCA
Source organism: Bathynomus jamesi (assembly GCA_023014485.1). NCBI lineage: Eukaryota > Metazoa > Arthropoda > Malacostraca > Isopoda > Cirolanidae > Bathynomus > Bathynomus jamesi. The sequence continues at coordinate 512,933 of JAJOZX010001171.1, read as the reverse complement.
CCAAGCCAGACCTAGAGGCAGGGCCACCAGCTTGACCTCCGTGTGAAGAGAGACTAATGCACGAAACAGCAACGAGGTTAACAAGGTATATATAAATTTTTTTTTTTTTCCTGGACTAAACAAATACAAAAATACAAGAGATAACTAAGTATATAAAAATTAATTAATTTCTATTTTATTAACCTACTTTTTTATTAATATAATGAAGAAGAGGGAATAAAAAATCAGTGCAGCAATCCACCAAATCAGGAACACTTTGCATGGTTGCAATAACAAAAAGCTTGAGAATAGCTAATGCAATTTCATTACAAAATAGTGGTACTCATAAGTCTTATCTTTTGTACCATTCATTTGGAAAAACTGAATAAATAAAAAAAATTAGTTTAACTTGAATATATAATGTAAAACATCAAAGAATTTGAGGAAAATGAAAAAAGTTAAAATGCAAAAGTTTTTATACACTTACAAAATTATTTAATATTTTGCATGGCCACCTTATACTTCAAGAATTTAAATTTTTTATTAGTAGATGGCTATTTACTGATTACAGACTGTTGGCAATTCTGAAATCTAGAATTTTCTCTGTGAATCTTCATAAAAGATAAATGACTGATACAATCCATCAGTAAGCAATGGGTCATCATGGTAAATAGCTGTCTACAGATCTTGAGAGATCTGTTATTGCTGTACATGAGTCTGGAAAAAGTTATAGGGAGATGGGAGAAGAACTTCAAATTCCATTTATGATAGTTGCTGCAGTTATAAAGGAATGGAAAGGCTTTGAAACAATCAAAACTCTACCAAGGTGAGGATGACCTTGCAAGATTTCAGAATGCACAGATAGATGGATTGAAAGAATGGCTGCTGCAAATCCACGAGGGACTGCGGGTGATATTTGCCAAACATTAAGAACTGTCTAAGAATGATGTCCATACCTCCACTGGGTCATTCCAGCGTAATGGTGATCACAGTCATAGGAAAAAAAGCTGACATTTGTTGCTGTTGCTCATGAAGTAATGAATGTACCAGAATAAAATTTATAGTGAATATGAAGGGATGTTAGTAAATGGTATTGATACAATCAGCATAAATAAAACCTATTCATATTTTATATACAATAATTCAAGTGCGTCGTAATGGTGATCACAGCAATGCATTCTCATGTTTCTCCCACCTTCATACTTTACTCAGTTCCTATGAATTCATTAAGAATAATCAAGTGTCGCTATTTTTAGTAGTTACCTGACATTTTAAGCTATCTTTAGCCTACCTGGTTATTGCCAGTTTTAATTTTTTTTTTTAAATAAATATACTGTAATGGTGATCACCGTACGATTTATATTAAGTAAGCATTTAAGAAATACATGTACGTCTTATGTTATGACCTGCAAGCACTGTAAAACATATGTACATACCTGTAGACATGTTTTAGTGTGTGTGTGTGTGTGTGTGTGTGTGTGTGTGTGTGTGTGTATACACACCATATACGTATATATATATATATCATAAAGGGGTTTCAAGTGAGCACTTAGTATATATTTGAACACATTTTCATGATAATACCATGAATGCAATTTAGTTTTCAATGATCATCTTTAACTACTTATTGTATATATTGACAAAACTTAGTTTAGAACTTTTCAAATCATGATCACATATTATTCACCAATGTTTCAAATCTGATGTACAATCAATTACCAAATTAAAATAAATTCATTACAGTACTGTGTAGACAACATGACACGTAACTATCCTTAACTCAAAGAACTATATTTTATATATATATAACTATCCTTAACTCAAAGAACTATATTTTATATATATATATATATATATATGCACTAGAATCACAAAATAACACGTGACCTTATTAATAAGCAAACAACCACAAGGAAAAGGAAACACAAAGTCCGAGCGCTTTCGTGATATATTCACATTATCAAGGAGGAACAGAAAATAGACGGAGATTACAAAATAAATGAGTTAAATAGACAAGCAAAAAATTCACAATTGGCACCTCAAATTAAAGGCCTTAAAGCCCTCTAAAGATTTTTTCACATTGATAACATAATCTGTAGGCAGCTAAATAACTGAATATAAAAAATATATACTGTATAGATGATGTTCTTTGTCTTTGGCCAGTGACTTTAAATCTCAATGAATTCCTACCCAAACTTAATAATTTAATTCCCTCTATCAATTTTACAGTTGAAATAGAAAAAGATTCTTCGAACCCTTTTTTAGATGTTTTAATATATAGGTCTGGAAAAAAGTTTAAGTACAATATTTACAGAAAACCCACTAATAATTGTTCCTATATACATTATTATTCTGATCACCACATTAATGTAAAATGATCCGCTCTTCCTACTTTGTTTCTAAGAGGCCTACGAATTTGTAGCCCTGAGTTTATTGACGATGAAATTAGTAAAATATACAAAATTGCTTTTGATTTAAAATACCCAAAGAACTGCATACATAAGTCCTTAAAAATGGCAAAGAAAACCTTCTATGAAGTAAAGGATAAGATTCCTTATAACACAAAAAATGTTTTAGTGTTACCATTCAGAGAAAATTTCTTGGAGCTCCCGAATCTGCTGAGGACTTTTAACGTAAATATTGCGTTCAAAAATTTAGATGTCATTAAGAATTCATTGATTAAGAACTCCCCTTTAAGTGAACATGGTTGTGTATATAAAATCCCTTGCACAATATGTAATAAATTTTACATTGGCCAAACTGGTAAGACTCTTGAGTTACGTATTAAACAGCATCAATACAGTATAAGAAGTGGCCAGGAATCTAACGCCATTTTCATTCACGTAAGAGATTCTAATCATCCCATTGATTGGAAAAATGCTTCCAAATTAAGGTTTAGTAAATCTATTGTTAGCAGAAATATATTGGAATCAAGTGTGATCAAGAATAATGCGGATTTGGTCTTTAATATTAGCCCTGGGTTGTACAAATTAGATTTGTACATTGTCAGTAAGTTGGTGATGGGCCTAATGTTTTCTTAATTGCATTTTTTGCCTCTTAATGGTTTGCCCGGTTAATAAATAAATATTATTGTAAGAACTGTTAACATTCTTATGTGTCTATTTTAATTGTAATATTTCTTTCTGTATAATCTTGGTTGCTGGGTGGTTTATGGATATTTGAAGTGGGTTGCTGTTGGATAACAATTTTTTTCCAGATTGTTGTGTTGAAATTTGTAATAATCTGTTAAGACGATGGCAACTTTCCTTTGTTTTCATTAATTTCGGGCCTCTTAATTTTTCCTATTTCAATTAAATATTAGTGTTAATAACATTATAATAATTTTTTTGTTTTTCTGTACTGGGTTTTGTCTAATTTCATCTGTATAATAATTAAGCAGCCTACAGATTATGTTTTCTATTATTATCTAGTCTCTATTGTTTTTCATTAAATTCTTGCCTATTATTGCCTTTTTAATTAAATATTAGTGTTAATAACCATTATAATAATTTTTGTTCTCTGTATTGGTTTTCTTTTTGTCTAATTTCATCTATACAGTATATATTTTTTATATTCAGTTATTTAGCTGCCTACAGATTATGTTATCAATGTGAAAAAATCTTTAGAGGGCTTTAAGGCCTTTAATTGAGGTGCCAATTGTGAATTTTTTGCTTGTCTATTTAACTCATTTATTTTGTAATCTCCGTCTATTTTCTGTTCCTCCTTGATAATGTGAATATATCACGAAAGCGCTCGGACTTTGTGTTTCCTTTTCCTTGTGGTTGTTTATATATATATATATATATATATAATACATATACAAGAACTTTTGATAATTTTAGTACATATTTTGTGGAAACAGAGAGCTCCATTTCCATTTGAAGCCATTTCTATGTTTATTAGGTTTGGGCAACAAATGAATGATTCTTGACATATAAACATTATCAATGTCATTTCTCTCTGCAAATACAAATGTCTACTCATCACCTTTGAATGACACATTGTGTTTTCTCATGTATGAAATTGTGTACTCACTTTCATATCCTTTGCAATTTTTTATGTTAATAACTTGGGCAACAGTGTTGATTTTTAATATACTCAACTATAACAAAGTCATTTAATTTAATTTAATTTCCTTGAAATTACTCGATATAGTAACTTGTTTCGAAGTGCTAGGAATGTTGGATGCGATGTTTTTGGTTGTCTTTACATTGGTAAAAGTCTCAGCACTATCATCATCTTGTCCTTGTTTTGCTTTGTTTGTTTGTTTGTCATCGCTACTAGCTGAATCACTCTCCTCATCAGACTCACTGCTTGAGCTGTCACTAGAAACATTTTCAGAAGGTAATGGGGAATATAATGGCTCATTGTCATTATTGTTTTCTTCACCTTTGTCTGGCTGTGTGTCACACTCTTTGTAGGGTGTTGGGTCATAAGTGTTAGTGTACAATGCAACAACATAAGGAGCCTTGACTTTAACATTTTTGGATTTGCTGGGCTACCTTACACCCTTTCCACAAGTCCTCATACATTTGTCTAAAGCTTTCAATATCCTCAGTTTTCTTGGTAAGCTTTCGCTGTCATGTAGACATCCTTAGCAGGTTGCAACAGCTCACTCCTGAAGCACTCTCCTGTAAATGTTGTACTTGACAACTGACCCTATCCCGTCATGTGCACCCTTTCCATGGTAGCTTTCTGAAAAGTTCCAATCTGCTGTGCATGAATGAAGTGCAGTGTAGTGAGTTAGAGCTACCATTGAGTGTTTGTTTCTAAAATGGGCAGCAGCACCATCCATCCAAATGTTCACATGGTTGATTTGAAGATTTAACTTTGCTCGAAGGTAATCCAGAATGTATTGATTGAAAACCTGGACTTTGAGGCTGCCATGTGAGGAAGTGTCACTGATCACAGCAAAGGATATGTCTGTAAGTGTGTTTGTATCAGGTGACATGTAGTATACAATGGTGGTGTAAATTGTAACAGTGTTGGCTGTGCTATGTACCCAATGAGCAGCCATTACCCTCATTTTGGTAAAATTAAAAATCAGTCAAAATATCAAAAGACAACTCAGATATAGTAAAGGAACATTAGTAGACACAATTTCTAAGATATATATACTACATTGTTATAATTTCTAATCATTATGTCCCATAATGGTGATCATATCTGGTAGGCTGTGATCACCATTATGGAGCGTAATGATGATCACAAGAAATGTTTTTTCTTCTTGTGCAGGTGTGTAGCCAATTCCAACCAATTTAGTCGGTGCTGTACATACCTAAGGGTAAATTAAAAAGGATCTGAGTTGGCTTCAAAAAATACCAAAATCTGTGGATTTGACAAAAAAAAATTTAAAAATGTAATGGGGATCAGAGAATTTTTTGGGTAACTTTGAAATTGTGCCTGAAGAGCATTACACTTCTGAGAAAGTGGTATAATAGAACTATAGTATAGTCAAATAAAACCCACATAAACAATGTCTAATATAATTCCATCTTCCACAATAATTGACATTGAAAATACTGTACCTTCATTTATTCATGTGTAAATCATACCGCTTACACCCTTCAACTAAATCACCATTAACTATTTTTCCGTAACAGCTAGCTTATTTCTGTAACTTGCACAAGAAAGTAGACAATTTCCCCTTTCAAATGAGCAATAGTATGATATATTCATGTAAATTTTGAAATTTCACCCTTAGGATGACAGTTGTGTGGAATGACCCTACTGTATGTCTTACATTGAGAAAGAATGGTCTGCATGGAAGTGTTGCATGAAGAAAACCTCTATGAAAAGTGCACAAATAAACTCATTTAAGAATGCCAAGGATCATCAAAATGATGGATTTGCATTCTGGAAGAAAATTCTCTGGACAGATGAGACCAAAATTGAATTATTTGGCAAAAATCAAATACTGCATTTGAGGAAAAAAAAACATCCTTCCTACACTTAAAGATGGTGGTGGTATTTTGTTTCTTTGGGAATGCTTTCATGTTTCTGGTCCAGGAAAGCTTGTTGCCATCAATGGAATCCTGAATTAAAAAAATATCAAGAAATTTTTGGATTACAAAATTGGGTACGGCAAGACATGAAAGAGCACCATGAAATGGCCTCAACAAAAGAATTTCAAGCTTCTCAAGTGGTGTAGTCAAAGCCCAGATTTTGATTTAATTGAGAATTTATGATTTGATTTAAAATAAGCTGTCCGCGAGAGAAACCCTTTGAATCTTAATTTGCAACAATTTTCTTTAGAAGAATGGGCTAAAATTTCTACTGAGAGATGTTGAAACCTCGTAGAAAAATACCCAAAACAAATCATTGAAGTCATTCAAGCAAAAGGTGGACACGCAAAGTATTAATAATTTTTGTAAGTACAGTACTATAAATGTACAAAAACTTTCGCATTCTAACACTTTTTTTTTATTATTTCCTCATATTCTTTAATGTTTTACATTATATGTTGGAGTTGAACTAATTGTTTTACGCGTTCAATTTTTTCAAATGAATGGTAAGCATTTCATAACTATCCCACGCACGGTATGAAAGATAGAGACAAATATAACTGAAATAATTCTCTGTACAAATACTTATGAGTGCCACTATATACGCAGTATGGTAGATAAATGCTTCATTTACGGGCAACATTATATAATTGGGACAAGATTCAGATTTATTTATTTCAATATCTTTTAATAGTGTTTTAAGCTGCTTTTCTATTTAGTTTCCTGATGATTAAATTTAAAAAAAAATTTTTTTAAATTTTCAGATTTTTCCTTTCAATTCCTTTTTTATAAAATAAATTACTTTCACAATTTAGAATACATGTATTTTTTAATAGTTTAACAAATTGATATGAAGAATACCTTTGTGGGTTCATATTTAGCTATATACCATTTCAGTATTTATGAGTGATAGGTGTATAAAAACAAGTATACAGTAATCCCTTGTTTTACATGGGGGTTCTGTGCTTGCACAACCCATGTATAACAAAAAACTGCGTATACAAGACAGGATATATTTACATTCAAATTACCCCAATACAGCCATTTACGAGTTACATGGGCCTATATATAACCTGATTTAGCCTTATTAACGAGTATTAAGCTATAAATACAGTTAGTAATATATATAATAATAATATATATAATAATATATATAATAATAATATATATAATAATAATATATAAATAATACATAATATAATAAAGAAATAAAAATTTTACTAACCAAAAATAATAATGATGATGATGAGGATTGCTGTGCAGTACTATTTACGAGTGATGAAAACTTGATGAGATGTTTATCTGTTCAAATTTAACATTTGAGGTATGGTGCAGCTTACCTGCGTATGTTAACCCCTCCGTCTATGGCCTTGGTTGGTTCAAAGTCAACGGGGGTTCTGGTTAGGAGGCAGCAATAGATCTGTTACTCGCAGTAGTTTCTTCTATACTACTCTCCGAGTTCTTCTTTAGTGGCTTGGAGGATTCTGAGGTGCTTATTAAATTCTCTGAGGGTTCCCCCCCGATTCTTCTTGTAACATATCGGGAGATTTTAATGACTAAGTTCTCTGAAGAGAGCATGCATGCTCGAAGGAGAAGATAAAGACTGTTTCTTACTGTAATTTACTGCTAAAATGTTACAGGTAATGCTCAGCCTTGTAGTTTGAATCAGAATGAACATGGAAGAATTTTTGTGGGTTTATATACCCAAAAATAGCCAACATCATTATTATTAAATGTTGAAAAGGCTGCATTATTTTTGCACAATATTTGAAAATAAAGTAAATCTTTTAGTTGTGGTAATGTTTAAATGAGTAAACAAGATATTTGAAGATGAAGCCATATTTTTGTTTTAAACCGCGTATTTTCAGATCTGATGTTATCATGATCTACCAAGTTAACTAAAAGTGGAAATTGAACTATGCATCTTTACACTAAAATATGCATAATATGCATACAAGTTAAAATTAAAGGTTTAAGATTTACAATTAAATGCTTAGGCAAGACATGACTTCATCTTTTATAACGAAGAGAGAATGTATACAAAACATGAATACTGCAAACTTTTAATCAGGATTCATTAGTAAGTTAAATCTAAAAATTATTAAGAAATTTTAAAAAAGAACAAGTCACCAATTATTTGGTAAAGTAAAAAGCACATCAAAATTTATCCCAATGAAAAAATAATAATAAAATACTAAAAAAAATAATAATAATAATATTGCCGAGTATACATTCCTAAATGGCGACATAATGTCAGGTTGTACATTGAGTACAATCCCAAGGACATCACTGAGTATGTTGTAATTTTGGTTTATTACAATTATGATTATAATTACCAATTAATTCACATTTGCTTATTATCGTTAATTAGAGTTTTATTAAAGTACATTAATTTCATTATATTAAATTATTATCATTAATTACAGTTTCATTAAAGTACATCAATTACATTATATTAAAGTATTACAGTTAAATAGTTAACTATAGTTTTTTTTACAGTGTTTCATATTTATAGACAATTAGGATGTTAGGAGTATAACAAAGTACATGGGCACATACGGTATATATTATATATATATATATATATATATATATATATATATATATATATATATCACAATAATGTTTTATAAATTAGAAGCAAGCAAGAGGAGATTTTCATCTCAGAAGCACCCGCATTTGCTGCTGTCAGCAGAGTTTGAACACTTGTATAAGTATTTATGAGATTGCGAGAAATTAATTAATTTAAAGAAAAGAAATAAAAAGAATACATGTGAACATATGTACATGTATGTAACTATGTAGTACATAATCATGATCATCAGGGGATATGTACAAATGCACAAAGTATTGTACACATATTGGTAGTCACACAACAGGTTGACAATGGTAGACAATAGGTAGCTGAATGAATAATTAATAAAATTAACAAAAGATAAAGGTCAAGAAAGGACATGGATGTATGAATGAACAACATATAAATAATAATAGGTTAAAGAATTTACCATACATTGAATATGAAAGATATCCACATACTAAATACGTGATTCAGTATTCAAGGTATGGAAAATGTGAAGGGAATTAAGTTACTTTATGACATCATAGTTATTCAAATTATGTTATACATACAGTACGGTATAAGTCATTATTGGGAGAATTTAGAAGAGATGAATTAGAGAAATATAGTAATGAATAAAGAAGTATAAACAAGGGTTCAAATCATGCCACATGCAATATGTATGCATAATCTAATAAAATTTAGGGATGAGGGTTAGATGCAAGACAACAATAATTAATTATCATAACTTCTATAATAAATGGAAAATGGAGATATGGGTAATATTGTGATGGAAATGTTAAACGATCTAAACCATCAGTTGTCTTGTTTGTACTTTAAGGGAATGAAATTAAGGGACATTTGTTTCTCACGACGAACTTTCAATGACACAAACATGGATTTGACTTAACCATAGAAATGGTAGGTCACATGGTTGTGAAACTGCAAAAAATAGAAAGCAACAAATAAAAATTTTATCCAAACTCGTGTTAAGCAATTTTGGTTCTTATGTAAAAATGAATATTGATCATATAGGAATTATTCATTGTTCATTTTTACACGTATATGCAAAACCACATTTAACAAAACCACATAAAACAAGGGATTACTGTATTTAAAATGACTTAATGAATTGCCTTTTTACTAGGTAGATATTTCCTATTAGCTTCATAATAATTATAACATTTCACTGCTTTTGTTTCATAAGTAAAAGGAGTTTCTGAACAGCTTTTCCATGTAGTCTCCCAATTGCAATATTTTTTTTATTTGAACTTTATTAACATCATTTTTACAATCCAACTTCTCTACTTGAGATTTTTTCAACTTTTTATTGAAATTAAATTCTCATTAACTTCAGAAACTTTTTGTAGGCCCATGTTTCTCTCTGTTTGCTTGAAAGCTGTAAGTAACCACAATCCAACAATGTTCCTACCTAGCACACAGGAAAGTAGGCCATCCATCACTACTTTCACATATGCCAGGTTGAAACACTATTAGACTATGGTTACTTGCCACTTCCAAGCTTTGTATAAGTGCCCGTATTTATTATACAGGGTGTCCCATAAGTCCAGCATCATAGGAGAAATTCATATTTTTTTATTTCTACAAACCATAATTCATATTTTTCTTATGCTCGGGATGCCAATTTCCCATCCACCATTCTGTTCAGTGATGAGGCTGTTTTTTTATGGAAATGGTGAGTAAATCGACAGAACACCCGCTACTGGTCTCAAAACAACCCTCACTGGTATACCTCTTCAAAGGAACAAGGTGCATCTCGGGTGATGGTATGGTGTGGCATTTGGAAAGATTGCATCATAGGCCCCCTCTTTTTTGATGAACATGTCACTGGAGGCACCTACCTACATATGCTCAAGGAAGAAGCATTTCCCAGTGTCTTGAATGAAGAAGGAAATTTCCCAACATGGTTCCAGCAAGATGGCACTCCTGCACATTACAGCACCCAAGTAAGGGAATACCTGTACCAACAATTCCCTGGTCATTGGATAGGACGTTGAGGGCCCGTGGAATGGCCAGCTAGAAGCCTGGCTCTCACGCCACTAGATTTTTATCTCTGGGGCCACTTGAAAGCACTGGTATATGCAGAGAAAATTAGGAGTGTTGAACATTTGCAGCAGCGCATTATTGGGGCATGTAACACCATTACTCCTGACATCATTCACCGTGTGCTTGCTGACTGGGTATCACATCTGAATTTGTGTATTGAAAACAATGGTGGACATATTGAGCATGTTCTGTAAATAAAAGCTTTTGTTTTGCCTTTTTTTATTATTTTTCCTATGATGCCAGACTTATGGGACACCCTGTAGTGTTCTCTTCATTTCTTCATCTAAAACATTTTCTCATACCTGAATGACAGGATTATTTTTAAAAACTTATAGTTACGGTAAATAACAATGATTTAGGTTAATCAAGATGAGAGATGCTTCTTTCTTGGTTTTTACCTTCACCCCAAAGGCTCCACCAAAGGCTCCAGAGCAACAATTTCAGCCCCAGTTCATTCAAGAGAAGAATTTTTGATTGAAACCAATTCAAATTTTTTAGTAACATAGGGCTAAGTAGGTATAACAAAGTAATCCAGACTATAGTCACTATGATGTTATATCCAAATAGTTTTTTTAACAAAAACAATTTTGTCATTTCAGATGAGCAATTTTTTGGGGGAAGAAGTGCTTTAGTGCCAAAATGTGAATGTTGTGCGCAAACCTCAGCAAGAGAACTATGGCCTGGCTTTCACTGTTAATGTTATAAAATGAAATTTTTACATTTTATCTCTTATGTTAGTAACTTTTGGTAAATTATAAATTCAGATTTTGAGATCCTGTTTACCAAGACCTCCTTAAAAGTTTGTTGAATTTTAATAAACTTCAAATTTTTAATCAGATTAGAGTTGAATCACCTTAGAAATCCTAATTTTGAAAATAGGGATATTTGCTTTAGCTATTTCATCCCTATAAATAATTATTAAATACAAATATTGTTAACAATACACACAAAAAGTATAATATACATTTTTTAACCTGAAAAGTAAGAAAATTGTTGAGTTACCATCAATGGAAGCCAGTTTGAATTCAATGGACAAATGTTCACATTTGTTTGATTGCTTAGATAAGGCAGAGAAACTTTTAATAAACATCTTATCACTATTATCATTCAGTTAATAAAAATACATCTCGTAAATGGTTGAAAATGATAAGATAAACAAAGCACTTAAGTATAATAGATACACACACTGTAAATGATGTGGGATCTAACTAAAGGCAAGAGGGTAGGAGACAAGCCATGATTGGCTTAGACACCTCTCCACACTACACACAATTGACTGAATTCCAGATAAACTATTTACTTATTGTTTCTATATTTTTATTATGCAATCCAAAAATGCATAATGAAACTGGTGGTTGACTATTTATTTTCAGCAATATTGAATTAACTGAAAGGTTATGTAGGTCTATTAAATATGCTTTTAAATCACTTAAAAGCTTACAAAAGTCACTTTGTAATTTAACTCCTAGAATCTCTAAATAACTTTTATTAATAGTACTGAAACCACATGTTGAGACCTTCTAATATAATGAAGTAACCAACAACAGTATAGTAACATCCATTGTTGATGATACAAAAATCAGCAGAAAAATCAAATGTAGAAGAGTTGAAAGCCTACAGATGGACACAAACAGAATATACAGAGGGTCAGAAGACAACAACATGAAATTTAACACAAAGAAATTTCAGCTCTTGACATATGGAAGAAATGAAGAACTAAGACAGCATATTATACCACAGACAGACAGGAAATGCAGAGAAGTATGAAAGCAAAAGATTTAGCGGTTATAATGATGCAAAATTTTAAAAACAAAATAAAGGAGTGATAAACAAAACAAAATGAGTTATAGGACAGTTACTGAGAACCTTTGAAGGGAAGGACAAGAAAATGATTCCCTTACTGAAAACACTGACCATACCAAACTTTAATACTGCTCAGTTTTGATGTCTCCATATAAAAAAAATTTAATAAATAAAGAAATTAACAAATTTCATGGGTAAGATGGTTGCAAAGAGCTCAAGTACAGAAAGATTTTGTAAATTAAGTCTAGATTTGCTGGAAAGAAGAGGTAGATACACTATAATTTACACAAGGAAATTAATAGTAAAACTGGTACCTAAGTTCCAACTGAACCCAGTAACCATAAAAAAAAAAAAAAAAAAAAAAAGTGAAGATAGGAAAGGTAGAATGTGCAATATTCCCAAACTAAAGGCTAAACGAGGGACTCCCTCAACATTGAAGGAAAATACCTTGGTTATCAGGGGTCCAAGACTATCTAACCAGTTTCTAAAAGATATCAGGAACATCACTGGCATCAAAATTGAAATCTTCAAAAGAAAAGATGCCTGGCTCAGAATGGTACGAGATGAGCTCGGTGTCTGGCTATTACATTACATTTCATTTGTAAAATCTGAAGCCACTGGGGCCTATCAAGGTTATCTAAGTGAAGAGCTATATTTTATTATTATAATAAAATTGTGCAAAATGTCAATCTCAAATCAGCTAATTAACATATAACTACAGGGGTCCTTACTTAACATCATAGATGCATTCCTGAGAAATGCTACTTAAAGCAAAATGATGTATAGCAATACCATTTTTCCACTTTCATATAAATATTAAAATAAGTACCAGAAATTATAATATATGTAGAAGTACATCTTTAAATAAAATACAAATATAAGTAAAACTCATATTTAAATATATAAAATTACTGTAAATATAAATGAGGGGTCACATGTCTTAAGGTGCCTAAGCGCCACCACAGGCAAAAATGTGTTTTTGATGGATATCACTATTTTCACCCTTCCTCTATCGCGTAGTTTGGGTTATAATGACCTTACAACACTAGAAGTATGGTTGAAAACCTTATGAAGTTCACCCAAAGTTCGGCATAATAAGAAAATAAAAAAATTTAAAAATATATATAAAATATAAAATATGAAAATCTATTCCAAAAAATCAACATCTTCATTCACATACTTAGAACTCTAATTTAGCCAAAAATGAACATTCTAGCTCAATTAATAACAGAGATACTATTGCCAGAATATTGCTGAACTTTGGAGGCAATTTCTGACGAATTTTAATTTTGGCGCTTAGGTACCTTAAGACGCGGGACCCCTCAAATAAGATAACACTCACCAGAGATGGGTGAGTTCATGTGATTGCAATGTATATGCAAAATATGCAACGTTACTGTACAGAGAAATGTTCCTTAATTCTTCAACAATGCATACACAAAATGACATGTAGTGAAGCAATGTATAGCAGGTACTTACTGTATTTACAGAGCTACCAAAGTATGTAATTTACTACCTTAAGCTAAGAATGTACACTATTTACAATCTATAAGCTCTCTCTTAAATTCATGAAAATATCCCATTTTTCTTGAAACCAACTAAGGCGCTACTACTTACATCATATGGCAAGTAATTCCAAAAATCTACTACTATGACTGAAAAAGTATTTTTGTAGATCCAGTCTATAAGTCTGCTTTTTAATTTTCTTGGTAAAACTTTACAAGACACACCGCATTGCCATGAAACATGCTACAGTAACGAAACATATATCAATCGATAGAGCAGAAAAAATGGTGCAAGCAGCTATGTATCATTTTGAAAATATTAGAAAATAACAAAGTTATGATACTATGAAGATGTTACTAGGCCTATCATAGCTTACACACCATTTGGATCTTTTCCATTTCATGTACTGTTTCTGATTTTGTTGAAAATAAGATATTTAATGTAGGTTAACTGAATGCCCGGTTAAGTCAACTGAATGCCTGGTTAGGTCAACTGTATGCCCTTGATGATTGGTCAGGTTAAGTTGTGATATTTTCGTTAAAACTAATGAAAATATCACAACTTAATCTAACCAATTGTCCAAACCTGAAAACACTGAGGAGATATGACAAATGTTCAATGTCTCTCAAAACTAAACATACCTAGTTCCTTTAGTCTTTCCCTGTATTCCAATTTTCTTAGGTTAGGGTTAAGATAAGCTTGGTTGATATGTGTGATGGAGATTGCAAGAATGTAACTCTCCTCCACCAGGCTAGGCCTAGAGGTGGGGCCATCAGCTTGACCTTTGTGAAGAGAGATCTATGCATGGAACAACAAGGTTTTAAGGTATACATAAATATTAAATTTTATGCAGACCAGTTCTCTGAAACTTGTTACAAAAAATCTTGACTAGTTAGTTATTTCTCATATGACCAATTTTGATCAATCAGAAATGATCACCTAACCTAGTGTACTCTGGTCTCTGTGGAACTTAAACCATTTTCAGTTAATATTCGTTTGAACGTCCCTTTCATTTTTGATAGAAAGAGTTAATTTTCTGCTATTTTCACTTTTGATATACATTCAATTATCTTTCTATATTCTTGGAAAGTCATTCTTTTGAAGGAAATAATGAAAATAAAATTTGATGAAAAATTTAAAAAAAAAGAGAAGATTCGGTAGGACATCTACCAAACTCCATTATTCACTCATCAAACCATCTTGTCCCATGTGTATGTAGTCTTGTTATTATCATTAGCCAATCAGCAGCTGCCCCATTGTCACATGACACCCCACACATTTCAAAATTATTAAATTTTGCTGCCATTATTCACTAGTCAAACCATATGTCTGGCACTGGAATTTGAATTCAAT
Organism: Bathynomus jamesi; assembly: GCA_023014485.1. Lineage (NCBI taxonomy): Eukaryota > Metazoa > Arthropoda > Malacostraca > Isopoda > Cirolanidae > Bathynomus > Bathynomus jamesi. The sequence goes on along the minus strand of JAJOZX010001171.1, from coordinate 497,663 downwards.
AGTTGCTTCAGAATGGCTGTGTAGTGCATGCTCAAAGTCTGAGTGGGACTTTATTAAACAAGTTTTGAGGGAGGATAGCGCTGCTGTTGCTATATTTTGAGCTGTCAGCATGCTCAAGACCGTCTTATGTGTCCTCAGTGTAGTAATGAACTTAATTACCATGAAGCCTCCCATAATTAATGTAAGTGCACTGATAATATTTCCAACTACTTACCTTTCCAGGTCCCAAATTCATTATGGGGTACCCATGCTCAGTTAGGTTAAATGAATGCCCAGTTAGGTCAACTGTATACCCTTGACAATTGGTTAGGTTAACCCTTTCAGCCGTGAATTTTTTGTAGGGTTAAGTTATGAATGCGTGTATTTGAAACGTTAGCAATTGGCATCTTCAGTCCTTAAAGGGTTAAGTTATGCTATTTTTGTTAGTTTTAACTGTACACTCTTGACAATTGGTTAGGTTACTTTTGCCATGAATATTAGGTTAGGTCCCCCTCCCCCAAACCCCCACAGGTTCCCCTATAAATTGTCAACACAAAAACATATTTTCCTGGTGTATTTTTGTTTTCTTCAAATCTGACCTTTATTTTCCAGTAAAAATAGTCATTTTTGGAGGATATGTCAGATCGTCATTTCCTCAAAAATGGGGATTTTCCTGAGGAAATGAAAGTCAGATTTAAACAAAACACACCAGAAAAATATGTCTTTGCGTCAAAAACAAGGGGGCAGTTAAAATGAATCTTTACCCTATTTTCTTTTCATCTAAAACTTTACTTGAAGTCACATTCCTTCACTGACTTCAGCTCAGATTTTTAAATGAAAAGGATGTGGGAACTTGAGTTTGTGACATCAAATGTAAACAAAACTCTGTTATGCCCACTCTTGGGTAGGTCTACTTCATTACTTCATAGTTTATAGTTTAAGAGCTGAAAGCTTAGCCATTCATCTGGATACTTAACACAGGGCAGCAGGGTCCTAGCTCTTATAACTTGGATAACCTAAATAGGCCCAAGTGGCTTTTACATTAAATTAAATTAAATTTGGAAAACGTGAAGCCACTTGGACTTATTGAAGTTATCCAAGTCATGATCTATACAGTCAATCCCTGGTATCCATCATTAATTGGTTCCTTGAAAATGCAATAGATAACAAATAATGATTTCCCATACACCCAATGTTATGAGTTACATTCTCAGGTCCCCAGGTCTTGAGTATAAAGTACCTGAATTAACATTGTATTTAAAGGCATATGCCTTTGGGTTTGGTCCTCTATCCACATCATTAACAGTTCTTCCATTTTAATTAATGAGTCCCTACCTCTTACCATCTTTGTAGTAACAGGAGTTGCTGCCTTTGTGTATTGTTTATATTTATCCACCTCTTTTACAATGCCTCTAACCATTGTTGGTGGAATTCCAAGATGTCTGGTGATACCCATACTATGCTCACCTTGTTGTGCACACTTAATAATGTCTAATTTTATTTCCAATGTCACAGGTTTTCTGGGCCTTTTATTCACAGAACTACTAGTCACTATTAGAATGCTTGGAGGCCATTGTAAATAAATTTAATAAATTATTTCACCAAATAATAACCAGGGCACGACAAGACAACCAACCAGTATGGCATTCAGAGAACAGACTGAAGGCAGATTTGAAGTTTGAAAGTTCTAGATGCTGCCCAAGACAATAAATGGATGAATGAATGATGGATATGGGGGGGGGGGGGGGTTGAGGGATGGTATTAATTAATTAATGATGAATACGCAAAAAAATGGATAATGGGGATGGACTGTATTTCATAATAAATTGTGCAAAACATCAATCTCAAGTCAGCCAACTAACATACAACTATCCACAGAGCAACCAAAGTAGCCCACACAATCCAAGAAAACACACTACTTACAATCTACAAACTCTCTCTCTCATTCATGAAAGTGTACAAATTTTTCTTAACATTAACTAATGAGTTACTATTTACCACATCATATAGCAAGTCATTCCAAAAATCTACTACTCTATGACTAAAAATGTATTTTTGCAGATCAAGTCTACAAGTCTGTTTTCTAATTTTCTTATTATGCCCTTGAGTTATTCCATCAGCCTCTAATGAGAAAAAGTTACTTACAAATGTTCAAAATGTTTTCAGGTTTGGATAATTTAGATGTATCACTTCTCCCCTCAAACACACTCAAAACTAAACATACCCAGTTCCTTTAATCTTTCCCTGTATTCCAATCTTCTTAGGTTAGGGATAAGCTTGGTTGCCCTATGTTACACACCTTCAAGCATATCAATATCATGTCTAAGGTGAGGGGACCAAGCTTGAATGCAGTATTCTAAGTGAGACCTAACATAAGAATTACCATAGAATGGGGTAATTCAGGTCTTGAAGGGTAATTGGCATAATTTTTTTTTTTTTTAAACACCGAAATTGGCACCAAGGTTATTTGATATTTTATTGTCTAAATTTTTTCACATTTTCAGGTGTTTTTTGTTTACTTTTCTCATTTTTCTTGCTTCCAAAATTACCCTGTACCTGACCCAAATTACCCCAGTTTATGATACATAATTTACAGATGACTTCCTTACTCTTGTAACTAACACTCCTCTCAATAATACCTAACATTTTTTTTGCTTTATTTCTAGCCTCTAAGCACTGCTTAGAAAATTTTAGATTACTACTAACGATAACACCAAGATCTTTTTCCTGTCTAACATCCTCTAACCACTTCCCTTGCATCTCATAACTAAAGTTTTCATTATTTTTATCAAAATGGATGACTTTGCATCTTTGAACATTGAATTCCATCCGCCATTTGTTAGTCCAAGCAATTAATCTATCAATATCTTTTTGCAGTTTATAATAATTTTCTATATTTGTAACTGGGGGCAACTACTTTTGTATCATCTGCAAATTTAGAGATTTTACTACCTACTCCCTTCTCTAAGTCATTTAGATATAAAATAAGGAGTAATGGACCTAAAACTGATCCCTGTGGTACCCCACTTTTCACTTTCTGCCACCCAGATTCATGACCATTTAGAATTACTCTGTTCTCTGTCTTTTAACCATTTTTCTATCCAATTTATAACTGACCCCAATATCCCATGAGTATTTAATTTATATAGAAGTCTCCTATGTAGAACCTTGTTGAATGCATTGTATGAATCACTTGCCTAACATCATCCTTCCTTATACGAATATGATCAAGAATGCCTGAGTTTACAGAATCTAGAGAATTAAAATCAAAATCATTTATATTTTCTTCAGTAAAAGCAGAGCTAAAATAATCATTAAAAATACCAACAATATTCTGATCTTTTTCAAACATCCTATCATCATGTTCTATTAGGCCAATCCTATCATGCTTTTTATTATTATATTTATAAAAAGTAGTGATGGGACGATTAATCGGAATCGGAATCGAGAATTGGAAGAATCGAGCATTTTTCAGGAATCGGAATCGAGAGAATTGTACTATGATTTCCGATTCTTAAAACGATTCTTTAACTTTTAATTGAACCAGTTTTGCAATGTAAACTTTAAAATTTAAATGAAAAAGGATAACAAATTTTATTTTTATTGTATTGTAGCTATACATTAAAACATGTATAATTGTATATCCATGATGTGTAATCAAGAAGATTAAAATGAATTGTTACAACTTACAGTTGATTTTTATTTTTAAATCAATCTATTATAATTTATATTACCATACTCATAATGTAAATAGTTAATCTTACCAGAGTAAAATATGACAATTTCCAGAAAAACAAGTATAGAATTATATTTAAAAATATTGAGAATCGGAATTGGAATCGAGACTTTTTAGTGGTATCGGAATCAGAATCTGAATCGTTAAAAATTTTGGTATCGTCCCATCACTAATAAAAAGTAAAGAATTTCTTTGAATCTTTAAATATTGCTATTTCTAGCTACTCACTATTCCTTAGTGAGTGGCAGCAAGTCATTACAGTACAAGGAGTAACTTCATCAGAATCAGAGCGTAGGGTGGAATGAAAAAATAAAAATTGCCAGGATCAAAATTGAGGGGGGGTCTAGATATTGTCTTTTGTCCAGGATTAAACTTTAAAACTGATTTTAGGTGGTTGCATACAAAACTGTGACTGCTACCAGCCAATTTATACAAATCATGTGTGTGTGTGTGACCAAAATTTGAACCCAGAGACCTATCTCAGGTTCTGGACATGATAGAAAGACAATTTAAAAACTGGCTAATAATCTACTTAAGCTCCCATCTCTCTGATTTTCATAAATTATATATCAGTAGCTTCGTTTCTTCATTAGGAATGCAATTTAGACAGTCTCTACAGTAGTAAGGGAAATGCTTCAAAACCTAACCTAAAAACATTTGAGTTTTAAAAACAAAGTCTAGCAAATTTCTAGTTTTACAGGATTTTTAATGAAAATCGTGTTTTTTTTAGTTAGAAAAAATCACCAGATTGACAACATTAGTATTTGTGTAAATTCTAATTGGATTCAGTTTGGTGGTGGTTGCGATAGAATTATGACGTACCAGTCTTGTGATTTTGACTGAGGACTTGATTCATCATGTGCCCTACATGAAAACAAAGCATTGGATGTTTTTATCAATTATGGCCTTATTCTCTCATCCTTAACTTGCCTGAGATGTGACAGTGAGTGCCTAATACGAAAAGATCAGAAGATATTTAGGTGAAATAACCAATATTAACCTGTTAGGTTAATTGAATACTTGGTTAGGTCAACTGTACGCACTTGATGATTGGTTCTGAAGGTTAAGTAGTGATATTTTCGTTAAACAAAAATGATGAGAGCAAACTTTTCTGGTTAATTTTGAGGTGTTCTGCATGTTTCCTGTGGTAATCTGTTGTTTACGAGATCTTGTAACATGAACATATCCTATATGTTTATGTTACGATATCTCAAAAACTATGCATTTGCACAGAAAACCAATGGCAGATTCGTGCAAAGCACCTCAAAACTGACCAGAGAAGTTTGGTTAAAACTCTCTAGATTTTCTTTTAGGTTAGGTTAGGTTTTGAAGCATTTCCCTTAAGTAATAGAGACTGTCTAAATCGCATTCCTAATGAAGAAACGAAGCTACTGATGTATAATTTATGAAAATCAGAGAGACAGGAGCTTAAGTAGATTATTACCAAAAACTGTTTATGATGTATTTTTTACCTCCGAACGAATCCATTGCTGCCACCTAACCAGAACCCCCATCAACTTCAAACCACCCAAGGCCATAGATGGAGGAGTTAATATATATATATACAGTAGACCCTCACATTAACGTAAACTTTGGGGGGGGGTGTGGTTGCTAAAGTGAAATTTCTGCTAAAGTGAAGTACAGAAAACCACCACTTTAACATACCAGGGAATGTTAAAGTGAGGTACAGATGACCCCCACTTTACCAGACTACAGGATGTTAAAGTGGGGTTTTCCATAACCAAAATACTTCAGTACAGTTACACATGTATGTATAGCCCTCGAATCTCCACATGGAAGCAGCACTATGCACATACACAACCATTCGCCACCACTGCCCATGCAATACAACAGGAAACAACTGACTGCAACTTCATCCGAGGGCTGGTTCCAATAATATTCCAGTGGCGTCACCTTCACTTTAATGACTCAGAGTCTGCTAAAGTGAAGTTCAGCAATGCTTGCTAAGAGACTTTTTTAGTGGAAATCTTCACTTTAACGACCTGCATTACGTTAAACTGAATGTTAATGACCAGACAGTGATTTAGTCCATCCAAGTGAAGTTTTCGCTAATGTGAAGGTTGTTAATGTGGGGGATTTTTATATATATATATATATACACACACACAGGGTGGCATAGTATCATGATACATTTTCTGTGTCTTGTATTGTATTGAAAGATAAGATACAAATAAGTGTCAGTAACGTGATACTTTATCATAGACATTCATAGACTTCATCAGACATTCAACAATTACACATGTATTCTTTGATAAAAGAACTGTTCATAAAATACAACACTACACTGCCATCAAGTGCTCTGGTTGCAAGACTTTTTAGCATACCTGGAAATCTCTCTCCTTCAAAGAGAAACAATGTCTGATGAATTGTTTGAGAAGTCACTGTTTTTAAAATTCAATAAAATTAGAAAGTAGCTAATTCAGTTGTTTCATAATATATATATATAAAGGGTGATCCAGAGAAATGGGACCCAAAAGAAACCCCTGTAACTCTTAAAGTATAAGTCCTTTTATAAAATCATATGCATCATTTGAAAGAGGATAGTTACAAGTTTGTACAGGATTGTATAGGTTTTGACAATACAAGACAAGATAAGATACAAAACAAAATAAAAGTGTTAGTTAAAACTAACCCTTCAAGATGACTGCATGGACTGTGGAACAGCTGCGTTTCATAACTGAGCAATATTATGAGCATGGAAGAAGTGTAGTTTCAGCTCAAAGATCTTTCAAGACAAATTTTCAGATGTCAAAATCACCTTCTAAGAGCTGAAACTACACTTCTTCCATGCTCATAATATTGCTCAGTTATGAAACGCAGCTGTTCCACAGTCCATGCAGTCATCTTGAAGGGTTAGTTTTAACTAACACCTTTATTTTGTTTTGTATCTTATCTTGTCTTATATTGTCAAAACCTATACAATCCTGTACAAACTTGTAACTATCCTCTTTCGAATGATGCGTATGATTTTATAAAAGGACTTATACTTTAAGAGTTACAGGGATTTCTTTTGGGTCCCATTTCTCTGGATCACCCTTTATATATATATATATATATATCGGTCCTATTCAAAGGAGTGACATAACGAAGGAGTGACATAACAAAGGAGTGACAAATCGGAGATAAAATTCAAAGGAGTGACACGAAAATACCAACAAAGAAGAAGAAGAAAGAACAAATCCAGAGGGAAGAGAGGCTTGCAACTGTTAGGTTAGGTTAGGTTAGGCTTCTAGTTTTTGAAATAAAATCTTAATTTTAACAATTCTGTCACTCCTTCGTTACGGTATTATGTCACTCCTTTGAAATGTCACTCCTTCGATACAGACCCACATATATATATATATATTAGTGATGGATCAAATAACCGCAACCGCAACTGCACTACAACCACACAAAAATTCACAACCACAACCGTAACCGCCGTTCCATAAGTGCGGATGCGGTTGTAAAAGCTTAGTTAATTTTAATTTTAGGTTAATTAGAAATATTTCTTTTTTTAAAAAGAAAATGATGGGTCTCCTTATGCGTGGAGCGGGAACGTTGTACGATGAGAGGCATTGCCGCTTGAAAGGTGAAAATGCAGCAAAAATATTATTCTTGAAATTCACACTGCCTGTCATTAAGTTTGACATCAGTTTTTCAAATGAATAATAATCCATAACTTTCCAATGGGTGGAGGCTGGGGAAAGTGGTAGGTGGGTTGAACAGTGCGATGGGTCCTCGTCCCTCATCCTGGTAACACACTTAGTGCAAAATATGGTTTTAATTAATTTGACCTATTCTTTCATAATAGCTATATAAGTTTGCGGTTGTCAAATTTTTTCCAACCGCGGTAGCGGTGTATTGCAAAACTTGTGTTCAACATAAGGTATTTACTAAATAAATACTATTTAGTATATATTATGTACCAAGTGTGGCTAAATCGCACTATAGTGGCTAAATCCAGTTAATAATTACACATTTTTCCTAGTATATGATAACCGCAACCGCAACCGCGGTTGGAAAAAATTTGACAACCGCAAACACAACCGCAACCGCGGCTGTGAAAAACCAACCACTCGATCCATCACATATATATATAATATATATATATATATAATATATATATATATATATATATATATATCATATTGCAATATATATTATTCATATATCTAGTATCATAATGAGATACATTTTTGCCAATGTATCGAGTATTGTATCATGTTACTTTTTTTTTTGACCCGATACATGATCCTGTATATATACAGTAGGTAGCTATAACTAATGGGTTTGGGTCAAAATCCTGACAGAAAAATTCCCAATGTCCAGAAACCTGACAGCCACAATCCCGACATACCAAACATCCCGACAACACAATCCTGACATAGCATAATCCCAACAATGAGACTTACTGACATTATATACTATATATTATAATTATAATATAGTTATTATTATTATATATTATAATATATATATATTATATATATTATACCCATAAATTATATATATATATATACAGTATATATATATATGTTACATATGTATAGAAACGACGTAAGTATAGAGGAGTGTTCTGCACACAAGGAAGAGAAATAACAAACAAATGAAAAATAAGGCACCCGCCCGGGAATCGAACCCAGGATCTTCCAATTGCCGGTCAGACGTGCTAACCACTACACCACGGAGCCACGATAGTCAGAAGTTTTAATTCTCCTACATAGGGCAGAAACCAATGCCTTGAGAGGGCACCCTCGCAAATCGTGAATATGTACATTTAACTGCAATGACCGCGCAGTATATTAACGTATAGAAATGACGTAAGTATAGAGGAGTGTTCTGCACACGAGGAAGAGAAATAACAAACAAATGAAAAATAAGGCACCCACCCGGGAATCGAACCCAGGATCTTCCAATTGCCGGTCAGACGTGCTAACCACTACACCACGGAGCCACGATAGTCAGAAGTTGTAATTCTCCTACATAGGGCAGAAACCAATGCCTTGAGAGGGCACCCTCGCAAATCGTGAATATGTACATTTAACTGCAATGACCACTACGTTAATATACTGCGCGGTAAAATCAATGCACATGGATATTTAATGGTAAAAGAAAGAAATCGTAAGAACATTTATTATTGGTGCTGTGAAAAAAAAATCGGGCATTTGCAAAGGTAGGCTGACAACAATGCTTATACAGTGGATCCCCAATTTGAGTACGCTCGTCCATAGGCTCCTATTGACTCGACTTGTGTAGAAAACTCAATTTGAGTACGCCAGCCGGCGACGCCAAACACGTTTCAGTTTGTCTAGAGCGTTCGTTGCGGGAACATTCGGGGTCTAATGTTTTGAATAGTACAGGTGTTCTTAGGGATTTCTGTTAGAATTTCGTACATTTTGTTTTCTGACTTTGTACTTAGTGTTTATTTATGTTAGTTTCTGTTGATTACAGCATAAAATAGTGAAAATATAGCATAAATTTGGTGATTCGTACATGCAGTGACTTTGATACTATATTTTATATTGTGGCATAGTGTACTGTTATAGTGATGGCCAATTTCTATAGAAAAAGTAGGGGTGGGGTGAAATGTTTGGGTTTTGGAACGAATTAATTAATTCCCATAGGTTATTAAGTTTGATTTGAGTACATTTCGAATTGAGTACGCCATGCTGGAACGGATTACGTACTCAAATCGGGGGTCCACTGTAAATGGCCAACACCATATTTGTAAGTTTGTGGATCATAACACCATGCTCCTGAGGCAAGTGCTGCTTCTGTTGTTAAAGTTATTGGTGAAATAAAGATAAAGGCTCAAGAAACAAGGGATCTTCCATGTCAAATCATTCAAGCTCACACAGTTAATATACCTCAAAATATTCAGCCTTATTTGCCATTAAAAGAAGCTCTTCACAAAAAAATTAAAAGAATTAGACAGACAGGGACACCTTCAGAACCACAATCATTAGAAGAAATCGACATTCCACCTGGCTTACATCAAACTTTAAATGGAGATTTATTTTTGGTGAGAGATTTGACAGTTGGAGAGGAATGATGGTTTCTTTTTACAACAAAAGCTAATGTTGAACTATTATCCAAGGCATCATACTGGCTTATGGATGGTACATTTAAAACAGTCCCAACAATTTTTCATCAGCTGTACACAATACATGCACCAGGTGGGGGCAAGAACAGCAGAATGTTACCACTGGTATATGCACTATTGTCCTGTAAAAGTGAAGACATCTATAGGAGACTGTTTCAAGATTTAATAGAATTTGCAGAAGAGAATGATGTAGAATTAAAACCATCAAAGATTTTGATGGATTTGGAAGTGGCAGCAATAAATGCTTCAAAATCAGAATTCCATGACATTACAAACAAAGTTTGCTTTTTCCATTTAGGACAATGCGGATGGAGAAAAATTCAAACACGTAGATTGGCAAATAGATATGGCAATGATGAACATTTTAGTTTACTGTTACATCAAGTTGTTTACTTTGGCCTTTATTCCACCTGCGGAAATTCCAGTGGCATAAATTTTGATGCTTTACAGCCTCATTTGCCACCAGAGGCTCATGATGATGTCACATGGTTCAAAAATAATTATGTACATGGAAGAATAAGACGTCGTATGAGAAATAGCACTGTTGTTCCCACCTATCTTATGGTCTGTTTTTGATTCAATTGAAGCAGGAGTTCCACACACACAGAATAGCATTGAAGCCTGGCATAGAAGATGGGAGAATTTAGTGGGACAAGAGCATGTTGGACTCCACAGAATAATTTAAGAATTGCAGAGAGAACAGCAACAAATCAGTAATCAAGTTGAGTGTATTCTTCGCAGCAAACCAATGGCAAAATGGAAAAAGACTACAGTTAATAGAGAAAGAAGGATCACAATAGTGGTGAACAACCATGATAATTGATCGGTTCTAGACTATCTTTGTGGTATAGCACACAGTGTTTCATTGTAATAAGATTAAAAAACTGAAAGATTAATTTATACTCTTTTTAATGATTTTAATAATAAACAATCTTAATGATAATGATTTATGATGTATACATATATACATATTGTGGCTGTTGGGAAAAGCATTGTCGGGATGTTTGGTATGTCAGGATTGTGATCTACAGATCTACAGAAGCTAAGGCTAACAAAGACCCTAAGATCCACTCTAAGGTTAGCCCGAGAGAAAGGAAAGAGTAGGGGGTTAAGAGAAGAGAAGAGAATAAGGGGTTAAGTAAGGAGCAACACCTATCACTCGTGGGTTAACATTCATTCAGAAAAAGAGGAAAAAAGTCTCACCATCATCATCTGCCGGCCACTGCCGACAAGTCAGAAAAATAGTCGGAGAGAATAGGAGAGGGGTGAAAGATGAAAAGAAGTAAAATAAGAACGCTTACAAACACTGTTCCCTCTAAGGTGTGCGTGTGTGCGCACGCACACGCGTTGTGAAACCTGTGCACACAGCAAAATAAAATGTGCACAGGCTCAAGCGTGTCATGAGTCACGACAGTAAATGAAGTAATTTTAAAAATTTCAGTTTAATGAATTCTATAAAGAACAAATTAAGAAACCGCTTGAAAGAAAATCATTTGAACATGCTCATGCGAATTAAAAGTTACCTGAATGATGACGGATGTATTAATCTTCATAGAGTTTATTTGGAATGAACAAATGCTAAATATCGTAGGGAGAAATCATAATGATACTTTAATGAAAGACACTTTCATTTAATGTTATTTTGATTATATTTTATCCCTTTCATACCCAAAATGTATTGAACGCCAATTTTTTTATTTTTTCAATCTTAATCTATTTAGAAGAGGTATAATTGAAACCAGAAACCTTCATTTTCAATTTTATTGTTATAGGAAGAAAATTACAAAATGGTCTTCTAAATGACCATTGGGCATATTAACTGTATAAATTCCTTGAAAAATATATATTTTTTTCCAAACAAAAACTTTTTTCCAAATAAATGTAGACATTCATAGAAACAGATTAACTCAGCTGACTTATTTTTTATGATAATCTAGAAAACAGTTCCTTTGTGGAGTAAAACACAACCTATTTTACATTTAGTACACATGACTTTAGTATGTGCATTTATGCACTTTCTGCATCTGTTTGGTTTAGCAAAATATGCACCGGTTTATTGTCAAACCATTTTATGACAATGTCATTAGAGATTGTATCAATCATATAATCAAAGCTGCCTCGCCCATCTTTCTTCAGTTTAGTTGCTTCTGTAAGGTTACAGCCTTCCAGTCGATTAGGTTGAATAGTTGCAAGGGACCATATACCATCTTTTTTGAGCTGTCTACATAGTTCTATAGAACTAAACCAGTTGTCATAACACAATTTGTAATTTTTGTGCTTTGGTATGCCTTCTGCTAGTTTCTTCACAAATCCTGAAGATATTCCCAGACTTTTATCAATATCTGGGCATGAGTCTTTGCCAGTACACAAATGGAAATTATATATAAAGCCACTTCCACCAGCTCGTGAAATAACTTTGTATCCCCACGTATGGGGTTTTTGAGGATTGTACTGTTTGAAGGAAATTCTGCTCTTTGTAGGAATAATTTGCTCGTCTATAGTTTGGTGCTCTTCTGGAGAGATTTTGAGACAATTTTGTCTAACTGATTCAAGTATTGGTCGAATTTTGAAACACTTATCTGAGTTAGGGTCATTTTTACCTGGAATTTCTGCATTATTATTGAAATGTAGGTATCGTTTTATTTCTTCAAATCTATTCCTTGACATAACATCTGCTACTGGAGCAAACCTAGAACCACTTTTCCAGAAAAACCGATAAGTGGGAAATTAATTACACCACCATACAGCAAGATCCGTAAATATGATGTTATTTCATCCACACTAATTTTTATTTCTTTGCCATCCCTTTGAAGAGCATACATATTCGTATGATCACAAATGTGTTGAATTAGTGTTTTATCAAAAGTAAATGGAAGAAAAAAATTGGAGGTTTATCAAACCAAGTTTCATCAACATGTAAAGATCTTTCCACTGAACGTTGTGTAAGAGTTCAAATTCCTTCTTTCTCCATTTTGGTGCATCAACTGACATATTAGGGGTATTGATTTTCTGTTGTTGTTGGGAGGGCAAAGCTGAATCATCATCACTACTGTCTGAACTTTCAATTTCGGCAGTAACATTACTATTTACCTGTAGATGACTTCTTTCAGCCATAAATGTCTGTTTATGAGCTATACAATTTTCATATTCATCCTCATCTTCATCATCAGCACTGAGTTCATTTTCCGATTCTAACGTAGGACATAAAATTAGTGAAACTGCTTCATCGATAGAGAAGACTTTCTTTTTTGGCAAGCATTTTTTGATCAGATGTTCATTTGTTCCACTAGGCGCCGGCTCATCCATTATCTGAAACAAGGAAAAATAATTATTTATATATATAATATATACTATATATATATATATATATATATAATATATATATATATATATATGCTTTAGCCACTATATTTATACAACGAAAGTACAAAGAATTCAAGAAAATATCTTACGCAATCTGAAAAAAAACGTTAGTACATTCTGCTCAATGGTCGTTTGAAATACCATAATTTCACCGTAAGCCTAATATAAAATTAAATATTTTTTTGCTTATAATTGTTCTAGTATGACCTAACTGTACCCAATTATAACATAAAAAACACAATAACAGTTATTTTAGCTGAAATATTTTATAGTTTACATATAATATACATATGTAGACTTACCAGTTGGATGAAATTCTGAAAACAGCGCTTGGACCACGTGTTGACACCCGCATGACGTGGCGGTAACTGACTCATCCACAATTTTATACGTTTAGTTGTCTCCAGCTTGAAGCTACCAGCCGTATGATGCAAAATTGAACTCTAATCTATCAGGGAATAGGGTCTAAACTTGGAAAAATTTGTAATGGTCTTCTGAACGACCATGGGGCATGAAAGGGTTATTATTGAATTTTATTATTTTTTATTTTATTCCTATTTTGTGAATGGATAAAATGATGTATTAATCTTGATAGTCTATTTTAAATTGCTAAATGTTAAAAATTGTTTTGAGAAATGATAACTAAAATAGTCATTTTCAATTAATATTATTTTTATTTTTATTTTATTTCTTTATTTTGTTGAATTTTATTTTATATTTTTTATTTTATTCCTATTTTTAGAATGGATAAAATGTTTTCTTTTTTAAGAATATATAATATTGTAAACAGTTTTTTAATATCCATTTAATAGTACCGTAATGATCAAGCTATCACCTTATGGAAATAATATTTATTAAGTATTTAATATTTATATATATTTAATTTTGAAGATAATAGCGCTCAGAAAAGTTTGCACAATTTTTCACCATGAATCTAAATGTAGGCACAACGAAAATTTCTTGCGCACACAGACTAAAAAAAATTAGAGGGAACATTGCTTACAAACCATGCAAACACAGTCTTAACTCACAGTCATACCATGCAAACTACAAACATGCAAGTAAAGAGAGTTACAGACATGCAAAGTAAGGAGATAAGGGAAAAAAAAAAGTAGGTACAGTTAAACAAAAAGTGGGTTAGTTTACGCTACGAGCTACATCTATGTTCGTGTTAGTCTAATTTTTTTTTTTTTTTATTGCTGGCATCACACGCTGGCATGTCACAAGCTGGCATTCATCATCAACAGACTCATCCTCGAGTACCACCACCAGAGCTCCTGTTGTTAACTTTCTTTTTTAATTTTAAACAACGTTAATATTTTTAAAATGTCTGTCAAGATGGTTCTTAAACACATTAACGCTGGTAGAATGAACGTAAAGAAGTTTTTAGCAATATTAGTAATGAAACATCTGCCACGCAACTTAAATCCATTATTGCGAGTATTACTATTATCGAAAGTGAACAATGTCAAAATTTACGTTATCGATGTTATTAACGATTTTGAAAACTTCAATAAGCTCCCCCCTTAACCCTTCGGATGCGCAATTCCTGACCGTGTACTTTCCACCTGTGCGCAAAACAATCGGGAAATTTACCCTTTTGTTAAAGTAAAATAAATCAAGTCAAGCACCATTTTGTTAAATTATTTTTGTTTCCCTTAATAAATAAACATTTTCTCTTACAAAATAAACAGAATTTAGTGGGTAACTTGGGAATATGGTTGAGTAGAATCTTATGAAAATTTACACGTTTTCAAGCATTTATGTTCAGTCTTGCATAAGAAATTGGGGGAATGAAACGTGCGCTATGGCAGCTAAAAAACAAAGACTGGAAAGTTATGAACAAATGATAGCTGCGTTAGATGCAATAAGCTCTGGAAGCAGTGAGTGTGAAAGTGATTATAGTGAAACTGATATAAGTGATAATGGAGATGATATTACAGCAAGTAGTAATAGTTCATTTTCATGGAAAAGTGTGCAATGTTGCCAGTCTAACAGATATCGCTTTCAAGAAAATGTAGGACTTCAACAAGGTTGCAATCTAAATGAAGCAAGTTCAGAAATAAATTTTTTTGAGTATTTCTTTGACAATGTTATGATGCAAAATATAGTGGGACAAACAAATGAGTTTTATCAATATGAGAAAAGAAGATTAGGCCCATCTCAATCTTCCAGGATGCAACGATGACATGATACAAAAAATGATGAACTGTATGTCTTTTTTGCTCTAACAATGCTCATGCCACACATAAATAAACATAGACTGCAGGATTACTGGGGTTCAGACTCCTTGACTGAAACACCTTCCTTTCGCAAGTATATGTCAAGAGATCGATATTTATTACTCATGAGATTTCTGCATTTCACAGACAATTCAATTCCTCCAAATCAGCCAAATGATCGTCTTGTAAAAATCAGACACTGTATAACTCATATGAAGTCAAAGTTTTCAAATATTTACAATCCAGGACAAAAATTAGTTATTGATGAATCTCTTGTACTTTTCAGAGGGAGGGTAATTTTTCGACAATACATACCCTCCAAGCGTCATAGATTTGGAGTGAAATTTTTTATCCTTTGCGATTGTGAAACTAGATTTGTCTTGGATTTCATCATTTACACTGGATCGGACATAGATTATCCTGCAAATGATCCACTAGGACATTCTGGAGCGATTGTAAAGACACTTTTAGCTAAATATTTGAATAAAGGCCACATTCTGTATACCAACAACTGGTATACGAGCCCATTACTATGCAAATATCTGCATGTAAATAAAACAGGATCTTGTGGAACTGTAAAGGTAAATAGAAAAAACATGCCCAAGTTTCGCCCAAGTAGAAAAGGAGTGTGCCATCTGATGGAATCAAAACCTTTATTAGCACTAAAATGGACTGATAAAAGAGATGTGCATATGCTGACAACAATTCACAGTAGAAGAATGATTGACTCAGGAAAGGTTGATCGTCGAACAAATGAAATAAAATTCAAACCAGATGCTGTTGTGGACTATAACAAAGATATGCGTCTGGTAGACAAATCTGATATGCAAATTAGCAGTGTAGAATGCGTTAGGAAAACTGTGAAGTGGTATAAGAAGGTATTCTTTCATCTTTTGGATATTTCTCTTTACAATTCCTTTGTACTCTACAAAAAAACTACGAAAAAGCAGATTTCAATGAGAGAATTCAATCTTACATTAGTCTCTCAACTACTCACGAAGTATGCTCAAATAACATCCCCACATCCTGGAAGACAAAGTGTGAGACCAAATGCTCCTGACAGACTTCTCTCAGCTAATTACATTGAAAGGCATCACCTGGAACAAGTTCCGCCAACACCATCTCGACCTGTAGGTCAATGACAATGTCATGTATGCTCACATACAACACAAAGAGAAAAACATGTTAGAAAAGTTTCTACTTGGTGTCCGGAATGCAAAGTTGCATTGTGCCTTGAGTGCTTTGTTCTCTACCACACCCGTGCCAACTACTAAATACTAAATTCAGTAAAAGTGTAAAACAATGTTGTAAATAAGTATAATGGAAAGTGTAGATTTATCAAAAGAACATTTATTTCATGAACAATTATTTTCCAAAATGACTATTTTATAAGGAGTTATTTTTCAAAAGGAATAAAAAATTATTTTTCAAGAGGACAAATAAAATGTATATTCTTCAAAACTCAAATATAAGTATAATACTTGCTCGTTTATGTGTACATGTGTGCATATGTATACATGCGTGCATGTGTGTGTGTGTTTGTTGCGGATGGTTTATGAATATATCTGAGTCATAGATTCTTCACAACTCAAATGTAAGCATAATACTTGCTTGTTTGTGTGTACATGTGTGCATATGTATACATGCATGTGTGTGTGTGTATGTTTGTTGCGGATGGTTTATGAATATATCTGAGTCATCAATAGCATTAAAATGCAAAATCATTTATTTTTATTGGGATTTTGTGCAAAAACATAAAAAAAATAACGCGATCATCATATGATGCTAGGAGCATTCTTCCGACAAACTTCCTGAGCATCATATGAGGATGGGAGCAGCGTAAGTGTTAATCTTCATTTCGAGTGAATACAGGTCTAACTCTTTAATCCTATCTTCATAAGGCTTATTGCGCAATGACAGAATAAGTTTCGTGGCATGACACTGAACCCTTTCTAACCTATCAATATCCTCACGCAAGTACGGGCACCAAAACTGAACGGCATATTCTAAATGAGGCCTGACTAGGGACTTGTAAAAGGGCAATATAATATCCTTCGATTTAAATTCGAAATTACGTGCTATGAAGCCTAACATCCTATTAGCTTTTGCGCAAGACTCCAGGCACTGGTTCCTAACCTTTAAATCCTTAGATACACGTATGCCTAAATCTACTTCCTCGTCAATGCTCGCTAACTCCCTATCATCCATCGTGTACGTGTAATTATTGTTGCGAGAACCTATATGCAAAACTTTATTTGTCTACGTTAAATTGCATCTGCCACTTATCTGTCCACTCCATAATCCTATTTACATCATCTTGGATCCTATTTCTATCGTCCTTGTTAACAACCTTACCGCCTATTTTAGTATCGTCCACGAATTTTGACACGTTACTAGTCAATCCTACATCTATGTCATTAATGTAAATTACGAATAGCAATGGGCCTAACACTGAACCCTGTGGGACACCGCTACCTACATCTAACCACCCGGATTCACTACCATTAACTATGACCCTCTGCCTCCTAGCACGAAGCCATTCTTCTAACCAGTTAGCTACCTGACTGTGTATACCGTGCGCTTTAACCTTCGCAATTAGTCTCCTATGCGGAACTGTATCGAACGCCTTTTTAAAATCTAAATAAATAACGTCAGTTGCTCTATGCCTATCGTATTCGCACACTATTTCATTATAAAATTCTAACAAATTAGTTAAACAAGACCTATGGCATCGAAACCCATGCTGACTACTATTAATCAAATCTCTACTTTCTAAGTGATTGATAATACGATCCCTAACTACAGATTCCAAAAGTTTACCAACAATTGACGTTAAGCTAATGGGCCTATAATTGCTAGCTACTGCGCGGTTGCCTTTTTTAAAAATAGGCGTGACATTAGCTAATTTGAAGTCTTCAGGAATAATCCCCGTTTCGAGTGACTGATTAAAAATCTTCACTAAGGGGCCTACGATAACTTCTTTCAAATGTCTGGGATAAAACGCGTCAGGGCCTGGAGCCTTGCTAACTTTTAGCCTATCGATATAATGCGCAATCTCAGCCTCGTAAACAGTTATTTCATCCAAAATAGTCTCGCTACTAAATGGAACAATATCGTCCAAGTCGGGGACATTATTTACGTCTTCTACGGTAAAAACTTTCACAAAAAAGTGATTGTCAGGATGTTTGGTATGTTGGGATTGTGGCTGTCAGATTTTGATCAGGATCCATTACTAACACAGATTTTAGGTAAAAGTTGCTTAAAATTAATTGAAACCTATGTGAAAATTATTGACTGCCCAGTTAGGTCAACTGTATACCCTTGATGATTGGTTAGGTTGTCATGATATTTTCATTTAAACTAACAAAAATATCATGACTTAACCTAACCAATCATCAAGGGTGTACAGCTGACCTAACTGGGCATTCAATTACTACGGCACTTCAAAACCAAAAACAAATTACCAAATTTAAAATTAAGAAATTTCCAAATGTCCATTTTATTATAGGGTAATTCCAGGACAAATAGACAAATGAAAGTGCCAAATGTACACTCCACCATCTCCAAAATTCATGAAACTTGGTGCGAGGGTTGGTTTAGGTCCAAATTACAAATTTCTGAATTTTTTTGAAAATTGGTCAAGTTGGTCAAATTTTATGGCTTGACCAAATTTTGGTCAAATGAAAAAACCAACAATTTTCAAACGTAAATATCTCAGCTGCTAATTGTGGTAGCGTAATAAGTCTTAAATGATAAAATATGTAAAATTAACTGTAGTTTCTAAATATGTATCATTTTTTTAGGGTAACAAAAATAAAATTGATTTTTTTGAAAAAACGTAAATCTTTTTTTTTTTGCGATTTGGCAGCGAAGATATCATTTTTCGAAAAAAAGACCAAGAATAAAAAATGTTTATTTGATGTATGTACACCATAATAAGTAATAAAAAGTCAGCTTATAGTTTATTATAAGGCTCAAAACTGAGTTTGAAATTAAGTAATAAATTTTTTTTTCAGACAACGAAGATTTATTACAGACTTGTTGGTCCAAAAAAAGACAATTTTCAAATCATATAAAAAATGCATGTAGATAAACCAAAGGAGAAAAAATCTTTTAAAATATATGTACAATGTACATACATAACCTCTCTTATATTTAGGGACAGAATATGACTAATAATGTTTAATTTATAAAGCGCTTATCAGAGTATAAAATACTCTTCCTAATACTACACGTACACAAGTCTTTGAAAGTGAATTAAGAGACAGTATTCTCATCCAGTGAATTCAAATTTTAGACACTAATAATATAATAATAAGAAAAAAGAATTTGAAAAGATTTTTATAACTATTAAGTAGATACACAAATCTTAGATAAAATTTTTAGAAATATTATATAGACAATCTTAAATAGTATATATTCGATAGAATTTATTTTATCTTCTTTGAAAAGTTATTTAATTCTTGAAGCGGAAAAATGTATTGTATTCTTGTTCCTCCTCGTAAACTTGCTTCAATATTCCCAAATATATTTTCTGTTGGAACGTGACAAACATCATCTTGTGCAGGAAAAATGTATGAGGGACATACGCCCGAAGGATGGAGAAATTTTATCAGAAAATCATCATATTCAGTCAAAGGACTGGACTAATCCGAGCCATAGTTTATTTTCATACATACAACCCACAAAAGAGCCTGTTTCAATTTCGCGTTGAGAGACAGTATTATGTTCTTGAACCGAAGCAGAAACTCTAATGAGCTCTCTTATTTCGACTGACTGTGCACTCTGAGAGAGTGGATAAACCTTCAACAAATTCTTGGAAATTGGGACAAAGCGATGTAATTATTGAGTACCTTTGATAGAAGTAATAGGTTCACTCAGACGTTTTTGCAAAGAAAGCTCTACATCTACAACTTCGTAGAAGCCTTTATCTGTTTTTGTCCTGGCTTCAATCCAGCTGTAAAACAAATTCATAAATTTAGGTTGCGTGAAATAATCAAATATCAAATATTTTGTATATATGTATTCAAGTGCTGATGCTAATATTTAAAAACAGAAAACTATGAATTTGGCATTAAGAAACAAATGTCCTGAACGGAGTCTCTATTGTTTTATTACCTGTTTTAATAGGGCTTTCATCAAATAAAGGTAAAATATTGTCGCTGAGCAAATCTTTATTGAATTGCCTGTCTTGAACGACAAATTCTTCCAATGGTGGTGGATTCATGGAATCGCTACTGCTTCGCTCCATAGATTCGTTAAGTATGTCTGGCTCAGGTATTGGTGCAGGTTCCGGCTCTCTGGATGAACGTTGAACATGTTCTAATACAATTGGCTTCTTTTTAATTGTGACATAGCAATTGCTGCATAGTAATTGATTTTCTTCCAAAATTCCATAGCTTGCAGCTGCCATGGCAGAGTTTACTTTTTTGATGTTACAGAAAATTCTTCTTGAGTGTTTTTTCATAGGATCGCAACAAAATTGTGTTTTGAGGCATTTTAAGGGTTAGGTAAATTTACGTATACTAGAAAATTAGGTATATACTAAAAATCTGGAAAGAAAGCAAAAAATTATTAAAATTTAGATTTTTTTATAGTAATTTTTTTTTCATAATAATCGTCGATAATGACTTTTTATTACTTATTCTGGTTACATACATCAAATAAACATTTTTTTATTCCTGGTCTTTTTTCCGAAAATGATATCTTCACTGCCAAATCGCAAAAAAAAAAAAAAAAAAGACTTTTTCCAAAACATCATAATTTTATTTTTGTTACCCTAAAAAAATGATACATATTTAGAAACTACAGTTAATTTTACATATTTTATCGTTAAGACTTACTACACTACCACAATTAGGAGCTGAGATATTTACATTTGAAATTATTGTTTTTTCATTTGACCAAAATTTTGTCAAGCCATAAAAATTTGACCAACTTGACCAATTTTCTAAAAATTTAGAAATTTGTAATTTTGGACCTAAACCAACCCTCACACCAAGTTTCATGAATTTTGAAGAGGTGACCGTGTACGTCATTTGTCTATTTCTCATAGAATTACCCTATATTTTATTTCCTTCATGTGAAGAGAGGCTAACATAAATGAAGATAAAGATTAGCTATAGCAAATTTTTAAAAATAATACAAAGCTCACAAAAACAGTCTATATGTGCACTGGACTGCTGGCTAAATAGCCTGGGAGACTATTTAGCCAGTGCTGGTTAAATACAGTACCAGTAATGGGCTAAATAGCCACAGTGCCAGATTTTCACTAATTATATACGGTAACTAAATAAGTCAGTTTTTGGTGTTCTTAGTCCTAAGACTACATGCATTTGTATAAAAACACCTCAGCCCCTCAGCTTTAACTGGTTCTCTCCCTATCTTTGGCTAGATAGCTGATATGCCTATTCCTGACATAATCTGTCTTTAAGACTCAAACAGTATTTACTTTACCTATACTGTGATGCTTTATGCCCTCTGTTGATCTAAAGTTATCTTTCTATAATGTAGGCCCTGTATTTGCACAAAAGACAGTACTCTTGAAAAGTGTTGTATTATAATGTAGATGGCCATATAGAGCCTAGTTATTTTTTCAAAATTCAGGTGATGACATCTTCAGATTATCCTCATTCTGAACTGTTAAATTATTCTTAATATATAAGACCAAACCACCTCTGTCTATCCATTTTCTGATAAATATATATTGTATAGTAGGGTGGTCCTTGCTTAGGGGGTGAAATTTCAAGTTGAACATTTTTCAGCTCCCACCCGCGGAAATCGTTCGAATGGTCGAGAAAACTCTCTAGGTGATTTATTTTTTTAATCGGACAACGTTTACCCCTCCCTCATTGAGCATTACCATTAACCTAATTTTTTGACTTTCAAGTAAATGTTACATAATTTGTAATGTTTGTTTTTTTCATTCTTTCCAGATTTTCAGTGTTGGATAACTAATGTGTGTAAAACTGTAAATTCTAATGATTAATTTAAACTGAATAACTCCTTTAACCATAATTCAAGCTACCCGTCAGTGGTTGGATAACTAATGTGTGTAAAACTGTAAATTCTAATGATTATAATTTAAACTGAAATAGTGAATAACTCTTCAACCTTTAAGTAGATAACCTGGATCATGGCAGCGAAGCTGCGCTACCTGATTGCCCCGCAGGAATCGATCGCCGGGTCGCAACTTCCTTCGCAAAAAGAGGTCTTGGCCCTGACGGTCTACCGGATCGACGTCCAGAAGAAGTCACTTCGAGAGGCCGCCAACCAGGTCGTCGAGCTCGTACCGAGGTGTGGTCCAAGGCGCGAATCCCCCTCCGCCGGAAGGACCACATCGTCCCAAGATTGAGAATCTCCACAAGGAGTTCAACGATGTGAAGAGGAAAAAGGGGCGAGCTGGCGCTCAAGCGAAGTGGGAGGACGAGTTCAGCGAGCGGATGATGAACCGTGTTTCGACGTCGCTGCCGCTAACGCCATGGAGCTGCTCAAGACGAGGAGGACAAGGCGTTCCTCCTCGCTCAGCGCGAACCCCGTCGGCGCGGCAAGCTGGGGTCCGTCGACTCGACGCTAGCCGCTGTCGATGGCCCGCGCATCTCAACGCCAAGGGGAAGAAGACCGACGGAGGCAGCGAGCCGAGGAAGAAGCGACGACATCTACGGCCCGAGTGGAGCTCGAGTGGTCTTCGTCCTCTTCCAGTGGTGCCGCAAGCGCAGCGGAGAGCGACGACCATGGAGAAGAAGGAAGCCCTCGGCTCCGAAGCGCTCCAGGCGGGGCACGACGAACATCGTTTCGGCGGCTGTGGCGTCGTCGCTGGATCGCACGAAGGTGACCGACCGAGGAGCTGTCTACGTCCTGACAGGGTTGCCCGGTCGCTTGGGCACGACGTCGCAGAGCTCAATATCAACCGCAGCTCCATCCGCCGATGCCGGCGCAGGCACCCGCTCCAGGCTCAACGTGGCGCTCAAGGAAGCTGAGGGCCGGCAATCTTGCGTTCACTGGGACGGCAAGCTCATGCAGGACTTGACGAGCAAGGAGCAAGTCGATCGGCTTCCCATCTTGGTCTCCGGTAACGGCGCGGTGCAGCTCCTGGGCATCCCGAAGCTGCCGAGTGGAACGGGCTCTGAGATGGCCAAGGCCGTCCTCAACGCGTTGGAGGAGTGGGAGCTCACTGAGCAAGTGAGTGGCTTGTCATTCGATACGATACCACCGCCTCGAACACCGGCCGGAACAACGGAGCGTGCGTCCTCATCGAGCAACACCTCGCGAAAGACTTGCTCTACTTCGCGTGCCGCCATCATGTGCTGGAGCTCCTCCTCGGTGCGGCGTTCACGGCTGTGATGGGCCCCATGTCCGGTCCTGACGTGACCCTCTTCAAGCGTTTTCAGGAGCGCTGGGATTTCCTGGACAGAAGCCAGTACGAGTCCGGCGCTGCGCACCCCGATGTCGCTCCTCTGCTCACCACTGTCGACACGGAGTGGTTTGAGAAGGCGATAGTCAAGCGCAAGGACCTGCGCGACGATTACCGTGAGCTGCTCGAGCTCACCCTCCTCTTCGTCGGTCACGTCCCCCCGCGAGGAGTGCGTTTCCGAGCTCCCGGGCTGATTCACCACGCCCGCTGGATGGCGAAGGCAATCTACGCCTTGAAGGTCTGGATGTTCCAACAGCAGTTCAAACTCATGGCGAGGGAGGAGAGTGGCCTCCGGAGCATCTGCATCTTCGTCTGTCGGGTCTACGCCAAGGCATGGACGGAGGCTCCAATCGCCGCAACTGCCCCCCGAAATGACTTCGCTCTCCTCAAGGACCTGCTGGCCTACTCTGACATCAACCCTGCGGTGGCCAAGGCGGCGCTGACCAAGTTCCAGAACCACCTCTGGTACCTGTCGAGGAGCTGGTGGTGCTGGCGCTGTTCGATCCGGGGATCGCCGTCGATCAGAAGAGGAAGATCATCGCCTCTCTCCACGACCGGGTCGGTGAGGAGTCCCCGGCGAAGCGACCCACGCTGCCAAACCGAGTACTCGCCGGGCTTCAGTTGGAAGACCTGGCATCGTCCAACACACGAGGTTTCTTCGAGAAACTTCGACTGGAGGACGGCTTCCTCGAGGTCGACCCGGAGACCTGGCCGAAGCGGGAAGACTTCAAGAGAGCGGCGGCACGTGTGGGAGGGCTCGCCGTAATCAACGACCATGCCGAGCAAGGAGTTGCCCTCGTCCAAGAGTACAACCGGACACTGACCCACGACAAGGAGCAACTCCAGTTCCTCCTGCAAGTCGTCGCTCGCCACCGCTGCCAGTTTCCGGACTCTCGGAAGCGAACCCTACAGACCCAGGATCGCTAACCGGGCAACAACTCCGGGGGTAAAAGTTCAAGGTCGATGAGGGAGGGGTAAATGTTGTCCGATTTAATAAAAAATTCAACTAGAGAGTTTTCTCAACCATTCGAATGATTTCCGGGGGTGGGAGCTGAAACTTCCCAACTTTGAATTTTAAGGACCACCCTATTGTATAGCTATTTAATGCATACTCTGCTCTAGTGTCATTGAATGCTACCTCACTAATGCAGACTATATCCAGATTTTCAGTAATCATTAACTAAATAATTGGGTATCCTCGCTTTTACAGTCCTAAATTAATGTTCGCAAATTCAGGTACCTTTTACGATCTAAAATTATCTAACCTATAGCTATAATGTATCTTCATAGATTGCAGTTGTTTAAATTTTGTAATTTTTGAGCAAGTTGTCAAGATGGAGAAACTTTCTAAATTAATATATAAATAGCCTTGATGGGCATTTGCTGCACTTTTCCCAGTTTTCTATAAAATAAGGAGTCACTGTACTTTTCCATTACACTCTCACAAATTGATGATTGGTTAGGTTTAGTCATGATATTTTCATTAAAACTAACAAAAATATTATGACAACCTAACCAATCATCAACTTATATATATATATATATATATGGCAATATCCTATTTTTACATCCCAAATTATTCAGGTGTACCTAAAGCAAAAGCACCCCCCGTGTAATTTCTTTATTTATAGTCAGACTTTTATGAAATTTTCAATATAGAGGTTTTCAAATACCATATTTTAACTTATAAAAATTTCCAAATTTTTTCAATTTTTTTTCAAAATTTTGACCTAAGATTCAATTTCTCAGTATTTGAAAATGGCAGACATCAGAATAACACCCACCATCTCTAAAAACATTTTATTTTTCCATAACTTCTTGGATTTATAGGTTTCAGCCTGGTTAGGGCATATACCATAGTTGACATAACTGGGCCTTCAATGTTATTCTGATGTCCACCATTGAAGGCCCAGTTAGGTCAACTGTATGCCCTTGACAATTGGTTAGGTTAAGTTATTTTTGTTAAAACTAACAAAACTAATATAACTTAACCTAACAATTGTCAAGGGCATACAGTTGACCTAACCAAGCCTTCAATGGCAGACATCGGAATAACATTGAAGGCCAGTATGTCATATTTTTTTTTTTAAATTTTAAAATGGTGCATGTTATTCCGATGTCTGCCTTGAAAACCTCTATAATGAAAATTTCATAAAAATCTGACCATAAATAAAGAAATTATACAGGGGGTGCTTTTGCTTTTTTAAGTGCACTACTATTCAACCAACCAGTTAGGTCAACTGTACGCCCTTCACAATTGGTTGTGTCATGATATTTTCGTCTAAACTAATGAAAATATCAAGACTTAACCTAACCAATCATCAAGAGCATACAGTTGACCTAACCAGGCAGTCATTTAATCTAATTAATATAAACAAGTACAGTGGGCCCTCATTGTTCGTGAGGCTGCTCTCTGTTCGCAATTTTGTGATAATCCATTTTACTAACCATGTTTTGGTAAATTTGTAACTGACTATAAATTCATGATTTTGTCATATGGCATCTGCAATGCTGCCCATGCAGGTCAACACAGGCTCATTGGCGCTGTGTCTTTCACTGACTGCAGTTATTATCATTTCCTGCTCTTCAATGCCACTGTACTATATTTGGTGTATTATTTATAATATTTAGTTATTTATAAAATATTACTGCTTTACATAATTGTTTATGTAATAACATTGTTTTATATTACATACAGTAAAAAAATTTATTTACATAAAATATCATTGTTTATGTAATATTACAGTAACATTATTGGTTTTTATTAGTATATTATGTGCAGTGTTTTACAAAATTTGGCATTTTAAGGATATTTTACACTGCCATTCTTGAGCTTTTGGAACCAATTAGCCATTTTACATTGAAAATGGATCTTCTTGTTTGTGATTTCATAATTCATGACATTTTTCTCAGTCCCAATTAGTCATGAACAAGGGCCCACTATAATTTAAAAGTGTGGGAGTGTCATTTATTTTTGGTTAGTTGAATAATTTGGGATGCCAACATAGGATATTGCCACATACACACACATACATACATATATATATATTAAATAAAATTTGGTTCTATATAATTTAGGACCGTAAAAGTGAGGATTTCCAAAATCTAAATAATTAATTTTTCAGTTAATATTTGGCTGGACACAGGGGCTAATGAGAAATGAGAGAGGTTTCACAAGCACTATTTTTCATGCTCTTTACGATGGTACTAATCACTTTTTTGTGCTAATGCGCGGTTATAAAATTCATTTAATATATAATTTTTACGTGGAGACTCTGTATTTATGTATGTATGTTAGCGCTTCATGTGTTTGTATGTACGGCAGTGACGGCTCGTGGTAATTTTACTTACGCATGCAGTCACATGCATTACAGTGTAGTACATATTAGATAAGCTATATTTTGTCTTTTATGGTATTCTTATGAGTTATGTAGTAACCGAGGATAGAACCAATATTATATTAATAATATTAATAATAATTTTAACTTTATTTTTTTAACTTAAATAATAATTTTAAATTCATTGAGTATATTATTTACGCATGCAGTGCATGCCTTGCATTCATTAAGAAGCCGCCCCTGATGTACGGTAATGCATTTTGTGGATGTATCACTTGTTTTCAGATTGTCACATGGCTGGATTTGGCCAATTAGACACTTTTTGTGTAGATTTGGCCAATTAGACACTTTTTGCAATGTGTGCCATAGGAATTTCCTTTGCTTCACGCAGATTGAGGACAATGGCTGAAGCTAGTGAAGGTTTTGAATATGACAGTTGTGAGATTGAGTATTACCGTGCCATTTCTAAATATTTTAAAAATAATGAAGAAGCAGTAAATTGTTTTAAACACCACGGAGTTCTGCCCGCTTGTGTGCAATGCCCGAAATGTAACAATTCCTATTCTTATCGCGCAGACTAACATACGGTATATACTATTGTCACTGGCAGGTTTGGTTAGTTAGTTTGGTTAGTTAGGTTTGGTTGGTTAGGTTAGTTAATTTAGTTGTTAGCTAGTTTTTTATCAGAATTACGGTACATTTTCCTGGTATAGTTTTCTCTGCTTTGTTGGAATTTGACATATTTCTTGTGCAAATGAGCAGAAACACTCCATATTTTAGAATGGGAAAAAAAAGTTTCTATTCATTTGTACAAGAAATGGGGGTAA
Organism: Bathynomus jamesi; assembly: GCA_023014485.1. NCBI lineage: Eukaryota > Metazoa > Arthropoda > Malacostraca > Isopoda > Cirolanidae > Bathynomus > Bathynomus jamesi. Next base: position 469,679 of record JAJOZX010001171.1, on the reverse strand, counting down.
TTATTCGTTTTAGTGCTTTTCCTCCTTTCTGAACCAAAACATATTTTTCTGGTGTGATTTGTTCAAATCTGAACTTCGTTTCTTTGGGAAATAAGCCGTTTTTTAGAAATTTTAAAATTGAAAATTTCTCAAAAATGGCTCATTTCCCAAAGAAACGAAGTTCAGATTTGAGCAAAAAACACCAGAAAAATATGTTTTGGTTCAGACCTAACCTAACCTAAACTGACCTAACCCGCGTTTTTTCACAATTTCTTACCTTAAATAGCACCGTTAGGGTGCCTGTACAAATCCGTGGCGACCAATATGAATTTGTGGAGACGTTGTTGAGAGGGATATTCACGGTTAAACAAGTACCATGCAAGATACTTTGAATAGGATTGGGTTTTGTTGCCAGATCGTAATATCCAGCTCTTCACGTCTTTCCAACAACGCTTAATATTTTGAATGTGAACGGTGTCTTCCACGAACCGCTGTGAATGGTTGACTGTCCGGTGAATGTAGCCTAGATTTCCAAGTTGAGAATACGCACACCACTCGTCGGAATAGATTGTAGTCCCAGGCCTAATATGTTGCTGGATCAGGCGAACAATAACACGACTAGGTAAAACACAATGACTCGTAAAGAAAGCTTGAGCACCAGCTTCTTTCTTATAAATATCTTGTATTAATTGATAGTAATCCAAATCACAACCTTCGCAAATCATAATGAAAACGAGACTGAAAAAATGAGTATGCATTATCAGAGATTCAAAATGTACGTCTCTGATTGGTCGGATAAGGTCACGTGAAACAAAAACCAGTTTTAATTAGTTGTTTTAACCTATGTTTCCTAATTTTGCCACGAGATGTCTCCCCATAAAACTGGAGGGCGACATTCGTTAAAATTTTAAGAGCTAAATACTCGGTCAATGGCCTATAATGGCTGCTTTTTACGTCTAAATTTTTTTTTTCCATAAAAAATAATTATTATATTTCCTTGATTTTTATCAGTTTCCCTGAGGTTTCAAGGTGTCCTGAATACGAATTTACATGTTAAATTGTCATAGAATGTCTCCTTCTATCGAAAACGAACAAAGCATTAAAACGAATATTAACCAAAATGGGTATCAGATTCAAACAAAGCGGAGAAAACTACACTAGAAAAATATAATTTTTATAAAAAATGTAGCCCCTATGTCCAGCCAAATACTTACCAATTTCTCTTGTTCTTAAGACTGTAAATTTGTAACATAATCAGGGCCAGCGAGAACTGCCATAGGCCCCTGGGGAGGATTGGTATATGGGCCACCCTGTTTACTCAGTATTTTATTATGAATGTTTTTTGTGTACATAACAAGCACTTGTTATATGTCCAAGACACTATTCAAAACATATAATATGATAATCTCTATAAAATGTATGTTCATTAATTATATTTCCTCTGTTATTTAATCAATTGCTTTATTAATATTTTTAGATTTTATCCCCTCTCTTTCCAGGCCCCCTACAGGTCCGGGCCCTGGGGATTTAACCTGGCTTCCCCGCCCTCTCGGCGACCCTGAATGAAATGTAATATAAAGTTAGGCTATTACTTGTTCTGTAATTTTGATACGGGCTGAGTGATACCAAACATCACAAGCAGCCCACAATAAGATTAAGGCCTAGACTGTAGCCTTGGTTTGAGGTCGCCATACCAACTATCAGACTATGATAATGACCCTAACCTGGGCAAATATAGGCCTAAAACTGCAATGACTGCCATCGAATTCTTTACTGAAAACTTATAAATGCGCAGATTTAATATAACATAGTATTCTAACATCAATAAAATATTTCTTTTATATATGGGACTGAATAATGCAATGAATTCTGGAGATACTTCGATTCTGCAGACGACATTGTTTGTTTACAAAAAATTATCTCCAGCTATCTTCAGAGTTGTCTTCGGCAAAACTTGTGGTAAATCGGTCAAATCTTGAGTTTTGAACGGAAAAAACGTGGCAGGCCTGAATTAACTTGATTGACCTTAATTCATTTGGACAAAAGGGAAACAGTTTTAATATATACTTAAGATGACCAGAGTCCCGATTTTGGGCGGGACAGTCCCGAATTTATGACATGTGTCCCTCTTTTGAAAATGTCCCGAAAATGTCCCGCATTTGGAACAAATTTTCATAAATGTCCCGCTTTATTAAAATTACTGTTACATTAGACATTAGATGTCCTTTATGAATTAATAGAATTATGCTACATTCCGAATTCCAAATCTAAATACTAACTTGCAAACTGAACTGGTACGATACATGTCGCCGTGCGGCAGTGCCGTGATTCCCGACTAGCGTTTCAGTGTTTCATTAGCGGCCTCTGTGTAAAGTTGTGTTGTAGTGCAACGCTTTTATGTTGATTGATTGATTGATTGTTTGAAGTTTTATATGGAGGAGCTCAGCCAATAAGGCTATTTACATCCTCCAAGACCAAAATACCTTGTTCCAGGAGAACTTCCACTGTTCCTACATCAAGTGCTGGGTCTATTATTATTGGGATGAGAGAGCAATAGAGAAAGCACACCATTACCTTTTTCAGTTCTGGGGCCAATTCCAGAACACTCAGAAAGGGATGAATATGAGGCCTGTTAGTACTACTAAACATGAACTGATAAAAATGGAACCAAGTACTAAGTCAACAGTAACAGCCAGATGGAGTAACTAGGAGGTAACAGATAATAAACCTGTCGCTTTTATGTTTTTGTGTTTGCTTAATTAATAACCTTAATTAATTTTTATCCCTGCATCCTTTTTTTTCTTTTGCAGCTAGGTTAAACTTTTTCGTTTGAAAGATAAGGAAAGTTATTAATTGTATCGTACGTAAGGTCGTAGGCCTAGTTTGACAACACAAAATGTCTAAAACTAAAAGGAAGTGTACATTTAATGCACATCTGCAGTCTAAATATCCATTTATTACAAAAACAATAACAGAAAGTGATGTACGGTGTGAGAAATGTAGAAGTGACTTCAGCATTGGACATGGTGGGATTAATATTACTAAGCATCTTGGCTCAAAAAGACACAACTCGGTTGATATCGGTGCTTCATCTAGTAAGACAGTGAGTGATTATTTAAAAAGTGTGACACCTAGTAATAAGGATTTAGAAGTAGCTGCTGGTGAGGGTTTGTGGGCTTATCATACAGTCAGGGAAAATCAAAGCTTTAGATCTACTAACTGTGCAACAAAAATTTTGAAAACATGCTTTGAACCAAAATTTTCATGTGCCAGAACAAAGTGCGAAGCGATTGTTTCAAATGTATTTGCACCATATGCTGAAACAGAATTAAAAAATAATTAAAGGATGCTCATTGCATAACATTGCTAACTGATGCAAGCAACCATGGAAACATCAAGCTGTTTCCTGTTTTAATTCGCTTCTTTCAGCCATATGAAGGTGCTGAAGTGAAGCTTATTGACTTTAAATCTCAGCCTGGAGAAACCTCAGATACTGTGGTGAAATATTTAACTGATATTATTGAAAAGCATGACCTGGCCAGAAAATTAGTTGCTTTCTGTGATGATAACACCACCTGTAATTTTGGTGGTGCTGCAAGAAAAGGAGTGAATAACATTTTCAGGGAGCTAAATGACTACATTGGTAGATAACTAATTGTGATTGGTTGTTTTGCACATATTGTACATAATGCTGTTCAGTCTGCCAGTGACTGTCTGCCAATTGATGTGAAAACAGTGGTTGTAAAAATACATTCATATTTCTACATCTATACTGTTCGAGTAGAAGAGCTGAAAGAGTTTTGTGATTTTGTGGACATTGAATATAAACAGTTACTGGGATATAGTAAAACAAGGTGGTTGGCATTAATGCCTGCAGTTGAAAGAATACTCAAGTTGTTTCCTGGTCTAAGATCATACTTTCTGAGCCAAAGCAAGTGTCCAGTGATACTGAAAAACTTTTTTGAAAACCCACAATCAGAGATCTGGCTCAACTTTGTGCACTGTCAAGCAGCCACCTTTCACCAAGTGGTTTTAAAGATTGAGGGTGAACATATCAGTTGTGGAAGTGATGAGTGCAATTTCTGATCTGAAGGACAATTTGCAATCAAAGAAAGATAATATGTTTGTGCCACTCTCAGTCAGGAGTCTTGTAAACAAACTTGAAAAAGATGGGTTGATTGATTCTAATGATTCCTTATCTGTAAAGAAAATATTAATTGAGTTTTATGACACATGTGTTAAGTATTTGGATCAGTGGTCGAGTCACTTGCCAACGTTGAGTGTATGCAGTGGGCTTTATTAAAACAAGTTCCAAAGTGGTCAGTTGTTGAGAAAACAATGGATTTTGCTGCTGAAAAACAACTATTTGACCCCAAATTTGACACTGAATTATTTGATGAGTTCACGTCTTTGCAAAGTACATTAGTGATGAAAAAGTAGCAGAGTGGAATGCATCTAAATTATCAACAGACCAGCGCTGGGTGGAAGTATTCACTCATTTCAAGGCCAGAGATGTCAATCATCAACGAATGTCAGCATTAGTTCAGCATCTGGAGAGTGTAGATATTTTTCCCAGTTTCTTACCTCTGCAATGGAATCTGAGAATTTTGAGGTTGGCAGTGTTAGGGGGGTCTGCACATTACAATTAGTACCATATTTAATTTTTCAATTTTTGCTGCTACATATTCTACGTAGCTGTTTGAAGTACTTATAGTCAGTGGTGTAGTGCTGTGGGAACGCGTGGGAACGGCGTTCCCTTACTTTTTTTGGTAGACGGAACGGCGTTCCCTCACTATTTCAAATAAATCCGAACTTACAAATCTCTAACGTCATGAAATTTTAATTTCCACCCCTAGAAGAAATATGAGAAAGAATCATTAACTGCTTCATTTCTTTTAGCTTCGACTGAGGTAATGCTAGCCTATAAAGATCTGGTGAAACAGTCACCACGGCGTAACAGTTGTTAACTTTTTTTAAGTTAATCATTCCAGTTGTTAGCTATTTTTATTGATCGTACTGGATGTCATATATCTAATGACACTGGAAATACTGCATCTTCAACCTTGGAATATATCCTAATATCCAGTGCATATGACCTCAAAATATTCCTGAAATTGTCAGATTTCAAAAGATTTCCCGGGGGGCTTACAGTGCCCCCGGACCCCCAGCTGTATGGGCTCGCCGCGCTCGCCATTGTCCCCCCCCCGCATCTGAGTAACACTTTCAAAATGCGTTCCCTCACTTCTTTATTTAGCACTACACCACTGCTTATAGTCATTTCCGCCATATGCCTTTCGCGTGTGTAAATAGCACATCCTCCTTTACGTCTCGCTGTTCTGTCGGCTCGGAGGACGGAGGATGTTATAGTTGTCAATTTGTATTTCTTTTTTGTCAGCACAGAACTCAGTTTTCACAGTTCGTCTGGCAGTCCTTTAGATGGGTTTCCGTGGGGCATGCAAAATCTGCTCCGGTTTCTTGCACGAGTCTTAGTTTTAAATTGATAATTATTTAGTTTTGTAAAAATTGGTTGTTGCCAATGTACAGGCAGTTTTTACATAGTGGAGCCACCTCGATGGGCCGACGTGGCCCCTAGTGTGCCCAATATAAAAATTTCTTATGTTCTTATGTTCTTTGTGGTTCGGAATCCACGTAAAATTGTAGGTCCCCTCCGCCACCACGGAGGACATGCACAATACACAATTACAAACAGTTAGGTAGACCAGCCATGAGTGGATCCTAGGGTCTTTGTTGGTCTGAAACATTATAACATTATAACAAAATTTTGTCCGGGGAATGGTTTGATTTAAGGCCCTGAATGTTGACTAGGATTATTTTTATATTTTTCCTTTCGTTTCTACATATTTGTGTTTCCGATTCATTTTCCAATGGTGGTGCCGGTTTCGTTGCCTCGTGATCCTCCGAGAATTTTCCTCTCTTTATCTGTTTCGATAACCGTTGTCCTGATATCGCATGTAATGTCTTTCTGTATGCCTTCTGTATGGGTCTCGGATCCCTGTATTTGTCATTTGGCTTTGTATTTGTTAGATGACATTCAATAGTTGAATTGTGTGGGCTACATCTAAAAAATTGGTAGCCCTCTTTGTTGCTGGTTTTATCTGCTCACCTGTCGGGTTTCTTTGAAGGTGGTGGTAACGGCATTTTTGTCCGTATTTGCACCTCCCATATCCTGCATCGGTGTTGCAGACAATAAGATGGTGGAACTTGCACTTTTTCAAATTTGCAATATCCTCTTGTGTAATGCGTGTTACATAATGTGGGATGTGCATAGATGCATTGCCCATCCCGATATCTGCAGTACTCTTTTGCGTAGTATTTACAGACGGTATTTTCTACGCTTCTACTTCTTGTCATCTGATTATTTTCTATGTTCTTAATTTTGATATTATCATTAATTATATATATATATATATATATATATACCTTTGGTACCTTTGGTTAGCTTCCGCCCGAATTGTTCATTCTGACGAAGGTCAAGCTTTTCACTCCACCTTAGACCTACAGTTTAACGTGGAATCCGAACCACGCCCCATCAGCAGCCCAGCGTCTTAAACACTGGGCCACCTAGGGTACCCATTTATCTACCAACCACTTTCTTTATTGTGTGGAAGGATGAACAGCTGGGTTTTGCTGCGCGCCGGCTGCCGTCGGGTCTCGAACCCGGGGCCGATGGATTCGTAGTCAGCGACGCTAACCACTACGATCAGCTACGATCGGTGACAATTGAGGGATCGTGTACTATAATCGCGAATGCGCCAAAACACACTTTTGAGAAAAACAGGTTTAAAGCTTTTTACGTCGAAGCTCGTGTAACATGCTTTATTTTCAATGGATTTAATTAAAACAAAGTTTATAAGCGAGAAAAAAATGTGTTCTTTAATTTAATGCATATTTCAACAGTGAAAATCTAGTATAAATATTTTTATTTGTTTTTTTAGAACAACACTATTTGTTATAAAGCATAAAAATTAAAAAAAAATGGTTTTAGATCTCTAAGTAGTAAAAATGGAACATTTTTTTAGAAAGGTTATTTCTAGTGTGTTTTCACGAAAATCCTTTCAGGAGATGAAAGAATAAAATATAATATAGGGAAGCATCATATATATATGAGAGAGAGAGAGAGAGAGAGAGAGAGAGAGAGAGAGAGAGAGAGAGAAAGAGAGAGAGAGAGAGAGAGAGAGAGAGAGAGAGAGAATCAAATAAATAACTGAAAAGGGTAGGGGCGAAGAGGGCGGAAGAGGAAGGGGATGGTCAGTTGACGACCGACATTAACCTCAATATAACAACTTCACTTTCATTTATTCATAAGTAAGCAAACTCTAATTACAATTAGTTTCTATTCCAAAAATATATTTCTTAATAATTGCCAGTTATTTAATCATTTAATGCTATAAGCTCATTAATTAAGCGCTTTTAAAGGATTCCGTTAGTATAATAGCAGGAATAAGCAACTCTCTAAGTTGCTTCTACGATCCACGTTTTGCCTAAAGAAATGAATGTGTTATGGGCAGAGCCGCCGAGAGGGCGGGGAAGCCGGGTTAAATCCATGGGGCCCGGACCTCTAGGAGGCCCAGAAAGAGGGGTGATAAAATCTAAAAATATTAATAAAGCAATTGATTAAATAACATACATTTTACAGAGATTATCATAGTGTATGTTTTGAATAGTGACTTGAACATATAATCAGTTTGCTTGTTATGTACACAAAAAACATTCATAATAAAATACTGAGTAAACAGGAGGGGCCCATATACCAATCCTTCTCCGGGGTCCGTGGCAGGTCTCGCTGGCCCTGGTTATGGGTCTGTGTTTCCATTGGTGAATATTTTTTATTCTTTTAAGACATAATATTAATTCATCTCCAAGTATAGCGATCAATAATTTTATTGTATATCATTTATTACATTTATACTATCGTATAAGCAGTGAAATTATTGGTGAATTGATACAATTTTTATAAAACACGAAAATAGTTAGTCAAACAAAAGAATTGAGGTTGCTTCCACTGGCGCCCGTCTCGACGCAACAAAATTATTGTTCTCACCCTCCTTTTTCAATGCACTGATTTGGATTTCGAGCTTTTTGTATTAAAAAAATATTTGAAAGGAGTATAGCCTAGTGATAATTTATTATAATTTTATCGTCATTAATAGTGTTTAAAAGAGCTTCTAATCATTTGAATGGGGAAGCAATGCTTCCATTGTTTCCATGGACCGAACGCCACTGATATATATATAAATAATACAAGGTATTATATACGGATTATATCTTATTATATATTATATTTATCATATTTTATTAAGCAGGGATGCTCTGGCTAGAAAGCTTGCCAGTGAGAATCCAAAAGACTTTGGGAAAAATTAAAATCAATAAATAATAGTGCAATCTCTCCCCCTGCTGACATTGTAAATGTAACTCGGACTGAGAATATTGTCAAATTATGGAAAAAACACTTGAAATGAAATGCTCTCCTTTTCTTAGGCTTTAATCAACTTAATTGAACAACATTCCTGTTAATATAAATAACAATAATATAGTTATGGCACACAAAATATATATACGAACATGAGCATATTCGGGATTAGCCTCAATGAGTTCTACTGTATTTCTTTAACTGGAGGCTCATATTTAGACTGACGTGTATAATTTTTCAATAATACTTTACCCGGGGCGGTAAGCCACGTAGGTATGGAATGGCCATTTGTAGATCGACGCTGATAATTAAATAATCTCTCATGAAGGGTGCAGTTGTAGAAGTACATAAAAGAGATCGTATGCTATGTAATACATTGGGCAAAACCGTTTCCCAACAGCCAACAGGGAGTTTTTTTGAAGCCAAAGCTAAATTTACTCCTTTCCATATAATTCCGTTATATCTCTCAACTAAACCATTTCCCTGGGGATTATATGGGGTCGTTCTACTAGTGGCCACTCCTCGTGAGTTCAAAAACTGTTTAAGTGTATACGACATAAAGGAGGAATCTCTATCGGAGTGTACATACGCGGGTGCACCAAAGATAGCAAAATGTTGACTAAGACAATCAACTACAGTTTCAGCAGAAGTGTCCGCACATAAAAACGCGAAAGGAAATCTCGAAAATTCGTCTACTATCGTTAGCAGATAACGATTACGGGAATTGGAAGGCAAAGGACCTTTAAAGTCAATATTTAATCTTTCGAAAGGTTGTGTAGCTTTTATTAACTGACCTTGATTACTATTTAAATACTTCGGTTTACACTGGGCGCATACAGTGCATTTTGAAATAACGTTTTTTACATCTTCAATTGAATATGGGAGGTTTTGGCTTCTAACAAAGTGCCACATTCTAGTTACTCCGGGATGGCACAAGGCAATGTGTAACTCTTCTAAATGTTGTTTATTAATAGGTGCTATAAATGCGCGAGAAAGCGTATCTGGAGCTATATTTTCTCTTCCGGGTCGATATACAGTGTCATAAGTGAAACTTGATAATTCAAGTCTCCATCTCATGTTTTTCTCGTTCTTAACTTTTCCTTTATGTTTAATGTCAAACATAAACGCTACTGACCTTTGATCCGTTACTAGTTTAAAGTGTTTACCAAACAGATAATGCCGCCATTTTTTGATAGCCTCAACAATGGCGTATGCTTCTTTTTCTATAGAGGAATGATTCCTTTCAGAGGGCGACAGAGTACGGGCGAAAAAGGCGACTGGACGTCCAGTTTGACAAAGTTGAGCAGCTATTGCGTAATCAGACGCATCAGTCTCTACTACAAAAGGAATATTATCATCAATGGCAACAACAACAGAATTAGCAATATCACTTTTAAGATTTTCGAAAGCATTAATTACGTTAAGAGGGAGAGGTTATGTTTTATTTTCAACCAAAGGTCGTACTTTCTCGGAAAATTTTCCGATCCATTTAGAATAGTGGGCAAACATACCCATTACTCGGCGCATGTCTTTAGCATTATTAGGAGGAGGCATTTCGAGCAGTGGTTTTAACCTCTCAGGATCAGGCTTTAAAGAACCACTACTTATTCTATAACCTAGTAAATCTATAGATGACTTAGATGTAGAACTCTTATTTTCGTTAATATGAAGATTATACTTTTTTACATTTAAAATTTTTGTCAAATTATCATCATGCTCCTTCTGATCGTGTCCACATATAGTGATATCATCCACATAAATGAAATTATCCTTTAAACCCTCTTTACGAATTATGTAATCGATTACTCTCTGAAAACAGGCTACGCCGTTTGTTACACCAAACGGGATTCTATTGAAATGAAACAGCTGGTCACAGGCTTCGAAAGCAGTGTATGACTTATTAATTACATCAAAGAAAATATCATTACCTTCATATAATAAAGTATCTTACATCTCATCAGTTTAATTCAGACATCATCAGATTCATCAGTTTAATTGAACTGAATTAAGCACAAATAATTTTACTTAGGTATAACATTCTAATAAAGTCATCATAAACTTGCAAAATAATATTACAACACTACAGTGAGTTATTGAGCTCTGTACATAAGAGCAATAATATTAATTGTGATGCTACCTATAGATCAGATATAAGAGTTAGTGTATTTGAGATTAAATAGGCCATAAAATGTTTAGATTGAAATAAATCATGTGGTATTGATGGTATTTCTTTTGAACATCTGAAATTTAGTAGTGATAGATTAGTGCCTCTGTTAGCTTTGTGCTTTACAGGTTTACTGATACTGTACATGGTGTTTTGCCAGATACAATGTTATCCATTGTCTTGGTGCCATTACTAAAAGATAAAAAGGGTAAAATCAATAGTAAAGATAATTATAGGCCAATAGCTTTGACTAGTATTATATCTAAGGTGTTTGAATATATACTCATTAATTAATAGACTTAAATTTTATACTAGTGATCACCAATTTGGTTTAAAAAAGAAACACGGTACTGACATGTGTGTGTGTGTGTGTGTGTGTGTGTGTGTGTGTGTGGGTCTTGAAGGAGATGGTCTGTAAATACCAAACTTTAGATGTGTTGTAAATTTAACTTTACTTACTTTTGCTAACTGCTATTATGTTTTCATTGTGTTTAATTATTATTTCTGTTCTGTTTCAGATGTAATCTCGATTATGAATTATGTTTGAATTAGTTGAATAAAGCCTCTAAACGTTGAATTCATTGGCCTTTTCATAACAAGATGTTAATGTATTTTTGTGTTTCCTGGATGCCTCAAAGGCATTTGATCGTGTTAATCATGACAAATTATTTTATTTATGAAACATATAAATCGTAATGTACCTGGTTACTTGATCCGTATATTAATATTCTAGTATAATCACCAGGCAGTGATTGTAAGATGGGGTAGGATCAATTCAGAGCCATTCTCTGTAATGAATGGTGTCAGGCAGGAACAGGGGCGTCATTTCAAATTGGCATGGGGGGGGGGTGAAGAAGGCAGTGAGAGGCCCCTCACATGTCAAAATTTATTAAGTGCTACTCACAATGTACTTTATAATCAAATTAATATAAACAAGAATGATTAAATGGTATCAGCTAGACTGGTTATTTAGAGTTAACTATCAAATTATTAAGTTAAACAATAAATCATGAAATTTATATCACCTAATGTAGTAGAGGATATCTTCTAGACTTCATTTTTGCAAAACCATCAACCAAAACATCAAAATTAAGGTTTTTGACCATTTCTTTTTCAGAGGCCATTATATTATATTCATTATTTTGGTAATCCACAAAATATTAGGTGCCCTTTTTTTAAGAAACTATCATTTGGAGGGCCTTGAAGGCCCCCCTGGTGAGCTTGGGGGGGGGGGTTGCCCGCCCCTCACGGCCGCCCCCAAATGACGCCTCTGGAGCAGGAAGGGATATTATCCCCTATTTGTTCAAGGTTTATATGGATAATCTATCTGTTGTACTGAACACTTGTAAAATAAGCTGCTATCTTGGTACAATGATTGTTAATCATCTGATATGTGTAGATGACCTAGTTCTCATTTCTTCAACTGTAAAAGGGCTCAGCACACTTCTGAATGTTTGTAAAAGGTATGGGAAGGATAATGACGTAAAATATAATTGTACTAAAAGTCATATTATGATTTATGATTATGAGAACCAAGGCCTACAAGTATATAAAATTTCCTGAATTTCAATTGATTGGTATGGTGCTGTCAGAAGTGACCCAGACTAAGTATCTTGGCCACATACTAACTGATATTTTTTCAAATGACTGTGATATTCTAAGGCAATGTAGACAATTATATGCTCAGGAAAATACTTTGGTTAGAAAATTTCATATGTGTACACTAGATGTTAGGTTGATCTTGTTCAAAACTTTTTGTACCCTAATGTAACAGCTCATTTGTGGTGGAACTACAGGATGCATAATATGAGAAAACTGTATGTTATTTTTAGGAGTTTATTAAGAACCCCTAGATTTATAAATGGTGCTCCTTCTAGTACCAGTATGCTGTTTGTAGTCAATAAGGTGCCTAACTGTGCCAGTGTCACTCGCAATTTTGTATTTAGATTTATCACTAGGTTTGGCGAGTCACTCAATAATATAATAGAAGCCATGGTTAGTGGACTGGTCTCCGATATATTTTATAGATCTTAAATCTACAAGCATTGGCGTAGGCAGCTGCATGTTCATTATTTATAGTGTTTCACTGGCCGATATAGTTAGTGCTCCAGACAACTGTCTCTTAACCTTCTATGGACCATTTGTATAATGTTTGTACTTGTTGAGTCTGAAATAAAGTGTTTGTTACTGTTGTTCAGTGCCGTAACAAGGGCGAGACGAGTGAGGCACTAGCATCGGGTGCGCAAAGCTGAGGTGCGCAGAAAAACTATATAAAATATGTATCTACTATCCCAAGTACACCATGCCATTAGGGAAAGGGCGCATTTCTATAAATTTTCAGTACTTTTCAGTACTTTATTTTCTGTTTTCCATGCATATTATTCGATCAGCGCTTTTCCAAACTGAATATTGCAAATCAGAAAACAGGATTTAATGACTCGAAAAATTTAAACCATATTGTAGAACATGAAAGTTCAACTAATCATCGTGAAAATTTCTGTAAATGGAAATCCCTACAAAAAAGACTATTGTGCGGACAATGTATCGATGATGCACTACAGAAATTTACCACTTAGAGGATCGTGTAGTGTTATAGGAATAGGGGGGCGCAAGTATAGGGGCGCGCAATTTTATGATCTTACCTCGGGCGCAAAATTAGCTAGTTACGGGTTTGCTGTTGTTGTTACCATTCCGGAACAGAAGCAGCAGTGCAGCACATTAAAAAAATAATGCAATATGAAGTTTTATTAATTAATGGAAAGCCCAGAAAGTCCTCATCAATGTTGTCACGCTCATCATCATTTCTGGTGTTATGTGGACTGTCACATTCTTCAAATAGTACGTCATCTTCAATGCCATCTAGAGCAATACTGATATCACATTTCTTGAATGACTTCACAATTGTCTCGTGTTTCACTAATCGCCAAATTTCTCACCCACTCGCTCACCTCTGAAATGGTGGGCCGTTTCATTCGCCCTGTTGGTGTCAACTCGTGATTTGGAGCCTCCATCCATTTGGTCCACTCCTCACGCATGAATGCTTTAAATGGCTTGTTTATTGAAACGTTCAGGGGCTATAATTAGCTGGTAAGACCTCCCGCCTGGAATCACAGCTAGCTGCGTTTTCAATTCCGCAACTCTTCTTTCCGTGGCTTCAATTATACAGTATGTGACCGGAAATGGTCACACACTAATTGGGCTGTTTTTTTTAGAAGGCCACCTGGACGCTTCGAACACCCTTTCTCCAGCTACAATTCCATCCCTTAGAATAAACATGGAAAAAAAATTGTTAGCAAAGCTTATTAACGGCGGCAGTTTTGTGCCGTCAGCACAACACGCCAAAACGACAGTGTAGTAACCTTCGGACCATAAGACGCAGAGCAATTTCAAGCGACTTTTTGTCAGAAAAAAGTGCGTCTTACTGTCCGGAAAATACAGTGTGTACACACACACACACACACACACACACACACACACACACACACACGTCATTGCAGTTAAATGTACACACACACACACATATATATATATATATATATATATATATATAGAGAGAGAGAGAGAGAGAGAGAGAGAGAGAGAGAGAGAGAGAGAGAGAGAGAGAGAATTTCTATTGAAAATCAATGGTATGTCAGCAAAGCTGTCTCATATGTCTATAAATCCCAAACTATTCCTTTTATAAATTAATTTTTATTTTATTCATACCATTTATCCTACTATTAAAATTATTTCCCACATGCAGCTTGGGCACAGTTTTTAGTGAACACTCTGTGTCTGTCTACTCTTCCAACTATTTATTAGCTGTCTAGTCAAGCTATCTATTATCTATTAGCATCTATTACTCAATAATAACATCCTCTAAGTTCCCGTTAAGAATAATATCCTTTCATTTCTTTCCTTCTGGGTTTAGTCATTAGTACCTATATATACTTGTATATTACTGACTTGTAACTGTTCCTGAATATTTTTTCCTGCTTGGTGGCGTTATCCTTCGTCTCGGTCCCCACTGTTGGATGAAGGGTATTAAATATATCTGCCCATCAACTTATGGCAAATACAGTGTGGGTATATATTAAGGTAGGTTGATTTTCCGCATTTTTTTAGATATCAACTTTGGGCTAGTCGAAGTAGTCAGGGCTTAATATGATAATAACTGATAAAAAATTTCAGATCCCTAGCTTTAACCGTTTTTTGAGGAAACCGTTTCAAAAATCGTCAAAAAATCGTACAAAAAAATATCGCATTTTCGCAATTTTCGGCCGAAAAAAACATGCTATTTTCATAAAAAAATCCTGAAAAAAGTTACAATTTTATTGAAAAAAGTAAAAAAAACATGTACAGAGTCAAATAGACACATTTAGATCCCAAGATCATCATAATTTTCACTGTAAGAGCCCTTAGAAGCAAAGGAAGGCCTCATCTGGCGGCTTAGGGCTTTGGCCAGAATGTGTTTGTGCCTTGATTCGAGTCCATAAACAGTATGGGAAGCTTCAGATGTCAGCTTCACGGCCATTTCAACACTCTGAGAATGTGAAGGCAGATCAGGCAGCTCCAGCTTGGTGCCATTCAGCAATGCTTCTTGAAGCTCCTGGTCAGAAAAGTCTTCTGTGAGAGCAGGTTCACAGATGCCACTTTGAGAAAGGTTGATTAGTTCTGACCAGTGGGTAGCTTCAATGTTGATGGCTGTGATCTTCTTCAGCCCCTTCTTGGCTGGCTTCCCACTTCTGAAAGAATAATAATTAATTTATTTTTTATTCCAGTTTAAGATTTAATCCCTATTAGTCTCAGAATTGCTGATTTAAATTAAACTTAAATTAAAAAAAAAAACCCGAGTTCTATAAATCCCCATAATCGAATTTTTTTTCAGAAAGAAGGTAAGATTATTTCCATTATCAGAGGGGAAGGGGGGAACTGGGATAAGAAAATGTGAAAAAAAATTCGATTATGGGGATTTATAGAACTCGGGCCTTTTTTTTATTAAATAAATCCCCATAATCAAATTTTTTTTTCACAGTTTTTTAAATTAATAAATGCTTACCTGATGACAGAATTTTCTTGAGAGCAGCTTCTCTCACTTCCAAGTCATCAGACTTCATCATGGAGCACAGCACATTCTCGGGCAGTAAGGAAAAAGCATTGTACTTCAGGTTCTTGAAAGCAACACCCTGGATTTCTTCAGACTGCTGCTTGATCCTCTGGATCATGTTGAAGATGTACAGCTGCTGATTGTGGAACTTGCTGTCCCTTTTGATCTCAAACCAACTGACTGCATACACTTCCACAATGAACTTGATGGCCTGGTAAAGCTTATCCTGTAGTTCTGGAGGGTAAGCACCTCTGGTCCACAGACACATCAATCTAATTGCCAAAGTCAACCATCTTGCATGGTTTAGTGGTCCAATTTTCCAGGCAGCAAATCTTGGGTTGACTTTGCCCCTGGAAATTCCAAGCACATACTCCAAAAGAAGCTTCTGGTCGCTACTGAGATCATTCAGTGGCTCCTCAGCAAATTCCATGTCATCCAGGGGGCCACTGAGTTTGGTGAATTCCTCTTGTGGCAGATCTTGGTAGTCAATTTCACAGAGTTTTCCCAGCGGACCAGTGAAAGCAGTGGGACTTTTGGTACTGCCATCCAGAGCCGGATTTAGACGTGTGGAGGCCCTGGGCAGCCTCCATGTGGAGGCCCCCCTACCTTAGGGGAAGACATAATTGAAGTCATCCATAAGATTCATAATATAATTAACATACATACACTTTCAAAACATCGTGCACTCTTGTGTCTGTCCATTCCACTCATTTCTGCAAAAAATGAAAGCCTCGGGTTACTCGGGTATTCCATTATAGTGAGAGTAGGCCTAAAAGAGTAATAAAAACAAAATAATAATCAGTACACAACAAATAGTAATTGGTAAAAGTTTATGTACTACAGTGGTATTGGATGCGCGTGTTTTTTTGTTGATCATCTATCGGGTTTTTCTAGTATCGGGTTTTTTCTATTTTGATAATGGCTTGTCAATATGTGGAGGCCCCCAAGATGTGGAGGCCCATGGGCAGCTGCCCACTTTGCCCACTCCTAAATCCGGCCCTGCTGCCATCAAGATGCTTGAAAACAGCTCTGAAAGGAAGCTCATTCTGATGGAGTGAACAGCCAATGGTGTGCAATTTCCGCTCAATTTTATTTTCCAGAGCTGTTACAAGGCCTCCCTCCCAGCCAGTGTTTGTATTTGTGTTGTCAAGGAGGACAGCTTTCAGGGATGAACACTGTTAAACTCCTCCAAGACACTAGCAACTTCTTCACCAAGAAGAACTCCAGTTGCACCTTTAATTGGGATGACTCTGTGAGTAAGATATGTTCCACTTTCAGTTCCCGGCTCCTTTGTGAAAGTCAAATGGTGCTCTTCTCACTTTCCATTTCTTCAGCTTAGTCTCCCCATTTTCATCCTTAACTTCTCTGTACAGCAAAGTGTCCTTGTCAACTTTCCCATCAACCCCAATACAGACTAACTTTTCCAGACCCTCATTGTGCTTTTCATCACTTTTCACTTTCATTCTAGCTTTTTCCCTGTCCATTTTCGATTTATCAACTATTATCTGTTTCACATCAAGGCCAGGCTTAAGCAGGTCCATAGCTTGTAAGTCCAGGAGGAAGGCATTAGCAAGACTTGCCCCAAGATTGGAAGAAACATCACCCCTGATCAGTTCCATGGCATATCTGGGGGTTTTCAAAAAGCTGTAACCTACACTTGGGTGCCTCCTTGGCTTGAACTCTTCAGCTTCACCACCAGATGGCTGAAATGAAAATAAAAAATAAATTACTAAAGCGAAAATGGGGGAAAAAGTAGAGAAAAATATGGGTAAAAATCGACGAAAATGGGCGGAAATAAGAATAAATTACTTAAACGAAAATGGGGAGAAAAGTGGGAAAATAGGGGGGAAAAATGGGTAAAAATTCAGGTAAAAAGTCGGCGAAAATGGGC
Organism: Bathynomus jamesi; assembly: GCA_023014485.1. NCBI lineage: Eukaryota > Metazoa > Arthropoda > Malacostraca > Isopoda > Cirolanidae > Bathynomus > Bathynomus jamesi. Next base: position 452,128 of record JAJOZX010001171.1, on the reverse strand, counting down.
GAAAAAAAGAATAAATTACTAAAGCGAAAATGGGGGAAAAACGGGGGGAAATAGGGACGAAAAGTAGGGATAAATTTGGGTAAAAATGGGATAAGATATAAGAAAAAATATATATTACCTCTTCTGATTCTCCTGAGTTGGATTCAAAAGAAATATCTTGTGAAGATGTGGACGTGGAGGCAAAAGTGGCCAAATCCCTTCCTGCTGCTGTTGAATCTGGCTCTGTAATCTTTCTGCTTCAGCTGCACCCCTCTGGTCTCTCTTCACAGCAGCTTTATCCACAGATCCTAGCTGGAAAGAGCCCTTGGGTCCTATTTTGGCCCTCTGACCTTTCAAGTATTCCCTCTCCTCTACTGGAACCTGAAATATTAAAGTATATTAAATAGCGGATCTAAAATAAGAGATAAAAATCCTGAAAAAAAAATTATTATTAATTTCTATTACCAGGGGGGGGCGGGGAAGGAAGATTACAGGAAGAAAATGCGGATATTTTTCAATTACAAACATTGAATTTCCTTCCATTTAAAAGGCACCTAATCGCACTAAGTTAGGCCAGTTAAAAGTTAAAAAAATAATAGCATTACCTTCTTACTGGGAGACAAGTGCAGATTATGTGCTGTGTTTGACAATTTTATTTCTTGCACTTCACAGCATTGTCATCACAGGGACGAACAGGTAGCTTACAGGTGCAAGCAGAAATGTCAAAAAGTTTATCCAGCTTTTCCTCCAGATTCTGCTCCTGGACTGTAGAAAGAGATTTCCTGTTTATCTCTTTTGCTTTCTTGAAGCACACTTTATCCACCAATTTCACTACATAATATTCCTCATACAGGGGCAGCCGCGGGTTCACTGCCTGCCAGATGTCAATCACATCCTTTGCTATCATTTTAGCAATATCATAGTCTTTCAAGTCCGGGTGGCTGTTTTGGAGGAAATAACTGTACTGAATAACTTGGCGGAGGGTAGGAGGCTCTGTTTTATCCAAAGGGGAAGGCTGGCCACTGAATTTTTTGGCACTATCACTTCGAGTTAACACTGCAGACTTCCGTTTTTTACCCATTTTTATGAAATATCTGAAAATAAACAATTAAATGAACGCATCATAAAATAACTTAATACACATTTTATAGGTAAATATCATTAAAAAATACAAAATAATACACTAATAAACATCTATAATGCATTTACAATAAGTTTCAAGCATCGTTTTGTTAAAAAAGCCGAATTTTAATTGATTATTTTGATGAAATAAGGTCCGATATTTTGTTTGTTTACATTGCGCGAATGCCACGCGCGCGATTTTACGCGTAAAATTCGGCAATTTTACAACTTAAAAATAATTAACAATCCTCAAAAAATACAATCATTTTCACAAATATGAGTTGTGCAACGTTTTTTATACATTAATACCTTTCTATCTAGACTAGTCCAAGATCACAGTTCCAAAATCAACTTACCCTAGTATATATTGACTATGTGGCAAAGAACAACAAAACAAGACTCCTCAGTTTCATATTTTGCATGCTTCAAAGCGAGATATAACAAACAGACTCCATGAAACAATAATTAATCCTGGGGTAGTTCGTAAGATTAATATGTCAGAGGAGGCTAAAGTAAGTCGGCCTAATTGATTTAGGTTTATTTTTTTTTACTTTAGACCCAGTATTAGCTAATATTATTAGGCTAATATAGTGTAGCTTAGGCTAAGAACTTCGTGTAGTCGAGAAGTAAACTCTTAGGAGGGTAGGCCAAGTTAGCTTATTAGAAAGGTTGTGATCTGAAGTTTGAATTTCTGGTTTCATGTTTTCCGAATCTAATGCAGCGTTAATGTTGATAACTGTGAGCCGGAACTTCAATTTCCTAAGTAATGGTCAGTTGGTCACTACAATAGGTCCAAAAAAATGCCAAGCATCGGGCAGCACTAGATTGGTAGGAACATCCCCGATTGGCAGAAATACATGTTATACCGGTAATTCTTCAGAATCCGGCCGTAAATTAGTTTAAAAAATAAATCGTTATTTGATGAATGGTTTATTGCTTTTAATGCACTAAATTAGTTATTTTTGAATAATTGTAAATTAGACATGGCGATGGTGGGCAAACCTATAACTGAATGCCTGGAGTATTTATTTATGCGAAGACAAATCTGAATCCAGTTGAAGTTACCTCCGTTAAAGAGGAAATAGTTGAATCTGTATGGATAGATATTGGGCATAAAAATGCTAGGAAAATTAGGATAGTGGGTATTTATAGACCACCTGAGGGATGTTCAGTTGGAGGAATCCCCAAAAGTAGAGAAGAAAATAAGTATGTAGAAAATCAACTTATTGATGAAATAAATAAAGCAATGACAAGCAATATTATTATTGTTGGAGATTTCAATTATAGGCATATAGACTGGGAAATATTACAAACACCAGAAAGTAATGAGAGATTCTTAGACTGTATAATTGAGAATGGTTTAACCCAGTTAGTAAAGGAGCCAACCAGGGCAGATGCCATTCTAGATTTAATTCTAACAAATAATCTAGATACCTTCCAGGATATCTCGGTTTCAGAAACATAGGTTCAGGTGATCATTGTATCTTTCGGTTTAATATTGTTTGTAATTTAAGACCAAGTGAAAATAAAGTAGAAGTTCTAGATTTTAAAAGAGGAAATATAAATGGACTAGTAAATGATCTGTGTCTAATAAATTGGACAGATATTCTACAGCCTGAACAGATAGTAACTAGTATGTGGGAAAAATTTAAAAGTATACTAATGAACATACAAAGGAAGCATATCCCACAGTGTAAAATTGGAACTGGAAAAAATAAAAAACAACCTTGGATAAACTGCAATGTAAAAAGAGTAATCAGAGAAAAAACGAAAGCATTTCATAAATTCAAAAGAACTAAAAATGGTACAGACTCCGAAATATATAAAAGTAAAAGAAGTATTTGCAAGAAAGTAATCAGAGATAGCAAATGAGACCTGTAAAAAAGCCTAGCCAAGAATTCAAAAAATAATCCTAAGAAGTTTTTCAGTCACTTCAATTTGAAAAGTAGAGTGAAAAAGAAAATTGGCCCTCTCCATATAGATGATAAAACTATAGAAGATGATCCTGAAATAACTGAAGAACTAAACAAATACTTCTCATCAGTATTCACAAATGAAAATTTAAATAATATTCCTGATCTTATAGGTACTACCAGGACAAGATAGAGAAATAAATGAATTAAGGGTAGCAAAACTAGATATCCTAAAAGCAATAGATAAATTAAAAATGGAAAAATCTCCAGGGCCAGATGAAATGCATCTAATAGTCATAAAAGCTGCCAAAAAGAATATAGCATAGGCACTAGAAATTATTTTTAATAAATCATTGATATGTACTGAAATTCCAGAGGATTGGAAGAAAGCAAATGTGGCTCCAATCTTTAAAAAAGGAAATAGAAACTTGACAAAAAACTACAGACCCATTAGCCTCACCTCCATTATTTGCAAATTACTCGAAAGTATCATTAGAGGTAAAGTTACTGAGTTCCTTGAAGAGTGCAACCTTATAAATGATAGCCAGCATGGCTTTTGAAATGGAAGGTCCTGTCTAACCAACTTGATTGAATTTTATGATGGAGTCCTATTGCATTTGGACAATAAAGAGCCAGTAGATATAGTATACTTAGATTTTGCAAAGGCATTTGATACTGTTCCTCATGCAAGATTGTTGGTAAAAGTTAGAGCCCATGGTATAAGAGGTCATATAGCTGATTGGATAGAAGAATGGCTGAGAAATAGAAAATAGAGTTCATCTAAATGGAAATAAGTCTACTTGGAGACCCGTATTGAGCGGAGTCCCACAGGGGTCTGTTCTGGGACCTCTGCTTTTTGTTGTTTATATAAATGATCTAGAGAAGGGCCTATCATGTAAAACCTCAAAATTTGCTGATGATACAAAATTAGGCCATAATGTTAAGTCAGTAGCAGTAGCAGGAGCAATGACAATACAAAAAGACTTAGACAGAGTAACAGCCTGGGCAGATAAGTGGGAGATGAAATTTAATGTTGATAAGTGCAAGGTTATGCATATTGGGCCAAAAAATCCAGAATTTGGATACAATATGAATGGAATTTGGATTAAAAATGATGATAAAGAGAAAGACTTGGGTGTCACTGTGACTAATGAACTTAAACTCTCAAATCATTGTATGGTAATCAGAAATAAAGCAAATGCTAGACTCAATCTCATGCAGACACACATTGAATACAAATCACCCAATATTATAAAGCAACTATACATTTCATATGTGAGACCCCTCCTCGAATACTGCATTCAATTTAATAGTCCTTATTTGATACAAGATATTGAAAAACTGGAAAAAGTACAGAAATGAGTAGCAAGAATGATCCCATCTCTAAGACAATTGACATATAAGGAAAGACTGGCGTATCTAAGCATGTTCTCATTAAAAAGGAGGTGGTTAAGGGGTGATATGATAGAGGTGTATAAAATGATAAAAGGGTTGGATAAGATAGATTTTGAGTCTCTTTCATTAAAGATCACAATAACCAGACTAGAGGTCATAGTATGAAATTATTTAAGCCAAGATGTAGAACAAATTTAAGAAAACAGTTTTACAAACAGAGTAATTAAGTTTTGGAACAGTCTGACAGAAGAAGTGGTGACTTCAGATACACTTGATTCTTTCAAAAGAAGGTTGGATAGTTTGATGTCTGCAAGGGATATCTGGTGATGGTGTTTAAGCCCATTTTTATTACATGAATGGTACTAGTTTATTTCATATATATTATGTGCATTTGGGTGATAGATCCCACAGCTCAACACAGGTGTTGTGGGATATAGGGAGGCAGCAGCTTCGGTTAGGGGATACTCCCTGTCCTTACACACCCTATTTAAAGAGATTCCTCTGCCGAGTGGTGCGGCACTGGTGCCCCCCATAGTACTGAGAGGTATTGAAAAACTCATGATCTTCACTTGCCCCACAAACACCTTTAAATGGGAGACCCAAAATGGGTGCATACACATTTCTACATTACTGTACAGTCTTTACAGCCACACCTACACTTTTCCTCCTAAGTATATATATTGTAATGTATACGGATGTAAATTGTGACTTGGTCCGCAATTGATATGGACTGTGACTTATTTTTGGTTGGCATGGTACTGGTATTGATGGGTACCATAATGAAATTGACTGGATTCTTTGGATCTGATATGGATGGCAGTTTCGTATGAAACACCTCAAAATTAACCAGAAGAGTTTGCACTCGTCATTTTTTTAAACTAACGAAAATATCATGACTTAACCTAACCAATCATCAATGGCGTACAGTTGATCTAACCAGTGTCACGTACTGAACTGTCCGCAAAACATTAGGACCGATCAATTTGTGATGCGTGATCTTTACAGGGGCTCCACCCCTGTACCCCTGAGACCTAAATTATACAAATGATGATGTAATAACATGTGCCCACCTTGCCTGGGTAGTCCGCTAAATTTCGTGTGCCCTTAAAGATTGAAACACTGAAATGACACATATTTTTAGGATTTTTTTTACGGCACCTAAAGACCTTCTGGTCTTTTATTAAAATACAAGCATTATTGCATTTAGGGCAGGTCACGGATGTCTTAATTATTCTGTGATTGAAAAAAAGGTCTAAACTCTTGTCTTCATCAAGGGCAATATGGCGGATTACGTCTTCAAAGTCAAATATGCAAAACTGACACGTCATACTTGTGGTCACAAAAACACCAAACTAATAGACCAATCAGTGTTGCCAACTCTTATTTTATAAAGTAGCAGTAAAATTAATAAAAAATAGTGAATTACAAAAAATAGTAGTAGGTTATATATATACAGGGCATCCCAAAAAAATGTGTATACACTTTAAATAATTATAAAGGCAGTGTTTATTAAAATACATTTCATTTTCAAAATGTAATAGAATCTACAGACATTATTTAATTGTTTTGTCAATGCCTGTTTTCAAACTGACCTCCGTTCTGGTCCAGGCACTGCTGATAACGCGAAGCAATGGAATCGCAAACATCACGAAACATTTTGTTTGGTATTTGTGTGCATTCTCGTTCAATGGCTGCTCTCAATTCAGCGACTGTTGCAGGTTTTATAGCGTAGACTTTGTCTTTTAAGTATCCCCATAAAAAAAGTCTAGTGGTGTGAGGTCTGGTGAACGCGGAGGGTATTCTACGAAACCTCTTCGTCCAATCCACATCCACATCATGCCAAGTACCACTCGCAATACTCCACTCTTCGGTCTGGATCATCTTCATTAATAGCATGGACTAATCTTGGAATGTAACTTTTCCATTGACAGCGCTTCAAAATGCGTTGGACAGACGATTCTGAAATTCCTACCTCACGACTCGCTTGCCGCACAGATTTTCTTGGACTTTGGTGATACATTTCCAGTACTCTTTCTTGCTTTGTGGGGCTTGTCGATGTCCGTGGTCTTCCGGAACGCTTCTTGTGGACATCCTGAACAGTTTCCATCGGCTTCAAACTTATCTCTAATTCGAGTGATGGTAAATCGCGTTGGTGGATCTGTTTGAAACTCTCCTAAACTGTCTTTGCACTTCAACTGCGTTTTCACACTTCCAGTAGCATTTTAGAATGAATTTCCTTTGTTCAAAGCTTAGTCTGACTGCCATTATTAATTCTAATGGGTTTAACTTGGAAAGAAAGAAACATCAATTGAGCTATCAGCTGTTAAAGTGTGTATACATTTTTTTGGGATGCCCTGTATATATATATATATATATATATTATATATATATATATAATATTTCACTTTCAACAATAAGGTTTACCAACAAATTGATGGAGTAGGGATGGGATCACCTGTCGGACCGTTAGCAGCTGATTTTTTTATGACTCATTTAGAAAGTGTAATTTTTAGACAATCTCCCACTCATCTCAAGCCAATTTTCTATCGACGCTTCGTTGATGATTCGATAGCAGTCTTTGATAATGCGGTACAAGCGCAACAATTCTTTAACTTCCTAAATTCTTTGCACCCCAATATAACGTATAAAATGGAAACTGAGCAAAATGGCTCCCTCCCCTTCTTAGATCTTTTAATTTCGAAAAACGGTGATTCTATTACTACATCAGTTTACAGGAAGCCCACTTTCACTGGTTTGGGCATGAATTTTTTTAGTTTTACTGATTTCAACTATAAGATGTCTTGTATTAAAACTCTCCTGTTCAGAGGATATAATTTGACCTCTAGTTTTACCTTACTTAATGATGAATTTAATAATCTAAGATCATACTTTACTAATAATAGTTTTCCTGTTCAATATGTAGACAAACTAATTAGATCCTTCTTAAATAGTGTTTATAGCCCTCAACTTCCATGTATTACAGTGCCGAAGGATATAAAATATTTCTTGGTACCTGAAATGGGTCCGTTGAATAAGGAATTTAAGCTTAAATTTACAAAATTGTTAAGGAAATTTTTTTATCATACTGATTTCCGCATCATATTTATTAATAAAACGTCTTTAGGTAGCTTTTTCTCAGCGAAGGATCGAACCCCTGACTCGTTGCGTAGCGGTGTTGTATATTTATTTACCTGCCCTAGGTGTCTCCTTGGGAATTACATTGGCAGCACTGTTCGCTCTCTCAGGGCTAGATTTTATTCGCATATGGGAATAAGTGGGCGAACAGGTAAAATTTTAAAAACTAAAGAGGTTTCGAGGATTCGCGAACATAGCATAGAATGTAAAATTGATGTCACTTTAGACAATTTTAAAATTCTTGGTTGTAATACTTGTCCCAACTCACTAAGAATTTTGGAATCGCTTTTCATCAAAACATTGTCCCCGAGTCTAAATGTTGACTCATCCGCCGTCCCCCTCAATTTGCTATGATCCCTCCTCCTTCCCCAATTCCTTATAATCCCCCCTTCCCCAATCGCCCTCGCCATCTTTTGTTTTCCCGTATTGCCTCGGCTCAATTCAGTTAGCCTCGGAAACTGCAGTGTAAGGTAGTTAGTTTCATTATTCCAGTGTACTATTGTTAATTTTTCCAGTGTATTAATTTCACATTTACTATATGTATTTAAAAATAGCTTCTTAATTTTTATATGTAAATCTGTATAACTTAGAATTTAACCCTCTTTTCTCAGTCTTTAAAATTTGTCTTCATGAATAGGTTATAGAAATTTTCTGTTTTGTTTTTCATTCAATATTGATTTTAATTTCACATTGTTATTAAACAGCCTGAAGATGAGCGTATTGCTCGAAACGTTGCATTAAAGAAGACTTTTCATGGCATTTACATTTCTCCTTGTCATTGGATTTCTCCTAAATATTAAATTGAAGCTCTGTAGAAGCAACCCGCATGATTATATATATATATATATATATATATATATTAGGGTGGTCCAAATCCATAGGGGGAAATTTCAAAATTGTCTTAGATAGTCTCCACAAGTGTGGTTTTTGTCCATTTAGTGTCCACATGGTCTGTGCAAAATTGCAGCGTGATTGGTGAAGATTTAGAGGTCGCCCCACTCTGAATATATATATTACATAATGTACTTTTTCTTCCGTAGGTCCGATGGCTCAAACTCGATCAATTCCAAAAGTTTGGCTTCTAGGGATGGCAACTGGAACTTTATCCACGTCAAGGCTCCCTACATGCCTTGACGCCCTCCTCTTGGGGCAATACCACCACATCAATCAAAAGCAAACCACCTCCGACAGTCTGAACCAGGCATGCCAGAGGGTCATTGAAGTCTGGACCCGAGCGCGGATCCCAACTCAATGGATCGACTCCTGTGTCCATAAGCTTTCAAAGCTTTTAGACCGCTACAAAACACTCAAGAAGCACAGGACCAGGCAACGTGCCAGCGATAGAATGAATGAAGACATCTTCAAAGCGGACATCCAGGAACTGTTTGACATCGCAACCAGTGATGCCATGAGCACAATCGTCAATGTTGAGGACCGAAATTTCCTGTCCATGCAGCGCAAGGATGTCAATTCTTGCAGCATGGCTGGCATTGATAAGGAAACGACTACACAAGAGGACAGAAAGCGATCCAGAATGGAGAAGGGAGCCAAGAGGAAGGCAAAGCATGAAGCAATACAGAAAGATTTGGAAGAAGCAGGAGTGTCATCAATTGATCTTTCCTCTTCTTCTTCTTCCCTTTTTTCGCAAGATGACGACGACGACTATAGACCATCGGTTCCGATTCCTTCTTCGTCTGAAGCTCCGGCACCAAAGCGTCCCAAGAACAAGGTTACGAACATTTTCCAATCTCCAGAAGTCATTGGAGCAATGGATCGCACCGATCTTTCTGACCGGAATGCTGTTTTCGTAACTGGAGCTGTATTACAGGCCGCGGGGCATGATCTGTCTGGGATGACGTGCTCTTGGAGCTCTATTCATCGCTACAGAGAAAGTGGGCGAGAACAGGCAGCTCGAGAAGACCTAGAATCATTCTCTCTAGAAGACCCTGTCCTTCTCCATTGGGACGGAAAGCTTCTCCCCGGCATTGAAGGGAAGAAGACGAATGTGCATTGGATAGCAATCCTTATAACATTCAATGGACAGGAGAAGCTGCTTGGTGTCCCAAAGATGAAACAAGGAACTGGAGAAGCACAGGCCCAGGCATGCCTTCAAACTATGAAATTATGGAACGTGGAACAGCATGTGAGAGGTCTCATCTTCGATACCACTGCGTCAAACACGGGTTTACATCGCGGAGCCTGTGTCAGGATTGAAGAAGCATTGGGTCACGAGCTAGTTTGGATCGGTTGTCGACATCATATACTTGAAGTCGTACTTGCTGATGTCTTTGCCTCAATATTTGGCTCAACAGGAAGTCCTGAAACAGGCCTTTTTAAGCGATTTCAAAAGGAATGGCCATCTCTCTCCCACGAAGCATTTGTCTCAGCATCGGACAGCTTGTTCGAGAACCCTCAACTCCAAGAGATGAGAAAAGAGATGCTCACTTACTTACCTAACGCTCTTCAGGCAAGCCAACCTCGTGACGACTACAAGGAGTTCCTTGAACTATCTTTGCTCTTCCTGTGGGGAAAGACTGGTGGTCAACTCTTTATCCGAGCTCCGGGTCCCATGCACCACGCGAGATGGATGGCGAAGGTGATTTATGCGCTCAAAATCTACCTTTTTCACTATCAATTCAAGCTCACAGCACGCGAAGAACGAAACGTGACTCAGCTGGCTTTATTTGTCAGTCTGATTTACGTCAAGTACTGGCATGAAGCGCCAATGGGGACACAAGCTCCTCTCAACAATCTCAAAATGCTGCATCTTCTGGAAAAATATCCACACGGAGGAGCTGCACAAGTGGCGAAGACAGCTCTAAGACGCCACATGTGGTACTTGTTGGAGCATCTGATTGGACTGGCCTTCTTTGATAATAGGATCGATCCTTATACCAAAAGGAGAATGGTTCAACACCTCCAACATCCCCAAAAGAATGGCTGCCCCCGACGAATTGACATGGCGGAAGCTGGTGTTGAAAATGATGTGGCATCCTTCGTCACGAAAAGGACATTGACCCTCTTTGATGCCTTGAAAGTTGGAGGTAAGGAGGAAGCGCGCCAGTTACTTCAAAAAGATCCACGGGAATGGCCAAATGACAAGAACTACAGGGAACTTAGAGATCGCGCCTTAAAGATGAAAGTCGTCAATGATGCTGCCGAGTGAGGTATTGCTCTCGCACAACGCTACAATGACACTTTGACACAAAACGAGGACCAGAAGCAGTACCTCCTACAACTCGTAGCTGCCCACCAAAAACAGATACCAATACCATCCAAGGCGACTCTGATGCAGAAGAAATAATGAAGATACACCCATTATCATGTCCTATTGTCTTACTGTTTTCTTTCATATTCTTTGAGAACCAAAAAAAAATTGTTATTCAGTTGTCTATATATTTTCCCAAATTTTCAAAAAGGGGGCAAGTGGGGTGACCCCTAAATATTAACCGAATAACGTGAAACTTTGCACAACTACTGTCCACACCAAGAGGCATAAAACCAACCTTGTGGAGAGAACTTAGTCGATGCTTTAACTTTTTGGACCACCCTAATATATATATATATATAATTACACAAATTTATATCACTTGAAATACAAATTAAGCACAGTTCACACAAATTTTTATACTCTGCAGAGGATAAGTTTGAAACTTGTCTTGCGCATAATTTATGACAATGTACGTTACAAGTAGTACAAAAAGTAGCAGATAGCAGAAAATTTTATTTTTTAGTAGGGGACTCTAAAAAGTAGCCCAAGTTGACAACACTGAGACTAATTGCTAATAATTATTTAATTTTAAAACAGGACATTGAATTACGCAGAAGTAGCCAGAAACACCAAAAATAGGAAATATTCACCAAATAGTTGATATATATGGTATATATATTGAAAAAACATGAAAAATAAAAAATATATTTTAATAAAAACCACATTTTATAAAAATCTGCACAAGATAAGATACCGTATATATTTTCTGTATTAGTTATTTTCAGCCCAGAATGTTTCCTGACAATTTTGAGGGGTTCTACATTAATGTCTCAACAGGTACAAAACATTTATTAATAACATTTCCATTGCAAATGTTTAGTTTATGAGAGTTATTTTATTGAAAAAAATTTTTTTTTGAAGGGGCATTCTATCGCTGCCATAACAGGAGGTGGCACCATCTAGCGACGAACTAAGTAAACATTTTTGAGGTAGCCAATCACAGGCCTCTATTTCATCACGTGACCTAATCCAGCTGTTTTCAGTTCAAATTCAGAATCGACATGGCTGTCCAGTGTAACCAGTGCCCTCCTGTTCCAGCTTGCATTTTCACACTGTTTTGAAAATAATGAAGCAAGTCTTGATTTTCTTCACTTGCATGGTGTTCTCCCTTTAAATGTAGTGTGTCCAACCTGTGGCTGCGAGTGTATTTTGCGAAAAGACAGACATCAGTGGCAGTTAGGTAGGTTTGGTAGGTTAGGGTTTTCTCATGGTTTTTGATGTGCTTCACGACATTCTTACCTTCATTTTCATTGGAAATGACAAGTTTTTCACCCCCCCCCCCCTCCCCCCCCCCTCCCAAAATGATTCCCCACAGGTTCCCCAATATTGATGGGGTAGGTAGGGGATGGGATATATCTTAACAACTGGTCATTTCCAATGGAAATGAAGGTCAGATTCACATGAATCACACAAAAAACCATGAGAAAAACCTAGGTTTCATGGGAAATAGCAGTCTGGGCTGAAAAGTAACACTTACCATATTTTCTTAGTCAGTTTTGAATGGCAATTCAATATATTGACTGTCTTAACCGCGTGTGAACAGGTTAAAAGACGAATATTAACTGTTTTTTTATCACTAACAAAATATTTTAAAAATAAAGCATTGCTACCCTACTACCCCTATCACATGCCCCTCCTCCCTCTTTTACCTTCATATTTGCAAATGTTTAATGTTATATGTTACATGATAAGTTGTTTATTTAATGCTTGATATTTTTATGTTTCAGATAAATAGAAATAATTTGTAGCTATTTGCTTTAATTATAATTTGAATTATTATAAATTATATGTAATTTGATTTTACTTCTGAATATAAACTGACTACTAGAAGCAAGTCATCAAATGCAGCCTTTGGATACCTTACAGAATTCCCAGCAGCCATGACTCCTTCAAAAGTAGATGTAGTGAGACTACCGTACCTTTTTATGCGCCATCGTGAAGAAGGCCAGGGATGGGGAGTCGGCCAAAAACAACCAACTCCCGACTCCTTGAGTCGGTATTTTTAAAAACCGACCCTGACTCCCGACTCTTTCCTTATCATGCTGATCTACAACCTTATAAATATTGGGATGTTTGTTTCGTAGATGGCGTTTCAAGTTTGAAGCTCTAGTTGGAGCATTAGCATGTTTCCCAGTGTAAGCACTAATTTTTGCATTACACTCTTTACCATCCTTTTCTACTTGACAAATAAAAATACTTTCATCCTCATTTAGCTTAAAATATTGAAAGACTGCTGATTTTCTACTAGGCCCACGACTCATTACTAATAGGGGCTAATTAAATTAATAATTAATATATTGCTAATTTTTATATGGTATCTAGTATCCTAAAATAGAAATATGAAATTCATTTGCTAAGATTTACCAGAACAATAAATCAAATGTGGAAATGTGAATCTAGAATTAGTTCAGGAAGATATTTATTTAGGGCAGAGTAGTATTCTGGTAAATTGTTGGCATATAGAAATTGAATCAAAGAGTCGGGAGTTGGTCGTTTTTACCGACTCCCGACTTCAAAAAAGCCCTGACTCCCGACTCCGACTCCCCACCTCTGGTCAAGAGGCTAAATCAAAAGGATCAGCAATTGCTAATGATTGTTACAGGGTTGTTGTAAAAGATATTGAAGACATTTGGATGAAATTTTCTTTCCTTACGATTAACACCAAAGGCATCTATCTTAAAGTCAGTTGACTAATAGAAGAAGCCTCAAAATTGAACAAGGTGCCGTTACATCAAAGAAATGAAAGTTTTGCCTTAAAAGTAGCTCAGTATGAGCAAATATTTTATATATCTTCTTGTGAATGATATGATAAGGGAATTGATAGGAAATCTTGCAGGTGTAACGATAAAATACCAGTGGCAGAATGGGAGTCTTTTGTGGATCAAAAACAAAGAAAAAATCACTTAGGACCAATTGATTGCATAGCTAGTTCAACAAAGGAGATCTTTAGCAAGAGCCCAAGAAAAACAAAACCATCAACTAAAAGCACAAGAAGAAATGACTGAAGCCACCAATGTTTTACCATTGGAATTTATAAAATACTGAAGAAGACATGGATGTAGATTCAGAGAGTCAGGATGTAGATTATGAGATTGATTTAAAAATTAAAATTGACAGAATATTCAGAACAGGCACTCCTATAAAAACCTAACATTAATAGCAGATTGTTATTGTGTAAGTTGTAGAGCTGCAGCTGCAATAGTCAATGCAGCTTTAAAAGATGTGGGGATCCTTAACCATGCTTGACAGAAGGAAATTAGAAAGAGAAAGAAATCGCATGGGTGAAACCAAAAATCCAAAAATCTGAAGATGGAGTGCCTTGGATTTGATGGAAGGAAAGATAGTACATTAACTAAAAGTGGAAAGATTAAAGAAGAACAGTTATTGTGAAAGAACCTGGCAGCATCTATGTAGACCATGTCACACCAGATAATGGAACTGCTTGCTGCATAGCAGAAGAGTTGATAACTATTATTACAGACTCGAACAGCACAGATACTATCAAAGCTTTACTGTGTGATGGTACCATACTCCTGTAAATACAGGAAAAATTGATGGAGCCATAAAACTGGTTGAAATTCATCTTAACAGACCAGTGCAGTGGTTGGTGTGCCTCTTGCATTTGAATGAACTGCCTTTTATGCATGTCTACAAAACCATTGATGGTAAAACAACAGGTCTAAATACTTGTGTGGGTTCAATTGGGAATAAACTGAAAACAGATTTAACAAAATTGGAGATAGTCAAATATTCTTGCGTAAAGGGAAACATTAAAGAAATTTCAGCAAATGTTGTAAAGGAGCTAAGCAGTGATCAAAGATATATCTATGATATGTGTCTGGCAGTGCAAACTGGAGACACTTCTCAAGATCTGCCCACTCGATCCCCAGGTACCCTTCACCATGCTCGCTGGCTAACTCTAGCCAACAGGGTCCTTCGATTATATATCTCAATGCCAAATCCTGATAAAAACCTTCAGGATATAGTCAAGATTATTATGCAGTTCTATGCTCCAGGGTGGTTTTTGGATAAAATCTCATCCTAATGCAACTGATGGTGCATATAACTTTTGGCATTTAATGTGCTTGCTTCAAAATTTAGATGAACAACATAGATCAATCATAGAACCAGTATTAAAGAATAATGCCTACTTTGTTCACCCAGAAAATATACTCATATCTATAGTAACTGACAAGAGACTAGAAATTAGGAAGCAAGCTATTCAGAAAATCATCCTTTCAAGAACAGGATTTTCAGGTACCAGAAACTGAGTTGCCTTGAACCCTCAATTTCCAATCTACTGACTACATTGAGATGATTGATTGGCAAAAAGAGATCATTACTCCTTCACTGCTGCTGAACAATTTTAGTGATGATGAACTACTATAGGCTCGATGTAAGTCATTGGAGATAGCTTCTTTTCCATGCCACAGTCAAAGTGTGGAAAGGGCAGTGAACCTAGTAACAAAGGCATGTCAGGAAAGAATAGGATATGACAACCATCAAAAGTTTATCTTAAACTCATTAGAATCAAGGTGAAAACTGCCCAAGTTTGAATGGAAGGCCTATTGGAATGAATACGGTAAGAAACATGAAATAAAATTTCTTAATGATATTGAAAATTCCTTCCCTTTTGATGTGATAAGGAACAATGAAAAAGTGAATTGAAATTTAGCACATTTATTATGCCTCTAATTTTTTCTTCTGAATATATTGTTGTACCTAATTAATTTTCCTAATACTGTACATTATTAAATAAAATATTATACGTTAATAAAGATTTGTCATTAAAAAACCTGAATGTAAAGTAAGTCTTGTATAAATGGAATATGCTTCAATATAGGTCAAAAAGTGAAAAATTGTGCCAGTGGTAGGAGGCTTTAAACAGCAAAAATAATTTATGAGAGGGTTCCTGTGTTCTATTCAAACCCCTCACAATATGTATGGTACCTTTTCAATATAAAATTTTGACCCAGCCTACTGTACACCCTTGGTTATTATTGAATGGTTCACCAACAGTTTCATAACTTTGTTCATTTGTGCAAGATATGAAGGTCATATTTGCAGGGCTGTGGAGTCGGCACATAAAAAACTGACTCTGACTCCTCAATTTTTTGTCTATTTGACTCCGACTCCGAAGGTATATTAATTCTAAATCTGCTATGATGATAATTACACAAGAGGCATTTCATCACCACCATGTGAAGCATCATCATCTGTGGTCATTGTTACGGTTACTTTGTCTGTAGTAAAGAATCTTGTAAGTGGTGCTTGTCCTTCGTAGATCTGATCTTTTGTTAACTTTGAAGTAGTTGGAAGGTTTTTATTACTATCTTTCTCAATGACAACTTCTAAAATTTTGGGATGGAAACACTGCAAATGTCTTTTCAAATTTGATGCTCTGGTTGGTGCATTTTTATCAGAGCCAGTAAAACCACTGATTTTTGCTTCACATAATTTTTCATCATCATCATCATCTTCTATCATACACTGACACACGAAATGTTTCCCATCTGTGGTTATTGTAAAATATTCAAAAACTGCAGACTTTGTTGGAAGTGTCTTTGCCATTGTGAAAGGGGTTTTAGACTTGAAAGTTAAAAACTTATTAAATTTAGAAAGAACTCGAAATTAAATGAGGATTAAAAATAAAAAATATTATCTGAAAAGAAAAAATGAATTAATGGCATTAGTGTCTGAAATGGAAAACATTGTGTTTATTATTTAAGTGGTTTAACCACCATAGCTGCCAGTGATATCACACAAAAACATATTTTATTAAAATTTATATTGAGGTTGGAGTCGGTACATTTTTACCGACTCCAACTCCAGCACCACCAAAATTGCTTCCGACTCCGACTCCACAGCCCTGCATATTTGAACAGAATACGCCAAAATACATTAGAAAAATGTATTTTGGATATTAATTTCAGTGTTGGCAAAACATTCAATAATTACCCATACCCTTGATGATTGGTTAGGTTAAGTCATGATATTTTCGTTTAAACTAACGAAAATATTACGACAACCTAACCAATCATCAAAGGCGTACAGATGACCTAACTGAGTAGTCAATAATTTCCACGTAGGTTTCGATTAATTTTAAGCAACATTTACCAAAAATGTGTGAGAGTTATAGCTAGGTACCACATATATATATACATATAAAACTAACTTTGATATACTGTACCTAATCAACTATCAAGGGTGCACAGTTGACCTAACCAGGCATTCAATTATAAGTCTGCCCATCATGTTTAATTTAAAATTATTAAAAAAATAACTAATTTAGTGCATTAAAAGCAATAACCATACGTCAAATAACAATTGTTTTTTAAACTAATTTATGGCTGGATTCTGAAGGATTGCTGTTATACCTGACAAGTCTTGTGTAATTTTAACAATTTGCACCAAGATTCAGTACAACAAGCAACCGCAAAACCCCATTGGGGTTTCATCACCTAATGAAACAAATGCAAGACAGCCAAAGCTCCCTCATGCTCCTTATACAAAAGCAAATGAGACACCCAACAGGAACCCCATGAGTAGGGTGCCACTTATTTGGGGTGTTTTTCATTTTTTGGGAATTTCTATCAGGACGGGCGCATTTCTGGTGTCATTCCATCTAAAAACATTGTGTGTAAAATATTTTTGAAATAAAATAATAATTAGAACTGCCTCAACGAGGTCAAAGTTTATACTTTTTGTCGAAAAGTACTCATGGCATTCTGTTATCATGTCAGTTTTCGTTTCGATAGCTGCTGTAGTTTCTGAGTTGAAAAATGATAACAGACAGACAGACAGACGGACGGTCAGAGTCGTTGGTTTAGTCTTCCGCACTGGTGTACAGAAGACTAAAATGAGGTATTATACAGGGTGTAACACGAGTTTATCGAAATATTGATACAGGCGAAAGAACATGTTATTCTAAGTAGAAAATGGGTTGGGACGAGTTTTGCCAACACTAACAGTGTTTCATTCTCTTTTTCAGTGAGTTCTGAAACGACGTGATGGCTTCGGCAACAAGATCTAAAACAGCAGTCTATCTCCTGGGGACCGTGGACCACAGCATCACAGGAAGCATGCTGCCAACGGGAAAGCAGGCACTTCAGTACTTTTTCCACCTTCACCTTGATGTCAAGAAGCCGATCAAGGAAGCAGCCGCTGAGACAGTGACCGCAGTCAAGGAATTCTGGGAGCGGTCCCGTATTCCTACGCAGAAAGACCAACACGCAAGGGACAAGGTTCTCCGAATGTACGAGAAGTGGCGGGCTCTGAACAAGAACTCGAAACGGCGCACTGTGACCCAAATCAGGAATGAGGCCGAGTTCCTCTCATCCCTTGACCGCCTCTTCGACATCGCACACGAACAGGCGATGTCGATGATCACAATCGAAGAGGACAGGGAGTTCCTGACGGGACAAAGGGCCGAGGTGCGGCGCGGCCGCATCTCCTCCACACGTGACATGACGCTGCACACTGAGGAGGAGCGTGTGAGGAGACAGGAAGCGGAAAGGAGCCGCCGGCAAGATGATGAAAGGGCGAACAGAGAGAGCCGAGAAGAACTCGTCGAACTGGCATCGAGCTCCAGCTCAGGTGCAAGCAGCCCGACTCGGTCACCGACACGGCGTCGTCGCCGAGAAGAAGAGAAGAGCTCTCTCTCCCGGGCCCGTCCACGTCGAATGCAGAAGCATCTACGACCCCTTTACCACCCAAGCGATTCCGCGCGTCGAAAAAGATGATCACCCCTGATCTCTCCGCAGCGATGGATCGGACGAAACTTACCGACCGAGAAGGTGTTTTTTTGCTGTCGGCGGATGCGAGGAGCTTGGGCCACGACCCTGAGGAGCTGGTCTTGAACCGCGAATCCTCCCGCCGCGACCGAGCAAAGTTCCGTGCTATGGCAGCAGCAGAAATGAAGGCAGCCTTCCATCCTACTGTGCCGCTGACCGTTCACTGGGACGGGAAAATCGTACCAGCGGCTGACGGAGGCCCTGCTGAAGATCGCCTTCCAGTTCTGGTGTCTGGGGAGAACGTCGACAAGCTTCTGGCTGTGCCCAGCCTCCCCGACGGCACCGGCCGTGCCATGGCGGAAGCCGTCCTCTCTGCCCTCGAGGATTGGGACATCAAGGGACGGATCTGTGCCCTCTCTTTTGACACCACTGCCTCAAACACAGGACTCTCAGGAGGAGCTTGCTATATCATTGAGCAGAAACTCGAGAAGACAGTGCTTCATTTGGCTTGCCGCCACCACATCCACGAACTGGTGTGCGAGAAGGCATTCACGGCGTGCCTCGGTCCCTCTACTGGTCCTGACATCCTCCTGTTCAAACGATTCGCCGCCCAGTGGGACTTCATCGATCAAACCAAAGCGAAGCCCTTCGAGGATGGAACCATGCCGCAGCACCTGAAGGACGCCCGCGACGACCTGCTGATCGAATTCAGCCGCCTCCTCGACGGTCAACATCCACGTGATGACTACAGGGAACTTCTGGAGCTCTCTGTAATTGTGCTGGGCGGTCCGAACAAGTGGGGTGCCCGGTTCGCTCGTCCCAGCGCCTTCCATCGCGCGCGCTGGATGGCAAAAGTCATCTATGCCATCAAACTGTTCCTGTTCCGGGAACAGTTTCAGATGTCGTCAGGCGAAGCGGCTGGAATCCGGCGATTCACCATCTTCGCCGTGTCCATCTACGTGACGGCCTGGTACAAAGCGCCGCTCCCGGCAACGGCCCCAGCCGCGGACCTCGCGCTGCTCAAGGCCCTCGTCTATTATCCGGACTCAGCGGTGGCCAAGGCGACGGCGACAGTCTTCGCCAGGCACCTATGGTACTTGAGCGAGCGCCTCGTCACCCTGGCCATCTTCGACGAGGGTATCGACTTGGCGACAAAGCGGTAGATGATTAAAGTGATGGAAGAAGAGGAAGGATCGGAGGATCCCCCGCGGTGTATCAATGTGGACCTGTCCACCGCCTCAATCGCCAACAATACATTGGCCAAGTTCACAACAACTACATCAAAGGAGTTCTTCAAGGTTCTGGACATCAGCACCGCCTTCCTGCTCAAGGATCCGGAGGAGTGGCGGACGGACCCAGCCTTCATCGCCGCATCCCGCCGAGTCCAGGCCCTTCAAGTTGTCAATGACTTCGCGGAGCGCGGGGTGGCGTTGATGCAGTCTTTCAACCTGGCCCTTACCAAGAGTGAAGACCAAAGGCAGTTCCTCTTACAAGTGGTCGAGAAGCACCGCTGTGACTTCCCAACCGCCCGCAAGTCCACCGTGACCTCTGCAAAGTAGGCAACAATGAGAGGGAGATGGGCGCCCATGATACCCCCCCCCCCCCCTTGAGGGGCTAATACTCGAGTTGAGGGGGACCTAGAGTTGAAAGTATGAAGTCCAGTTATATGTTTTAGGTCAAGATTAGTAGCTTGAACAAACTAGAAGTGATATTTTATTTGCTAGAGGCATAGAACATCATGATCTAAAATTTCTACTTTTCGAGAAAATATACAAACTTTGACCGTATTGAGGCAGTTCTAAATATTGTTTTATTTCAAAAATATTTTACATACGATATTTTTTGACAAAATGGAACCAGAAACGCGCCCGTCCCGATAAAAATTCAAACTTTCGAAAATAAGTGTCACCCTACCCATGAGTGCCCTATATGTGGGAGATGAAACAAATGACTCCACAAATGTATCAATAATTTACTTAAATGTTCAGGGCCTTAACTCAAATCATACCAAAGTACCTTATCTAAAGAGTCTAGTTGAAAACAATATTAATTAACACAGTTATAGCTCTCATGAAACATACCTAAACCCCATGATCATGAGTAGTGAAATTGCAATTGAAGGATATACCACCCATAGATGTGACAGGGAAGGCTCTCTAAATGGTGGTGTCTTGATATATATCCCTGAAAGCATTCAAAGTGAACTGCTCACAGCATACTCAAAAATGGTGCCTGTGATCTTCCACTCATCATGTTGAGTATAAATAAAGAAGACATAATACCAGTAAATATTTATAGCTCCCATTTGGAACTTGCTGAAGTTCTGGAAACAATCAGACACTGTCTAGCTTATTATAGACTCAAGATATTTAATCATTACAGGAGACGTCAATCTCTTGAATTGTATCTGGAACCAATATGGTGGTATGAAATCAAGGACAAAAAGGTCCAAATCTAAACATCTAGATGAATTTATGGAAAAACTTAACTCCTAGTACAGCATACACACTGTTTAACTAGAAAAAATAATATCCTAGATTTAGTGCTGACAAATAATGCAATGATAACTGACCACATTGTTATAACACCAACTATACACTCGGACCATGATGTCATGCACATATTTACAAACTTGTCTTTCTGCAAATGTAAGCCAAACCCATGCCAAATGGACTTGCCATACTCTGACCTAAACCTGCAGAAGTCAGACTGGACATCAATAAATAACTGGGGAAAAAGAATTAGAAAACCAAGAACCAGAAGAATACTGGAATAGAAGAGAATACAATACACCAAAGAAAAATGATCTTGCAAAGAAGCACCTGACAAAAGAACGCAGACACAGAAGGACACTTATGAGAAAGAGAACAAAGCTATCTAAATAACTGGCAAAGCAAATAAGTGATACAAAATGTAGTCACATTCAGAAACAAATACTACAGCTATTAAACTTAAAATAATGGTGTTAACTGTAAGAGAGAATATTGATAATGAACACAAAGCTATTGGCACCATAAAAGAAAATAGAAAGTTTTTCTTTAGCTACACTAAATGCAAAGTAGTAATGAAAACAAGTATTGGCCCATTACTTGCTAAAGACGGAATAACTTGCATCTAATCCACAGGAAATGGCTAACATGCTACAATCTCAATATGCTTCAAGCTGGAGTACCCCTGTAGTAGCTGAAAAAATAAAAATTATAGCATACGTTTTTGATAGAGAAGAAAATGACTAAGACAAACCATTATTGGAAGATATACAAATAACTACTGGAGATATACAACAGGCAATGGCAGAGCTACCAGGGAGTTCAGCCCCTGGACCAGGTGGAATTGGAGCCAAGCTACTTAAGGAATGCAAACATACTTTGTCTGTCTTTGCTAATCCTATGGAGATCTTCACTAGACAGCAGAAGAATACCACCAATCATGAAACAAGCAAATATTACACCAATCTACGAAGGTGGCAAAAGAAAGGAAACCAAGAACTATAGACCCCATACCCTTAACTTCCCATTACACTGGTTGACAAAATTGAACTTTTTTCTCTCATCAAAGATGTATATACACTTTTCTAGACCAGTTTTGGGATCAATGAAAGAAAGCCACCCCCAGCCTTCTTTAGTTAGCTTTATATCACAACCTAACCTAACCAATCATTAGGTCAACTGTACACCCTTGATGATTGGTTAGGTTAGGTCATTATATTTTCATTAGTTAGCCTTATAAAGCTAACTAAAAAAAGGCTAGGGGTGGCTTTCTTTTATTGATCCCAGTTTTGTATGCTGATTCCAAATCTATTTTTGGGTTTCCTCTAGCACATCTCTAGTTATGAAAATATGACTGACCAGTGTTAATTTTGGCATAATTTATTGTAGAAATACAACTTTATTCAAAAAAAGAAATGTACACCAACCTAAAAATATTGAGAGTACGATATGACTGGTGGTAATGTCAGCACAATTTATTGTAAAAGTAAAACTTTATTCATAAAAAGAAATGTACACCAACCTAAAAATGTTGCGAGTACAATTTTCTTTTGTAAACCTTGTCCAGATTGTCATGGTACAACATCCACAATAGTCTGCCAGCATACTTTCATTCTAGAAACCTTGGTAGCAATTTTCCATTGACTGGATGACTTGATGGAAGCATTCCCCCTGTTTGTCACTCATCATGCCAAGGTTTTTGGGAAAGAAATCTAGATGTGAATGTAAAAAAAATGTATTTTCAAGGACATGAAATAGCTCATTTCTTGATATGCATTGAGCAGTTTCTGAACTCCATCTTTGTATGTGGAGATTTGTGGTTACCCAAGAAGTTTTCACAAATCTATTTGAAAGCCTGTCATGCTTTTAGTTTTAAGGCATTGAGGCTTCAAAGCCTTCATCCTGCAGAACTCCCTGATTTGGGGCCCTACAAAGATTCACTCCTTCAATTTTGTGGCACCGATGTTTGCAAATTTCTCAACAAAGTATCAAAACCCTCTTAAATTCACCTTATCCATTGCTTTCACAGTTTTTCATTAAGCTGAGCTTAATGTGGAGAGGTGGCAGGAAAATCTTCTTTGGATCAACTGAAGGAACTCACTGGATACTGTCCATTCCTGGCTTGTATGTGCTTCATTAATGCCAGTCATGTCTGATGTAATGATCCATGGTAGCACAGCTGTCCCATAGGCATAGGAAACAATAATATTTCATGAACCCTCCTTGCATGCCCATTAACATATCACTGACTTTGAGAGCACCACAGATATTCCATTGATGAGTACTATATTGGATTGATTCAAGTAGTATTCATGTTATCATAGATCTCCTTTAGATGAATGGAGTGAGTGATCAGGATCAGGGTTGTGGAGTTGGGGTTGTAGTCGTGGAGTTGGTTATCTTTGGGTGGAGTTGGAGTTGGAGTTGGAGTTGGTACAAATCCCCCAACTCTAACTCCAAATCTTAAAACAAATTGGATTTTTCTCATGCACTGGGAGAGGTAGAAAAAATTTACTATACTGCAAAGTTGAAAGTGAAAGATGCAATACCCTGATACCCTGAGGTTATTCAAGATGCCGCTCTGACTGTCACAGCATTGCCACTGACTCAAGTCAGTGTGGAGCATTTGTTTTCTGCCCTCTGAATTGTCAGATCTGACTTGAGAGCAGCAATGAAGGAGGACCTAACTGAAGCGATCCTGTTTCTGAGAAATTCAGTTTAGGTATAAGAGTACAATATATATATGTGGTTGTAAAGTATTCATGTATTGTTCCATTTATTGCAGTTGCTTTTTTATATGCTGAACCATTTTGAAATAGTTTCAACTTTCATGTCTTATATTTTTATAATTTTATAACTATTAAATAACTTTTTAGTTTTTATTATTGTACGAGGAAAGAATAATTAAAATTGAGATTTAAAAATTAAAACTATCAAAATTCACGGAGACTTCATTTACCTACACCATACCTATACTATATAAGTATATATGCCATACGGTTAGTACTGTATATACTACAGTCAGAGTCAGACTTGTAAAATTTCTGGAGGCAGAGTTGGAGTTCGGAAACTTTTTTCACAGACTCCACAACCCTGATCAGGATGGATGGCTTTAAGTTTCCATTATGCAGGAGAATTGCTTTTAAGCTTTGCTGTGAGGAATCATTGAAGTGGTGCCATTCAGATGGTGCACCTGTGACAGTTCTCAAAAAGTCCATTTATATCATGGCAATAGCAGAGTGGACTGTCTACTGTAAAGACTGTTGCCAAATCATGGTTTCATTTTTGATAATGACACACCCAGACATTCTTCTCAAGTAAGTGTTTCTGCTTGTCTTGAGGAGAGAAGTTCTGATTTCTCTTTGGAGAGGGCTAGGTCTCTAATGAGGTCATTCAACTCATTTTGGATAAGCCTCTCTGGCTCCAATTGCTCTTCATCAGGTGTGTAAAGATCAGCTGAAGGTCCAGCATCTCCACCAATAGCACCTTCATTGGATTCCCCTTTGTCTTCTAAAGAATCGAGTCTATGCTGTGGAGGTACTGGAATTGTCATTGTGTCATTGTGAGGGATTGGTGTGATTGCATAATCCATTTGAACAAGCAGTACAGATAACATGTGGTACCCACGCCTTATCTTGGTTGCCTAGTGGACAGCCAAAGTATAACTGGTAAGATTTTTGAAGATCCATTGTGATTGTACGCTGTTGTGATTTAGTCATGAACAAGCTGTGCAATATTTACAAAATTGTGGCCAGCAACTGCTCACACCTAAAGTATAGGAATACCTCAAAATTTGTTTTGAATTTGGTCATTTCGCAGATTTGTCACCAGTCTTTTACTACCTATAGTTTTGCAATCCGTCGTCCATATTTACAGATTTGTCATTTTTTTTAAAAATGTGAAAAAAAAAACTGAAATTGATGAAAATTCAACTGTTTACCAATGCAATATATTATTATATTTTGCCGAAAAACTAGTAGAATTTGATTAATTAATCTGTTTAATAACATAATACTCTAAAATGTTTTCTCAATGAAACATGTTATAATCTACCTCAAATTTTGTCATTTCGTATTTTGTCATGTTATTCCAGAATGAATTAATGACAAATTTTGAGGTATTCCTGTACCACAAGACAATCTGCGGAAAGCCTAAGCTGAAATGACATAATGCCATGCATGAGGGTATGGAAATGGTAAAGCAAAAACCCACACCTAAGCTGCACTTTTTGCACTCACCCCTTTCAATTTTGCTCATACTTGGCACAATAGCAGATATACATGCCAAACTTAAATTCCCAAATTATTAGAGCTGACTGACCTTTGGTTACTGAGATACAAGGTCATAAAGTTGTGACATTTTGACCTTTTTTGCGTTAAATGACTATTTTCAAAACGGTGTAACTAAAAAACTATTAAAGCTAGAGCATTGATTTTGGTCTCATTTTAAAGCTCTTTAGTAGCCCCTTGTTTATTGTCTCTTGTTAAATATCTCTACTGTGAAAAATAAAAAAATCCCTACAAAAGTTGACCTTTGACCTTGAATAAAAAAAAAATACCTCTCCTAAAAAATTCAATTTTTTTACATTAATACCTTGAGTCATGTACAACAAAATCCCAAGAAGCTGTAAGTGGCTGATAACTAGTTCAATGTATAAAAAATAAATGAAGTTGGCATCATTCTTCAATTTTAGATTTTTTTTGTCAGTTCATTTATTTAAAAGTTCTGTTCTGATATAGTGTCAGTGAAGACTTAGTTCAACTTAACATTATTAGTTCAAAAACCTTTTTGTGACCTGTGCCAAAAGAAGTCTTTTAAAAGACAACCAGGGTTAAACCCCTCGACAGCCCCAAATCTACTGGAGTAGCGCTGATCCAAAGGCCCAACTAGTATATAAGTACTGTCAACTTTACAGAGTTGACTCCTGACTTCAAGTTAAAGTTAATTTATTTTTACTAAATACATGTATAAAAATTTATTTAATAATTCATTAATTGTTCATTGTTTTCTTTTCAGGATTTTCTTTGTGCTTTTGTGATTTCAGAGTACAAACATGGAACATTTAAAACTGAAACAGAAGTGTGCTGATCCTTTGCTGCGTCACAAAGGTCAGTGTCGAAAGAAGAGTTTGAGAATTGTACCACAGGAACTTGTAAATAAGTTTCCCGATCTGCACTTAACACTACATCACAGACTTTGTAAGCAGTGTAGAGAACATCTTGAGTCCTTGCCTGAGAAAGGAATAGGCACTTTGAATTCAGACATAAATGATGATTCTTCTTGTAGTAGTGAACCACCTGAAGATCTTGAGAAAATTGAAAATGTTGACAATAGTGATGCATCAACTTCAGAGCAAAACCATGAGATGTGTACTTTGAATGCTTCTTTTGTTTCAATTGGTGAATCACCCATAAAAAAGAGAAAGCTTGTAGAGCAAAAGTCATATGGAGCTAAAAAACTAAGCAAGGTGACAGAGACAGTTAAGAAGAGAATGGAAACAGTTGCAGGAAAAGAGATTTCTGACTCACAATTTAAGGAGCCATCTGGAGATGTAGACTGTTTAGAAATAATAAATCAACTCAAGGAAAAATTCAAAAATGAAAATACTAAAAGAAGTGATAAAATAAAAATCCTCACTGTATTGCCCAAAAGTTGGAGCATTAGGAAAATTGCTTCAGAATTTAACACAACAAGGCATACAGCATCTATTGCTAAAAAAATAGTTGAAGAAAAAGGTGTCCTTTCAGACCCAAATCCAAAGGGTGGGAAAAGAATTAAACAGGATACTGTTGACGCTATTAAAGCATTTTATCTTTCAGAAGACATCAGTAGAACAATGCCAGGAAAGAAAGACTATTGTAGTATCATTGACAATGAAAGAGGAAGGATACATTTGCAAAAGCATCTTTTACTTTGCAATTTAAAAGAAGCCTATCATATTTTCAAAGAAAGAAATCCTTTGGTTAAGGTGGGATTCAGTAAATTTGCAGAATTGCGTCCAAAGCAGTGTGTTATTGCTGGAGCAACAGGAACTCACTCAGTATGTGTCTGTACAATTCATCAGAATGCCAAACTTATGTTTGTAGGAGCTGAATTAGAAAAACTAACTGCAAATGATGACACACCTATTAAGAATGTACGTCATTGTGTTGCCTTTATGGAATGCAATCCTGCCTCAGACAATGTGAACAATGTGGAGATCCATCAGATTTAAAAAACAGACTACTGGACATATTTACAAACAACTTCATTGATATCATAAATTTTAAAAAGTGGACCAATACAGATCGGTCAAATCTTGAATCAGTAGAACTGAATACAGATGAATATATTGACCAATTCTGTAACCAACTGAAAGAATACCAGATACATGACTTCAAGACAAAGATGCAAGCAACTTATTACCGTGAAACAAAAATGTCTTTGAAAGATGGTGAGGTCCTTGCTGTGTGTGATTTTGCTGAAAATTATTCCTTTATTCTTCAAGATGAGGTTCAGAGCTTTCACTGGAACAATGAGATGGCTACTCTACATCCATTTGTTATTTACTATAAAAAGGAAGATGAGATTGCTCACCTTAGCTTTGTTATTATTTCAGAGTGTAACATCCATAACACAGTTGCTGTACATTTGTTTCAAAAGCATCTGATAAAATTCCTAAAAGATAATATCTCATCCATCGGTTCCATCCACAAAATAATTTACTTTTCAGATGGGTGTGCAGGACAGTATAAGAACTGCAAAAACTTTTTGAATTGACAGAATGGAATTTTTTTTGCAACAAGTCATGGAAAGGGACCCTGTGATGGTGTTGGAGGCACAGTTAAGAGATTAGCTGCAAAAGCTAGTCTACAACGACCTTATGATGAACAGATCCTTACTGCAGAACAGTTATATACATTTGCAAGTGAAAATATTGTAAATATAAAATGTCATTTTTCAACCAATAAAGAGCATGAAGAGGAAAGCCAACTTCTCCAAGAAAGACACTCAACTGCAAGGACTATTGCTGGTACACAGAAATTACACCATTTACAGCCAGTTTCATTGACTTCTCTTAAGGTTAAACATTATTCATTATCAGATTATTCAAATATTGAGAAAGTTACTGAAAAGGAAGAAGTTGTGACTGAGGAGAAAATACATGGTTTTGTTACTGCTGCATATGATGGCCATTGGTGGGTGGCATATGTGCTGGAAAAGATACCAGAGAATAGAGAAGTAAAAGTCACATTCCTTCATCCTCATGGCCCAAACCCATCATTTGTGTATCCTGGTCGACCAGATGAATTAATCTTACCATATTCAGATATTCTAACACAAGTTGAGGCATCTACTACTAATGGACGAACATACAGGATTTGCAAAGAAGTTACTTTGAAGGCATCCAAAGCTTTGGCAGATCTACAGCACAGAAAGGTAAGAATTCAAAATTAAAATGGTCATGTAACTATATATACACTGCATACATTTTAAGTTGTGATAAATGGAAATCAATGAGCACTATACCTATACATATTGTATGTACATTTTAATATGTTACTTGTATTTGTTAATTAGGTAGCTATCTAGGTATACATTAAAAATTGTTTTCTCTTCTAGAAATCACAATAAATTGGGTGGCCCACAAGAATCTTGTCAACTACTGAAAACCATCACATACATGCACAACATACAGGTGAGGTGGGTAAAGAACAAATATTTAAAAATAAGCATTTGCTTGTTTGTAGAAGGCTGCAGATAGTATGTAGATATGGGTTGTATTTGTAAGAGATTGAGCTGACCTTAGACAAAAATGGTTACTGACATACAAGGTCACAAAGTCATGACTTTTTGACAATTTTTGTATAAAATGACTTTTTTCAAAATGTTGCTTGAATTCATTATTTTTTATACATTGAACTAGTTATCAGCCACTTACAGCTTCTTGGGATTTTGTTGTACATGACTCAAGGTATTAATGTAAAAAAATTGAATTTTTTAGGAGAAGGTATTTTTTTTTTATTCAAGGTCAAAGGTCAACTTTTGAAGGGATTTTTTTATTTTTCACAGTAGAGATATTTAACAAGAGACAATAAACAAGGGGCTACTAAAGAGCTTTAAAATGAGACCAAACTCAATGCTCTAGCTTTAATAGTTTTTTAGTTACACCGTTTTGAAAATAGTCATTTAACGCAAAAAAGGTCAAAATGTCACAACTTTGTGACCTTGTATCTCAGTAACCAAAGGTCAGTCAGATCTAATAATTTGGGAATTTAAGTTTGGCATGTATATCTGCTATTGTGCCAAGTATGAGCAAAATTGAAAGGGGTGTGTGTTTTAGGTGGCTGACTTGACATGGAATGACCCAATAACAAAATACTCTGCTACATGTATAGCCTAAAGGACGCATATTATATATTGTATATAGAGTATTATATTATTATATATAGTTATATGCATATTATATATTATTATTATATTATAAGCACACCGGACAAAAAATTAGTCACCCCTAATAGCACCGATAGTAGGAAGTTCAAGGTCACACAGAGGGTGCTGATGTAGCATTGGTAAGTGACAAGTAGCGGTGACGCAGCACACAGGATCAGATCTGTTTCGTGAGGTGGTGAAGAACAAAGTGTGTGTTGGATATAGTCTGCAAAATGGGTCGTGAGGCAGACGTTACTCAGTGGCAAAAAGGAGCCATTGTGTTTGGCAGAGCCCACGGACACAAAATGTCTGAAGTAGCCCAATTTGTTGGTGTGTCAACGCGTACTGTCCAGCGAGTTTACAAAGAGTGGTGTAGTTCGCTATCAACTGACAATCGACGGCGTAACTGTGGCTGGAAAACAATTCTCAACAATAGGGGCCACCGCCATGTTTCTCGTCTAGTAACTGCAAATCATTTTCAAACCAGAGAACAATTGCTCCAAGAAACCAATGAGGTTCTCCAGCGACCAATTTCCGAATGGACATTGCAACGAGAACTGCATGCGATGGACATCTGGAGCAGGGTACCACGGAAGAGGCCGCTGTTAACAGCAAGTCACAAATTGGCATGTTATAAATGGGCTCAGAGGCACAAAAACTGGACTGCAGCAGATTGGAAACGTGTAATTTGGTCTGATGAGTCCCGTTTTTGTTTGTTCTCCAATGATGGGAGGTGACGAGTACATTGCAGGTCCAATGAAGCCTTTAATCCTGAATGCGTCGAAGGTGTTGTTCAGGCTGGAAACAGAAAGTGAAGCGCAGGAATAGACACCCACAGACTCTGGTGGAACTTCGGGACCGGCTGATGAACAAGTGGCAGCAAATCGATGTTCAGTACATGCACAACCTCATAGAGTCTGCCTCGTTGGATTCGTGTGGTTATCAAGGCCAGAGGCGCCGTCACACGTTATTAGGTACATTCTGAGAGGGGTGACTAATTTTTTGTCCGGTGTGCTTATATAGTATTATATTATATATATGGTATATATATATAGGTATTATATTTATTACATATATTATGATTGGTCTCATCTTGAAAACTAAATGGGCTTGAGGAAAACCAAAAACAGATTTGGAATCAGCATCCCAATAGCTATCTAGCCAACCCATAATTATATCTGATGAAAAATACTTGTTGGCCAGTGTTTATTATCAAAATTTATAGGAAATGAACACCTTTTAGAAGACTTTCATCATGGTTTCAGATGACCATTGCAACACAATCATACAATATTTGGGAGAAAACCACAATGTTGATATCATCTGTCTAGACTTTGCAAAACCTTTTGACAAAGTTGACCATGAAATATTGTTTCATAAACTAAAAGAACTTGAAATTTGTGGGAAAATAGATCCATATTTTTCTCTGACAGGAAACCAATAATAGTTGTAAATGGAGCAAAATCTACAGAAAAAGAGGTGAGTAGCAGAGTGCCCCAAGGTACAGTACTGGGACCAATACTATTCATTATAATGCTAAATAATATAAACTGTAACCTAGGAACACTCCTATCATTTGCAGATACCAGAATACTAAGACCAATTACAGAAAAGAAGACTACAGAACTACAAAAAGATGACAAGCTATATATGCATGGGCAGATGCAAACAATATGGCCTTCAATGAAGACAAATTTGAACTAATTAAGTATGGACCAAATAAATGCCTAAAAGAACAATTCAACTACACTGGACCCACAGGAAAAGATATTGGAAGAACTGATCATGTAAAGGACCTAGGGGTCATATCTGAAGATGCAACATTTAACACACACATTGACAAAATAACCTCATCCTGCAAACAACTAAGATATACTGTATATATACTATTACTGAGGACATTCAGAACTAGACAGAGTAAGACCATGCTTACCCTGTGGAAATAACTTGTTCTTCCACGCATTGACTACTACTCAATTATGGTTCATCCATAAAGAAAATGAATTGCAAAAAATTGAGGGCCTACAAAGAACCTTTACTTCATACATTAAAGAACCTGATGAGCAACACATGGTTAAAAATAACTTAAACTACTGGGATAAGTTCAGAGACCTTGGTCTTTATTCCAGAGAAAGGGCGTTTTGAGAGATACATTCTGATCTATACCTGTAAAATTCTGGAAGGGCTTCTAGTTGCCCCCAATACCAAACCAATTGTACTTATCTTGGCAAGAACTGGCAGAATGTGTCAAAAACATCACCACCTTCCAAACAGCCTGAAAAGGATTGAAACAATATAATAGTATCTCTAGGCAGGGTTCTCACCTGTTTAACTCCTTGCCTCAGTACCAGATATAAGTGCAGTCCCAATGGATACTTTTAAAAAATACCTGGACATGTTGTTAGACAATATACCTGGCCAACCCATAGTTCCAGGGTATTCCTCTGCCAGACTAGCCCTCACAAATTTGATAGTGAATCACATCTTATGGCATGAGAAAAGAAGGGTGGCAACTACATTGTGGCCCTGCCTTGGGTGGTATTGAGTGGACTTTGTGGGAGCAGCACTTCAAGGTAAATTGTCTGGTGTAATATGTGCTAAGATGGGTAAATTCAGTGCCATCATCAGGCAAATAAGTTTGGTGCACCTGTGGCTGCAGCATAAAAAAATGTATCATTCATTGCTGAGCAACTTTTTGATATGGTTAAATTGGGTAGACAGTGTTTAATTTAGTTTGGGGAATATGAAATATTTGGAAACGCATGATGATTGTCTTTGTAACCATGACAATCATAGGTGAATAGGGGAGGGACAACCTACCTCATAGGGGGTAGCTTAAAAGTGAATATGTTTAAATATGGATGACTGGGGGGTTGGTAGGTACCAACTTCTGGCATGCACTAACAAAGCTGGTGTAGCTCACTATGACTCAATCACAACTAACAGACCCCCCTGTAAATCAGTCATTTGAATGCAAGTACCAAAAAAAAGCTTGTCTTCCCTGTTTTACTCTTGAGATAACATACTGGTATTTTCTCTCTTTGGGTGAAAATGCCTTTTGAAACCTCAGTGCAAGTGGCTTTAAAACTTGGGGCAGTGGTCCCCAGGATCCAGTCCAGCATAATTTTGGTGTTTTTTCCAGACAGGGAAACAACCAGTATTTTTTTTTATATATTTCAATTTTAAACTAAAAAATACCATTGTATTCATCAGTAATTCTAGTTTCAGTATATATCAGTTTTATATATTTCAGTTTTAAACTGAAAAAAACTGCTATATTCATCAGTAATTCGTTTCAATATATCACATTGGTACAATTTCTGAAAGGAAAAAAGTTAAAATTAAAATTTTTTTTTCACAGATTTTGGTCTTCAGTCAGGCTACATAGGGCCTAATAGTCACTGAAACCTTTCTCTCTACCCTCAATGTAAGGGTAGAAATATTGAAATTCTAGACAAAGAATATCATGACAGCAACTGAATTTCAGTTTTTGAGGTGTGCCAGAAATGTGGTGGGGTTTTCTGTACCAATTATGTATAATTCTATTTATGAATAATTCATACTGCTACAGTACTGTATGTAATCTTGTTATTCCGAACAGTTCTGAAAGGAATACCCCTACATTGTACATACTCTAAGTAAAATTTCTTTGAATCCAGACTACATCTCAATTGCATTTTTATTGGCAAATTCATTATCCTACATTACTGAGCCCAACAACATCCAAAATTTACTAGTCACCCAATGAGAAGAAAAGAACTAGATGGTCATTATTGACTAGATCCCTATTTAATTATATCTTAAAACATCTGATAAAATGGTCATTATTTCCTAATGACTTCCCCTACTAAAAGTTTCCTAATAAGTTCATGATCATTGGATAGAACCAAATCTAAGATTGCTTGATCCCTAGTTGGTTTGTCTACAAATTACATGGGAAAACTATCATTAGCCACAGCACTCGCTGAACAATGAAGAGGTTACCTTCCATATTATTTCCTAAAAGGTTCCCGTCTATATGAGGCAGGTTGAAATCTACCATAATTAATGTTCTAGCACTACAACCTTTATTTACTTCCTGAACCAAACTACTATCAACTTCCTGTGTTTGGTTTGGAGGTCTGTGAAATAGACCTATCCAAATGTACTCTTTACTTGATACACAAATATCAACCCAAATTGATTCTATCCTATGGTCTAATTTAACACAATCATTCTGAATTGAAGTTAAGTCATTCTTAATGTATAAGACTAGACCACCCCCTGCCTGTCCATTCTCTGATAAATATACTGTACATTGTATACCCATTTAACTCACTCTGCTCTAGTGTCATTGAATGCTGCCTCACTAATGCAGAGACTATATCCAGATTTTCACTAATCATATAACTCTAGATTGTTTCCTTCTCGCCTTTTTCATTCATTTTTCAGTTTATAATTTCTGTATAATAAACAACAATGTAATAATAAATTTATAATTTCTGTAATAAATAATAATGCAATATTAAGTGTAATAAATGTAATAATTATGTAAAAAAAAATAATAGAATCTGTATGTATAGAACAAGAAGATAGCTTTAAATTTGTGCAAATGTACTTATAAGCGGGTCCCTTCAATAAAAATGCCCTTCCAGTGTCGGGAGAATGGGATCTATCCTATGTGCGAATTTCTTAATGGTCCCTGGACTGTTTTCCCTCTTGCTTTTGGTTCATTCATTTTTCTGTATCCACCCAAAGAGGATGCTAGTGGGCATCAAAACTTGTGGAAATAAACTTTGTCTATTAGAGTGGGTTTTTATTATCACTTTATACAAATTAAAGGCTCATGGAATACTGGGGGTCAATCATAAATTAGGTAGAAGAATGGGTAGAATTGGGTCCCTAGATGAAAGGTCTAGGTCAGAAATAGAGGTAAAAGCTCAAATGAAGGTCTCCACCATAACTTTTAAACCTTTGAACATAAATTGATGAAACTGTATACATATGTATCATCAGAAGATAATGTTACTAGCAAGATCAGGTCCTTGCTTCAAAGGTGAAAGTCATAATATACATGGGGCATTGATCCAATATAAGTCTACCATTGGGTCATTCCATGTCAGTTCAATGGAATTTTGGGTCAAAAAAATGTGACCATCACCAATTTTTTTTGAAAATTGGCATACTTATAGATCTCTGTGAGAAAAACAGAATGACGCTTGTTTCAACACTAGGTCATATGGTTCCGGAGATATGGCCCTTCGAATTTTGTAAAAAAAAGTCAATTTCCAAGGTCATACCATATTTCAACATGAAATATCTCGGCTCCTATTGCACGTACAGATACCATTTAAACACTATTTTAAAGCTTTTAAGCAGATCTACAACTTTGTTTCTATTCATATTTTACCTCAGTGGTCAAAAAAAAAAGTTGATCTTATTTTTGACCTTTTGACCTTGTGTAGGTCATTTGATGTCACAAATGATTTTTTTCTCCTTTCACCCAATTTTGGGTACACATGTCTACCTTAACCTAGAACAAGATTTTTAGTGTTGATTAAGTTAGTATAGCCACTACAGCCATTTCAGTGGACCATACCTACCTCCATTTTGACCAAGTACCTTTTTCCACCAAACTTTGGAGCGCCGTTTCTTTGGAACTGTTTGAGCTAGTGTTGAGAAAAGTACCATTAGATTTGTCTCACTGAGATCTATAATGTCTGCTATTTTTAAGACAATTTGCCTTTTAATATGTATATTAAAATAACCTATTCCTTTATTTTTACCAATTGCGTTTATAAGAACTGATTCTTGTCTAGCTGGGTGAAACCATGAAAAAAGAGGCATAAACATAATTTTATATTTAAAAAAGGCAGTTATTAGGTATTTACAATATATTTTATGGAAGCCATTATTGTTACATTTATAATAATAATAAAGTATTTGTATATGCCTTTCAAGGTAATTATTTATCCTACCAAAGATTTGACCTTAGACAAAAACTGAGATCATTATTCAACAGCAAACAGTAAGAAAGAAAAACCTATAATAAGCAGAGCTGGGCAGTATTTAAATACATTTGTATTTAAATACGTATTTAAATACATTTGTGTATTTAGAACTGTATTTATAAATACATTGTTTTTCATGTATTTAAATATAGTATTTAAATACTTTAATGAGTATTTAAATACAATGTATTTAAATACTAAAAATATAAAAATGTAAATACTTTTACTGGTTTAATACACGTTCTGTACTAGCACAGTACGACGCGTCGACAGTGTAGTACAGCATGATTCATGTTTCAACGTGTCAGTTCAATCAGTTGTGTGCCACTCTTAGTCGAAAGCGTTGATTTCTTTATCGTGTGCGTGTCATGGCTTCAACAAGCAAATCCGGTGAATCAAACAGTGATATATCTGCAGATAACAATTTAGTGCACCCTCTGTTTGATGGAAAATACTTTAAAATTAAATCTAAAGACGGTAATAAGGTAAAGTGCACTAAAGTAGAAATTTATCAAAACATGAATTAGTGAATGCATATGTTAAAATTTGTATGTATTTAAAATGTATTTACAAATGTATTTAAATACAATTGATGTATTTTGTATTTAGTATCTAAATACATTCGTAAAATGTATTTAGTATTTAGTATTTAAATACATTTCTCCCATGTATTTAGTATTTAGTATTTAAATACATTCAATGTATTTATTGCCCAGCTCTGATAATAAGAGACTTTAGTCCTGCCTAATAAGACTCAAATTTAAATAGGAATGCTAAGATACTAACCTAAATACAAAATATAATTAATAGATAATAAATGGTACAATAAACATAATGGTTTTAATAATGATAAAAAATTTAAGTACCACTGAACTAACTTAGACATTTCATATGAAATATGTGTACCTAATATTATCAATGAAAAAAAAAAAAAAAAGGCTGGTAAAAAAAATCACATTGATGAGGCAAAAAAGATTCTGTTGGCTGTTACACTACTAAATGCTCAAGCATAGATGTGGCCTTCATTTCTGACCAGGTCAAAGTGTATGTCCTGCCATTTGTGGTAACTGGACTCTCAATCATCAGCACATCACTGGCATCAACTAGAAGTTCATCAGGTGGGGAAGGATATACAAATGAGTGTGCAGGTCCATGGGGGTGAAGGAGGTCAAGTTGACCTCATTGCTCTCTGGCTTGACATCTAGATGCAGGCGAGATACCAGTGGGAATCATAGACTGCTAAGCAATAGCCTTTCATAGATGCCAATGGGATGTTGCTTCTCTGAAGAATGGTGACTCTTTCCAATCTGGATATAGTCGAGGAAGAATACAAAGAATATTTTTTTCTTTCCCGCCTACCATCAGCTCCTTTTACAGAAACATAGTCTTTCAACCCTGGCATTTGTCTACTCACATCTGGCAAATGATAGAAGTCAATTACTTTGGCAGCAGTTTCACTATTCAGGCATTTCCCCAAGCGTGGATTAGGAGCAGGGCCGGATTAAGACCTTTAGAGGCCCTAAGCACTTAAAAGATTTTGGTGCCCCATATATATGTAATTCAAAATATAAACAAAAATAAACCATAAAATTTTATTTTTTGAAATGAAACAAAACTTACAGTAAGATGGAAAATAATGTTTATTTTTGTATACTTCCACTTCATTTATATTTGAAAAGTTTTCTCCTACTTTTTTTAATTGCAAAGTCTTTGATCAGATCCTCAAAACTAATCTTATGTAACACATCTGCTTCTATACTTAGTAGAGATAAGGCATCCAGCCTGCCTTGTTGCATAGTTTTCTGTTGGTATTTTTAATATACTTCAACTGAGAAAATGAACGCTCAGCTGAGCAATTTGTGACCATTAATGTTAAAAATATACGAAAGGCAATTTCTACATTTGGGAAGGCACACTCAATATTGTCTTCTACAATTATTTTATAAAGTTCAGCATGACTGAATCTTGTTTTTACATTTACTATAGCACACGAAAATATTTAATCTATATGTATTTTTAATATGGCGCTCAAAGATTTGATATAAACAAAATAATAACGCAAAGCGTAAAGTGTGTGATTACAACGAAATATATTTATTCTCTCAAAAGGGTTGTTGTTCACTACAAATTCAAACAATGAAAAAAATAAATACTATATATGAATATATATAATTCAGTTTTCAACAGCTTATAGGCTATAAGCCGCGATTATAATAGTATAATAAATCCATGGTAAATCCGACAATGGAAAATTTCTGTGGTGCCCCCCTTCCCTTGATGCCCTAAGCACGGGCTTATTTTTGCTTAATGGTTAATCCGGCCCTGATTAGGAGTTGAAAGCACTCCCTTCTCCCTCATCAAACTCTTTGCTTGCCCAGCCATGTAATCTGAGCACTTAATTCTTCTGTGATCTTTACTTGTGTCCATCTTTTTGGTAGGCTAGTAAGAATTGTCAGTTTTTCACTTTGACTTGTCACTTGATTAAATTTCTCTTTTTAGTTGTTGAAGAATCTCCAGTTCTGTATCATCTGAGTCACTGCATGAAATTGGTTGTTTAGTTGCAAGCTCAAGCTTTCTTTTCACAACTCCTTCTATTTTCCTCAACTTTCTTTATGTAACCAGCGCTGTCAGAGAGTTTACATGGTTTTATTGGGGTCTCATCAAGTATAGCCAATGAAGCATTGAATTTACTAAGCTCATACTGCATTTCAACTACATCTCCAACAGTTTCTAGCTCAGATGGGGGCACTTGATGAGGTGGATGGTGATTTTTCAAGTGGTTCACATTCAGGCATTGGGGATGGATGATTTGCTAGTATATTTAGACAGGTTGCACATGCTTTATGATTATTTGTTAGTTTCAATTCAGGATTTTGATCAATCAAATATTTAGTCAATGCACAAATGCCTTTTTTCACTTTTAATTAGTGTTTTTTAAATGGGTCACAACAGAACCTGCCCATATTCAAACTGCTGAAATCCATGTTTATCTAAAAAGAAAAAAAAAACATATATGTATAGCTTAAAAGCCAGGGTTGGGTTCAATTACACAAAATAGAAACAATTACAGGTAGCCCTCGATTTACGCTGGGGTTAGGTTCTTGGGGGAACAGGCGCAAATGGAACCCTTTATATAATGGAGTCAATGGGAAATCACAGGGTTAGGTTTTGGGCACCAAAAATTTTACCTAACCTTTTCAATACTGGAGTATTTAAAGCTCAGAAATAAACTCTTTTAATTAAAA
Organism: Bathynomus jamesi; assembly: GCA_023014485.1. Lineage (NCBI taxonomy): Eukaryota > Metazoa > Arthropoda > Malacostraca > Isopoda > Cirolanidae > Bathynomus > Bathynomus jamesi. The sequence continues at coordinate 413,444 of JAJOZX010001171.1, read as the reverse complement.
AAAGTGTTTTATTTTTAACCTACATAAATATAATAAATAAAAAATAAATTAATACATAAAACAATTAAATTTTGTACACTTACCTTCACATGTTTGGAGCCCACACGTGGTCTTATAAGCGCCACTGTCAGGCCCCTGCATTGATGTTTTTTGACAGTGGCGTAATGCAGAAGTTTTAGTTGGCTTTTGAAGGTCCTGGTTGAGGATCTTCTGTTAAAGGCCCTGGTTGAGAAGGTTGCCTTTTTTTGAAGAAAGTATCAAGTGTTGATTGTCTGGATTTCTTCCTCCTTTCTTTAACAGTTTCAAAATAAGGGCTCAGGCTTGATATGACACTCCTTTTAACTGTGGCACTCCTCTCCCAGTTGTGATCAATGTGTCAGAGCTCATTAGTGAGGGACTCTACACTTGCAAGAATCCATTGTAGATCACTGGTCTTCATAATTTTTAGAGGAGGGTCTTCTTTCTCTTCCTCCTGCTGTTGGCTAAGTTCTGCAGCTAACTCTTCAAGGTCTTTATTTGAAAGTCTCTGCATGACTTTCCAAGAGCTCAGTTACATCTTCAACTGTAACTACTACTAACCCTGCCTCTTGTGCCAGCCTGCTGATGTCTTCTACAACATTCTGTTGTGGCTCGAATCCTCTGAAGTCATGCATGAAATCTGGGAAAAGTTTACGCCACACTCCATTTAGACAATTGACAGTCACTTCTTGCCAGGCTGTGTTAATGTGATTGATCCCCTTTAAGACATCAAATGACCACCAATATTCTTTGATGGTAATGTTGGACATGTCTAAAGCTTTTACCATTTCTCTAAATGTTTGCTGTAGGTAATGGGTCATTCTCTGTCAGATCAACCAAAAAAAATTGAAATTAACACCCTCATCTCATATTTTGCTGAAATTTGGTTTATAGGGAGGTTGTGAGCCCTGAATCCATTTCTGAAATTATAAGGTCAATCCGACCAACGGTTCAAGAGATATGACCTCGGGCAATTTGAGGTCACTCGCGAGGTTACTAACATTTGGCGAGCCATAACTTGGGTAATAATTGTCATAATTATATAAAAGTATATATATTTAGAATCAGAAAACGACAAGGAATCCAAATATGCAAGTTTTAGAACTCTAGGTTGAAAATAAAAAAGTTACACTGTAACCAAAATTTGAGGTCACGATTTGACCTCTGGGGTATCAAATGAGAATTTTTTTTTTAAATGTAAAAAATGAAGGCATAGGCATTGGCTATTAGAATCAGCAAAAAAAGTTTGTTTATGTTAGTATTTTTCATGTAACTAACATATAAGTGAACACCATATTCATAAGTTGTGCGTCAATTCTACCTATTTTTTCACACTTAAGCTCATAATTTGACCTATAGAAATTAAAATTACATTTTTTATAGATATAAAAAACAAAGTCAGAGTTCTTGACTAATAGAAACAATCATAAAAAGTTTGTTTATGTTGGTACTTTTCATGTAACTAACTTATAAGTGAACACCATATTTATAAATTGCTTGTCATTTCAAGGAATTTTTATATCTTAGCTATCAATTTGACCTCAAGCTCCAAGAATTTAATAAAAATTGTATTTCACTGCTAATCTACACTGGCAATAATAGTTATATAGTGAAAGGGGAAGACTAAGCTCACATGTAGCCTAAACAAACCTGTTGAAACATGTTGCTACTTGTCTAAGTGCAGAATCAACACAGATAGTTGCAAAATTCCTTGTCTACAGGTTAGTACAGTTCCAGCCAGCACTGTGGGTGGCTGGTGGGTATGGTGTTTTAATGAGCCTCAGAGACTATCAAGGCCTAAATATTAAGTGTGTATAGCTATATATTTTCTAAAAAATATATATTACCTAATTGTAAATCCTATATCTTTACAGATCAAAATACAATGGTTCGGCACTTGAAATACTGCCAGGACCCTATTCAAAAACACAAGAAACGCATAACAATCAATCTTAGAAAAGTGACTGATGTACTTGTTGAAAAATGTGCTGGAAGAGTGAAAAAAGACTCATTGTTGTGTGTGAACTGCTGGACACTGATAATGAAAAACCCCACTATACTTAGTACCACTGAAAACAACGAGTCTGAGCAGGATTCAAATGAATCATCTACTATCAGTGGCTTGAGTAACATCTCTTCAATTCAAGATCTGAACAATGACAGTGATTGCTTGATAAAGGAAAATCCTTCAACTTCAGTTGAACCAGTTCTAGCATTTCTGGACCAAACACCAGTTAAAAAAAGTAAGTAAGTAAATTAATATAATAACTTATACTTTACTACAAGGTCTGTTTGATCTACTATATAGCCAATTATATAGCATTTAAGGTACTATAATTAATATTTAATTACTAATATTCAGGTGTGTGAAACCTTTTTTCTGTTCTTTTCAGAAGGGCTGTCATTAAGCCAGAAAAAGCGCAAGGCTCGTGGTAAGCTATCATCTGCTCAGAAACACCTGAAGGAGAGGCTAGAACTCAGTTATGGTGTTCAAATTACTGAGGAGGTAAGTGATACTTCAAAACCTGAAACTAAATCTGAAAAACATCTAGACAAATTAATGAATGAATTGAAACAGTCATTCCTGGAGAGCAAATGTCACCATCACAAACTACAAATATTGACACTCTCACCATACACAATTGAAAAAACAGCTAGTTTCTTTCAAACTACAACATACATGGTGAAAAGAAGCCGTTCACTTAAATCAGAACATGGAATCCTTCCGAAGATTCCACTAATGAGCAAAGGAAAAGTGATATCTGAAGAACAAAGATATAGTTAGAAGATTCTATGAGTCAGAAGAGGTTAGTCGTATGTGTCCTGGCCAAAAGGATTGCGTGAAAGTTATCAGTGCTGAAGGTGCAATGAAGGTGCAAAAACGATTGGTCCTCGGGAATTTAAGAGAGATGTTTGAACTATATAAAAATGATGAAAAGAATCCCAAAATAGGATTTTCCACATTTGCAAAATTACGGCCATCATATTGTGTGCTTGCCGGTAGTGGTGGGACTCATTCTGTCTGTGTCTGCACATACCATCAAAATCCAAAATTGCAGCTGGCTGCATTGGGAGAAAGAGGTCTTTCATACAAGGATCTTATGGATTACAGTGTCTGCAGTACAGAAAGAGAGACTTGCATGATGCAACTTTGCAATGATTGCCCAAGAGAAGAGGGTGTCCTGGATTTTCTTGAGTTACTTGACAGTGTGAAATCAGCTCCAAATGAAATATCTTACAAGCAATGGGTGACTGTTGACCGTTGTACAATGGTTGATAAGGTGGAGCCACTTCATGAATACTTATCATCCCTAAGCATGAAAATATCCCGCATGGTTCGTCATCACTTTGTTGCTCAGCAACAATCACAGTACTTCAAGCAGTTGAAAGAAACACTACCACCTCAGAGCGAGGTAGTTATAGTAGGTGATTTCTCTGAGAATTATTCTTTCATTGTCCAGGATGCTGCCCAAGGGTTTCACTGGGACAATTCACAGTGTACAGTTGGGTCATTCTCTGTCAGATCAACCAGTGCCTAACACCCTCATCTCTCAGATTTTGCTGAAATTTGGTTTATAGGGAGTTTGTGGGCCCTGAATCCATTTCTGAAATTATAAGGTCAATCCGACCAACGGTTCAAGAGATATGACCTCGGGAAATTTGAGGTCACTTGCGAGGTCACTAACATTTGGCGACCCATAACTTGGGTAATAATGGTCACAATTATATAAAAGTATATATATTTAGAATCAGAAAACGACAAGGAATCCAAATATGCAGGTTTTAGAACTCTAGGTTGAAAAATAAAAAAGTTACACTGTAACCAAAATTTGAGGTCACGATTTGACCTCTGGGGTATCAAATGAGAATTTTTTTTTTAAATGTAAAAAATGAAGGCATAGGCATTGGCTATTAGAATCAGCAAAAAAAAGTTTGTTTATGTTAGTATTTTTCATGTAACTAACATATAAGTGAACACCATATTCATAAGTTGTGCGTCAATTCTACCTATTTTTTCACACTTAAGCTCATAATTTGACCTATAGAAATTAAAATTACATTTTGCAGACACAGACAGAATAAGTCCCACCACTACCGGCAAGCACACAATATGATGGCCGTAATTTTGCAAATGTGGAAAATCCTATTTTGGGATTCTTTTCATCATTTTTATATAGTTCAAACATCTCTCTTAAATTCCCGAGGACCAATCGTTTTTGCACCTTCATTGCACCTTCAGCACTGATAACTTTCACACAATCCTTTTGGCCAGGACACATACGACTAACCTCTTCTGACTCATAGAATCTTCTAACTATATCTTTGTGTTCTTCAGATATCACTTTTCCTTTGCTCATTAGTGGAATCTTTGGAAGGATTCCATGTTCTGATTTAAGTGAATGGCTTCTTTTCACCATGTATGTTGTAGTTTGAAAGAAACTAGCTGTTTTTTCAATTGTGTATGGTGAGAGTGTCAATATTTGTAGTTTGTGATGGTGACATTTGCTCTCCAGGAATGACTGTTTCAATTCATTCATTAATTTGTCTAGATGTTTTTCAGATTTAGTTTCAGGTTTTGAAGTATCACTTACCTCCTCGGTAATTTGAACACCATAACTGAGTTCTAGCCTCTCCTTCAGGTGTTTCTGAGCAGATGATAGCTTACCACGAGCCTTGCGCTTTTTCTGGCTTAATGACAGCCCTTCTGAAAAGAACAGAAAAAAAGGTTTCACACACCTGAATATTAGTAATTAAATATTAATTATAGTACCTTAAATGCTATATAATTGGCTATATAGTAGATCAAACAGACCTTGTAGTAAAGTATAAGTTATTATATTAATTTATTACTTACTTTTTTAACTGGTGTTTGGTCCAGAAATGCTGAACTGGTTCAACTGAAGTTGAAGGATTTTCCTTTATCAAGCAATCACTGTCATTGTCCAGATCTTGAATTGAAGAGATGTTACTCAAGCCACTGATAGTAGATGATTCATTTGAATCCTGCTCAGACTCGTTGTTTTCAGTGGTACTAAGTATAGTGGGGTTTTTCATTATCAGTGTCCAGCAGTTCACACACAACAATGAGTCTTTTTTCACTCTTCCAGCACATTTTTCAACAAGTACATCAGTCACTTTTCTAAGATTGATTGTTATGCGTTTCTTGTGTTTTTGAATAGGGTCCTGGCAGTATTTCAAGTGCCGAACCATTGTATTTTGATCTGTAAAGATATAGGATTTACAATTAGGTAATATATATTTTTTAGAAAATATATAGCTATACACACTTAATATTTTAGGCCTTGATAGTCTCTGAGGCTCATTAAAACACCATACCCACCAGCCACCCACAGTGCTGGCTGGAACTGTACTAACCTGTAGACAAGGAATTTTGCAACTATCTGTGTTGATTCTGCACTTAGACAAGTAGCAACATGTTTCAACAGGTTTGTTTAGGCTACATGTGAGCTTAGTCTTCCCCTTTCACTATTATAACTATTATTGCCAGTGTAGATTAGCAGTGAAATACAATTTTTATTAAATTCTTGGAGCTTGAGGTCAAATTGATAGCTAAGATATAAAAATTCCTTGAAATGACAAGCAATTTATAAATATGGTGTTCACTTATAAGTTAGTTACATGAAAAGTACCAACATAAACAAACTTTTTATGATTGTTTCTATTAGTCAAGAACTCTGACTTTGTTTTTTATATCTATAAAAAATGTAATTTTAATTTCTATAGGTCAAATTATGAGCTTAAGTGTGAAAAAATAGGTAGAATTGATGCACAACTTATGAATATGGTGTTCACTTATATGTTAGTTACATGAAAAATACTAACATAAACAAACTTTTTTTTGCTGATTCTAATAGCCAATGCCTATGCCTTCATTTTTTACATTTAAAAAAAAAATTCTCATTTGATACCCCAGAGGTCAAATCGTGACCTCAAATTTTGGTTACAGTGTAACTTTTTTATTTTTCAACCTAGAGTTCTAAAACTTGCATATTTGGATTCCTTGTCGTTTTCTGATTCTAAATATATATACTTTTATATAATTATGACAATTATTACCCAAGTTATGGCTCGCCAAATGTTAGTAACCTCGCGAGTGACCTCAAATTGCCCGAGGTCATATCTCTTGAACCGTTGGTCGGATTGACATTATAATTTCAGAAATGGATTCAGGGCTCACAAACTCCCTATAAACCAAATTTCAGCAAAATATGAGAGATGAGGGTGTTAATTTCAATTTTTTTTGGTTGATCTGACAGAGAATGACCCAGTTCACCCTTTTGTCATCTATTATAGATCATCTGCAGACCAGGAACTTAGCCATTTTAGTGTCTGTTTCTTATCTGCATCACTAAAACACAACACTATAATGGTTTACTCATTCATATTGAAGCTTATGACATATGTTAAATTCAGATGCCCACAATTGAAGAAGGTGCACTATTTCTCAGATGGATGTGCTGGCCAATATAAGAACAGATACAACTTCACAAATCTCTGTTACCATGAAGAGGATTTTGGTCTGTCTTGTGAATGGCACTTCTTTGCTACATCCCATGGCAAAAATGCATGTGATGGGATTGGAGGAACAGTGAAAAGAGCTACTGCTCGTGCCAGTTTGCAGAGAACTACAGAGAGGCAAATTCTTACACCAGAACACATGCTTCAGTTTTGTGAAGAAAACTTGAGCAAGAAGATAAATTTTTTCTTTGTAACTACAGCTGATTTGAAAGATGCAGAAGAATGGTTGGAACATCGATTCAAGGATAGTAGGGCTATTCCTGGAACTCAGAAATATCATAGATTTGTTCCCCTAAACAAGGAAGAACTGATGGTGTATCCCATTTCAAGTGGCATTGGAGAAAAGAAAAGAATAAGGAAAAGTCATTTTACTAATGAACTGCAATGCTTGGTAACCTAAAATGTGTCAAACCAGGAGAGTATGTTGGCTGCATTTATGACATGCAAGTTTGGTATGGAATTGTGGAGGAATATTGTGAAGAGTTTGATGATTTCACTGTGAACTTTCTACATCCCTCTGGGTCATCAGGATCAAGTGCATATTATTATCCATCAAACAAGGATTCATGTGCAGTGCCAGGACATCATATATTAACTGTAATGAGTTGTCCTACCCTAAGAGGAGGCAGCAGAATTCAATACATTTTTCCACAAAAAGAAATTGATGAGAGCATCGAGCATGCAAAAATTGTATTAGGCTAGCACATGAATCCTCTAAGTAGGTCTTCCCCTTTCACTATTATAACTATTATTGCCAGTGTAGATTAGCAGTGAAATACAATTTTACATTTTTTGCCTTTGTTTTTATATCTATAAAAAAATGTAATTTTAATTTCTATAGGTCAAATTATGAGCTTAAGTGTGAAAAAATAGGTAGAATTGATGCACAACTTATGAATATGGTGTTCACTTATATGTTAGTTACATGGAAAATACTAACATAAACAAACTTTTTTTTTGCTTATTCTAATAGCCAATGCCTGTGCCTTCATTTTTTACATTTAAAAAAAAAATTCTCATTTGATACCCCAGAGGTCAAATCGTGACCTCAAATTTTGGTTACAGTGTAACTTTTTTATTTTTCAACCTAGAGTTCTAAAACTTGCATATTTGGATTCCTTGTCATTTTCTGATTCTAAATATATATACTTTTATATAATTGTGACCATTATTACCCAAGTTATGGGTCGCCAAATGTTAGTGACCTCGCAAGTGACCTCAAATTTCCCGAGGTCATATCTCTTGAACCGTTGGTCGGATTGACCTTATAATTTCAGAAATGGATTCAGGGCCCACAAACTCCCTATAAACCAAATTTCAGCAAAATCTGAGAGATGAGGGTGTTAGGCACTGGTTGATCTGACAGAGAATGACCCTAATAAGCTTTAAAGGTGGCTATTACTCCCTGGTCCATGGGTTGCAAAACTGATGTATTAGGGGGCATGTAGACAACATTAGTTACTTTAAATACAGTACAGTACTAGCTGTACAGCACTTATACATTATATATATATAGTGTATATACAGTAGTTACATATTTTTACGATTTTTGATGATTTTAAATTTTTAATTTATAAAAAAAATTGCAAAAATAAATATTCATGGCCTTGTGGATAGTGACTGGTGCTATTGTGAATCGGTGCAAATCGGACCAGTGGAAAATGAGGGCTACCTGTACAATTTTTTTTATTTTTCTTCAAAATTAATTAGTTAGTATTGTACTTTACAATTTCAAGATCAATTGCAGTTACAATTAATTTTGTCTGAATCAATTACAATTACACAAATATAACTATCTATTCTATATATCTAAAATAAATATACTGTATATCTATATCTAAGTATAACTAAATAAACTATCAAAGGTTTATTTTCATTGGATGATGTATGACTGCCAGATCTAGGGGTATAATTTTTAACAATTTACATTAATTGATCAATTACATCAGTTATAGCTCAAAAATCAATTACAATTACCTTTATTTTTATTTTATTTTTAATCAATTACAATTAATGGAAATTAGGATCAATTAATTAAAAATACAATTATAATTATTCATTGTTATCCATTGTAGCCATCTAAGCTATTTTTGCTTAGATGGCACAAATAAAATTTGGGACCTACTGATCTTGTTTCAGAGGTCTACAACAAGAAAAAATGTGCAGTTTGATTTACAGATTGAAATAAATACAGATGCCCAAAAAATCCTTGCTCCAAGGTTTAAATAAGATTATTTTCACATGGGTACGTACATACTGTTGTACACAATGAATAAATACACAAAGTTAAGTAATTCTATTAAAACTCATCTAACTCTTAAAACTGAACTTATTCTATAGGGTAGTACCTATAGCCTAGTACAGTGATGGCGAACCTATGACACGCCGCAGGGTTTCAGGTGACACGCGATGGATATTGAAAATGTTTGGTATTCTGATGAAAAACTGCAATAAATCATGTACACCCTAGTACTTTCAATTAATAAGTCAGCTATCTATGATTTTGTAGTTAAATTTAAAATGCATGTATGCAAGTGACACGCCAACAATATCATTATTTAAAAAACACTAATTTTGGCACACTTGGATAAAAAGGTTCGCCATCACTGGCCTAGTATAAGGTACTTATATACATACATAGCTTTACCTTTAAACAGGATAGCAGGTTCAAAGTTCTTCACACTTTTGAATGTCCATATAAATTAATTATGTAATTTAAATTACCTATATTAAATAATTCTGAAATATACAAAAAAAAAAAAAAAAAAAAAAAATTTATAGTAGGGCCAGATACTTATTCGACCAAATAACTGGGTTAGGTTAGGTTAGATAATTACTGATTTTTTTGAAAATTAGCAGACATTATATATATCAGTAAGAAAAATCTAATGGTATTTTTCTCAACACACGAGCTCAAACAGTTCCAAAGATACAGTGCTCCAAAGTTTGGTGGAAAAAGGTAGCTACTTGGTCAAAATGGAGGTGGGTATGGTCCACTGAAATGGCTGTAGCATCTATACTAACTTAATCAACACTAAAAACTTGTTCTAGGTTAAGGTAGACATGTGTACCCAAAATTGGGTGAAAGGAGAAAAAAATCAGTTGTGACATCAAATGACCTACACAAGGTCAAAGGTCAAAAATAAGATTTTTTTTTTTTTTTTTTTTTACTACTGAGGTAAAATATGAATAGAAATAAAGTTGTAGGTCTGCTCAAAAGCTTTAAAATAGTGTTTAAATGGTCTCTGTAAGTGCAATAGGAGCCGAGATATTTCATGTTGAAATATGGTATGACCTTGGAAATTGACCTTTTTTTTACAAAATTCGAATGACCATATCTCCAGAACCATATGACCTAGAGCAGTGGTTCCCAACCTGGGGTCCGCGAAGGTAGTACTGGGGGTCCGTGAGCTTTCAATATTTCGAGAGGCTAAAATTTCAAGTTCCCTTGCTCTTGGCTGGAATTATTAATACTTTTTTTAATACGCTGTATTTTAATTGCATACTCACTTATATGTCCTTTATTTGATAGTGAAAAATGAGAAAACGAGTTAATTATTAGTTAATAAAAACAGTTTGTTTGGTAGACAGAATCTTCCAAAAACATGGGGTCCGTGGGAAAAAAATAAAAATAAAAGGGGTCCTTTGTGGTGAAAAGGTTGGGAACCACTGACCTAGAGTGTTGAAACAAGCGTCATTGTTTTTCTCACAGAGCTCTATAAGTGTACCAATTTTCAAAAAAATTGGTGGTGGTCACATTTTTTTCGCTGTTGAACTGACATGGAATGACCCGCATTATGTTTTACTCTAAAATAGGATATCTGTGTAAAGAACCCTGGCTATTCACAAAGTTTGCCCTAAAAATACCTCAAATCACTCCTAAATCTATCAGGTCATCCCATAAGTAATGTCATTTTTTAGATCGGAATTTGAAGGACAAAAAAAACTTGACAAACTTTTTAATCTAGTACTGTATATATTTTCCATCGGAATCAATGACATTCTGCCAACATCCTACAAGCTTTTCAATACCATGTTTATAAAATTCAGGTGGTTTTGAGGCAAAAAACGTACAAAGACTGGTGTGCAGGTCATCTGAAGAAGTATACTGTTTCTCATCAAGATAGTTTTGCAGACTCCTGAAGAGATGATAATCTGAAGGCGCAAGGTCTGGAGGATGTGGAAGTTTTTCCCCACCCAAGCTCCTCAATTTTTGCAGAAGTGATCCAAGCGGTATGAGGACATGCGTTGTCATGGTTGAACACGATTCCTTTCCGATTAACCAAAGGAGGTCTCTTTTCTTTTGGTGGTGTTCAATCGATCCAGTTGTTGACAGTAGACGAGCAGTGATTGTTTGGTTGTGTGGTAAGGTTTCAAAGTGTATTACACCACCTTTATCCCACCAAACACTAAGCAACACCTTCCGAGGGTGAAGATTTGGTTTTGGCTGTGGTGTCGCTGGTTCTCCAGCACAAACCCACTGTCAATGGCACTTAACATTCTGGTACAGTATCCACTTTTCATCACCAGTCACTAAACGGTGCAAAAATGGATCTTGGAGTTCACGGGAATGAAGAGCTGTGCTAATGTTTACCCGCACTCTCAGATTGTCAACCAACAATTCATGTGGCACCCATTTTCCTAACTTAGGTACTTTCCCGAGTTGTTGCAAATGTCAATGGATGGTGGATGGGGATGAATTGAGTTTCTGGGCCAATTCTTCGACAGTTGTTGAAGTCTTCTTCAAATGCGGCTAACAGCAGGTCATCATCAAATTCAGCAGGGCATCCAGAGCAAGCTGCATCTGTCAAACAGCAGTCACCATTCCTAAACTTTTGAAACCATCTTTGACATTTCCTCACATGCAGAATATTGTTGCCATAAACGTCCTGAATGTTTTGCATTGCTTCAATAGCTCTATTCCCTTTTTTGAACTCGTAAAGCATTATATGCCTGATATGCCCTTCTGATACCTCCATGTTTATGAGGGGTTCACATAAAGCAAAACACGTCTTCACTGGTCAAGGTCTGTAAAGTATGTAGCAAAACACGATAGATCTCCTCTTAGATATAACCTTCGGAAAATTTATGCTTAAACCGAGTAGGACTAGTTTAAATTTAATCTATCGTAAAAAACGACATTACTTATGGGATGACCTGATATAAGATTGCATTAGTCAAATGTGTGCAAGAATTCCAACTGTTTACAAGATTGCCCCTTTTCCCTAATCAGAAATGGATATTAATTAGCTACATCACCAGCCATTTGATATCTGTACAGAATTAACTCAGTATAGGCACAAGAATCATGGTGCAGAAATGCTTGATATTCCACCAGTCTGAAATCTCGGTGTCGCACATATTAAATTTTGTTGATGCATTAACTAAAAATTGTTATGGTCCAGATAATTCAAAATTTGATTGTCATATAATTTTGAGTTACTCCATTCTCTCTAGAGTCTACTTGGAGTGCTCTTTTATCAAACTTGCAGTACAACTAAATGATTGAGTTACTAAGGTTAGTCTCTCGTATCACAACATTGAGGTCATTGATACCTTGACTAAATGAAAAAGGCTGTTGTCATACCAGTGACTGAGCAGTATGGAAATGGAAATAGTAGTAGTAATAGTTTTTTGTGTGTGATATTAGAGTGATTATTGCCTATTTATTTATTGCAGAAAGAAGAGAAAACGAGTGAACATATTAATCTGAAAGTTGTAGGACAAGATGGACAGATAGTTCACTTCAAAATTAAGAAGCATACCCAGTTGAAGAAATTGATCAATGCATATTGTGAGAAATCGGTAAGTTTCTCGTAAGATTTACTACTGCACTCCTTGTCGCTATTCTCTGAAGTGAAGATGTAGATCTGGTATAACTTGAATTCATTGTTTATATTAGCTATTTTCAGGGTGCCTATTAGGTTATTAATTTGGTTGAAAATACAGTATATATAGACCATAGTAGACTCGAATGAATACTGTGGTATGATATTTTGAATTTATACTTCTATTAGGTTAATCCATTGCTTACCCTTTTGGCAAATCACGTAGACATTCTCTTCATTTATTAACTTTTCATATAATGTACGCTACAACCTTAATAAATTTAAAAAATCTTGGAAGAGGAGCCTGCATTGCCTTTAAGAGTAGGTTAAGTTTATAATACATTTGCTTCTGTAAATGTTTTAGTTAAATGAGTGATATCTCGAACTAAGCATTTGCTCGCATTGGGGATTAAGGCTATCTGAAAGTAATTTTTAAACTATCATCATCTTACCGGAGCTATTGGTGAAATTGGTGAAAATTTTGTGTAATGTTGAAAACTTCAGTAATACTGGATGTTTTCAGAAATTGGTCCCTTCAACAGTACGGTTCAGGTTTGATGGTCAGCCCATCACTGAGACAGACACTCCCCAAGGGCTTGAAATGGAAGATGGTGACACTATTGAAGTGTTTCAACAGCAAACTGGAGGTAGATGGCTAAGAATTACTTCTTGACAAAAATAGTTTGTTCTTTTTTGTACGTTTCTCATTGTAGATCATCATAGAAACCATTCATTTTCATTGCTGTAGACTAAGGATAAGCCTTGCTTTACGTATTTTAAGAAAAGATTACTTCAAGATTGAAAATTTTATATAACTGTATAATTAATCTAATAATAATAATTATAATTCCTATGGTGACATTAGTAATCATGATTTAATTTGAGAAATCTGTTCTTATTCGCAAAATATATTTAGTTGTTAAATATAGATTTTATTTAATTGGATAAAAACTATTATTTTTCTAAGTACTAAGTTTAATAATTAGTTAACTATTTTCTTAGTTAAACATCTCATTATAGTTTGTATTCAGTACCTAGAAAGGTTTTTAGAAATTGACGAAGATGAAAAGTTACTTTAATGAAAAGCAGCTCATTCTCAATGTGTTACTTCAAAGAAGTTTGACTGCATTGTATCCTTGAGTAAGATACCATAAATTTTTGGTTTTTCATGAAAATAGCGTACAGTATAAAAGCTAATACTTAGCATAGGTCATGTAATACAGTGATGAGTTTATCTTGGTGTTATACAGTACCATTCTTGCGTTCTTGTATCCCATTGTATAAATGACATGAGTTGTAAGATCTTGCCTTGTCTGCAGCCACTAATTAAACATTCAAGAGTTGTACAGGTTATGATAGATCTTTATCAGTTCATGCAGATATAATAGTTTAAGAATTTTTTCTTAAGTGAAGGAGCTTTTATTAAAAAGTAAGTTTTTTATGCATTTTTTTTTTTTTTTTTTAATGTGGAAGTACAGTAAAAAGTTTTTAAGTTCAATGAATGAATGATAGAATTGAGTGTCTGGTAGTTGAAAGTAATCCAATTATTTTCATATTAGATATTACTCATTATTTTTTAGTTTTGTAATACTTTTTTCTTTAGACCTAAAAAATTATTTAGGCTTTGAGAAAGTAGCCTTTCTGTAAAAATTTTTCATCTGTTGTAAAGTATTTTTATATAAGGGTGAACTTTGATTGTTAAGAACTATTAGATTGTTAAACTTTACGCGTAAACGGTGTTTTGAAGTTTATGAACTGCATACAGAAGGCTATTTCTTTTCATTGAGTGAAATATTTCTTGTTCAGTTAAAACTTCTGTGGGTAGAAGTTGTCTGAAATGTACTCAAAATTTATCACGGAAGTTTGATTTTATAATTTTATATTCAAACCTTATTAATAATTAAGAGAGAGAGAGTTTAATAAATTTCTTTTTCTACCCATCTTGTTTCATTTTCTATCTCAAAGGTTTAAATTGTTTTTCACTGGTATCCCAATATCCCATACCTTAAAGAAGCATCTCGATGGGTTCAGAGTTTTTTGAGATGCCTGGACACTGCGTTTAAAAGATTAGGGGCTATAGACGGGGAAAGATGGATTGGGGAAGGTTGTTCCAGAGTTGACTGGTTGAGTAGATGAAAGATATGTTTGTTTGTAGTTACACTTAATTTTTAGGTTGGCTTTTAGCTTTTGGGTGTATTGGATCTCATTGGTGGATAGGATTGGTAAATGCTCCATCAGAATGAAATCTAACCATGTGCCATGGGAGTTTAACCCCTTCATTGTTCATTTTGCATGTAACGTAACGTAAACGTAGCCACTGCGTACAAGTACGTACAAAACTCCGAAAGTGTTAATAAACAAGGGTTTGTAAAGCTGTACAGTACTTTGAATTTGTAATGTTCGTAATACAGAATCTTTGATTGGTTAATGAGAGAGTAATTTTTTGTTTGATTACTAAATTTAGACTGAAAGGTTAAAAATATAAGACAGCTTTATTTTATTTATTAGAGGAAACTACGTAAAACAGGTTAATAATTGCTAGGGCAAAAGTTAAGTGTAAAGGAAACTAGGGATAGATACTTTCCAGAGAGAGAGAGAGAGAGAGAGAGAATACATACCAAGAATGGTTTGGAGAGTGAGTGGAATCGTGTATGATGTATTGCTCAAGGAAATTATTTAGGCTTACCCATATAACTTGTTTGTGAAAATAAAGGATGCTGTAAGTTGCACCAGGAGTGTAAGTGATCAGCATGTGTGCGTTATACTAAGCCAAAATTTAATTTGTTGAGGGTGAAGGGTTGGTCAGGCTGCAAAATGTGACCTATAATTCCTGAAGACCACCATTGTGGAAAGACCTGTGGGGCAGCAGAAAAAGCAGTCAATGGAACTTCAAACAGACCCAAGAACAGCTTGTGGGAAATGCTGTGGCCAGTGAAAGGATAAAAGATACAGGAGCAGTCTGAACGTCAGGAAGAGAAGGAAAGGAAGGAGAAAAAGGCAAGGGAACCTGGAAGTAGAGCAGAGAGGTAGTCACCAAAGGAGTAGCTGGAGGAAAGCGGAGGATGAAAGTTTGGAGTGGGTGCAGGTACTCAGTGGAGTGCTGCAGGGCAGTGTGCTTGGCCCAATACTATTTGTAATCTCTATTAATGACCTGCCAGGTGAGGTTGATTCAGATGTTTGTTTATTTGCGGATGACACAAAGATCTATCGACGGATTGAAAATAGTGATGACCATGAACGCCTTCAAGCAGACTTAGATTCCCTCTAAAACTGGTCAAACAAATGGTTGCTGAGGTTTCACCCAGAAAAATGCAAGACAATGACTATTAGCACTGCAACAAACCAGAGTGAGAATAGACCGTATAAAATGAGGAATAGAGACGAGGTACAAAGACAAGACTGTATATTGGAAGTTGTGCAGGAGGAAAAAGATCTTGGGGTCGTGATCGATGACCGACTACGATTTGAGAAGCATATACAAGAGAAAATAAACAAGGCTACACAGCTTGTGGGGTTAATAAGATCATTTCGCTTCTTGGACTTACAGATGTTCAAGTGGCTGTTTAAGGCAATGGTAAGACCACATTTGGATTTGAAATACGCTCAGGCAGTATGGAGTCCATAGAGGAAGAAGGTTATAACTGCAATAGGAAATGTACAAAGACGTGCAACAAAGATGCTTCCTGGAATGAA
The DNA here is from genome assembly GCA_023014485.1 of Bathynomus jamesi. Taxonomy (NCBI): domain Eukaryota; kingdom Metazoa; phylum Arthropoda; class Malacostraca; order Isopoda; family Cirolanidae; genus Bathynomus; species Bathynomus jamesi. Next base: position 397,365 of record JAJOZX010001171.1, on the reverse strand, counting down.
AATTTGTAGCTATGAAGAAAGACTTGGAAGAAGCTTGACTTGCCTACACTAAAGTTTAGACGTGCTAGGGGAGATCGAATTGTACAAGCTGACCCACCGTATTTATGATCAAGAAGTCTCGCTTGCATTACAAATGGATGTAGGCACAACGAGAGGCCATAATTTCAAGCTTTATAAAACCAGATTTAACAGGAAACTGAGGCAAAATAGTTTTTCCCTAAGAACAGTAGACTCCTGGAATAGTCTGCCTGCTTGGGTGGTGAATGTTCTGTCTGTGGTCTTTTGAGAAGCGTCCGGATAAGTACTGGGTAGGCTGGGGGATGAAGTTTGTATATGAAGCTTCATTCGGAACAGTGGAAGAGACTGCCATCACCCTGTCAAGATCAAAGGAGGAATCTGACAGTGATCTGGATACAGAGGTCTAATGACCTGCGTCCAGAATCTACACAAGTAAACATAAGTAAGTAATGAAACAAAGAGGAGGCACAGTCAGTGTGATTTGGAGCAGGGATGGCCACAGTGGCAGGAGAAGACGAGGGTTCGGATGTGAAGCGTGAGATTTTTATTGCTGCGTTCTTTTCTGTAGTTTTATTGACCCAATAATTGACCCCCCAATTACTGATGGTTCGGTTATTTGGTCAATAAAACTATAGAAAAGAACGCAGCAATGAAAATATTAAGTTTCATATCCGAACAAATTGTATCAAGATTTTTGAAGCTTAAGATTTTCATGGCTGTGTTCTTTTCTATAGTTTTATTGACCGAATAACTGATTTTCTGCGGTTATTGCAGTTTTATATAATCTTTTGCTAGTTTATATAATTTATGAGTGTCTTATGATTACTATCCCCAAGAAACCGAGAGCCACCAAGTGTTCAGAATTTCGAACCATAAGCTTGGTCAACCATGCATCAAAAATAATGCTAAGTTTACTAACCAGAAGACTAACGAACAGAGCTGAGCAGTACATTCGAGAGGATCAGTTTGGATTTAGGTCAAAATGTGGAACAAGAGAAACTATAAGTATTATGAGAATGATGGGAGAGAGAGTGCTGGAACATGATCAGGAAATGTTTGTTTTATTGACTTTGAAAAAGCTTTTGACAGTGAAAAAGCTTTTGACAGTCCAATGGAGGAAACTAATGGAAATATTGAAGAATATTAATGTCGACTGGAGGGACCGTAGGCTGATAAAAAATCTATATCTTGGGCAGTGTGTGAATGTTAGAGTTGCAGGAGGAGAATCGGAGCCAGGATTGGTTGGGAGAGGGGTCAGGCAAGGATGCTCCCTGTACCCCGTGTTATTTAACATCTATGCGGATTGCGGAAGCGCACTCAGATCTGGAAGAGGGAATCAGAGGTTGTTGTTGTTCAGAAGCTAAGGCTAACAAAGACCCTAAGATCCACTCTAAGGTTAGCCCGAGAGAAAGGAAAGAGTAGGGGGTTAAGAGAAGAGAATAAGGGGTTAAGTAAGGAGCAACACCTATCATTCGTGGGTTAACTTTCATTCAGAAAAAGAGAAAAAAGACTCACCATCATCATCCGACAAGTCAGAAAAATAGTCGGAGAGAATAGGAGAGGGGTGAAAGATGAAAAGAAGTAAAATAAGAACGCTTACAAACCATGCAAACACAGTCTTAACTCAGTCATTCCATGCAAACTACAAACATGCAAGAAAAGAGAGTTACAGACATGCAAAGTAAAAAAGTAGGTAAAGTTAAACAAAAAATGGGTTAGTTTACGCTACGAGCTACATCTACGTTCGTGTTAGTCTAATTTCTTTTTTTTTATTATTGCTGGCATCACACGCTGGCATGTCACAAGCTGGCATTCATCGTCAACAGACTCATCAGACTCATCCTCGAGCACCACCACCAGAGCTCCTGTTAACTTTCTTTTTTAATTTTAAACAACGTTAATATTTTTAAAATGTCTGTCAAGACGGTTCTTAAACATATTAACGCTGGTAGAATGAACGACTGACGCGGGAAGATTATTCCATTTATCAATTACTTTAAACGTAAAGAAGTTTTTAGCGATATTAGTAATGAAACGTCTGCCACGCAACTTAAATCCGTTATTGCGAGTATTACTATTATCGAAAGTGAACAATTTATCAAAATTTACGTTATCGATGTTATTAACGATTTTGAAAACTTCAATAAGCTCCCCCCTTAATCTCCTAGTTCCGAGTGAATACAGGTCTAACTCTTTAATCCTATCTTCATAAGGCTTATTGCGCAATGACGGAATAAGTTTCGTGGCACGACGCTGACCCCTTTCTAACCTATCAATATCCTCACGCAAGTACGGGCACCAAAATTGAACGGCATATTCTAAATGAGGCCTGACTAGGCAGGTAACCGATCGTCCTCCGGAGTGGACCAGAGGTTCAGCGCACTAGTGGTGATGTGTTCTGTTCTGTGTTGTGCTAGAGCAGTACAGTCTGTCATAATGTGTTCAATTGTTTGTGGTGTGTTCTGGCACAGGTGGCAGGTGTCGTCTGTGGAATTGTCTAGTCTGTGTTTATATGTCCGTAAGTTGGGGTGATGTCCACATCGGAATCGTGCTAAGTTAACTCGATCCGATCTGCTCAGGCTGATCTCTGACCTGTTAATGGGTGGCGGCTTCGCACCTAGGACCGTATTCGAACCGAGTCGCAGTGCTTTGTGGGTTAGGTGTGTGTGTGTGTCTATTGTTGCTAATAGTGTACGTTGAGCTGGTCGTCTGGAGTTGATGCCATCCATGATGTGCTGCGTGAGGTTAGTGAGTAATGTCGTGGTTGAGTGGTGAGGTCTGAATCCATGTTGAGTAAGCGATAGTGGTATATGTGGGTTGGTGATTTGTAAGATTAGTCTTTCTGTTACTTTGGAAGGTGTGCATAGTAAAGTAATGGGTCTATAAGAAGCTGGTTCTGTTGGATTTTTGTTTGGTTTGAGTAGTGTAATAATTTTTCCTTGTTTCCATATGTCAGGAATAATAGTGTTGGTATGAATATGTGCTGATATTTGTGAGAGCTAGTATTCCTTCTGGGGCCAAGTGTTTAAGGTGTATGTTAGATATGTTGTCTGGTCTAGCAGCCTTCGAATTCTTAATGTTTTTGATGATCTTGGTGGTCTGGTCTGTATTGAAGGGTGTAATGGTCGTGTCGAGTCTGTAAGTTTTCTTGTGTCTGGCTGTTTGTCTGTCTGCGTGTTTCTGGTTGTTGTCTCTGTTTAAGTGACTTATCTTTGCGTAGTGATTAACTAGAATGTTAGCTTGTTGTGTGTATGTTGGGATATTATTTTGGCTGCGACAGATAGTCGCGTGTGAGGTGTGAATGCCGCTGTTAGAGTGGGTAATGCTGTTTATAGTCTTGTATAGCCTGGATGTATCTGTGGAGTGGTTTAGTGTTGTTATGAATTCCCTGAATGTTTCTGTTTGTTTTTCTTTGAGTTTGTTGTTTATTTCTGTGTTGAGCTGTTGTATCTGCTGTTTTATGGCTTCTGTGTTTGGTGTTTGTGTGTTATGTTTGAGGTTGTTACGTTGCCTTATGAGGTGGGCTATTTCTCTAGTGTAATTTGGGTTGTATTTCCTAATGTTGCCCTTGGGTATGTATTTGTTTGCATTATTGATAATCTGATTAAATGTCTTGAGTGTTGTATTGATGTTTATGATGGGTGTGCTGTTTAATGTGGTGAATTGTACCTCAGTCTGTATTTTGAACTGTTCCCAATCAGCTTTCTTGTAATTTCTGTAAGTGTGCCTGAGGCTGTTGGGGCAGAGTGTAGAATGTGTTGTAATGATGATGGGCAGGTGGTCTGATGACAGTTGTTTTTCTGTTCTCCAGTGTGTGTGTGTTGCTAGTGAGGGGGAACAGAACGTTATGTCTGGGGAGGAGTTTGAGTATCCTGCTTGATGTGGTGTGTGTGTATGTTCTTCTGTATTGTTAAGAATGAAGAGGCTGTTTAGTTGTGTGGCTATGTTGGCGCCCCTGGTGTTACTTTGGTTGTGCAGGTACCAACTAGTGTCTAGCGTTGAAGTCTCCTCCTAAGATGACATTAGTGAGAGAGGCCAGATTGTGTAACTGGATTGTAATTGGCTGGCATCTGAGGTGAACTATCTGGTGGGATGTAAATGTTGATTAGTGTGATGGTGTGTTTTTCGCGTGTTTTAATGTTAACTGCCTGTATTTCTATCGTGTTATCTGCTTGGATTGTGTTTGTAATGTTTTGTATAGCATCAGTGTAGCTAATGCTTTTACGCATGTAAGTGATGAGTCCACCCCAACGGCGGAAGAATTCGGAATGAGAATTAATGAGACCAAGACAAAGGTAATAAAAACTGCAAGAAGGAAAGGAGCACAAATGAACCTAACGATAGGAAATCGGACCTTAGAAGAAGCTGAGCAGTTTAAATATCTGGGAAGCTTATTAACCAACAATGGAGATTGCAATAAGGAAGTAAGATCTAGAATTGGTATGAGTAAGGTAGCTTTTGAGAGACAGAAAAGACTACTTACAGGTAAACTCAACTTGAAGCTGAAGAAAAGGTTAGTAAAAAGCTTGATATGGAGTGTAGTACTGTATGGAGCAGAAACATGGACACTGAAAACAACTGAAGAGAAACTCCTGGAAAGTTTTGAAATGTGGATTTGGAGAAGAATGCTAAAGATAAGCTGGAGGAAACACCAAAATAATGAGGAAGTACTGCGACAGGTGAGGGAGGAAAGAAGACTCATTAAGGTGATAAGAGAAAGACAAGAAATGGATCGGACATGTGTTGAGAGGAGAAGGATTAATTATTGAAGGAGGTGATGGAGGGTAGATATGAAGGTAGAAGGCCGAGGGGAAGGAAAAGGAAAGCAATGCTGGATGATTTGAAGGCAGACAGGAGCTACCATGAGATGAAAAGGATAACTCAGTATAAACACTTTGGCGGGACACATGAGTTGGACCTGCCTGATAGGCAGAACATGATGGATGGATGGATAATTTATGATTTATCTCGTGACCAACAGCCGAGTACATATACCCATCCCTGCCATACTCTTGTGATATAGGGCAACAATAAAATCACTTGCCTTTGATCATAAAACCGAGTAGACTTCTTTGTTCAGATATACTTCAAAGTCAAATGAATGAAACCAAAGCCTACCAATATCCACTGTGTCCACACACGCGTTAAAACCTGTAAATAATTTCAGAGAAAATATTTTGAACAGAAATTTTTAAGCCAGTAGAAGCATAACATTTGTTTTAAGCTTATGAGGTACTTAGATTTTGAATGTAACTTCGCAAATTATGACGACTCATGCACTGGCTTTGGATGTGAAGCTGAAAAATCTTATTGCTGTGCTGTTTTGTACACTTATTGACCGACTGGCTTTTTCTTTAACAAACTTATGAAATTTTGCACAAACGTTTGACTAGATATAGGTAGTCTTTGGTTAACTTATCATAGAGGAAATACTTTGTGTAAATTAATAATAATACATTTCCAACTAATTTTACTTAAACAACTTGCTTGCTTGCTTTCAAAGACTACTTATACGTAGTCAGTCCACTTATAAAATGAAATTTGGAATAAAATTTTATATTAAAAATTTTGATTAGAACATTTTAAGCCAATGAGAGTTTAACATTTACTTTCAGCTTACCAGGGTCTCGGTCTTAGATTTCAATGCAGTTTCACAAATTTTGCTCTACTGGCTTCGGATGTAACTCAAAATTATGGTGGCTGTTACAAATATTTTGGCGATTGACTTCTCGATTTTAGAGAAGTGTATGCAATCTTGTAGTAGTGTGGAGAGACTAGATTAATTTGTAGACTGCTGCTTAGAAGCTATGGAACTAGTCTTGTAAAAGAGGTCTGAAACGTGTGAGCTACTTTAGAAAAGAGTGTGTTTTACCAACTTTTTTTGGTCATGAGTTTTAAATTTCAGACAGACTCAAGACAAAAAAAAAAGGCGCACGCAGGTAACCGATCGCCCTCTCCGGAGTGGACCAGAGGTTCAGTGCACTAGTGGTGATGTGTTGTGTTCGTTGTTGTGCTAGAGCGGTACAGTCTATCATAATGCGTTCAATTGTTTGTGGTGTGTCCTGGCACAGGTGGCAGGTGTCGTCTATGGAGTTGTCTAGTCTGTGTTTATATGTCCGTAAGTTGGGGTGATGTCCACATCGGAATCGTGCTAAGTTAACTCGATCCGATCTGCTCAGGCTGATCTCTGACCTGTTAATAGGTGGCGGCTTCGCACCTAGGACCGCATTCGGACCGAGTCGTGTCAGTGCTTTGTGGGTTAGGTGTGTGTGTGTGTTTTCTGTACTGTGTGATGTCTGTGGGGCGTGGTATGGAATGGAGTATTTGGTTATAATGTGTCTCTGGTGTTACCTTAATGGTGCGAGGTGTTGGTGCATGATTGTACATGTAGTGGCAAGGGTGTTGTGGGTTAGTTGTCGCTGCTGCCATGAATTGTGTTCCCCTCATGTCTAAATGTTCTCTAACTTTTAGTATTTTTGTTTCTGTGTGCAGGTGTTCTGTTGGTGTTGTTTGAGTGCATCCTGTAATGATACGAAGTGCGTTGTTTTGTCTTGTTTGTAAGGTGTTTGTGTGTGTGTTTGAGATAATGGGTGCCCAGCATGGGCTAGCATAGTCCATAACTGAGCGAATATATTGTTTGTATATGAGTGATGTTGTTTCCTGCTGGTGTCCAAAGTTTGTGCCTGTTAGTACCCTAAGCGTGTTAAGTCTTGACGTACATTTGGTTTTAATGTCCTGAATGTGGTTTGCAAAAGATAATGATGTGTTGTATGTGACACCAAGTATTTTGGTTCTGTGAGTGTGTGGAATGTTGATGTTGTTTAGTGTAAGCTGTGGAATTACCTGGTGTTCTTTTGTGTTGCTTGTAAGCAAGGTGATGGTTGATTTTGTGGGCGCTACTTTGAGTCTATTGTGTGTGAGCCAGTCTTGTATACTGTTTATGTATGTTTGTAGGTTATTTGTAGCGGTGTCGATGTTGTTGTGGGTGGATGTTAGAGTGATATCATCTGCATATGATGATAAGGTAGGCTTGTTATCTATGGGTGTTGGAATGTCATGCATGTATAAGTTGAAGAGTGTTGGTGAGAGAACAGAGCCTTGAGGGACCCCGTTCGGAAAAAGCTTGTTTTTGGATGACTTGCCATTAAATGTGACGTGAGTATCTTCCTGAGAGATAGTTGCTCAGCCACCTTTTGGTGTTATTGTGCATGTTTGTGTTGAGTATTTTGTTTATGAGAGGGAAGCGTGGGATAGCATCAAATGCTTTACTAATGTCTATTGTTGCTAATAGTGTACGTTGAGCTGTTCGTCTAGAGTTGATGCCATCCATGATGTGCTGCGTGAGGTTAGTGAGTAATGTCGTGGTTGAGTGGTGAGGTCTGAATCCATGTTGAGTAGGCGATAGTGGAATGTGTGGGTTGGTGATTTGTAAGATTAGTCTTTCTGTTACTTTGGAAGGTGGGCATAGTAAAGTAATGGGTCTATAGGAAGCTGGTTCTGTTGGATTTTTGTTTGGTTTGAGTAGTGTAATAATTTTACCTTGTTTCCATGTCAGTAATAATACAGTGTTAGTATGAATATGTGCTGATATTTGTGAGAGCTAGTATTCCTTGTGGGCCCAAGTGTTTAAGGTGTATGTTAGATATGTTGTCTGGTCCAGTAGCCTTCGAATTCTTAATGTTTTTGATGATCTTGATGGTCTGGTCTGTATTGAAGGGTGTAATGGTCGTGTCGAGTCTGTAGGTTTTCTTGTGTCTGGCTGTTTGTCTGTCTGCGTGTTTCTGGTTGTTGTCTCTGTTTAAGTGACTTATCTTTGCGTAGTGATTAACTAGAATGTTAGCTGCTTGTGTGTGTGTTGGGATATTATTTTGGCTGCGACAGATAGCCGCGTGTGAGGTGTGAATGCCGCTGTTAGAGTGGGTAATGCTGTTTATAGTCTTGTATAGCGTGGATGTATCTGTGGAGTGGTTTAGTGTTGTTATGAATTCCCTGAATGTTTCTGTTTGTTTTTCTTTGAGTTTGTTGTTTATTTCTGTGTTGAGCTGTTGTATCTGCTGTTTTATGGCTTGTGTGTGTGGTGTTTGTACGTTATATTTGAGGTTGTTACGTTGCCTTATGAGGTGGGCTATTTCTCTAGTGTAATTTGGGTTGTATTTCCTAATGTTGCCCTTGGGTATGTATTTGTTTGCATTATTGATAATCTGATTAAATGTCTTGAGTGTTGTATTGATGTTTATGATGGGTGTGCTGTTTAATGTGGTGAATTGTTCCTCAGTCTGTATTTTGAACTGTTCCCAATCAGCTTTCTTGTAATTTCTGTAAGTGTGCCTAAGGCTGTTGGGGCAGAGTGTAGAATGTGTTGTAATGATGATGGGCAGGTGGTCAATTTAAAATTCAAGTTCCTTTGAGTTTGTTGTTTATTTCTGTGTTGAGCTGTTGTATCTGCTGTTTTATGGCTTCTGTGTGTGGTGTTTGTGTGTTATATTTGAGGTTGTTACGTTGCCTTATGAGGTGGGCTATTTCTCTAGTGTAATTTGGGTTGTATTTCCTAATGTTGCCCTTGGGTATGTATTTGTTTGCATTATTGATAATCTGATTAAATGTCTTGAGTGTTGTATTGATGTTTATGATGGGTGTGCTGTTTAATGTGGTGAATTGTACCTCAGTCTGTATTTTGAACTGTTCCCAATCAGCTTTCTTGTAATTTCTGTAAGTGTGCCTGAGGCTGTTGGGGCAGAGTGTAGAATGTGTTGTAATGATGATGGGCAGGTGGTCTGATGACAGTTGTTTTTCTGTTCTCCAGTGTGTGTGTGTTGCTAGTGAGGGGGAACAGAACGTTATGTCTGGGGAGGAGTTTGAGTATCCTGCTTGATGTGGTATGTGTGTATGTTCTTCTGTATTGTTAAGAATGAAGAGGCTGTTTAGTTGTGTGGCTATGTTGGCGCCTCTGGTGTTGTTTTGGTTGTGCAGGTACCAACTAGTGTCTTTGGCGTTGAAGTCTCCTCCTAAGATGACATTAGTGAGAGAGGCAAGATTGTGTAACTGTGGATTGTAATTGGCTGGCACCTGAGGTGAACTATCTGGTGGGATGTAAATGTTGATTAGTGTGGTGGTGTGATTAAACTGCTTGTATTTCTATCGTGTTATCTGCTTGGATTGTGTGTGTAATGTTTTGGGTAGCATCAGTGTAGCTAATGCTTTTACGTATGTAAGTGATGAGTCCACCCCCGTTACCCCCAGTACGATCTTGACGGATCGCCGTGAAGTCAGGGATGGTGGGTGTTTTGTGTGTGCATTTTAGTTTTGTTTCTTGTATACGTGCTATGTGAATGTTTTGTTTGTGTACGAATTCCCTAAGCTGCATGATTTTGTTTGTGAGGCCATCTACGTTGTACTGTAATATGTTAATATTATACTTCTGTATGTGTCTCATGGTGCTATTGTGTCTATGTCTTTGTGTATGGTGACATGTGTAAGTTGTAGTGGGGCCTGGATTAGTCTTAATGTCGCCAGAGAGTAAGAGTAGTTCGGGGAGCACGCAATTGCTCCCTGTAATTGAAAAAATAGCACGCTGAGAATAGGTCCGGCCCCGGGAGCCGATCGGCACTCTGACCGTGCCACGCAACAGGCCGTCGACTGCCAGTTTGGCCAACCGTAGACAGCCCGCTGCACGGAGATTTGAGGAAGTTTGGCCACCAGCGCGTTGATGTTTTGGTTTGACGTCGCCTCTTCGCGTTGACGTGTCCTGCGCTGGAGGATGCAGCCACTGTTTAGAAGCTTCCTCGTCAGCTGCTAACACTTTTTTCACGTTGTTCTAGCTACCTGTTCAGAGTTTTTTTATAAACAGATCTCAGTTTTCTGCTCAAAACGGCTCTTTCTAATTTTAAAATTGATTAGTCAAGGAAGGAAGATGTTGACTTCTATTTTGCAGCAACAGTTGACGATATTTATGTTACTTTACTGATTAATGAAAATGATTAGGCTCTTCAAGTTATAAAGGAATTCTTTCGTAATAATTGATAAATACGAAACACAAAACGTATATGCAAACAGGATGATGATGCTTAGACTACTCAAGTTGAAGAAGTTTTCTCTTTCTCATATATTGTATCGACGTAATACTGTAAATATATTTAAAGTTTCTGCATAAATAACTTGTGTTTCACAGTAAACAAAGACTTCCCTCAATCTTCTATCACATCCAAACAGTCCAAAGTGTAGTTGTTATATGCTAAAGATATTCATTGTATATACTAAAATAGTTAGACCACGCTTCTGCAAAATTTATACACATTTGTTAAATCGAGAAAAAGCCTGTCAGTAAATACAATTAGAAAATACCACAGCCATAAAAATTTTTGAGCTTCACATCCAAACCCAGTGAGTCATAATTTGTGAAGTTGCATTTAAAATTCAAGTTCCTCGTCTACTTAAGTAAATATTAAGGTCTCACTGGTTTATAATATCCTGTTCAAAATCATTTGTATGAAATTATTTGCAGGCTATATTCAGTCGCCCAGCTAAACTTCTAAATTTGGAGAATTCCACACATTCATGAAAATTATCGAGGGGACGTCGGGAGGTACTACTGACCTTGTAGTGTAGTATGAATATTGAAAATGTAGGTAATGAATGTAACCAACTTATAATTCTGTATATTACGTGTAATGCGCCCTTTTCAATTCGGGAAAAAACAGGACAACCTGAGTGGTCCGATCAGCGACCACTTGGGTTGTCCTATTTTCTTCCGAATTGAAAAAGGGCTCATCACACGGGCTGAAAACGTTATTCGGATCTTATTTTATATTTTCTTGCGGGTTTATAATTTCTCTTAAAATTTTCTGCTGTTATTGAAGTATATATACATACATACATTATAAAAAGAGGAGATTGTAAACACCAATCGACCAGGGAAGTACTCCTCGGGAGGACGTTAGGCAGGACCCAGGGAGTACTGGAACTCTCGTTTCTCCTGTCACTGTTCTCCTTGGCTGATCTTTTTCCGTGTCTCATGTACCCTGTGAGCAGTCCAGCATCCTCTCAAACACACACACTTTTCCCTCTCTTCCTCACTACACAAAAGCATCGTACTACACAATCTTTTCAAAATTAAAAAAAAATTTCTGGCTCTCGTCTCTTTCTATATGGAGGGGTGTTTCTGCGGGCATTCGCCTTGGCTGCTCCTGCCTGCATAAAAAAACAAAACCAAAAAAAAAACCAATTTCTATTCAACATAATGTGGAGACGACGCATGAACTGGGGAATGAAAACACTGAAATCAGTTACACAATGTTACATAAAGTTCACCACTGAGAAGGTACTCCCTTATTTCAGGGATCCAATGTTACCTTTTATGAAAATTTTGAGGTATCGGGTGAGATTTACGTTTCCATTTACGTACATACCTCACAAATCGCTTCCAGTCCTTTCTGATAGTCAAGTGGCTTAGTGCTATAAAATGATGATATCGTTACAAGAATGACAAAAGCACCACATTTTTAGAGTGAGTTTGTATGGGTATATGAATGAAAAAATCCCATACTCCAAAAAATCTGTCCATGTTAAAGGTATAAAATCCAAGATGGCCACCGTGGACCCGTCAAAATCTGTAAATTGTCTTATTTTAACCACTAGACCAGATAAAAGCATAGATGAAAGGTCTTTTTATAGTTTTTCTGGTACGAGGAATCCAATAAAATCATTATTTTTTCAATAAATTTTGGAAGAGAAAAAGATTAAGGCTGTAACTGATTTAATACAGCTTAATATAGGGCAACAATAAAATCACTTGCCTTCGATCATAAAACCGAGTAGACTTCTTTGTTCAGATATACTTCAAAGTCAAATGAATGAAACCAAAGCCTACCAATATCCACTGTGTCCACACACGCGTTAAAACCTGTAAATAATTTCAGAGAAAATATTTTGAACAGAAATTTTTAAGCCAGTAGAAGCATAACATTTGTTTTAAGCTTATGAGGTATTTTCGATACATTTCTTATATAATAGTCTAGGTCAGTGGTTCCCAACCTTTTCACCACAAAGGACCCCTTTTATTTTTATTTTTTTCCCACGGACCCCATGTTTTTGAAAGATTCCGTCTACCAAACAAACTGTTTTTATTAACTAATAATTAACTCGTTTTCTCATTTTTCACTATCAAATAAAGGACATATAAGAGAGAGTGCAATTAAAATACAGCATATTAAAAAAGTATTAATAATTCCAGCCAAGAGCAAGGAAACTTGAAATTTTAGCCTAAGCGCCCTTATCGTGGGTAAATGTACGATTTCCATTGGAGCCTCTCGAAATATTGAAAGCTCACGGACCCCCAGGGGTCCGGGGACCCCAGGTTGGGAACCACTGGTCTAGGCATATAAGTCTTGTCATGACATATAATATCTCGTGATAAGTACATGTAAATGTGATTTATATGTTCAAGAGTGACGATTTCCATTTATTTATTTATTTATTTATTCATTCATTCATTCATTTATTTGTTTATTTATTTATTTATTTAAACAAGTACAAGGAAGCTGTAAACACCACGCATGGACGTAGCTAAGGCATTTTCTACTTGAATGACACGTTCATATGAACCCACGTAAAGCTGTAAGTACCTCCGCAATATGACCTTAGATGATGCGAAGGAGATTAAACAACTCGATAAAAAAATAAAATAAAAATAATAAAAAAAACAATTATACATTCCCATCTCTGACGATTTTCTCATTCCACACCTTCAGAACATTTTCATTTCTTATACAATCATATGTATAAGTTATCCGTCTCAGTTGGTCTCAATTTTGACAGTGACGTATCATGCCAAACAAGTATCCCGCATGTTTGCATTAGTGTTGGCACTAATGTGCGTGTTGACATACCTCATACTCTAGTATGTCCTTCTATCAGAAATTTTATTGTATCATAAATTGTTTGTTTCATTCTGTTTTTAACTTTCGGGAATAATAATAATAATAATGTTTGGGCTTTTTTAACCTCCTTCGTAAAGGCAAAGGTCAAATAACGGAGGGGACCTACTGCTTTAAAACGTGGGATCCGATCGAACCACGAGTTACTACATTATCTGAAGGTGGAGTCGCGGACAGTGGACGGTCACCCATCTAACCAGCTTTCGAGACTTCTAATTCTTAATTTATCATGGATAGAAACTAATGTTAGCTTCCATATACGCACAAACTAAAACATACAGGTGAAAAAATGATATATACTGTATAACATCAGTAACACACCCTACCTCTTTTACGAACAGGCGCATAATTCTTTTTCGGTGACCTGGTGTTTCTACCCGATATCCGCGCTATGAATTTACGATCATTGTCCTGTCATCTCGCTTTCGTTGGTTGTACACCGAATCCGACCTTCATCATTCACCCGTATTGTATATTATTTACATTTACAAAGTTATTGCTAAGAGCGCACCATCATTACTACATGGAATAAGTGCAATACGATTCGTAATTACTCGTAAAGAGAGGTCGTTATAAGGTCGACACCGCTACTAATGAAACCCAAAAGGACAAATGTTATTTTTCATTCAGATTTGTTTTATACTTTTATTTCGCATTTGAAGCTAGAACAAATATTCATTCCATATATTTTAAGCATTATAAATGTGCTGGAAAGAATAATTGACTCTAAAACAGTTGAGACTGTATCAAACTGTAACTTAACAACACAGACATACGATAGGAGGCAGAAAAATAATCGTTGTACCTCTAAGCCATGGTTCAGTTTTCGGCTGCCTGCCTTTGTAGTAGCGTGTGTTTAGGACAGTGCATTTGAAGATCTATAATTTGACGTGTCCTGTTATTATTATTATTATTATTATTATTATTATTCTTAGTAATAATTTGTAACTATTACTACCGTTGTTAATTATTATTATTATTATGTTGCTTATTTATTATTATTATTACTACCGTTGTTAAGTTTATTATTATTATTATTATTATTATTATTATTATTAATATGTTTTTCTTATTCAAAAATGAATAAGCTGAAAAAATGGTAATGTCGAAACAACCCTATAATACAGAAGTCAAATTTCGTGGAACATAAATTAATATGCATTAATTACTAAAGAATTAAAGAAGGAAAAAGGTGGGTAAAGACTCATTCACACATTCGCAAATTCACTTGATACGGGAGAGATAATATTATCGAAACGTCAGAGTTAAGAAAATCACAAAATGCTTCTAATTAAAATGAGTTGAAATAATGGTGGTGGATGCAGTCAGCCTTGACCGAGTGTTCCCTATAATAAAATTTAGGATGAACTCATTTACATACTTAATTTGTCTATTTGTTCGTCTATTTATTCATCCACGAGCGAGGAAGACTGGACGGTTTCGGATTATCTGAAATGAGTAATTTGATATTCGTTAGCATATATTGTTCGTTCACGTAATGCGATAGCAAGTACTTAAACTGAATATCTGAGATGGAATAGGTTTTATATATATATATAATATATATATATATATATATATATGAAAATTATTTCACGAAAGTGACACGTGAAAAATATTTATGATGAATAAAACCACGAAGGGAAAGGAAACACAAAGTGGTGCTCAAGCGCTTTCGTCTAATGACATCCTCAGGAACACTGAACAATCAGTGTTCCTGAGAATGTCATTAGACGAAAGCGCTTGAGCACCACTTTGTGTTTCTTTTCCCTTCGTGGTTTTATTCATCATATATATATATATATATATATATATATATCCTGGACAAAAGTATTAGGTAGCCTCCTAAAGGATACGTATACCATGCATGTAATCATGCAATAGGATATTTTGATGGTTCCAAAAACATGTTCATAAAGTATTTATTAAACTTTATGAAAAGCTTATTTGTACTTGAATTACTTTCTAAACCTTAGATGCATGCTGTTCACGAGGCTCTTTCACGCCCTATGTGCCTTCATCCATTCCCCTATTATTGCTGTTTAAAACTCTGACTTTGGTTGACACGTGTGATTTCTGACATGTCTGAAGACTAGGGATGCCAGCGGGGAAGTTTAATTTGTTTATTGGGAACCAATCACTATTACTAGCTTTGCAAATAACAAAGACACATTGGTCTAATATTGGACTACTGAATCAATATTGGCTAAATATTAGGTCCCCATATTGGCGAATCGATAGTGTTACTTTGGTTTCGATACATAACACCCGGCGTTGTCTTGTCAGAAGAAGACATCTGCTTTTATGGAAAGTACATAGAGTTTATAGTCTGAGACCTCCAAACCTGTTTCATCACATTTACATATGTTGTAGAAGTTGTTCACTCCACAAAAATGATTTGCCAACTCTTTCTGACGATATGCAACCAAAGACCATAACACTTCACTTCCACCTTTTACAGACGGCATCTGTATGTAGTTCATCCTCACCTTCGACATTGCCAAGTCACCTCAAAATTGATTTAGTTGGAAAAGCACTTTTGGCCAATCCTCAGAAATCCAACTTTTATGTTTTCTCGCTCGCTTGTCTTTTCTCATGAGTGAACTCCAACAACCAAGGTTTTTTTCATGCTTTACATCCTTCAAGTTCATCTTTTACGAGTCCTCAACCATTCAAAATGTACGACAGTTCCGGTTGGTTCCCGCAAGTTACAATAAAGGTCAGATGTTTTTTTGCGTCTCAGAGTGAGAAGCGTTTTAAATGTCTCTCTCACGACGTATTGTCACCCTTTTCCAAAGAGTGCGTGATCTGTTAGCATTAAGATACTGGTTCTTGGACTGCGCATCTCACTGTAGACTTACATTTTTTTTTTACAATAACACATTGGAAAAGGCGGTTTATCTGGATGGACTTTTTATTCTCAGGTCAGTTGCTTTTTTGTGACTGTCCGGGGGGGGGCAGAATCATCATTTTAACATGACTGAATTATAACTTTATCAAATCTAAGCATGCATCTAAGCATATCTGGTCTGATAGTTCTTTTCGAAATTATGTCACTGAGACACACGATATACCACGTTTTCTGTGCAATTATGCTCTATATAAATTCACAAAACCATTAACCTGAATCGTATATTATCTGGAAATTAGATAATTTTAGTAGAAGCTAATATTTTTTTGTCCAAGAACACACACACACACACACACACATATATATATATATATATATGATACACACATTATCAGAAACATTATCAGAAACATCCTGAATTTTAAGGGAGCATAATCGAAGATCGTAAATATTAACCCTCTTGAACAAACCCGCATACGGTATGTTGGGGCTCGCGATGTCGTAATCGGTAGGAACGTCGATTTTGAAACTACGCGAAGAAAATTCGAGCCTCACTTGCTCCTTTATTTTTCAATTCTACTTACTAATATCACTCGCACTAACTAGAGAAAGATGCGATTAAGTTATTATCTTTGTTCGTCACAAGTTAAGAGTTTTTTTTAAAAGACCAATTTTCGTTATCATCTCTCAAATTATTTCCTTCGTTCAAAGTTTCGATAAGACATTTTTGTAGATTTGAAGCTCTCCGTGAATTTGACCATCTCGTAGAAGTGAGGTGAATTTTTTGTTTAGGATCACCGTATAAGTTTATTTAGTTATCCATTGCCGAGATCGAACCCCTTGTCTTTTTCTTTTCCGTCATTACACACTCGAGTTCGAATGTGGTTGGAAGACATCGCGTGAAGATCTATTCTCCCTTATACCTATACCATTCCATCTACTTTTGGATATCTCACTACATACGACCTTTACCTTTTCAAAGAAGTGATTTAACGGTATGCTCCGATTGCGTGCAATCATAAATTGGTAAAGATCTATAGTTGAGGTTTTGCGGATGTAGATAATCTGGATTCATTTAAATGAAATCATTCAAGGACGAGTTTTCTCGTAGCAGTGGCGCTGATTTTTACATCAATAGTCACTTTTACCGTCCAAAACAAGTTAAATGCCCGTCTCTATTGATGATACTACTACTAACTACTACTCGTATTTTCGCCGTCCGAATCGTAGATTTCTGATAGTTGTTAATGAGTTCAAGAACACTCAAATATTAATGGTAATAATGACAGACAAATATCGAGCGATGTACCATCATTTACTGATATCATGAAGGGAAATCTAAATTACTTGTTTCCTCGTTTGAAACATTACTGATGTATTCATTATTATTACTATTATTAGCTACGGCATACCAAATACTCCCCCATCTTCGACACACACTAGATAATGTCTAATAATACCATGCCATCACGCCACAAGCCATATATATATAGTGTGTGTGTGTGTATTTTTTGTACCATGCATAGGATAGTTATGAAACGTTTACCGTTCATTTGGAAACATTTAACAACTAAAAAATTAGTTAACTTCAACATATAATGTTAAACATCAAAGAATTTGAGGAAAATAAAAAAAGCTGAAAATGCAAAAGTTTTCATACACTTATTTCCAAAATTATTTAATACTTTGCGTGTCTGTCTACCTTTTGCTTGAAGAATTTTACATTTTTATCAGTAGTTGTCCGTTTATTGATTAAAGACTGCTAGCAATTATGAATTCTAGAATTTTCTCCGTGAATCTTCATGAAAGACGGATGACTGTACGAGCCATTAGTAAGCGATGGGTCGTCGTGGTAAAGAGCCGTCTACGGATCTTAAGAGATCCGTTATTGCCGCGCGCGAGTTTGGAAAAAGTTATAGGAATATAGGAGAAGAATTTCGAATTCCATTTAACGACGGTTGCTGCAGTTATAAAGAAATGGAAAAGCTTTGGAACGATCAAAACTCTACCAAGGTGTGGACGACCTCGCTAGATTTCAGAACGTACGACTAGATGGATTGAAAGAATGGCTGCTGCGAATCCACGAGTGACTGTAGAGGTGATATTGGCCAAACATTAAGACTAAGATCGATGTCCATCCCTCGACTCTACGTCGTATATTGAGAAAGAGTGGTCTGCACTGAAGAGTTGCATGAAGAAAAACTCCGCTTCAAAAAGCGCACAAAGAAATCCGTTTAAAGTATGTCAAGGATCATCTAAATGATGGATTTGCAACCTGGAAGAAAGTTCTCTGGACAGACGAGACTAAAATTGAATTATTTGGGAACAACGAGCAACGGTACGTTTGGCGAAAATCAAATACGGCATTCGAGGAAAAGACATCCTTCCTGCGGTTAAACAGGGTGGTAATAGTTTACTTCTTTGGGGATGCTTTAATGCTTTGATCCAGGAAAGCTTGTTGCCATTAATGGAAACTTGAATTCGAAGAAATATCCTGAAATTTTAGAAGAAAGTGTATTGGTTTCAGTTCAGAGAGTCGCGAATGGTTCGCAATTGGGAACCGCAACAAGATAATAATTCAAAACATAAAAGTTTGAGTACCATGAAATGGCTTCAACAAAATAATTTCAAGCTTCTCGAGTGGCCTAGTCAAAGCCTAAATCTCAATTTAATCGAGGATTTATGGTTTGATTTGAAAAAAACTGTCCGCAAGAGAAACTCTTCGAATCTGAGTGAACTGCAACAATTTTGTTCAGAAAAATGGGCCGAAATTTTGTACCGAAAGATGTCGAAATCTCGTAGAAAAATACCCAAAACGAATCACTGAAGTCATTCAAGCAAAAGGTGGACACACGAAATATTAAATAATTTTTTAAGTAAATGTAAAAAAAAACTTTTGCATTTTAACTTTTCTTCTTTTCTTCAAATTCTTTGATATATTTTACATTATATGATGATGATGATGAAGTTAAACTAATATTTTTATTTGTTCAATTTTTCCAAACGAATGGTAAAGTTTTCATAACTATCCCAACGTGTAGTACAAAAGGTAAGAACGAATGTAACTGAAATATTTCTCTGTGCGAATACTTATGGGCGCCACTGTGTATATATATATATATATATATAATATATATAATATATATATATATCAGTGGCGATCGGTGACATTTATGTATAGGCAAGCATGCATAGCCTATTTTATATATTATAATATATATATATATATATATATATATATATATATAGTGGTGGGCACCGTTAACCAAAAAGTTAACTTCGTTAACCGCTAATCCGTTAACCAAAAAGTTAACTTCGTTAACCGTTAATCCGTTAATTCGTTAAACATGTAACGGAAGTTACCGATAAACCGTTAACGTTAACTTTTATTATAAAAAAAATGAAAAACAATATATATAATTTAATTTTCCCTCTTCTTCTCGTTCTCCATTTTGTCCATGAGATGCATGTTGCCCTTCATGAAAATTAGCATATCAAAGTTTTCATCAGACAGGGATGATCTCTTGGCCCTCAGGATGTCCTTGCCCATAGAGAACAAACGCTCCACTGCAGCACTGGAGGGGATGGCTGTGTTGAACTTGATGAACAAGTCCACCAACACTTGCTCACCCAAGAAGGCAGCATCTGTCAGCAAGTCCTTGGAGTTGGTCTCCAGCCAGGTCTTGACCAAGTTCTGGGCCTTGCCCTTGAGTGACCTGTGGCTTCTGCTGCTCTCTTTTGTCTGGATGACAGCACTGAAGAAGTCATCCTCCGCCTCCTCCTCGTTGTTGACCAAGTTCTGGGCCTTGCCCTTGAGTGACCTGTGGCTTCTGCTGCTCTCTTTTGTCTGGATGACAGCACTGAAGAAGTCATCCTCCGCCTCCTCCTCGTTGTTGACATGAGAATTGAAATCTTACCTGATCAGTTTTATGGTTCTTGAAATGTATCAAGGAGACTACTAATAAGGTACTCACAGACATATTATAAATATACATGACTTACTTGGCAACGATTATTTTTAAATATTCACTAGCACAAACATGTTGCGCAAGAGACAGACTGCAAATGAAACGAATGTAGTTATTTGTTGTAATTGTTACATATATATTATTGAAAGTGCCTTAAAATGCTCGTAATATTTCTTGAAAGAAGTTGAAACATTCAACTCAAATGGCAAATCTTTCCGCCTGATTTTACAGTCGACCATGTTTTGCTCAAACCAATGCCATAAATAACTATTAACAGTGGCGGATTAATTGCGCACCTGCTCAGCACTGAAAATAATAGAAACTTTTAAACGTTTATTTATGCATTTTTTGGGTTAACGGACTTGAGTTAACGGAAGTTAAATGTAACGGAAGTTAATTAGTCCGATAATGATTTTCAAAGTTAACTTAAAAGTTAAATCGTTAACGAAAAAGTTAACTTCGTTAATTAACGATTAACGGATTAACGGTTTGTGCCCAGCTTTGTATATATATATATATATATATATATATATGATGAATAAAACCACGAAGGAAAGGAAACACAAAATGGTGTTCAAGCGCTTTCGTCTAATGACATCCTCAGGAACACTGAAGTACATAAAAAGGTTACAGCCTATATATAGGTTACAGAAAAAAAAAATAATAATATACACATATATATATATATATATATTATACACACACCCTCGATTAGGTACTCCGGCTTGCCGGGCCGAGGGGGCTCGTACACCTCGTGGGTTGTTGAGGTTTCCTCAACTCCTCGCGGGGTGTGGGCGAAGAGTTACCTAGTTGCGTTTTTTTTTTTTTTTTTTTGCTCCCCCTTTTTTTCCGTCTCTCCCGGAATTTCTTTTGTCTTGACTCGGTCCTGTGCCTCTGTCAATCGTAGTATCCCCCCCCCCTCTGTTTGTATTTGCAGTCTTGGGGTCATGGTGCACCCGCCGGGGGGCATCGCTCCGTGGCTGAGCCGTGCTCCGGGGACGGTACGGGCGCCCGGACCGCTGCTGCGTCTGGATTGGGTCTTTGCTTGGCCCTTAACGGACAAATCTCCGTAGTGCCAATCTGCTGTTTTTAAAACGACAGTTAGGTTGGGGGGCGGGCTACCCGGGACGTTGGGCCTGCGCTTTGAAGGATGCAGCGGCGGCTGGTGCATCGCCTTGGGTCCGAGGCTGCCGTTTTTTGTAAAAATACTGTTTATGGGTTCTATTACTAAACTTCACTCCCCTCTTGTTGACGACTCTGGCCCGCCCTTGGATTTGGATCAGACTACTACTTCTGGTCGTTCAGCGGCCTCTGCCTCCGCTGGATTGACCCTCAAGCCGTATGGCCCCCTCTCGTCCTCTGCGGTGTCTGGCTCTCGTGGTGGCCGTAGGGCGGGGTCTTCGCGGCCCTTGTTCTCTCGCCCACTCTCGGTTACCGTTACACATGGACCTGTCTCTGCTGTCAATTTCTGTCCGGTGGACAGGTTCCTTGTTCTCCGCCCTTCCGCTGGCTCCCTTCCGGGCAACTCGGAACGGGTGTTTCAGCGCCTTAAGACGATAGGGGTTCCCTGTCGTTATGATATCCGCCCTCTGAGGGATGGGTCTCTTCTTTTGAAGTCCCGTTCTTCGGGGGTGACTGGGTCCCTTCTACAGTTGCAGGATGTCTTGGGTTGCAGAGTTTCTGTGACTCCCCATCCGCAATTGAATAGCTGTCAAGGCACCATTTTCGCTTCCCGTCTGCTGTCAATCCCGGTTGGCGAGTTGCAGGAGGATCTTGCCCCCCAGGGGGTAACGAAGGTCTTCCGCTTTTCGTCGCGCCGGGATGGTGCTCTTACCCCGTCCGCTCGTCTGCTCCTGACCTTTGACTCCCTTGTGCCTCCGGCCCAGGTGTTCTGGGGCATGGGTGATCGCCGGTCGTGTGAGTTTTCGGTGCGACCATATGTGCCTGACCCGGTTCGCTGCTTTGGCTGCAACCGGTTCGGCCATGTTAGCTCTGCGTGCCGCCGTGAGGGTAAGCTATGTGTCCGCTGCGGTGGGCCTGCGCACCCTACCCCGTGCACGAAGCCCCCGCGGTGCTCGAACTGTTCGGGGGCCCACCCTTCCTCTTCTCGGGACTGTCCCGTTTTCAAGTTTGAATTTGAGGTGCGGTCCTTAAGGACTACCGAATTCCTTAGTGCGCGGGAGGCGCGCGATAAGATCCGTGACCGGGAGCCGCGGCGGGGGTTGTCCTACGCTGCGGCTCTTGGCCCTGGCGGGTCCTCGGGCCCCTCCCGTGCTACCCCGGCGTCTACTGGAGTGGTGCCCCCCCTGGAAGTCCCGGGGGTTGGTGGTCCTCCTGGCGCCGCGGGTCCTTCTTGTTCCTCTGCCTCACTTTCTGACATCCCATCTGATTCCCTGCCTACAAGTGCCCCTTCTCCCCCTCCGGCCTTGGGGTCTGGATCCTTGCCTACTCGTCTCTCGGGTGGGGAGGGGGATGCCCCGAAGGAGAGGAGGAAGCGTCGCCGTGGTCGGAGTCGGAGTCCTTCCGACCCGATCCTGACTGCTGCTCGCCTTGCTTCCCCTTCTTCCCCGTCTTCACCGGAGGGGAAGCGGCGCGCTGTTCCTGATCCGCTCGGGACTTCCCCCCCCCCTATACGGAGGCTGGTGAGGCGTCACCTCCCGGTGCCCCGACCAGTGTCCGGGTGTCGGTCGAGGTACACCGCCCCATGACACCCTCGATTACTGACTCTGTTCCCATGATAGACCCGGTCGAGAGGGGCCTGGCCCTCCTTCATGGAGTCTCTCTCCTCCGGCTCCTGCTGAGAGTGGTCGGGTCTCTCTCTGGATCTACCTCTCCCACTGTGGTCGACCTTTCCTCTCCCCCCCGTCAGTGCTTGTCTGGTTTGACGAGCCCTCGAACAGCTGGTTCCCCCCGGTCCCCCTCTGTGGGGAGTTGGGGGTTTCGGCTGGGCCCGACTCGTCGTCTCTCCCCCCGCCGGGAGAGCCCCCCTCTGACCTCCCTGTTCTACTCTCCACTTCTCGTTCTACTACGGGTGCAGCAGATGCGGAGTCGGTGGCCCCTACCCCCCCAGTTCTGGGTGAGTCGGGGAAACCGATTCCGTCCCTGGTTACGGACCGTTGAGTTTGCTGCTCAGCTTGGTCCGTGGCTATTTCGCTGTTTTCTCTGCCTCTTATAATGCCGCTTCCCCTTACAGTTCCATCTTGCATTGGAACTGTAGGGGGCTTTTAGCTAACTGGGAGAACCTTGCCTCCCTGCTGGAGAGCGAGCGGCCTTCCTGTGTTTGTCTCCAGGAGACTATCCTGGCTGCGCGGGGACTCCCTCGTCTCTCTGGCTATGTTGGTTTCCCTTGCACCCCGGATGAGCGCACACGCCGGCGGGGTGCGGCGATTTACGTGCATCATTCGTTACCATCGCGTGGTGTGCCTCTTCGCACTTCCTTGCAGGCTGTGGCTGTGCGGCTCTTTTTAGATCGCCAGTACACTGCCTGCTCGGTTTATATTCCTCCTCATGACCCTCCTTCTCGCGACGCGGTTCGCGAGTTGGTGCTGCAACTACCCCGACCGTTTCTCCTCCTCGGGGACTTTAACAGTCGCGACCCGGCTTGGGGAGATGTTCGGTCGACTAATGTTGCTGGTATTTTACTCTCCTTAATGGAGGAACTTTCCTTTGCGTGTCTCAATTCCGGTGAACCTACTTACTTCCACGAACCCACGGGTTCATTTACCTGTATTGATCTCTCCTTGGTGTCCCTCGATGCCTTACTCGATTTTTCGTGGAAGGTGTTGGGGGACTCTTATGGCAGTGATCATTACCCAGTCTGTCTTGAGCCGGTCGGTCCGCAGCCGGGCGTTTCGTCTCGACCGAGGTGGTGCCTTGCGCGGGCTGACTGGCCATCTTTCAGAGCTCGTTCCGTCATTGTCCGTTCGGTATTGAGCTTTGGCTCTGTGGATGAGAGCTTGGAGTTCTTCGAGCGGGTGGTGATGGGCGTCGCGGAGGACTGTATTCCTCGATCTTCCGGTAACCCGCGGACTCGTAGCGTCCCGTGGTGGACTCCAGCATGTCACCAGGCGGTGTGCGAGAGGAAGAGGGCAACGCGCCGCTTCCACCGCACCCGGCGCGCGGGCCACTTGATTGATGAGAGGGCGGGCGCTGAGGGCTTTCGCCCGCCGGACTCTCAAGTTGGCCCGTCGGGCCTCGGCGTGCTTTTGTGTCCGGCATCTCCTCATCTACCCCTTCTGTGCTGTGTGGCGGGAAGGTACGTAGTATTCGAGGGGAAAGCCGGTCCCTGCTAGTCGCCCTGTCCTTCGGGACGGGGACGGCTTCCTTTCGGATCCTGCTGCTGTGGCTGATCGGCTGGCCGGTGCTTTTGCTGCGGTTTCCCGTTCGCCTTCAGCTGCGGATCGCCCTTTATCGGAGGTCACGTTCCCGCCCCCTGGGAAACGAGCCCTATAACAATCTCTTTCCGATCGGGAAACTTCGGGCTGCCTTGGCAACCCGTCGTTCTTCCGCCCCTGGCCCTGATGACATTCCGTATGACTTTCTTTGGAATCTGCACCCGATGGCCCTGCACTTCTTGCTGGATCTTTTCAACCGGGTGTGGGTTGAGGGGTCGTTCCCTTCCCGTTGGAGGGAGGCGATTTGTGGTCCCGATACCTAAGCCGGGGAAGGATCCGGCGGAGGTGGCGAGCTATGGCCTATTGCTTTGACGAGCTGCTTATGCAAGCTCCTCGAAAAGATGGTGGCCGTCGACTTTCCTTTACACTGGAGTCGCTTGGGTTATACCCCCGACCCAGTATGGTTTTCGTCGATTTCGGGTACTCTGGACCCCCTTCTCCTCCTTGGCCATGATGTACGGGAGGCATTTTCCCGCCGGAATCTTGTTTGGCCGTCTTTTTCGACGTCCAAAGGCCTATGACACGACCCGTCGGGGAGTTGTCATGGACCGTTTGAAGTCTCTTGGTTTTGTGGGCTTTTGCCCACGTTTCTTCGCAACTTCCTCTGCCGTCGCACTTTCCGCGTCCGTAATGGGGCGGCCCTATCTGCCCTGTATGTTCAGGAGGAGGGGGTGCCCCAGGGGTGTGTTAAGCGTCTCTCCTGCTTCAACCTAGTTATGTCTGCGCTACCGGGAGCTCTTCCGCCCTCGGTGCGCTGTTCCATCTAGGCAGATGATCTGGCTGTCTATGCCGCGGGGACGAGTCCCCCCTCGTGGAGAGGCAAGTCCAACTCGCGGTCAATCGGGTTGAACGCTGGGCGTCGTCGGTGGGCCTTACGTTGTCTTCCCCGAAGACTTCGTGTGTGGCCTTCCTTCCGTCGAGGAGACTGGGATCCGGCGCCATCCGGCCTTTAACCTTACACTCGGGGGTCAGCCTCTGGCCCTCGTTCCATCAGTACTCTTCTTGGGTATGGTTTTCGACAGCCGTTTGAGCTGGGTTCCCCACCTTCGCCGGCTGCGCGAGTCCGCGAGACGTACCCTGGATTTGCTGGGGCATCTGTCGCATACTACATGGGGCGCGGATAGGCGGACGCTCCTCCGTTTGTACGTGTCCCTGGTACAGTCCAAATTAGACTATGGGAGTGTGGTGTATGGCTCCGCCTCCCGCACGGCCCTTCGGATACTGGATCCGGTCCTCTCTAGAGGACTGCGCATGTCATCTGGCGCCTTCCGCTCCTCTCCGGTTGATAGTCTGCAGGTTGAGTGCGACATCCCTCCCTTGGAGGATCGGAGGTCGTTCCTCATTGCTAAACACTATCTCCGGATCCTCCGTCTTCCCACCTCTCCTCTGTTCCAGGTGGTTGAGAGGGCGTTCTGCCGGGATGGGGGTTGGTATTTCACCGACACGGTGACCTCCCTCCTCGATGGTATGGGCACTCCCCCTCCATCCGTTATACCGGTCTCTTTCAGGGGTGTTGCACCTTGGGAGAGCACCCCTGTTGCGTGCTGTAGGGCGTTGCGCCCCGTTCGCAGGACCGAGTCGGACTCTGCCTTGCTTCGGTCTCTGTTCCTTCAGAATGCGGCGTGTCACTCTACATGTGTTGCGATCTTCACGGATGGCTCGAGGTCGTCGGGGGGCGTTGGATCGCGGCTGTTCCCCAGTCGTCTGCCCTTGCTCCCCGATGTACCCGTCTCCCTGATGAGGCTTCCGTTTTTACGGCGGAGCTCTATGCCATTCTGAGCGCTCTGGAGGTGGTGCGGGAGCATCCGGATGGGTCGTTCGTCATCCATTCGGATTCCCGCAGTGCCCTGGATGGCCTGGAGTGTTTTGACTCTGTCCACCCGCTGGTCCGACGAATCCAGCTACTGTACCATACTCTTGTCGCTTTCGGTGGCAAGGAGGTGGTGTTTTGCTGGGTCCCAGCACATGTTAACGTGGCTGGAAATGAGGCTGCCGATCGAGCTGCCCGTTCCGCGTGCCGACTGCAGGTTTCACCTATGTCCCTCCCTTTTTCTGATTATATCCCTGGCTTCCGTACGTTTTTGCGCTCCCGGTGGCAGAGTCGCTGGGATGGCGCTACGGATAACAAACTTTGCAAGATTAAACCCAAGTTGGGATGTTGGGCCTCTTCCTTCCATCGGTCGCGCCATAAGGAGGTGGCTCTGGCCCGCCTCCGTATTGGCCACACCCACCTGACCCATGGCTATTTGATGGCCGGGGATCGGGTGCCCCGATGTCCCAATTGTGACGTCCTACTTACAGTTGCCCACCTCCTGGTGGAGTGTCCGCTTTACTCTGCGCTGCGCGCAGAGTATTTTCCCTTTTTGGAGAGCGTCGGGCTTTGTGATAGGCTTCGCGCTCTTCTGTCTGAAGGTCCCTACTTTTCGATAACCGGGTTGTTCTCCTTCCTCTTTCGCTCCCGACTTCTTTACCGGCTGTGACCCCACTATGATCTTTCTGCTTTCCCCCCACCTCCTCCTCCTCCTCCCCCGTCTATTGTTCATTTCCATTAGTTGTTCCATACTCTTCGTTCTGTGTTCGCTCTGCTATCCACCTTTCTTTTGGTGGCCATGAGCGGTCATTCTTTGAAACAAAAAAAAAATATATATATACACACATATATATATATATATATATATATATATATATATGCAAAGGTGGGCAGTTGCGCCGCAAAAAGTTGCGGCGCAACTTGCGGCGCAACATTTTTGGTTGCGCTTGCGCTTGCGGCGCAACTTTTTGAAAAGGGTTGCGCTTGCGCGTGCGGCGCAACTATTTCAGCAGAGTTGCGGTTGCGGTTGCGGCGCTACAAAAATTGTTGCGCGTGCCCACCACTGCAGATATACATTAAATGCAAAGGTGGGCAGTTGCGCCGCAAAAAGCAACTTGCGGCGCAACATTTTGGTTGCGCTTGCGCTTGCGGCGCAACTTTTTGAAAAGGGTTGCGCTTGCGCGTGCGGCGCAACTATTTCAGCAGAGTTGCGGTTGCGGTTGCGGCGCTACAAAAATTGTTGCGCGTGCCCACCACTGTATATATGCAATAAACGGAGAAGTAAAAATAAAAATTAAAAATTAAAGGATTATCAGAGAGGCATACAGATTTGTAAGGAAAAAATATCGATTTTTAGCACAAATCTGTATGCCTCTCTGATAATCCTTTAATTTTTAATTTTTATTTTTACTTCGTTTATTGCATATATATATATAATATATAAATATATATATATATATATATATTATTTTTTTTCTTTCTGTAACCTATATATAGGCTGTAACCTTTTTATGTACTTCAGTGTTCCTGAGGATGTCATTAGACGAAAGCGCTTGAGCACCATTTTGTGTTTCCTTTCCTTCGTGGTTTTATTCATCATAAATATTTTTCACGTGTTACTTTCGTGAAATAATTTTCATATATATATAAAGGGTGATCCAGAGAAATGGGACCCCAAAGAAACCCCTGTAACTCTTAAAGTATAAGTCCTTTTATAAAATCATACGCATCATTCGAAAGAGGATAGTTACAAGTTTGTACAGGATTGTATAGGTTTTGACAATACAAGACAAGATAAGATACAAAACAAAATAAAAGTGTTAGTTAAAACTAACCCTTCAAGATGACTGCATGGACTGTGGAACAGCTGCGTTTCATAACTGAGCAATATTATGAGCATGGAAGAAGTGTAGTTTCAGCTCTTAGGTGATTTTGACATCTGAAAATTTGTCTTGAAAGATCTTTGAGCTGAAACTACACTTCTTCCATGCTCATAATATTGCTCAGTTATGAAACGCAGCTGTTCCACAGTCCATGCAGTCATCTTGAAGGGTTAGTTTTAACTAACACTTTTATTTTGTTTTGTATCTTATCTTGTCTTGTATTGTCAAAACCTATACAATCCTGTACAAACTTGTAACTATCCTCTTTCGAATGATGTGTATGATTTTATAAAAGGACTTATACTTTAAGAGTTACAGGGGTTTCTTTTGGGTCCCATTTCTCTGGATCACCCTATATATATATATATATATATAGACATGCTCACGAGCGAAAGCAAGACGAGCATTGCGGTGATGTGGGAGCAATTCCGGGGCCATTGCTGGAGGTCTAGCATTTAAGCCACTTTCCATAAGTCTCCCTCTAACGGTTGGCTCCGATACACTGACGTCTCGAGACCTTTCTAGCTCATTGTGGACGTTTGTGGCAGTCAAGCGACGATCTCGCAAAACACTCAAGACGATGAAACGATCGTCACGAGCAGATGTGCAGCGCGATCTTCCAGATCCTGGTCTTCGGGTGTATTCTCGTGTTTCCACATAACGTTGGTAGACACGTCGAACCGTTGTTCCTGGAATTTCTAGCGCATCGGCGACGTAACGGTGACGCCGACCATCTTCAATTAGGGCGACGACTCTTGCAACGTTCAGGGCACTCAAATCCATTGTAAATGTTCAATTCTGAAACCAAAAAGAATTAGGGGTCTATCTGTTACTAAACGCAAATGCCTACTCCCACTAGTGGAATAAAAAAGTGGCACTAGCAGTCTAAGAGCAACTGAATGTCAGACTGTCGAATTCTTAAAAGAAGTCGGAAAATTCGTTACAGCTAGTGCGTGTTCGCAGCTGACGTTGTTTTGTCTCGTTATTTGGTTGTCTCAGATTATATTTTCGAATTTTAAAACTTTTATAAACAGAAGCTTGCCCACTTTTTTGCTTTTCGCGATATTCCAAGTGGGCCGATTTTCTGCCGCTCAGTATGTATATATATATATATATATATATATATATATATATATATACACAAACTCAGAATGGTTCCCTGAGAACATTATATGTTAAACACAGACCGTGCATGGAACAAGGAACTCTTCTGGGAAAATTAAATCCACTATAGTCCGAATAAGTAATGGTAAATAACAAATACCATAGTTTTTCTTTTTCATGATTTTAGCCCACGTCGGGCTAAAATCATGAAAAAGAAAAAACTATGGTATTTGTTATTTACCATTACTTATTCGGACTATAGTGGATTTAATTTTCCCAGAAGAGTTCCTTGTTCCATGCACGGTCTGTGTTTAACATATATATATATATATATATATTGAAAATCAGTTTCATACAAAACTCACGCTTGCTCTTGTATGTTATTCCATTATGTGACCCAAATGTTAAACCAGAAAAATTTAAATCAAATATTCGTAGTCAGCGACGCTAACCACTACACCACCGAGGCGCGTATAAATAATGTTAATATTATACAGCGTTTTTAGTGATATAATTATCGAAAAATTGATCCTGTTATGCATGATTCAGATACGCGAAATAACATGGGTTTTTTTGTTCTCTTCATCTACCAGATGAAATCGCATTTCAGTGACACGAAACTTCTGAGCAGAATTGTCGTGATCGATAAATATCGATTTAGGTGTTTATCGATTAATTGTAACTTGGTGAACTGACGTGGTTTGATGCTTTGTTTGTTTTAAATTTAATCCGTTTTACGCAATTTTGTATCAGTTAATAAAGGAATATATTAACAGGACGTTTTCGATGTACTGTACAGGAGTAAGTTCACTTCGGTGTTTTAAGTGAGGAGTGGTCTTCGAAATGTGATCACAGACATTAAAAGAAAGAGCTTCATATTGGAATCCACGTAATGAAGAACTCTCAACTGTACACAGTGTCTAAAAAAAGTCCCTACCCAGTGGGAAATACATTAAAACTCACAACCCGATGTTGTGTAATTTCCAGTGGGTAGAGACTTTTGGTACACGCTGGCTATAGGAAAGTCGCGTGCATACCCACTTCCTCTATTTACACTATGCAAATATTTCAGTAGCTCATATATCATCAGTTTCTAACATTTGTACCAATTCCTTCAAATTTTTTTTACCTCGACTAAAATTAAAATTTTCTTTAAAAAGGGGTTCTTTTACCCCTAAATACGTTCATTTAGTAACTTACTTTTTCATATACTGTACCTGAATAACAAAAGAGTCAGTCAGGAGGGCCAGAAACTGGCACTGCGCTCAAGATAACTTACGCGGCCCATCGCTCTAAAAACTCCCGCATTATTATTATTACGGTACCAACATCATTGGGATTCGAAATCCCGCTATCAGTGTCTTCGCTTCACTTGTAAAGGAGTGGTGTTACCCACTGAACTACGAGCGCTGACTCTTATATCTGAAGCCTTCGTTTATAAAATTTTGTTAGGGAAATTCCGCGTTTTCTTATAAGATTGACTAACTGGAGGTCTGTCAAGACCGGTTTATCGACCAAACACACATACAAAAGAAATATTGTAATAAAACTTTCAGAGTAAGCATTAAACAATCCGATCCCTAAATTATCCTGGATAATCAAAAAATATTAATTCTGTGTCACAAATTCGCTAATTCCCCATCTGCACCCCCGAGGAAAGGCATCTCTTCAATTTACAAAAAAATTACCACACTGACTACGAATTTCAAAAGTTTTCATAGTACGCAAAAATTAGAAAGTTAACCTCCCAATTTAAGGTTTCCTCATTAAAACTTTACAACAGCGATAATGAAAATGTTTGACAGTTCGCTTGGTGAATAAAAATGTTACCTTAGTTACTGCTGGTATAAATTATAAACATTTGACGTTTAATTCTACTATTTAAACCAAATGGAATCGCGTCCCCGCAAAAACAAACGTTATCTTGATTTTATCAATAATAAAATATTAGCGTGACCTACATGGAAAAACCAAGTAAAATTTTATCACGAACTGAAATTATATTTTTAAAGTTCTCAGCGTGGTATGAGTGAGACGCACAGAGTGGACTTGACGAGAGTTAATATCACAGACAGAGTGATTAATATTACATCGTACATTTAATTACTTTAAATATAGAAAAAAGATAATTTATTAAAAAGAAAAATGGTAATTTTTTAAAATCAAGAATGGATTGTCATAAAGCACTGAGTAAACTAAAAATATCACCCACACACACACACACACACCAACCCACCCACACACACACACACACACACCAACACCCACCCACACACCCGCACCCACAAACACAACTGTGGCAACCGTATAAAACTGCAACATTTTCACATTTTCAGTTAATGGCGACATTTAACCTAATCTATGTAACCCAAATTAATCTAACCAATCTTTATTAGACCTCTTTTTTCATGATATTTAATGATTTTCACTAAAAAAATAAGTCTGAAACTTTGGCAACACCACTAATGTTGCTGCACGCATGCATTTTCCTGTTGCGATGAGCTAAATGTGTATCTAAAGATTGTAGCGGTTTCGTAAGGTAGTCAATAACATCTACACCCCCCATAATATATATATATATATATAATATATATATATATATATATATATATATACACATTTCAATTGCAAACAACACACAGTATAATTAACGTAAAGAACGACGCTTGTATAAAAGAACGTTCCGCGCAAGATGAGGAGGAGAACGAACAAATGAAAAAATGAGGTAACCACCCGGGAATCGAACCCGGGATCTTCCGATTGCCGGTCAGATATGATAACCACTACACCATGGGCCTCACTCAATCAGAAGTCGTAATTCTCCTACATACGCGCAGAAACCAATGCCCTGAGGGGGCACCTCCCATGCCGCACATATATACATTTCAACTGCAAACAACACAGTATAATTAACGTAAAGAACGACGCTTGTATAGAAGAACGTTTCTGCGCGTATGTAGGAGAATTACGACTTCTGATTGAGTGAGGCCCATGGTGTAGTGGTTATCATATCTGACCGGCAATCGGAAGATCCCGGGTTCGATTCCCGGTGGTTACCTCATTTTTTCATTTGTTCGTTCTCCCTCCTCATCTTGCGCGGAACGTTCTTCTATACAAGCGTCGTTCTTTACGTTATATATATATATATATATATATTATATACACACAAACTCAGAATGGTCCCCTGAGAAACTTATATGTTAAACACAGACCGTGCATGGAACAAGGAACTCTTCTGGGAAAATTAAATCCACTATAGTCCGAATAAGTAATGGTAAATGACAAATACCATAGTTTTTCTTTTTCATGATGCTAGCCCGACGTGGGCAACGGGTCTCTCGCAAAGAGGTCCAATAAATATAGCTTCCCTCACCAGCTATCTGCAAAGCAGACAGGATCCAGCTTTGGGACATGGATCTAAGGTTTAAAGCAAGCCTAGTCCCACTACATTTAGAACTTCTATATAAGTAAAAGACGCGTTGCATTCACGTCGGATTGAATAAATCAAAGAAAAAGGGGTAACTATTGTATTTTTAGCCAAAAAAAACCAAAACTTAAACCTCAACCGGGACATTGAGCGTCCACTTTTCAAGGCACGTAACACGTCCGTTTAATATACACAAACTCAGAATGGTCCCCTGAGAAACTTATATGTTAAACACAGACCGTGCATGGAACAAGGAACTCTTCTGGGAAAATTAAATCCACTATAGTCCGAATAAGTAATGGTAAATGACAAATACCATAGTTTTTCTTTTTCATGATGCTAGCCCGACGTGGGCAACGGGTCTCTCGCAAAGAGGTCCCATAAATATAGCTTCCCTCACCAGCTATCTGCAAAGCAGACAGGATCCAGCTTTGCTTTAAACCCTAAATCCATGTCCCAAAGCTGGATCCTGTCTGCTTTGCAGATAGCTGGTGAGGAAGCTATATTTACGGGACCTCTTTGCGAGAGACCCGTTGCCCACTTCGGGCTAGCATCATGAAAAAGAAAAACTATGGTATTTGTCATTTACCATTACTTATTCGGACTATAGTGGATTTAATTTTCCCAGAAGAGTTCCTTGTTCCATGCACGGTCTGTGTTTAACATATATATATATATATATTATGTATCTCTTTGAAGAGAAATTGTAAGGAGAGTGTATAACAGACTTTGATTTTACCCCAGAAGATGTAGCGAGAGCTATAGGACAAAATTAATGAAACCACATTCAGCTGCAGGTCTGGACAATTGGAACGCATTACTGATTAAAAACTGTTAAAATGAAATAGCTACACCTTTATACTGGATATGGAGAAGATCCCCTAGACACTGGGGAAATACCGAGCATCTTGAAAAGAGCAAACATTGTCCCTATATATAAAGGAGGGGACAGATCTCAAGCAAAGAACTATAGACCAGTGTCATTGACGTTCCACCTCACCAAGGTGTTTGAAAGAGTAGTTAGAGAGAAAATTTATGATTTCTTGGAGAAACTGGAAAAATTCAATGAAAATCAGCACGGATTCCGATCAGGTAGATCATGCCTATGACAACTAATAGAACACTACAACAATATCCTAGATGCACTGGAAGGCAATGATAACTACGATGTCATATACACGGATTTTGCTAAAGCTTTCGACAAATGTGATCACGGTATAATAGCACATAAAATGAAATATATGGGAATAACAGGTAAAGTAGGAAAATGGATCTACAACTTCCTCAAAGAACGTCTACAGGTGGTCAAAATTCAAGGTATATCATCATCAGAATCGGAAGTACGCAGCTCAGTACCACAAAGTACAGTACTGGCCCCACTCCTGTTCATTATCATGCTAACAGACATAAACAGCAACAGTATCGTAACATCATTTGCAGACGATACAAAGATCAGCAGAAAAATCATCGATGTAAATGAAGTGAAGGCATTGCAGAGGGACACGAACAAAATATACAAATGGTCAGAAGACAACAACATGACATTTAACACCGAGAAGTTTCAGCTCTTGAGATATGGTAGAAAAGAGGAACTTAGACTGCATATTATGCTCTAGATAGACAGGAAATTCAGAGAAGCACGAAAGCGATCGATCTGGGGGTAATAATAACCGATGATGCGAAATTTGAAACACAAAATTAGACAGCGATAAATAAAGCAAAAAGAGTAGTGGGAAAGGTATTAAGAACTTTCAAAAGAAGGGACAGGACAATAATGATTCCCTTGCTAAAAACCAAAACTCAACTACTGGGAAAGACTACGTAAACTAAATCTGTACTCCCTGGAAAGAAGAGAGAGGTACACCATAATCTACATCTGGAAAATGATGGAAAAACTGGTACCAAACCTCAAACTAAACCCAATTACCATTCAAACAACACTGGAAAATAGGAAAGGTAGGATGTGTAGTGTTCCTAAATTAAAGGCCCGACAAGGGACCTCCTCAACACTGAAGGAAAATAGCTTGGTTGTCAGGAGGCCAAGACTTTTTAACCAGCTTCCTAAGGACCTCAGAAACGTTACAGGGGGTCAAAGTTGACGTCTTCGAGCGAAGACTAGATGCTTGACTCAGGACGGTACCAGATAGCCGGGTGTACCTAGCTATGTACGGTGGAGAGCGCAAGAAAGCAACTCGCTCCTCCACCAAGCCAGACCTAGAGGCGGAGCCACCAGCTTGACCTTCGTGTGAAGAGACCAACGCACGGGACAGCAACGAGGTTTATATATATATATATATATATATATATGTGTGTGTGTGTGTGTGTACACATATATATTGTTGCTCATGCATTATTCATTTTCATGATACATTTATTTAAAATAAAACTGAACTCACTGAAATTAGCAACCATGACACAGTTAGAGGTACAATGTAATTATTAATATATACATATATATACTCTATGTTTTTTTGTGGGATTTATATCTTGACAATAAAGCTTATCATTGTCATTATCATATATATATATATATATATATATATATATATATATATATATATATATATATAATAGGAGAGAGAGAGAGAGAGAGAGATTATAGTTAAGTTAATAAATATTTTTAAACGATATGCATCGTGGATGTTGACACGAACTGATCCTTTCCTGCATAAATTAATTTTTGCACCACAAACATTACTCCTACGTTTATTAAAAGCTTCGGTTTCTTGTTTAAATTGTTGTTAACAAAGTTTACAATACCTTCCCGTGTTTACAAAGTATTTTGATCTCATTTACAAGGTTAATGCATTCGCTGTTCCCGTTTCGCTTTTATTTAGTGTTGTAAAATAGATCATCCCAATTAATGTAAGTATTCTTGTTTGGCTTCACAAAGGTGAGCGAGGAAGAAGTAAAAACAATGGAACGGTGTTATGAAGGTGACGTAGAAATGATTTAAAAACTTGTTTTAAAAGTAATTTTAGGTAAAAACGTCTACTACTTTAAAATATAAATAACCCTAAACATTAAAAACAACGTAACTAAAACTCTCTTTATTCTAAACATAATGTAAAACCGTGGACATGAATTTAGAAATGCTATCGAGTGTCCTTCGAGGTGGATGGACAATGTGATTAAAATTATAGATCAACACAGTTTTCCAAAACAATGTTTAATACAACCTAACTACTTTGATAGTGTGTGTGTATGAATTAACTGCCAGTGTTAAGTTATGCTTTTTTAGACGAAGTTTTTTTGACCTTCTCTTCATAAACATTGAGTAAATGTCCTGTGATGATGTCGGCCAACGGCGAGAGAAAAGGGAGGAACAGAAAACTTGAGACTTTCCTCAAACGAAAAATGAAACCAGGCGTCTACGGTGACATCAGGTCAGTATTCTTTATAAAAAAAATAATCTATCTAATATTTATGGCTAGACTCCACCCCAATTTAAATTAATTTTAGGCTAGGTTACCTGCCAGGGTAGGTAGCCTAGTAGTAAAAACGCCGACCTCTTAATTTTAAAGTTTCGGGCTTTAGTCTCTGCTTGGATTTCATATTTCAGGGATTAAGATGCTTCCTTGGTCAAGTAATAGTTCTAGATCTCATGTGTAGCTGTAGGTCTCCTTCGTCATACAACCTTAGCTGTTACGAAGACATACTTGTCAACCCTACCGATTTAGGTGGTAGGTTACCGATTTTCACATTATCAACACGAACAACATGCAAATAATATCAAACCTTTTATACTCAGAATGCATTAGTGTGCATCATTTAAGGCTAGATTTTTAAAAAATTCCCGTGGGGGGGGGGGGGCCATGCTCCCAGACTCCTTGGCATTGATTACAAATCCTACTCTTTTGCTTTTCGAAATGTTGGCAAGTATGCGAAGAGGTTAAACACTCGCCAGAACATATGTGTGATATTTCAAATATTTAATATTTTAATAGTGTTATTTCTGTTCATAATAAGCGAAAATGTTGGAGAAGAACTAAATGATATACTGGCTGTTATCTATCTACTTATATGTCTGTCCATCTATTTATCTACCTACAGTATATATCTGTCTATCTATATATCCATCTATCTACATAACTTTACAGCAGTAAAGATAGTATATTTTAGCCTCTGTCATTCATAATGTTTCACCAATGTTTGCGATATCATTTTAACATTATGTAAACAACGACATATTTTTCGTGGCAAGTATTTCCAGCTCATTATCTCTGTATCAGATAACCTTTATACACAATGTTTATTTATGCTGGTATCATTCATAATATGTAAGCCAAGAGAGTCGACGAGAGAGCTCATAAAAATTCAAGAGAAACACAGGTTTACTGCAAATGTACAGTATTACAAATTAATTATTAGCCTATAAAGTCGATAAGTCTTATACGACCTAGATAAAATATTATTTAAGGGTCTGAGGGACAGGATAACAGTAAAATCAATGAATAAGTGAATAAATAATAATATTCTTTATTTTAATTTGACTGCAAACACAAATGCCCATGTAGACTTAATTTTCTGGGGTAATACCCTTGAGGTTTTTTTGGGGGGGGGGGGGGGGGGACTCATTTAACTTGACCTATTTGGGTTACTGTAGCCTCTTCCTCTTACGAGTACTAACTACTTTATCAATTATTTACCCGAATCAAAGATTAATTACTGGCTTTAGTACCTGAACAACGACAGGTGGAGAAAATTAACAGCTCAGCCTATTGTTTGAATCATTTTATAAGATGTATACTTCCTTTGGGCACAATTAGGCTCACGCTCAAAACAGAATGAAAATTTTCAACGATTATTTTTTCATTTCATTTAATAATTGAATTGAATATGTTTAAAATTAATAGAGATGCGAATAAATTCAGGAAAAATCAGTGCTGTACAAAATCTCTGAACTGATCCTTCTGATAATTCTGTACAAAGTAACGCGTTTACGCGTGACTACCTACGACAAACGTCTCTGGAACCCTATCCTCTGTCTCTCCCATATGTCCTATAAATCAATAAACTACAGCTTTTGATTGCTCTGAGACTACGCCAATCACATAATGGAGACTCGGAGAGACTTACTTTCGGTTAGCTATTCACTTTTCGCCTCATTCATCTGCAGGAAAAGTATGTACAGTAGTATCGCTTACACGGGAAATAGGGTCCATATTTGGAAAGCAGTGGTTTAGGATAATGGTTGGACAGATTTGACCATGGCTGGGTTATCATGGTTAAACTCGCTCAGAATTGACTTTTTCTTCTTCGTCTTTTATAATTTTAGGAAACCCATAAATGATATATATATATATATAGATATATATATATATATATATATATATATATAGGGTTATTTAAAATGATTCATCCGATTTCAACTGAGAATACTTCCGTACCTATCAACCGTGCATCAACTGGGCATACACCACATGAAAGAGGAAATCTTCAAGTTTTACAAGATCACCGCGAGAGGGCTCCAAAGTCACGCCGTGGCCTAGCCTAGCAACAAACAGTCAAACTTTGTCCTTGAGTACTCCCCAAAAGAAAAAATCCATTGGGGTAAAGTCAGGTGAACGTGCAGGCCATTCAATTGGACCTCTTCGGCCGATCCATTTCTCGGGAAATGTTTCATCAAGATACTCATGGACTGCTCTTGAATAATGTGGAGGGGCCCCATCTTGTTGGAAATAGAGGTCATGTGAATTAGGCTGTTGTTGTAAGTGTGGAACAACTTCATTCATTAGAATTTCGAGATACTTATCACCTGTGACTGTTCCATCAACAAAAATTGGTCCTAAAACACCAGAACTTGAAATACCACCCCAAACAGTGACACCAGGCTGGTTTAGTTGCTGCTCTAATGTTAAATGCATGTTCTCACTATACCAGTAAACACAATTATGTCGGTTAACATGACCTGATAATTTGAAAGAAGCCTCATCGGTCCACACAACGTTATCTAAAATTATTGGATTTCCTTCAATTTCGTTCAGCATGATCTCACTAAATTGCAGCCGCCTGTCTGGGTCATCCTCCAATAAGCCATTAATTAGCCGTGGACGATAAGCTTTCAACCCAATAGATTTCAGAATTCGTATAATAGAGGTTTGTGAAATGTCCAGTTCTGCTGAGGCTCTTCTGGTGGACTTTTTGGGACTGTGAACAAATGCTTCGGCAACAAGTTGCTTATTGTCCTCTGTGCAAACTGTTTTGGGTGACCAGTTCTTGGGCATTAAGAATTGAGCCAGTGGCATCAAATTTGTCACGAATGCGGTAAATGGTTTGTCTCTTTGGCTTGAGTACCAAATGTTTCAACCCATTTTGTTCTAACAGTTTCAGTATTTTGAGATTTCAATACTCTTTTAACACCCATTTTCTGGCATCAGTATTTAGATTATTTGCCATTATGGGTTCTCTGAACTATCTGAAAAGAAAAAGATTAAATTTAAATAAATTTAGTTATAATATTTAATATAATATAACACAAACACCATAGTTATAATGAACACCATAGTTATAATATAATATAACACAAACCCTATTCAACCTACTGTCCACCTACTTTTGGTTCACCCGGTACTATATATATATATATATATATATATATATATAAGATTATATATTATATATAGATATATATATATATACTATAATATTATATATATATATTAGTGGTGGACCGGATGTCAGTTTTTTTCAACATCTGCGGATGCGGATCTTTAATTTCAATATCCGCGGATGCGGATATTTAGTTAATCTATCAATATAATATAGAATTATGAATATACGACGTAATTTTTCAAATTTCGTGATATTACTATTATGGCAGGCAATGCATAAGAATTAAAATTAATATTTTCATTATGATAAAAATAATAACTTAACTTGGAATAACTTTCTCAAGAGTTTCAGCCACAGAAAATTCGGTGCTACTGTAGTATGCGGTCTACCGTTAAGTTTCTACTGTAGTATGCGGTCTACCGTTCAAAATATTTAAAAGGAATTGAAAATGAATTGAAAGGAATTATAATTAATTTACCACATTAAGGAATTATTAAAGAAGTTAAACATACTACTACCGCATACTTAACGGTAGACCGCATACTACAGTACGCCCTTGATGATTGGTTAGGTTAAGTCGTGATATTTTCGTTAGTTTTAACGAAAATATCACGATGCGGATATCCGGTCCACCACTAATATATATATATATATCACGCATAAGCAGGCGTAGTTTTTGTATAAAACTAAAATGCTCCCACCAGGATTCGAATGTGTTATTCCAACTATGGAACCGCATACCAGAGAAATCTGAATTAAATACTACCATTACCTCGTTTGCGGAGAGTTAACATCATAAAAACCCCCAGGACGCGAAAGGGTTAAGTATTTTTGCGGTCGTTTATATACACAATTGGTTGCCTTCATTTTAACTTTGTTGTAGTGTAAGTTTCGCTCGTGGCTCTTAATGGGGGACGTCCTTGGTTCAAATCGTAGCGGGAGGCATTTTTGATTCATATAAGCTATATTATCTGTGTATATTTTAATGCTTGGTAGGAGAAAATAGCCCGGAAATACCAAAATCTAATGTACTATTATTTGTCTTGTAAATAAATAAAATCAACTATTTCCATATGGTAAGTTTGTTGCATTAAAAAATAGAAATTAGTAAATAAAGCAGTTACACCTTAAAAATAGGAAAAAGTTTTTAAATTAACTGAACAAATTATATTAACTTTTAAATAGAATCTTTGGGAGTAATCTATGACGTGTCTTACTGGTCATATGGCATCACGTTTACTACCATGAATTATTCTCTGAGAGAAAATACTCTTGGGGACCTTATGAAGCTCTCCTTTTATTTGAGACGATCGTAATTTGCACTGTCATTTTACTGTTCATCGTGAAGCGGTGTCGGAACCTTGAATTATGTACAACAGAGAATTTTAATATTCTGCAAATAATGAACACTTTACATGAATCATGGTTAATCTTTCCTTCCGCCTAGGCGGGTTTATAATTACTGTAATACAATGCAAGGAAAGGCTTTCATAGCCATTAACCAGTCCAGATTTACACCAAATTATAATGACAACTAAGCCTTTCGTTCGTCTTCCATCATAAAAGAATCGTACCGGTGTAGAAAACGGGATTACAGATTGTGACGTTGCGATACTAAAAAATAGAGTGATAGAAAACCAATGAAGGGGGAAACTTTTATTAAGTGAGTTTCAATTGAATCATTTTGGCCGTTTGATGTGGCTTGAGCGAAAAAGATTCAGGGAAGGGTAGTTGATTTCCCCTCTGCTATTGATCCCTTCCTCACATTTCCAAGGTTAAGAACATTGCCTCCCCTTTACCACAATTTTTTTTTTTAGTCTTCAGAATAGTCGAGTTCATTGCTTTTAAATTTAAATGCTTTTAACGATGATTTATCTTTGACAGCGCATAAAGTATATATATATATATATATATATATATATATATATATATATATATCTGTTGTTGAACGCCATTTCGGTACCTTTTATGTTCAACATATGCAGAAGAACCTTTTGTTTATTTTAATTTCGTGGGCTTTCTGGTTTTTGTGACAAACTTTAGGAATAGGCAGCACACTTCTTTTTGAAATGGGATGGTCACAGGATGGTATCGGGTAACAACAAATGGCAAAGGTTGTAGAACATTTATAGCAGAGTTCCGGAACCTTTCTTTCCAGAAAAAAAACACTATATATATATATTCTTTTTTTTTCTTTTATGTGGAAAAGAGGGGTGGGAGCCAAGTGCCCACAAAAATGCCCCCCTGCCGACAGAAGGAAAAGAAGAGAGTTAAAATCAAGTTCTCCGAGGCTGTTAAAAACTATATAATTTTTATTTTTATTTTGAAAAGATTGTGTAATGTGTAAGATGGATGTATATCTAGTGAGAAAGAGAGAGAGAAGCGTGTGTTTGAGAGCAAGCTCGACTGCTCATAAAGTAGATGATACACAAAAAAAGATCAGCTAAGGAGATCAGTGATAGAAGAAATGGGAGTTTCAACCCTCCCTGTCTCCTGCCTAACGTCCCCACTGGAGTATTCCCTTGTCAAATGGTGTCTACAATTTCCTCCAAGGAGGAATATTATATATATATATATATAATTAAACGCTTATTATTCTAGCGTGGCAGTTGCACTCGTTGTGAAAAGTACAACGCAAACACTGTATTATATACGGTAAACCCTCGTCCAATGTGTGTTTGTCCAGCGCGAATTTTCTTATACACGGAAAAATAAATGCGAACAATTATTTGCTGAAAGCGGAAAATTTGATTATACACGGTCCGCCAAACACGCTTCTAATACAGTAGTACTGTACGCGTGCCAGTGCGCGCTCTAGTGTTTTCTCCTACACTCTCCAATACTTTCGCATCTCCCTCCCTCTCGCGTCACCCCTCACATCACCCTTTGTCTCAGTCCCGCTAACGCGTTAAGTTTAGTGAAGTTGTGTTGGATTGTTTTTGTCGTATTTTCCCGTTGTTTTGCTATTACCCTTAGACAGCAGTATGGCACCTAAACGTAAAGCATCAGCGAGTGATAGTGAAGAGAAGAAAAGTCGTAAGGTTATGACATTAGCCAAAAAAATAAAGATTCTAGATAAGTTGCGTGGTGGTATGAGCATAACATCACTTAGCCGCGAGTATCACGTGAATGAGTCTACCATACGCACCATCCGAAAGAGTGAAGAAAAGATACGTGCTATTTTCATTTAATATATTTTTATTTATCATATGCAAATATCATTATGTTTGTGATTTTATTATGTCTTATTTCATATACAATATAGGTCGGGAAATTCATTTATACGTGAATAAAAAAGCTACGTATCTAAGTATTAATGGGAGACTTTACGCGGCCGCGTTCACGTATCCCCATTTATCTTAATATAGGGTATTAATGTTAATGGAATCGCTATAAAGGAGTGTACTGTAACAAAATTTCTTGGTGTAATGCTAAATAAAAATTTGCAATGGAGTGATCATGTAAATTATATCGCAAAAAAGATTTCAAAGAGCGTTGCTA
This sequence comes from Bathynomus jamesi, assembly GCA_023014485.1. NCBI lineage: Eukaryota > Metazoa > Arthropoda > Malacostraca > Isopoda > Cirolanidae > Bathynomus > Bathynomus jamesi. Next base: position 354,922 of record JAJOZX010001171.1, on the reverse strand, counting down.
TAATGTTTAAACTTAGAAATGTAGTCCTTAAACGGGTTTTATTGACTCTTTATCATACTCTTGTTCTTCCTTATATAACGTACTGCACCCTTGTTTGGGGAAAATCCGCTATCAACGCATTAAATGGTATCTTTGTCATCCAAAAACGAGCAATAAGGTTATCTGATGCCGATTTCCTTGATCACTCTAGTGCATTATTTAAAGAGCTAAACCTACTAAAGCTCAATGATATAACCAAAGTGGCACATTTTATTTTTATTTACGAGTGTAAGAGCAAAATCATTAATTTACAATGGGTAAATAGATATTTTGTAACTCATCAAGAAATGCACTCGTATCAGACCAGAAATAGATCAAAGCTCGTTGTATCTCAATTTAGATTGTCTTCATCTCAAAAACTACCCATTTTCATTGGATTGAAACTATGGAATGACTTAAATGCCGATATAAAAAATATTGTGGATGTAAATTTGTTTAAAACCAAGTTGAAATCCCGATTAATAATGGCATACTAACAAAAATCTGGGATTAATGTCCATTAATATTGTTTACTAATTATTAATTTCTCGTGTGTAATATTAAAAAAACATTTCTTGGGATTGTATAGTTCTTATCTCATGTATAATATTGGTTTCTTTGTATGGTATTGGTATAATGCCTTCAATGGTGACCTTGTATTTGTCATGTCAGTAGTGATAATTTAAGATTAATACACGTTTTAACTATTAATAATACTTATTTACTTATTTATTATTAATTAATAACAACTAGCTGTTTATTTTTAATAAGAGCCCAGTGAAGCCTAAAGCTTAAGGGCTAAATTAAATAAAATAAATAGTCGAGTTTCAAAATTATTCGTGTCATTATAAATTGAAACAATTGGATTTATTTTATTATTAATAAAGGTTATTCAATTCAATAAGTTTGTCCAACGCGGATTTACCTAACGTGCCGTTCTCGGGGAACCTAATCCCCGCGTTGGACGAGGGTTTACTGTACTGTATGATCCCTTGATCACGAGACGTCAGAAGTTTAGTTTTTGAGGTGGGGATTTCCGAAGTCATTGATTTTCATAAATAATGTGGCGTTTATAGCCCTGTTAGAGATACGACCCGTCAAGTGGTCTACGAGTTTTTTTGAAAATATAATTACCCTTCGATCAATGTACTGATTATATATATATATATATTGGCTAAAGATAATTGTAACTTAGTGACACCACTTCAAGGTCATATTAACAAAATGTGGACGACAACGTTCAAACAGAGGGAGTAGCCGTCTGTAAACAATGGTTGTTGCTACTGTAGTTAGCGCTTAGGGTATTGATAACTATAAAATTTATTGATGGTTTGAATTACTATGGTAATTTGTTTCTGAGACTAATTATTCAGCTGTCTGCAAGGTTGTAACATTCATTTAGGAACAAAGCGTATTATTAAAACTTTTTAGACGAAGTCACAAATGAATTAAAAATAAAAAAATTAATTAACAAAAACATTAGGTGTTGTCAAGGTACTTTTTATATATACAGTATTTTAACTCCTCCGTCTATGGCCTTGGGCGATTTAAGGTTGACGGGGGTTCTGGTTAAGTGGCAGCAACGGATTTCTCACTCTGGTACCGTGTAGGGAATCGCAGTAGTTTCTCTTATACTACACTCCGATTTCTTCTTGTAGTGGATCGGAGGATTCTGTGAAACTTACTGATTTATCTTCTTGTAGCGTATCGGAACATTATTTTTTTCTATTTTAAGACTAAGTTCTCTGAAGAAAGCAGGGCTCGAAGGATAAAACAAAGATATTTTCTTACTGTAGTTTACTGCTTCTAAAATGTTACAGTTAATGCTTAGCTCTAGGTCAGATCAGAATAATCAGAATGAATATTTGAAAAATTATGAGTTTATATACACAAATTTTGGTGACATCATTATTATTTAATGTTGACCCGTTTTGTTTTTTATTCTCAATAAGCTGAATTTTTTTGCAAAATATTTGAAGCTGAAGTCATATTTTTCTTTTAAATAGCATATTGACAGATCTGATGCTATCATGATTTGCACAGTTAACTAAAAATGAAAATGAAAATATGCATTTTATTATGGATTAAAATTAAACATACATATGAGCCAAAATTAAATGCTTAAAATTTAAAATTAAATGTTAAGCAAGACATGGCTTCATCTTTTACAACTAAGAGAGAATGTATAAAGAAAATTAATATTGCAGAATTTAACACGATTACATGATTAAACTAAATCTAAAAAGTGATTAAGTAATTTAAAAAACACATAATTCATTAATTATTTAGCAAAAATGAAATAGGAAGAAAATAATTTTTTTTTCCAAAATTTGTTTTATATACAGTTAGTGTCACGCGAGTTTGGACTTTATATGCAAAAATGAATATAAGAATTATTCACTTTTATATGTGAAACCAGTCATTTCACGTAATGCCTAAAATCTTCAGCCATTTAGGGTAATTTGATTAAACGTTTAATGACTTCGTGAAGGTTAGATTAGGTTAAGTTAGGTTAGTTAGGTTAGGTTAGTAATGCGTATTACCTATGTTTAAGGGTCACAGGTATTACGCGAAATGCCTGAAAGTTTTAGGCATTACGTGAAATGACTGGTTTCACACACTGACTGTGACATATATACCTTGACAACACAATGTTTTTGTTAATTAAAATTATTCTTGTTGTCAAGGTCAAGCTTGTTGCCACACTCTAGAGTCTAGACTAACAACTTAACGTGGCATCCGAACCACGACCTACCAAAGAAGTCAGGAATTACAAAGTCCTCGCCTGGACTCGATCTCACGACCTTCCGATCAGCGGCCCAGCATCTAAACCACTAGGGTACTTAGTATCTGCCAACCAAGTTTTTGTAAGGGAAAATGAAAACTAGGTGAGCTGAGCGTCGACTGCCCTCGCCGAGAATCGATCCCTGAGCCAGTAAATTCGTAGTTAGCGATTCTAACCACTATACCACCTAGGGGAACACTCCTACTACTATTAATAATAAAAAACTAATATTATCTTATTATTTTATTGTCATTGTTAGAACCATCCATTTATATATATTTTAGTTTCATGTTGAGGCCTGCAGTAATTTAAACAAAATAGTTTGAAGTTATAAAATGCGAATTTTGAAGTTTGTACTTTTGAATAAAAACTTCATTAACTATTTCGATATGAAATGTCGAGCACAGGAAAAAATCTAACCAATATTCTTATATTTTTGGAGGAAAGACTTAATTTTTACCCATTGTGGCTTAGTGCTCATCTCAACGATCGTTGTTTGTTTAAGGACATTCATCAGTCGGGTGTCAAATTGGGTGACTAAGCGGAAGATGTATAATTCAAGTTGTATTTTAATTCTTCGAAAAAATTTTCTAAGAAATTTTTCTTGATTATCCAAAAAAGATTTAAAATTTCTAACATTTGCAGCGTAATTATCGTTTGTTACCTTTCAAAACGAATCCCTCTTCCTCCACGGTAGTCCAGTGCTGCGAGGCGTGTCTTAACCCAAACCGGGGAGTCCCCGCCCAAACCCATTTCGAAACTGGGCCTATGCTATGAATACAACAGAAGAGTAACAAAGGAGTGATGTCAGTGCATGTAAAAAAAAATAAAAATCTTTATTTTGAGAGTTTATGACGTGAATAAGAATTAAGATTGCGAGTTGCCAAATACCAAATATTTTTATTTAAACTTTCGGTTAAATACATTTATCTTTCTCGAGTCAAATAAATAAGTCTTGTACACGTCACAAAACTCCCAAATTTACGGATTAAAATTTTGAAAACTGCGCTTACATCACTGTTCCTTGTCAACCCCCATTTTATACAACACAGTTGCGTACTTATTGCTCCGTTCAAATTTATTATTTTTATATTTTAATTTATATTTTAATTATATTTTAATAATACTGATTATAAAATTAACCGATTTTCTTTTCGACAAAGTGAGTGCCCAAAGTGAGTGCCGACGAGCCCTTCAACTTAGAAAAAGAATTAAAAAAAAGGGGGGGGATCCCCTTCAGTCTCGGGACCCGGATGACTTACATTCTCAGCATCCTTCTAAAAGCACTTCTGATGAAAGTGTCGGGTTGTTAATTTCGAGGACTTTGATTTGAATTTCGAATCGTACTTCCGATTTCAGAGATTATAAAGTGTCTCTTCTGGGTTTCCTTTAGTGGGGTTGTGGTTCGAGTCCCACGAAAAGCTGCAGTGGATATGTTTCTTGTCACATGACCTCGGAGGGATGTTGGCAAGAATATTAGACCCTAAATTATTTTTACAATTATTGTTGTAAACGAGAGCTTAGTTCAAGTTTAGACGGAATTAAAATACATTGGAATAAAATACAGCAAATTGTGTGTGTGCGCGCGCGTGTTTATATTAGTGCGTATGTGTAAAAACAAATTGAACAAAGATTTGAGCGTTTCACTACTAAATAATTTCGACTCCATTAATAATAAAAAATTCAAAGGCGTCTGAAACACGCGGAGAGAGAAATGTCATACTCAGATCTAATTAAAATTGGATTAAAACATTAAAATGATTTTGTGTCCAGTGGACGCAAGATTAAAAAAAAAAAAAAGGTTCCATGTTACGTAACTTTTTTTTACATTTATCTTCCCCTCGTCACAAACCACCTTGGGCTAGGTCACTGGTTCTTAATCCCTGGGTCGCAATCCAGAATTGGGTCGCCAAGCCATTTTGATTGGGCCATTAAATTGTAATAATTGTACTATTAATTACTTATTTTATGAGCTATTACGAGTGAACTGTTTGAAGGCATGGGTCGCCGAGCTAGCCCCCGCGACCAGAATTTGGGTCGCGGCCTAAAAAGGTTAAGAACCACTGGGCTAGGTCTTATCCACGTCGCTCACGAGACCACTTCAACGAGGCTAAGCGATACGAGGTTTGTTTTGTAGTTGAATTAGGTGACCACTGTTCTGCGCGTTTAGATGATGTCGAGACCTTTACATAATTTGGATTTCACGTTCTAAAGCAGTAGGTTCTCTCTCTCTCTCTCTCTCTCTCTCTCTCTCTCTCTCTCTCTCTCTGTCACGTGACCTTTGCCGTTACAAAAGATATTAAACAATAAAGTAACAAAAATAATTGTCACACACGAACGAACGAATAAACAGATAAATAACAAAAAATAAATAGACGAAAAAATAAATAAAAAGTACTTCTACTCCAAAGTTTTTTACTTCGCGTAACTTACAACTTGAGAACAATGTAACTAATATGTTCTTATCCTTTTTATATATTTGCCTATTATTAATAACTAGTTTAAAACTTACAGGGTGTTCGAAAAGTCACGTCACCCCCTACAAAATGTACATATTGTAATACCAATTTTATTTTTGTGAGATTAATTGTATTTATATGTGGTAGGTGTAATTTAAGAAACGAGTCACTAGCAACAATTGCTTTAATTACAGTAAATACAGTTACTAATTACAGTTACCAATCAAGAATATATAGTGTGTGTGTGTGTGTGTGTGTGCCATCATTTTCTTAATTCATTAATTCATCAACAAATGACGGGCGGTATGGTTTCATGCCGTGATCTTTTGTCACGTGATCTCTCATTGTGGACATGGGGACTGCAAGTTCTTGTGATCGTTTCCAGAGTGATTTTTTCGATGAACGAGCCACCGATGCAATCACACCTTCACATTGTTCTGCTCGCGTTGTTGGTCTTCCCGACCGTGGTCTGTCCTTGATGGAGCCAGTTTCAAACGGCTTTTTCTCCCAGCGTAATACCGTCTTGTTTGGTGGTGCAGCCTTATTGAATTTTGTGTTGAAATTATTCTGGATATCATGCATCGTTTTGCCAGTATGTGACCTTTCATGAGCCCATGTGCTAATCACTATCCTTTCCTCCAGAGTGTAAGTGGACTGGTCTGCCATTGTTCACACAACTCTAATACCTGGAAAAGAAAAAGAATGTCAATGAATCACATGTAAATTCAATTAATCACACAAAAATAAAATTGGTGACGGGACTTTTCGAATACCCTGTACATTTCAATCCCACCATCGAGGAATAACACGTATACTATCTTCAGCGCTCTTAACTGACTTCCGAGCAATAAGAAAAAATAATTTTTAAAACGTTTCCGACACCCGGAAGTTATGAGAAAAATGGAAGCGATGTCGGAAGTGGAAATGAACAATATAATGAAATATTCGTATTAGTGGTGCACCGATTAATCGGTATCGGCATGCAAGGTGCCGATACCGATTAATCGGTGCACCACTAATTCGTATGAAGTACGTACTTCCTCAATCTTATAAAATGAAGGAAATCGTTTTCCAGTACAAAACTGTGTGTTTTCAGCAACTGAACTATTAATTATATTCTATTTCAATGTTTCCTGGACTCTTATTTATTGCAATTATACTAAAATTGCTTCGGATTTAACTTCGAGAACAATAAATAGACCTACCTTTATTTAAAAATTATTGTTTAAACTAATAATAGGGACCAATGATATTGGATCACCTAAAGATCAGGGTCCCCAGCCTTCTTTAGTTAGCTTTATAAGGCTAACTAACGAAAATATAACGACCTAACCTAACCAATCGTCAAAGGCGTACAGTTGACCTAACCATTGGTTAAGTTAGGTCGGGATATTTTCGTTAGTTAGCCTTATAAGGCTAACTAAAGAAGGCTGGGGGTCCTGATCTTCAGGTGATCCATGATATTAATTAAAAACTATGATGTTGTTGTTTGTTGTTCCTAATTTTAATAGTAACTATTGTACAGTATGTATATTTATAAATTAATTGTATGCTATATATTTCATTAGTTTAAACCAATACATTTAGCCTATTATTTCAAATCGTTGAATTTAACCAGACGCCAAAATCACTTTGAAAAACTTTGGTTTTACTACTTCTCCAACCTCACTAATAATAGTAATGATAATAATAATAATAATAATAAACTAATTATTCTAATCCATGAAATACAAACATGTAATAACCTCAAATATACTTTTTATCTGTAAGTAATTAGGTAATAACGGTTATACAACCACTTTAGTTGTTAATAAAATGTAATGTTTTTATTCATAAACAAACAATAAATGTGTAAAATAAATTTGGATCTTGTTGGTTATCCATCATTTACTTCATTTTTCATATAATACAACAATCGACAAGATCCGGTTTTTCTTACGTAGAATTTAAATCTGAATCTATTTTTTTCTATGGTATTTCTTGTGCAAATTGATATTAACGGAGATATAAGCAATTTTTGGATCGATTAAAATCAATTGAAATAGTATGGTGGTAATTATTCGGTTTACCCCTGCGGGTCGATTTTGATATGAGAATACATTTTTCTGGTGTATTTTGGTGTTTGGTGCAAATGAATTATTGAATGCTCGGTGAGGTCAATTGTACGCCCTTGATGATTGGTTAGGTTGTCGTGATATTTTCGTTAGTTTTAATGAAAATATCACGACTTAACCCAACTAACGAAAATATCACGACAACGTAACCAATCATCAAGGGCGTACAATTGACCTAACCGGGCATTGAAGTAACCTAACCGGGCATTCAATAATTCATTTGCGCAAGAAATGAAGGTCAGATTTGAATAAAACACCAAAATACACCAGAAAACTCTATTCTCATATCAAAATCGACCCGACCCGCAGGGGTAAAACGAATAATTACCACCATACTATTTCACTCGATTTTATTCGATCCCAAAATTGCTTATATCTCCGTTAATATCAATTTGCACAAGAAATACCATAGAAAAAAATAGATTCTGATTTAAATTCTACATAAGAAAAACCGGATCTTGTCGATTGTATTATACGAAAAAATGAAGTAAATGATGGGTTATAACCCACAAGATCCATAAATTTCCATCTCATGCTATCGTACAATGGTTGGCATATACGAGTACGAAACAGGCTATTTTCATATTAATTTGATTGGCATAGGGTCTCCATGTAAGATGACAGACAACAGATTAAAACTACATTATAAAGACCGAAAATGTTAATTCGTATAATCATAAGAACACTTAATATCGCAATTATTAATCATTCGCTTTTTGGAACAAAATCACTATTTTTCTTTGAGTTTCCAAATGAATCATTTCCTTTCGACATAAATGGGAAGTCAGTCCTGAAAGATACTTAAAATAGGAATAGGCGTGTGTGTGTGTGTGTGTGTGTGTGTGTGTGTGTGTGTTTAAGAGAGACTAATCTTTCTTAATTTATCCGAAGGCGGAGTTAATCTGTTTGCTTTAAAAGCAGATCGTAAATGAAGTCTTTGATCTTTTGCAGGTGGTACGAGCCTGTGGTGTTGAGAAGAGACGCATCTCTGGCCTACAAACAAGTGGTGGTAACAGGAGAGGAAATCCTTTTAGTCGATACACCACCCAAGGACATCACCACACTCCTCTGCATCAACAACATCACCGCAGTCCTTATGGTACGAGTAGTATATGTTTCAAAGGCGTACACCAGCCGTAATAACCTAAACCTTACCGGATATACCTAACAAACGGGTTCAAAACATCTCGTGTCTTTAGTTCGAAAGACTATCGTGAAGTTTCGAACATATATTATGAATTTGTGAAACTATCTATCATAAAAGTTAATTGGGCTTTTATAGTTTGAATATCTTTTTCTGACTATTTCTGACGTTATTAGGTTTTAACAAATATCAATTTTGTGTGTCGAATAATCGAGTCTTCGTTTACTTACCGAGACAGACCAAGTCCCAGTTTAGGTGTGGTAAAGCTTTACACACACACACACACACACAAACAACAAACAAACAAAAAAAAAAATTGTTTCGCTGAACTCAAGAGTGTGTAGCTAACGAGTTCTCAATCTCTCGCGATCAGAAAAGGGCCCATTGTCTATGTCGGGTTGGTCCGTCATGCACCCAAGTGGCTGCATGGGATTCATGAAAAGGGTTTTTTTTCCGACTTTTAATTGGATTGAATATGGGATACTTCACGAATATTTTTCCGGGTTTTTATTTTTATAATTTGTTTATTATAACTTTCCTGTAAGAGATAACAACTTAATATTTAGAGTTATTTAACCTCTTTCGCAACAACAAAGGTCACATGACGGAGGGGACCTACAGCTTTACCACCTATAAGGGTCGCTACACCATCTGGACGCAGAACGTGGTCACCCATCCAACTACTGACTAAATCCAACGTCCAACCTAAAGGAAAGCGGTGTTGCAACGTGACCACGACGTAACTTTTTTATATGAAGGATATTTACATGCACGAAATCAATCCCACATTATTCTATAAATAGATAGAGAAAAAGAGAAATTCAAAGAAGAAAAATCAATGGACTATATTCGAGTATGAAATATACGATTATGAAATGAATGAATGATGCAAACCACAAGGAAAAAATAAAAAATATTCCAAGGCCTTTCGTGTATTCAGCAGTACACCTCGTCATTCCCTGGCGAAGTATTACTGCTGAATACATGAAAGGGCTTGGAATAATTTTTTCTTTTTCCTTGTGGCATTTCATTATATATATATATATATATACATATACACACACACACACACGGGCCGTGTTTAATAAATATGGTAACAGAGAAAAGGAATCACAATATAAGCTTTGTTACTTTATTACTGAACGCACCTCGTATTAATACGTGCGTTGCCTCCTCGTATAAATAAACTGAGTGTAACGGTATTCATCCGCAAATAGGCGGCACTGAAACGGACATAAATTCTCTCAGTATTTACACCGAAGACCAAAACGAACCGATTCGACTTCTTTCAAACACGCATTCAAATTCGCGGAAACCGTTCTTGATCGAAACGAGTGTTCCGTAATTTATTTGTGTTTCGTGCTGTTCCTAAAATTCCTAAAGTTCCTAAAAGGGTTTGACATTTTAGGGACCTTATTTCTAAGTACGATTTGTTAATAAATCTATTTTTATTTCCTTTCATTTTAACTCTAAAGGAAGGGATAGTTCTTGAGATAAGTTTGCGGTAATGTTATATTGATAAGAGACCTTATAGATCCTTGTCCATTCCTGGAGGAGATAAGAAACGATAGAAACGACAGTCAGATGAAGGGGCCAAGAATATCTCCCCTCTTAGCCCTCAGGGGTAAGAATTTCCCATTGCAGAGAGGGAGAATTTTAGAATTTTTAAATTTTCAAATGGGCTAAATGTAAAAAAATGTAAAATGTATGACTTTAAGTAGACATAAAAGAGAGATTAGCATATAAAATATTGATGATACGTATTATATTTTATTTTGAAATACGTCACCACGTTGCAACGCCATTTACAGTTAGATCAGCGAGGTTAATCCCATGCAAAACTGTAGGTCCCTTCTGTCACATGACCTTTGCGAGGGAGGTTAAACATCCCAATAATGATAATAATAATAATAATAATAATAATGGGCCTTAATAAAGAAAAAAAATGAATTTATTTAAATATTAATTATTACAAATATAAATATATTTAAAATTAATAAAAGAAACATTTGTTTCAATTCGATTTATTCAAACATTTATGTAATCATGATGGGAACCGACACTTGCATCAATATGTAACATATAAATTACATTTCCTTCCATAACCGTCTGTAATTTCTTTTGATGTAAATCTTTCGATTATTAAAACACGAAAAGTAAATAAATCAAAGAAATTCATGAACTTAGCAAAAGTTCCATTTTGGTGTAATAATTACGGATGCGAGGGCAACATGTTACGTCGTCATGGCAACCGATTCGAGGTGTGTAAACAAACAGAAGTTGGCGATGAAACGGAGTTTTAAGGGCTCTTGAGAAATGGCATATGGGGAACACCCTAAATTGAGGGTGAAATGAGGGAAAGGGAGGAGAGAAAATACTGCATATGAATAGGGTAAGAAAATTATTAAATAGTAACACGATTGAAAACGCTGTAAATTGCCATATTTGTAAAGGAAAGGCGTCACATTATTTAAGTTCAATTAAGTTTATTGCCTGAAAAATAAACTTGTTTTTCTTAATGAAAAAGGCTTGTGGCGTAAATAAATCAGGTGTACGAAACGAAAGATGACGAAAAAATATAACGGAAGAAGAAAGAAAAAAGTTTGGCAAAGGACAATATTGGTCACATTTAGTGGTTGTCGTACAAATTTGAAATTGTTCTTTCATCGCAAATACGCCCTTTTGAGTATTTTTAATATTTAAAAGAATTATCGATTATGATCAACTTGTAAGTTGAAAAGAAGAAAAGGAAATTGAAAATAATTTAACTTATACGCCCTACTTCGTCATTTGACCTCGGGGTGTTTGGGTGATTTCGCTTCAGGCAGTTCAGTTGAAGTGCTCGGGTTTGCAACTCGCCTCCTCCTCCCTTCGATTAAGGAGCAGCGCCACTAGTTCAACACGGGGAGTATCGAGCAATGGGCCACACCTACTGTGAGCCTAAGCTCTGCGGCGTAATTTGTGGACGCTCGGGAAAATCGTACTTAAACAGATGGTGAGGGTACCCAGTACCCACTAACCTTTTTACCACATAAATTTCGAAATTTCCTTAAAAAAAAAAATAGGCTTATAATTTACACAAAGAAAATAATACTTAATTTCTATAAATTTGTAGTCTTCAAATGAGAAAAAAAATAGAAAAATGTTTCCACGTAAATAAAAAAAAGGAGAAAAATAAAGTAAAAGGTTCCACATTTATATGAAAAACTTTTTGTCGGGATGATTAATTCTTTGAAGGAAATTTCGGCTGTTGAAAACTTGGTCTATTTATTTGACCTTTGAACTTAATACATGACTTCATAAATACAAATTACTCTACCCAAGAGTATAATTAATCATAATTAGTCTTCAGATTAAGATCATACTTCATCTTAGGGGAAAGGAATTAATTTCATATATATACATATATATACAGGGTGAGAGAAAAGGCTTTAATTTCATATATATATATACACTCGTACGTACAACTATTTAGTTAACAACATTATGCAGATAAGTCTTCAAATGATGAAACAAATCAAACAAAAAGTCTATAAGAATTTTATTCATACAAATATTTTGTTAAATTGTAATTTAATTTTCAAAGAGTTCTCCATCCGCTATGATACATTTGTGGATTCTTTTCTATGAAACTCTTCGTTGTTCTTCTGAACATATCGACTGGGATCCTTTTCAGTTTTCACTTATTCTGCGGCCAAAGGCATTCACGTTTGGATAGATGAAATCAGGAGTGTAGAGTTTGTCATACAAATAAGCCCAAAGCCAGAAATCACATGGGATTAAATCGGGTGATCTGGCTGGCCACTTGATGGAACCAAGCCATCTTCAGCGTTGGTATCCAGAATATCACGGGCAGTTGCAGAGTACTGTGGCGGTGCTCCATCATGTTGATAAAGCCAATT